>CM070750.1:1661897-2269100 GCA_036346245.1 Bonia amplexicaulis | reverse complement strand
GTATTTTTTTGAAGATGGGGGAACAAGTCTCAAGAGTTAAAGATTTGTAGAATTTATATCTTGATAGCGTTAAAAGCTTAACATCTGTAAGTTGAGTTTTACACCAAAAATCACAAATGAGTATCGATATCTATTTTCGTAATCTACGAATAAACAATTTTCTACAATTTTCTTAATTTTCTACATTTTTTAATTTTTATCTTTTTCTACAACGTACCAAAATTCAAAATTTCGGTCAAAAGCCATAAGCCCCTAACGGGCAAAAAAAAGACTGACCGCTCATGCGTCCCACGCAGACCGATAAACAGCGGAGTATTTTTTTAAGATGGGGCCTACAAGTTAAACCTGCTTAAAAGCTTAACATGCGTGTGAAGAAGTAAATGTACCAAAATTGTGGAAAAGAAAGTAAAGAGACACCCTTCCTTCTCTAGGCATAACTCTTGAGCTTATTCTTTTTAACTTATGATTTATAATTTATAGTTACGAAATAAATAAACATGATAGTTTCTTCGACACCATTTTAAAGCAGCTTATCGGGACAGTCTTTTCGAAACGGTTTATCGGCGCTCGGCTCATTCACACAAACACTCACATCAAAATCAAAAACCATCAACCGCAACTATAAATCATTTATCGTAGCCAAAAATACGCACTCTATCTCTCTCTTCCTCGCTCTTATTTCTTGAAAGAGATATCATATGAGCCTTCTAGGAACAGAGATCATATGAGCCTTCTAGGAACAGCTGGATGGGTGCATGAGAATATTTTCTTAATGATCATTAAAAACGACTACTAGGTTTAATTTTTTATATTTTTGTTGGTCTAGTGTAGAAACTAGGGTAGCAAAATGGAATCCTGATTGCGACGCAATCAAGTACGTCCACTAGCAAATGTCTAGAATTGCATGCACACAAATCTCGATATTTCAGATATATAGTGTGTGAAATTGGAGATCCATGTCTCCACTCCACCAAATAATTGCTGTAAGGTAAGTTTTGGAGGAAGAACTTGAGATAGAAGGATGAAGGAGATTGAGTCGTGAATTGTTGCATTTGGCTCGATTATTAGAAGTCAAAAAATGAGAGTAAGAAGAGTAATAAAACTGGTTGGTGTAGAAGATACCATTGACCATAACCCCTCTCTAATTGATGTCTCTTCACACATAAGGTTTATATAGTGAAGGGGCTTTCACCTCACATCAAATCCTAAATAACCCACCACTCTTAGTGGATCACACCACTTACAAATAGGGAAACCCGGTAACCCACAGATAAGTAGATTTTATATTTCACATATTTGCATATTTTTCAAAGCGTGACTTCTATGGCTTCAAAAGCTCAATAAGACACTCCATCCTTAAATACATGACCTAAACCGTTTAGTCCAACGCTACAGTTTTGCAAATCACCATTTCACTCGGTATTAGATAATTTTTTCAATTGCCACCCACCGTTCTTCACAAAGATGTGATGCCCAGTATCTCGTTGCCAAGATTGTATGTCTGCTACGAGGCCGTCACCATTTGAAACGCCTGAGTCCTCTGGCACACCACATTATACTATAGTCCATGATGTCCAATTGCTTGCCACCAAGATCGTACGCCTACTCCAAGGAACTTAACTACTTGAAACGCACAAGTCCAATTAGCACACCACATGCACACATTCGCCTCCTCATGATCTATGTTTTTCTTCCATGCGTCTCTGCTTAAGATGATGTTCCACCCAGACTTACGTGATACGCTATGGCCTCAGGACCCCTTCCATAGCATCGGTCTTGCCACTGAACATAACAATCGTCAAACATATGCACATTAAAGAATAAAGCAATTGATATAAGCACAAATAATATTCACTTGACTCTCATTTGTAAAACACATGCATGGACCTACTTTATGACTCACACTTGCATGGACTCTGCCATGACTAACACTCACAAAAACAACTCAACTTAACACAACACAACAACTGAGGTCAGTTCGACCGTAGCAAGCTCACCGATCAGACTGCTATGTAATGGCCGGTCAGACCACTACTTGCAACTCACCAAAGATCTCTTTGGAAATAGCTACTGACGAGGATAGACTAATCTTTAAATTATTATGTCATTATATTCTTTTAATATACCCCTTATCGATAAGAGGTAAATATAACAGGATGGTCGTAAGCACTTTTATGACCATATAGTTGTAAGCCTTTCTACGACCACATAGTCGTAACTCCTACTGCGACTACCCATATGGTCGTAAGTCCTTCTACGACCACATAGTCGTAAGTGTTACTGTGACTATCTCATGGTTGTAATTCTTTCTACGACCATGTAGTCGTAAGTCTTACTGCGACCACTTTGTGGTAATGGAAATTCCTACGACAAGTCTACCTCCAACCGACTTATGTACGACAATGAACTACATTGTCGGTTCGTTTGACAATGCGGTTAGAACGTGTGTGAGTCCACTAACTACACACAATCTCTCTCTGACAACAACCGCTACACGGTGAACGGTCTCTTGTGTCTTTCTGACAGGAACTTCTGTCAGGTAGCTATCATCTGAAGCGTCAAGACGTCTTCTGGCGCGGGATAACTGTCGTCGCTTTACCAGCTATTTAAAGGGTAACGTCAAAAGGAGAGGGGGATAATGGGTGAATCATTCACGCAAGATAGCACTAGCCATTCGTGCAATTCTATGTTGTAATCCACTTTCTAGCAACTAGCAATCATACTGGACGTAAGGTTATTATTCTCTGAGGAGAAAGCCCGAACCAGGATAAAGTTTCCCGTGTCTCTACTTCGCAGGCGCATACGCCGAGTCTTCTAAGAGTTCTTCCGAATCAAAACAAATCATACGTAAGATCGATATTAAAACATCGATAGCTACCATCAACTATGGGACGATACTACCGGTCTAATATCAAACCGCACTCCTCGGTCTGTACTACCGCACACCAGTCGGACCGCCATCATGGCTGGTCAGATCGCAAATTGGTCAGACCGCCACTTCAAGCCCAGTCAGACCGCCAGTAACTAGGCAGCAAAAACAGAGAGTTCAAAACACAAAATCAAACTCAAACTTCAACGTCAAGATACAAACAAAGTCAAATATTCATTACAAAATGTGAGATAACCTTCACATGTCTCTTGGCCCTGACAGAGCCGAAGAGGCCCATGGAGAGACCTGCGCAAGTAGTAGACGTCCATCTGAAAGCCCACGATGGCATGTCTCTCATCTTACACAAGCTCGTCATCGTCCACAAGCTCGTCGCCGCCGACGAGCTTGGCACAGCACGTGGCTTCGTCGTCAGCAGAAAAGTGTACGGCAACCCGGCACAGCAGGATGTGATCCTTAGCTAGCATGTTAAATCCATGCTTCTCAAGGGCTAGCTGAAGTTTCAACTGAAAACACGAACCCTACCGTGCTAGGTAATTAAGCTCATCATGCTGCAGCCTTTGGCTGCAGGTTTGGCCGTTTGGGAGGACTAGACCCTACTGGAAAGTTGCATCTCTTTTGGGCTGATTGAGCTTAATAATGTGGACCTGATCTAATGCAAAGTAATTAGGCAGGCTTTGTAGCCCCGTGTAGTTTTTAACTTCGAGAGCTGACTTGGGCGATCCGGGCCGGGCTAAATGCAAGCCTTTTTTTTGTCATTGTCAGTCATGTTTGGAGCATAGGTTTGTCACACGAATCCAGTAGAAAACACTACATCCAATAAACGTAGATATTTCCTTCTTCCAAACTCAAGTAGTTCCAAACATAGCCAGTAAGAATCCGTTTCACATTAACAAATCTATCAAAAATGCAGAGAACTAATCAACTCAAGTAAACTCATGCATTACTATCATGGAGCTTGAAGCCGTCGACACCAACCTGAAGCTGAAGGAGACTGAACCTCGGAATGGCACGGTGCCTGAAGCTATGATGCCAACTTGAAGCTGAAGGAAATTGAACATGAGTCTAGCTGAAGGAGTAGCGCATACAACGACCAAATTAGCGGTTCCTTGAATCCAAATGGGCCATGTGAAAAAAAGGATAGGGCCAGCCTATGTAATAGCGTTAGCCTTAGTCCATTCCTGAGGGAGAAGTCTATCAAGGTGTTGCTATGTGTGTAGGAGGGGTATCGAGGAAAATACATCTAACAACTTATCCTAGAAATCCCCAATCATGTTATTCCCCTTCCCCTTCCCGGTCTCCATTCTCTTCTTCCCAAATGTCCTTCGATCCCCAGCCTAGGCTCTTAATCTCGTGGGGCACGTAACAAAATTGGTATCATAGTCGGTTCCCCAACCTGGAGCGCGCACGCTATGTCACCCGAGCGCAGCAGAAGCATGATGACATGGAGAAGCAACTTGAGAGATTGACCACGGCGATCCTCTAGCAAGGAGAGTCAATCAAGCTACTCTAGACCCAAAGCGCGGCCACGCAAGCTTGATGGAGGAGATGAAGCCGATTGTGATCGATCTACGATGGAAGCGGATGTACAACGAGTGGTGGACGAGTTGCGGTGGAGATGGGAAAGCTATGCACCCAAGTTCAGTAGATAGCGCGCAACCTAGTCCTCATTGTACGGCCGGTGGACCTTCTCGGCATCTTCCCCAAAGCCAAAGGCATCGGCGGAGATCTTGGCACCCACGAAAGCCATTCAGGATGCCCTAGGCTGGCGTGGGTGTGCCCGAGCCGACGCATGGCGATCAAGGATATGGGCTTAATAGCCACCACGAAGCAACCTACCACCGAGGGAAGGCGATTGGAGGGAATTCCTCTCCCTTAACGCCTCCGGTCAAGGGTACGTACCGGTCTCAAAGTTTCTCTCATGTTTCTGATGAGCAGACCAATGTTGAGGCATGAACTACGGGTTCTCACCATGTATCCCACCCACCTAAACTCAATTTCCCTCAATTTGATGGTGAAAACCCGAAGGCGTGGCAACTGAAATATGAGTCTTATTTTAGGATCTGCTTAGTGAATCCTGGTCTTTGGGTCAACGTGGCCTCGATGTATTTTGGGGGGTAGCATAGTAGGTTGGTTGCAATCATCCCAGGTTCACCTCAAATACACAGTGTGGGATGAGTTTGCCGCGACGGTTTGTGCTAAATTTGGTAGAGAAGAATTATAAAACCAAATTAAGTAGTTTAACCATTTGTGTCAAACCAACTCTGTGGCTGAGTATGCTGATCGGTTCTTAGAGTTGATGCAAAACTTGATTGCACATCATCCTTCTTGGAAAGTAGTTTTCTTTGTGACTCAATTTGTGGATGACCTTCAAAATGACATTAGGTCTGCAGTTGTGTTACATCACTACCAAGACTTGGATACTGCTATAGCTCGGGCATGTTTGCAGGAGGAAGTGGTGGACACTGCACGACGCAACAATCGCAAGCCGGAGTTCACGCTAAGCTCACGTAGGGGTTGCGAGGAGCATGGCCCCTGCCACCGCCACCACCTAAACCAGCACCGACACCAAGTGGTCGAGCAGATGATCGGCGGGGAACCGAGTCGACGCGTGCAGCAACATCTGAAGACAAGATGGCCGCATTGCGTGTATATCAGCATGCGTGCGGCTTGTGCCACTACCGTGGGGAGCGGTGGGCATGCGATCGTAAATGCACGCCAACTGTTCAACTTCACATGATGGAAGAATTGTGGGACCTTTTCCATGACAAGGAGAAACCATAGGTCTTCTCTAACACAGCATGCTCTCCCCTATCAAAGAAAAAAATGTTAAGTGAATATTGGAGAGGATTTAAAAGCACAATTCACCTCCCCTCTGTTGCTTGTCTAGTCCTACAATTCTTGTGTCTCCGTGCTTAATGAACAGTTAATTCATTAACTAAGGAACAGGTAATCTCACTAACGATGTTAACTGAATGAGCAATACAATGGCACTCAGCGGATAAGATTGTTTGTTATTACTGTATCAGACGACACATGGTCGATTCTAACTTAAGGCACTTTTTGGACGGGCTGGACTTCAGTTCTCCGTCCCTAAATTCTGAAAAACTTGTCCAAGAAAATTAAGAAGTTATCCGGTGATTCAATTGGGTTTAGCGATTTTTATTAACTGTATTTATTTCTGGTATTTTTTGGACGGTTCCATGAGTTTTGTTTCGTGCGCTGCAAAATAACGTACATTGTAAAATTAACTGTGCATCATATGTAGAACTGATATGTAGCTATATTTTTGCTTTGCAGATGATTGCACTGACTTTTTAAAGACTAAGTCAGGTTGTTCAGATAAGCTAGATTAAGGATATGTACAGTAGTTTGTCTCTTAAAATTATCTCTAAAGCTTCACCGCACCTAAAGATTACACTGGAGACAACCTCTTTAACAATAAATCATTTTTCTAACTATTTTATACTATTTACCACAACTTTCTGTCTCACACTCTCTCACTATTTGTATTGGTTTGTGATCTTAAGTCGTCTCTTGCATAAGAGACAATGTATTATCTCTCCTCACCTCCTCCTCTCTTCTGAGTCTTCTCTACATAGAATTTTACTTATTTAATATAGATAAGAGATAAACTCAAAAGAAAATATAGCTACCAGATAGTTGAGATGACATCATTGAAGATACCCTGATCCATTATTTCCCTGTGGCCTTGGACTCTTGGGATGGCACATAGGCGCTTTCGGCGAGTCTATTCATTGCTCTATCCAATTATGTTTCCAAAGCAAGCTAGAAATATACTCCATATAAAAGTTCTATTTTATAGTTATATTATTATTACATCAAAAGGATGGAGTTCAGCTTGACAGGCTAAGTTTTTCCAACTGTGCTGATCAAATTGGCAAGTTGAAGATATATAATGCAAATAATAATGCACACAAACTAGAACATATTTCTTGGAAAAAAGGAAGTCATAGTTAACTCTATGCTAGCTAATCCTCAAGGCTTGAAAAAGCAAATAGTATTGCCAAAAACGAATGTGCCTCGCACGACATCCACTTGATTAATGTGATTAAACAACTTTCAAAAGATTAATGTGTTTAAACAATGCTTTATTCAAGTTGTCTATCACTTTGATGGACCCAAATATTGATTATAAATGAGAATTGCTGCAGGAGATACATCAAATTCTGAAAAAAGAACCACAGTGAAGAATAGATATACGATGCCTGAGTCAATAAAAAAGTGAACTTGCAGAGTCCTACTTGAGGTGAGTGTCTGGTTGGTTTAGAAAAGCTTCCAAACAAAACTGTATTGATTATAAAAAATATAAATAATTATATGCTGCAAATTTTTGACAAGCTCCTCACAGGGATTACCCAAAAGTCACAATTATCGCTTAAATAATAAATGCTCGATCAATTTTGCTGTTTCTTGTTATTTCTTCTTTTTCTATTTATGTTTTGGTCACCTGAGAGAAAATGACTAGATTAAATGTACATACATAATGTAGTGCATATATAAATCTCCAATTGCACGGGAACTGAAAAAACTAATCACTAAGTTTTCCTCCGTTCAAAATTTCTCCGATGGCTCATCCACTAGGCTAAGAGCCACGTATGAAGAAGCTAAGTATGGAGGCAACCACATTGCAAGTTCTAAGATGCCAAGGTTTAGTTAGTATGATCATTAGGACATATGCAATGGTATAGACAACTGATATCTATAATATTCTCCATGCCATCTATTACTCTAAAGATGGTTCATACAATAGATTGTCTTTTTGTATATCTTTATAGATAACTTCTCCATGACATAATGTGTCTTGTTTACCGTGTTACAGTCGACTACTGCATAATAGACGGTCCAATTCTCTATTCACACTCTCTCTCCTCTACATCATCTCGTATCTTGCGTAGCAAGGTTTATAGATAATTGACGTCACACCATTGTACAAGGTCTCATGATAACTTAATTAACAACACAATTACTAGCTAATCTATTCTAGCTGCACATGGGAGCCTTGGTGTTGCCGGTTTTTCATGTGGTACGAATTTTAAAAGAAAGAAATAAACAAGTTGCGCAAATGCCATAGCTGTTTGATTTAAAAAACAGGATTGTTTAGTATTTTCTGACTCATTTGCTCCAACTTTATCTAATGTTAAGTTTTTTTATGTCTCTGGTAGGCACCAGGGGTTGGCGGTGTGTGATCTCTGTGGGAGCCTCCATTTTTTGGGAGTTGACTTTGTTTGAAGGGAAATTTTTTTTCAGGCGAACACATCAAGTTGCTCACATGTTGAGAACATAAAAATGCGGTCACATACTCACATGAATGAACGCTTCTGCTTAATTTTCTTTTATGGTTCGGCTGGTTAGTGCCACCTCCAACAATTCCATCGATCAAGGCTGCCAAATGTTGTCCAACATTGTTCCTTTTTAATATGTTGCACACTAAAAAATTTCATATTTTATGATTAATTATATGTTTAGAGGAGAAAAAATGACTAATTGAATTTAATTGCCTTTCTCCTCTTCACTTTTCCACCAAAATTTGAGTCGAGTTACTTTCCCATTTTTATCTTTTAAAACTCGGATTAGATTAAAACAGGATTCTAGTTAGCTATTCTGTTTTTTCTTTTTGGGAGGGACTATTCTGCCCCCATACTACTAAGGTTTGTCTATGCTCAGAGCCCCAAACTCAAACAAATTCCAAACATGGCCAAATCGAAAAATTATATTAGGGGTTTGCCAAACAGTTGTGAAATTATTATAGTGAGCAATTGGCTAGTGCACCAACTTGGAGACGGTTTTCATATCAATTACAGTACAATGCTCATATGTCTCCTTTTTGGCTTATGTTTTCTCTCAAACAAATAAGTAGGGCGGCTTCTCCACCATTGTTTTGAAATAGTTTATCGGTATTCGGTTCATTCATATAAACACTCATGTTAGAGTTAAAACCGTATGCCGCATGTCGCATCTGAAAAGAACCCGCCGCTGAGCTTTTGTTTCGTTGAAGTTCTCTTCCTTTTCCCCAAAAGCAGCTTTGCTACATCGTCCATCGTTGGTGGTCTAAAGCATGCATTGGTAGTGGTCTGTAAGTAGTAGTGAAATTAAAATAAAGCCATTGGCTTCTCCTGGGGCTCAGCCTACTTGTCCTACTTTTGTAGCAATGGCAAATGCTGTTAGAATGCATTAGATTATACTCCTGCTTGGCCCCTTAATTAGTACAATATTATATACAAATCCCAAGGTGTAGCTAAGCCAGCTATACACTTTTGCAGAAAGAGATGTTAACAGTACGTGGCCAGTTGCAGACTTGCAGCATAGCCACAAAGACCATTTATACTTAAAGTAACTACAAAGCTAGATAAAAATAACTCAAGTTGGTATATCTTGCTGCATGTCGTAATTTCTATATGATCAACGGCTGTGGTGCATGCTGCAGGAATCAAGCTGGCAGCATGTTAGATTATGGTTGCTTGGCCTCTTGTAAAACAATTATTGTGCAGGCTGCTTAAGCATCCAATTATAGGCCCGGATAGAGAATAGAGAGGGGTAAATGATGCCTTTAATTTTTTTTTCAAATATTCACTTATCCTTTTCTCCGATAGCTATAAAGCTATGAAGATTAGGATAGAGATCTCACTTGAAAGCCAAAGAAACAGAGCCAAGTAGACTTGAAAAACAGAGAACATAGCTGAACACAACCGGTCAGCAGGGAAAACAACGTGGTCAAAAAACTGACAACGTGGTCGAAATCTGACAACGTGGTCAGAAATCGACTTTAGTGGTCGGCGACTAGAGAGAGCGGTCGAAAACCAACGTAATCGAAAACTAATGTGGCCGAAATCCAACGTGGTCGAAACCAACGTGGTCGAAATTCGACTCGAATAGTTAACGACCAGAGAGCAGTTGAAAACCAATATGGTCGAAAACCGATATAGTCAAAACTAACGTGGTTGAAGGGATACAATGTGGTCAAAAACTTGAATGTGGTCGAAAGCCTTAATGTGGTCGAAAATTCAGACGGTGAATAGAGCAGAGTCTGTTTTTCAGCCTCATTTCAAAACGAAAATTGATGGACATTTTGATCTGTAGATCCAAATGATATGAAACTTTGCAGGGATCTTCTCTAGGGTATTGTGAACCTATTACAACAAACGATCATAAATATCATGGCAAAAGTTGAGACCCTTTTCAGTTTGTTGGAAGGTTCCACCAAAACCAAGTCAAAATCAAAATTGGTGAATACAACTTGTTCGTGGATGGATGATGACCAAGATGGGTCTAGATGTATTTTGTATTCCCATATGTAACAGCAAGTTAGAACACCAAAGAAATCAACTCAAATACCTTTGGCTTAAGAAATTACACTTTGAGGCCAAATCAATCAAATCAAGTTGGATCCATAAAAATACGCAAAGATTGATGTATTACTTACTTGAGAATATAGATTTTACAACCACTTCATCTTAAAGGAGAAAAATACACCAAATGCTTCACTCTTAAACCCTAACCCTAACCTAGAGAGCATACATGAGATAGAGGGGTTGGATGGTTAACCCTACATGTCTCCTTTCCAACCCCTTTTATAGGTAGGCAACCACTACCTACACCCTTAATAGATCCTATCCACTATTACAATGGGGAAACCCGTTAACCCTACACACATGGGTTTTACTCACACAGTTCACTTATGCACGGTTTTCAAAGCGCATAAGTGTGTATCCGCTAAATCCTTAGCGTTGATCCGCCTTGATCAAACCAGCTTCACCATGACCTAAACCGCTCTCCAACGCATCACCCATGCGCCACGGTTTTAATCCAAGGTGGTTTCTAGTATTTTTGTCAAACTACCAAAATACCCTCCGTTCACTCGGTCTTCACTAACCTTTGAAAGCAATCATCATGCTTGCTACGTGTAGATGCACCACTAGCTTGCCACACGCCATCAAGTCTCTCCCGTTCTGGTTCCACCGAACCACGACTCACTTGGCTCGTACAATCCACATGGCGTCATCCCGCTCGTTCGAACTCGCCTTCAACACTTCCCGCCTTTATTGTGCCATGCTTAAGCTCACCGTCTCACCCGGTATATTGATCGTTCGAGCCTCAACTCCTTCCCGAGCCTAACTCGATCCTCGCCGTGATCACGGTTGACTTCAAGCGACCTTACACATCGAAGACAAAAAATCGTTTCTAGACACAATTTCTTCACAACTTGACCTACATTAGTCAAGACATGTATCATACAACCTTAATCTAATGACCCAAGTCATCCTACCTCAATCCATGACCCAAATCCCAAAATCCTTAAATTCTGCCCAAAACCAAACCAGTCAAAAAGCGATCTTTGCAAACTCACTTGATCACTCCACAAATATTGTAATAGTTCATCACAATACTAATTTGGATCTTCTCACATAGTTCTTCACCAATTAAGAGTCAGAACAGAGTACTTTAGGAACAGTTGCTTATATGATGGTACTTTGCAAGTGGAGCAGTTGCTTTAGGAACTGTTTCTAGTTAATTACCACTATATATCTCAAGTAATAGGACACAGCCAAAATGGTGGGTGGTTGTGGATATTGTAGGCAAGCATGGTCAATCTTTTGTCTTCTAAGATGTGTGTTCTTGAGAGCTGGCTCTTCCTCTGAAACCTAGCTAGTTCAGTTGGCTAGGATCACATCTAGCCTCTAGGTTGATCTTATTTGCGTCTTCCAAAAACGAAATTATTTAGGTTTTGATCATAGGTATGTGTGAGTGTGTGCACAACCGCAAGATGCTGCTACATTTCTTCTCAAACTTACTAAAAGTCAACGATGGTAAGTAAAAATCTATCAGAGGTTGGCATAATGGTAACATGATTACGTACATGAACCACTCCATTCCGGGATAAAGGTAGGTAGTTAACTATTTATCGACAATGTCCTGGATTTCCTGCGGAAACAGCTACAAGATTCTCTGTCTCGATCTATATATGTTACAAGATAAATTCACTTGATTATAGATTCATTCCTTGAGACCATCACGAGGGTTTGCAGGCTTGTCTTGTGTTGCTTTGGCGATTTTTCTTTCCTTCTTTGCGACAATCTTTAACTAGTTGAACCAAGCTAGCTTCTAAACTAGGTAATCAGTGCTTTTTTGGTGTGCAACACAAGTAAACATGCAATTACGACAATGTTCTTAAGTACATGGACATGTATTGGTCTTTCTACTAAATACAAATTAGATCATATCCAATGTTGTGTCTTAGCCTTTAAATGAGGAGAGAGAAAGTATTGAATCGATTCAATATATTGGATGAGCCGATTCCAAAAAAAAAACATAGAATCAGACTCTACTTAGAAGTCGATTCAAAGTATTAAACAATTTATATATCTATCTGTGCCTTTTTTTATTTTGGGATTCTATCTATCTGTGGACCTAAATTACCGTTTTCCTAGCTACTCCAAGTATCAATTGGGCCATCTCAATTCACAATCATTTGCACATAAATTAACCGAGAAGTTTGCATTGCTAGGGATCTAGTGGGACAATGCTGGCGCGATGCCGGCACCAATTATCGTGGCCGCATTAACATAATCACCCAACATGTCATTTTAATTTCCCTTCGCACGTACTACTCAAGAAGATAATACCGTCGTTAGCGCGCACGTTTCAGGGAGAGGAGAGATGGTAGTAGACGTATCGTGTTCGGTACAGTGAACCTTGTGCCTTGGGGAGAGCAGATAGCACAGTCATTTGATTAATTGGAACCAGTCTGCAAAAACAATCTATCAATTCATCATTCAATACTCCTACTTGTCAGTGATGGGCATCCTTTTTTTTTGACACAAGATTTCAGCTCAGTGCATATCAGTGATGGTTCTATTCGAAGGACACAAGCTAATTTCAGCTCCATGTTATCAACGATGGATTTATATTCAAGGAATAGGCGAGAAATTCCCAGCAATTTTAATGTATAAGTCGAGGGAGCAAGATCAACAGCGCATTTTTAATCATAGACAGCTAATCAGTTTCCTTCGAATTGATTAAGCAGCTCCGGATTTGTCATTATATCGACTATAAATGGATATAACAGCGCAAATGTGCAATTATAAGGTCAGCAGCTCTGCAAGTCCGTCCCTGAGGGAGAAAAAAATACGATAGTTAAATTACAGAAATTGTACTTTCTTATTGTTTCTAATTTTCATTTTTTTAAATGCATGCAGTGAGCAAGTCGACGGTTCCTTGCTAGTATTACAAGTTTATGACATAATAATATTCAAAAAGTCATTCCAAGCAAAACGCGTGAGGCTAATCCAATCATCCCAACCTTCGCCTTAATTAGTTGCGTTGGACGAGCGATCTGATTGGCAATCCAACACCATAGAGAGAGAAAAAACGTGGCTTTTGGATAAGAAAATCTTTATGAAACATTAGGTTAAAATTTTATCACGGATCAATTTGAATATCTTTCCGACATCGATGCCATCCAAGATTTCTTTTCCGCGATTAGTTCATCATAAATCGTATAACTACTTGTACAAAACTCAACCCAAACACCTCTAACCTACCCGTAAGCCAGGCTAGACCAACAAAATGCCGAGGTCTACCCACACTCAAAATCGAAGCATTCGTTTAGGACGCAAGAGTTTTTCGTATGAATTCAACCTGAAGCAATACACTACATGCATGTTTGGTTTGAAGCCTAATGCTGACAAGTCTTAACTGTAACCGTGCCATGTTAGGTGCATGTTTTATTCATCGATATAAGTATAACTATAGCTTGCCATACTTTCTTAGCATAATAGTCCACACTTTCGTTAGTAGCTTTTGGCTTCCAGCTAAAATTACACTAATAACGGTTTCTAGCTTTTAGCTAAAATTACACTGTATCTATTAGTTTTTTCTGAGACATTCAATTAAAAAAATAAAGAAAATAAGAAAAAAAAATGTCATTATATCTCGGACAATACAAAGGAAAAAAAGACTAAAAAACAAAAAAAAACCCTGAAAATTAAGAAACCAACGCATCCATTTCGGGTTCTAGAGGACACTGGTCGGCCCTGTTCTTTTTGGCTTCTAAAAGCTACATTTCGGCTTTTCTATAGTAACTAACTTTTAAATAGAGTATCTTTTTATAGACTAACTTTTCGGCTCTGTAATCTTTCATATGAACAGTCTAAAGTTATAAATTGTAACTAAAAACTATAAACTACAGTAAAAAAAAAAAGAACAGATCTGACACTCATTGGCACAGTAGAGTAGAGGGCTACATCATTATACTAGTAGCTGGGAACTGGGAAGCAATAGGAACACAGAAGGCGCGCGCGGGCAGTAAGCGGCGGGGCGAAGTCCGGCGGGGCCCCCACCCTTTCACAATCACAACTCAACCGCCATTTAAAAACTCCCTCTCCTCCGCCATTTTTTAACCCCCTCCTCGTCGCTTCTCACCGTGCCCACCGCCGCCACCGGGACGACGACCAGATCGGCCGGAGTGGAGAAAATATTGAGGCCGCGGAGGAGAGTTGCGCAATTCCTTTCTTTTCTCCTCGCCCCGTTCCTCGCCTGCGCGCACATGGCCCGTTGGCGCGATTCCTTGCACCCGTTTCCGCCCCCCGCATTTTATACTATTTCCCATCACATGGCCGCGCCCTTCTTGCTCCGCTCGCTGCCATTAGATCCTCCGCAAACTCCACCGCCCCCTCTGCTCTGCGTCGCATCGCATTGACCACCCTCCTCCTCTCTGCTCACACATCCTGTTCCTCTCGTTCCGTCCATTGTGGCCGTGGCGAGTCGCCGCTCCGCAGGGAGGGAGGGAGGCTCTTTCGAGCTCGTGCTCCGTTCTTCCAGGTGGGTGCGCGATTTTGATTGTGTCGTGAGGCTTCGTGATCGGAACCGCCGGTCAGGCGTTTCGTCGGATGGGTGGTGCGCGTGGTGCCATTTGGTCGAGCTGTTGGGATTTGGGTGGTTTTTGGTGTGTTTCTCGTTTGATCGGATGGTTCTTGAGGCGGAGCATTTGATCCTTAGTGTTCCGGTGTTACTCGATTTCCTTGGCATTCTGTCGAATGGGTTTTGGGCATGGAACAGTGGAGCAGAACAAGGTTGGATCCTACTGGAATCAAGTCTCTGACGTGTGCTTTGTGTATGCTGTTGCTTTCTTGATCGTTTCATGTGTTCCGTTCTCTGGTGCTGAAATGTCTGGCTCTATGATGTATATGTTTGATTTGATTCGTAGTGCCTCGGGTCTGATCTTTTGGAGAGTTCAGTTTAATTGGATGCTAACAGTTTGAGAGATTTGCATCTTTCATCTTTTCATCAGCATTCTGTTTGATTTTGTGATTGCTGGAGTCAAGTTATAATCTTAGATTCGGTTTCGTACTTTTTTCACTGTCTTCCCTTGATCCGAAGATGCTCTCCAGCTGCCTTGAAGAAAGGGAAGGTGCCATCTTTACGGTTTGGAATTTCGTTAAATGAGAGCCGCATGTTTCGTCTGCATTTGATGCTACAGTGACAAGTGTTTGCTTGGTTAGGGGCTTAGAGCAAAGCCTCTACTCTAAAAGGCATTCCATGAAAGCTGAATTCCTTTCGGCATTTTCGCTACAGAATTAGACTCGAATATGCATGCTCTCTAATGCATACTCATAATGCCTTCTGTTATTCACATTTTGCTCTCAGGTCAATCTTTTATTTCTTCAGCCCATCCAGTTTACTTTGCGATTCAATGGATCGTCTATTGCCATATAGATTATCTAATTTGACCACCAGCCATGATGAGATTTCCTTCTTTAATTTGGCACCGAGTTGCAAACCAGATGTTTATGCAGATAAGAAGTAGCTGCTGATCCTCTCTCTCTCTCTCTCTCTCCAGATTGGTCAACAAAAGAGTTATGCCACGACTTGTACCATTCTCAGAGCACTGGAAACATTGAAATTTGAAGTGAAAAGTAGTGCTTATGCACTACAGTCGGCAATAGCAACTGTTGGGTGCAACAATCGCGGACGTTTGAGTGAGATTTCAATGTGACCAGGTAACAATAGTGCTTGTTATTAAGAAAGATGGGGGACGAATACCTGATTGAGCCTGAGGATGAGGTCGCACCATCGATGTGGCCTGAGAACATAGGGGACAAACACCAGAAGCAGTTCAAAATGGAGAATCTTGGGAAGGACCAAGATGCGCTCAAGGATGTTGATTTTAGTGAGGAGCCTCTTCAAGTGGATTTCCAGCGGCTTATGGAAATGGCAAATTCTGAGAAAGGCGTTTCTCAAATGCAGTACTTTGTGAAGCACTGGGAATATAAGAGGCTAATGCTGCTCGGCTTCTGAATGAAGAGCTTGGTCTTCTTTCCCAGCAGAGGAAAGAGATTGAACAAAAGAAGCAACAAATCTTGGAGGAGCAACGGTTTCAGGACGAAAGTTATTATGCTGTGAAGCGGCAAGTACCAATACTGGATGAAGTTTACAAAGATGAATGGAAACGTCCGAGCAAAAAGAGCGATGACCTTTCTCATAATCAAGAGCTTAAAATAGATGCAGAATACGACAGTATTTCCTATTGGAAAGAGAGCGATGCTGTTAGAAAAACGCTTGAGGCAAGCCTTCAAAGGGAGCGTTCATTGGAGGAAAAGCTGGAGGAAGATATAAAGAATCTTCAGTCACACACACCAGTGGAGGAATTCTCTGGAATGTTAAAACGGGCTGATTACTTCTTGCACTTGGTTCTTCAAAGTGCTCCTATTGTTATTGCTCATCAGGTATGTTTTATCTATTTCAGCACCTGTTGCAACTTGCTATATACACTGAGATGTCATTTCATAGAAGGCACATCATGGAGCACTGAACATGAACTTTGATGATAGGTATAGATAAATGATTAATATTCTCTTTTTTCCCCTTTTCAGGATGCTGACTTACGGTACCGTTTCATATTTAATCACTACCCGACACTTGCTGATGAGGTAATTTGATTTTAGTTGATACGTTCATCTTGCCATCGCCGTCCATTTTTCTGCTTCATACTGTGCACTGCTCTTTTACCGTGAACTCAAGTAGTTTTCATATATTGCAATTTTGGCTGAAGCATAACTTATTTTTCAGGACGTTATCGGTAAGACAGACTACGAGATACTGTCAGGTGAGGGTATAGAAGAGATGAACAATGTCAAGAGAGAGGTTATGGCCAAGGGTGTAGCGACTAAGAGAGAGTTTGTATTTAATACACCATTGTTTGGAGCGAAGACCTTTGTGACATACATTGAACCAGTTTTCAGCAAATCTGGGGAAACAATTGGTGTGAATTATGTTGCAATGGACATAACAGATCAGGTGCTTTGTTGAATTTAAGTTTTCTCATATATGCTTTTTCAATTCCCTTTCTTTCTGAATCTTGGGAATCATAAATTATTATTATTTTTTTTTGAGGAACATGCAAAAGAGTTGCACGTCATTTCATTAAGAGGAAGTGAGAGTTACAAACACTAGGAAGCCTAGTGGACAGAGGGCGGAGAAGTACAAGCACTCTTTCTCTCTTCTTGTGCTTGTACATAAATTATTATTATTGTCTGGGTTTTACTCTGAGACTGACTGTATTGGCCTTTGTTGCCCTTGGTTCTAGTATTCAATTGTACAGTTTTCTCCTCAGTAAAAATGGTTTCACCATCCTTGTTGGTCTTCAAGGGATGAATAATATTGTACCTACAACTACATACCAAAATTTCACTTCCATCCAGTGGCAATGCGTTAATTCCCAACTCTTTAAGAAGTAGTCTCTTCTTGTTGGCTTGTAGCTACTTGGCATTAGTGACCAATGGTCAACTTTTACATGTTATATTCCATGGCTAGATTTATTATGGTTTTGATTTTTATATTGCACATTAAAACCTTCTTGCATTGATTGCACAAACTATTCTTTGAGGATATTTTTCACATGATCTGAGACACCCTTATCATTTAAAAGGAAGTTACCAAATCAATTGTGTTCTGTACGCTGCATGCTGTTTTACATTTTGTTCCATGATTATGAACAGCAATCCATCTACTTCTTTGCACTTTAGGTCAAAACAAGAGAGAAAATGGCGGACATAAGGGTGAGAGAAGCTGTCCAAAAAGCCAAGGAAACAGAACTTAACAGATCTCTTCACATAACAGGTTTGCATCTTCTACATAATATTACTTTAGTGCATTCTAAGTTAGAATGGTACACTGAATACTTGCACTTATCTAACGCTGCAGAGGAAACAATGAGAGCAAAACAAATGCTAGCCACCATGTCCCATGAAATCAGATCTCCCCTTTCAGGGGTTCTTAGCATGGCCGAAATTCTTGCAACTACCAAACTGGATAAAGAACAATATCAGTTGCTAGAAGTTATGCTATCCTCTGGAGATCTTGTACTGCAATTGATCAATGACATCCTTGATCTTTCCAAAGTGGAGTCAGGTATTTCAAATCATTGATATTTAAGTGAAATGAGCCATTTATCTTTTTTATTTGCGTCTTCTGTTGTGTCTATCCAAGTCTGTAGTTTCTAATTTTTAGTTCGTCTAAGTCGTGCGAGTCTAAAAAAATTATTGTCGGTCATAAAAGTATAGGAATTTTCTTTGTATGGCGCAGCCACCGTTCTACTCTCCGAGCCGCGTGCATGATCGTAGAAGTCGTTATGATACCGCCGCTTCTCTAACCGCCGCGTCTTCGCACTCTTGTAATCGCGTCGCCGTCGTCTTAGGCTTCGATCTGCGCCGCTATACTTCTATCTATTCCTCTTCGGCTTGATTTGACAGTCTATTCAAAAGCTGCACGCAATGACGACATTATCAAGACTCGGACTTCGGATTTTTTTTCTTTTTTAATGTTAACCCCTTTTCAAATGCAATGCTATTGCATACGCATTGCATTTGAGGGGGGTGGGTGTTAAGGGTATTAGAGATAGAATAGGAATTGTATTATTCATTTCCTTATATGCTTTGCTTTCCTTATCCGCATATAGCATATTCTCCTGTAACATTCTCTTGTACTCTCTATATATATTATCTATTGGGCTTCTTCAATATACACACAATATTCATAACAAATGGAACACATGCTATAGGGACACAAGGTATACATTAAGCATATTTCCCTTGCCATTGTGTTGCTTGTGGTAAATAAGTCAAGAACGAGATTTTCTGAGAGGGGAGATGGTTTTTGAGACTTGGTTCAAACAATTATTTCAAAAGCTGGTTGATGCATTACCATTTGTTGCCCTATTTAGCTATGTTTCTTTCATGTTTCTAAGGCACTTGAAATCTGAAGTAATTTGTTTCTGCCTTTGTTATTTCAGGAGCTATGAAACTAGAAGCTACAACGTTTAGACCAAGGGAAGTAGTTAAACATGTACTCCAAACTGCTGCAGCATCTCTGAAGAAGGAATTGACCCTTGAAGGGAGCATAGGTGATGGTGTTCCATTGGAGGTACTGAGAATTAGCTATCTTTTGTTCTGTGCTTTTTTGTCTATAATCTTCAGGTTCTGTATTCATGTATCTACAATTTGAAATTCAATTGCCTTAAGAAAGAAAATGATGTACCTGTTTATAAAATTTAAGTATTTGCAGAGCAGGAAAGTCTTTTGGCAATTTAGGGATTCAGCTGACTGAAAAATGATGTCACTCATTTCAGCATTTTTTTTATATCGATATAGGTCATTGGTGATGTGCTAAGGATTCGACAAATTCTGACCAATTTGATCAGGTAAGGTCTTCATATTGTATATTCCTAAGTCATACTAGCTTTCTTAAAGAGGTTTGATAAAAATTTAAACACATTTGCTTGGATATAATGCAAAATATGTGTCTGATGATATTTGGTATTTGTAACCATTCCAGCAATGCAGTGAAGTTTACACATGAAGGGAAGGTTAGGATAAATCTTCATGTTGTAGATAAGCAGCTACTGGGATGCAGAATAGAAAACGGGCAACTTCGTATGAAAGCCCATTCTGCAAGCCCAATTACTACTGCCGCAGAACATTCTGCTGCCTCACCAAGAAACTGTGATAACGATACTCTGCGTTGCTCCAATCGTGAAGATGCTTGTCAGAATGACACTGCATCAAATGAAAATTTTAGGGATTATCATGAGGGAGAGGAAGTTGTTTGGCTTCGTATGCGATGTATATGACACTGGAATAGGAATACCAGGTTTTCCTGATATTTATTGATTATACCTGATGCATGATCATCGCCTGCATATCTCACTTGATGGAAAAACTTTTGTAATTTGTGGAATATGTTTTGCCTATTTTCCTGATCCTTTCAACTTGCGATCACCTGCAGAGAATTCCTTACCATTGCTGTTCAAGAGGTATATGCAAGCCAGTACTGACCATGCAAGAAAATACGGTGGGACAGGGCTTGGCCTTGCGATCTGCAAGCAGTTGGTATGATTTTTTTTTTCAATTCTGATGCATCTAAAAGACACAATTAAGATATTAAGGTGTTTGTTTTGTCTCTGTATGAGAACTAGCGGAATTACGCATGCAATTGCGTGGCTAGATATTGCAACATATTGTATTTGTTATATAAATCTAATATCTTGCGAAAATATAATTGTATTTGTTGTACAACTGTAATAGTTGTACTATCTATATATGATTAATCTGCGCCATTATAATCTAGTCCCACCAAAATAACTGGTGTGATCTTCTCTTTTTCTCTCGAATAATGAGATAATTTCTAGGATTTTGTTTTTCCCTGATTTAAGGATTATTGTGGAATTTTCTAGACTTCTAAAACGAAGGAGGCACCTTAAATCTCGCCAGTTGCTTGTAGATATACAGATAGACAAGCATGCATTAAACACCAATATCTGGAAATAGAACAATAAAAACTATAATGTTATTTTTAACTCAAACCAGGTCTACAGTAACTTTATAAAGGTGTGTAACTGTTCTATTGATTTTCCACAATGATTTAGGTGGAGTTGATGGGTGGTACTCTAACTGTGGTCAGCAAAGAGAATGAAGGATCAACATTTACATTCATGCTGCCTTGCAAAATTCCTCTAAAAGAGGAGCACAGTGATGATCCACATGAAGTTCCCACTTCTCGTTATGATTTCACTACCAGTGATATAGAAGGTTCTTTCCTTTTCAAGCCACAAGTGCGACCTTCTCTTCTGCTGTCTGGAGTTTCAATAATGACCAACACCAAGTTGTTTGGTGGCAAGCTTATGTGCTATGATCCTCCCAACATATTAGAGGATCGTA
The DNA here is from genome assembly GCA_036346245.1 of Bonia amplexicaulis. Taxonomy (NCBI): domain Eukaryota; kingdom Viridiplantae; phylum Streptophyta; class Magnoliopsida; order Poales; family Poaceae; genus Bonia; species Bonia amplexicaulis. The sequence continues at coordinate 2,247,980 of CM070750.1, read as the reverse complement.
AGCTGTTCGCAAATGGTTTTGCGTCAGTGGAAGATAATTCTACAAACTGTACCTCTGCTGCTCATCAATCAAATGGTCCAAGTGTTAGGAGCACAGCTGAAGATCGTGTTTCCAGTTCTCAAGGTGACACATCATCAGTTTCAGAGGCTAGCATTCAGGAGGAAAGGAAGCCATGCAAAGTTCTTGAAGATCAATCACTTAACAAGAAATCCAAGTGTTCACCAAGTAGCAATAAGGGAAAGATCCTCCTTGTTGAAGATAACAAGGTCAACATAATAGTGGCAAAATCAATGCTGGAGCAGCTGGGCCACAGAATAGACATAGTAAACAATGGAATGGAAGCAATCCGTGCAGTACAGCAGCATCAATATGATCTTATCAATGATCATTAAAAGCGACTACTAGGTTTAATTTTTATATTTTTGTTGGTCTAGTGTAGAAACTAGGGTAGCAAAATGGAATCTGATTGCACCAATCAAGTAAATCCACTAGCAAATGTCTAGAATTGCATGCACACAAATCTCGATATTTCGGATATATAGTGTGTGAAATTGAAGATCCATGTCTCCACTCCACCAAATAATTGCTGTAAGGTAAGTTTTGGAGGAAGAACTTGAGATAGAAGGATGAAGGAGATTGAGTCGTGAATTGTTGCATTTGGCTCGATTATTAGAAGTCAAAAAATGAGAGTAAGAAGAGTAATAAAACTGGTTCGTGTAGAAGATACCATTGACCATAACCCCTCTCTAATTGATGTCTCTTCACACATAAGGTTTATATAGTGAAGGGGCTTTCACCTCACATCAAATCCTAAATAACCCACCACTCTTAGTGGATCACACCACTTACAAATAGGGAAACTTCGGTAACCCAGGATAAGTAGATTTTATATTTCACATATTTGCATATTTTTCAAAGCGTGACTTCTATGGCTTCAAAAGCTCAATAAGACACTCCATCCTTAAATACATGACCTAAACTGCTTAGTCCAACGCTACGGTTTTGCAAATCACCATTTCACTCGGTATTAGATAATTTTTTCAATTACCACCCACCGTTCTTCACAAAGATGTGATGCCCAATATCTCGTTGCCAAGATTGTATGTCTGCTACGAGGCCGTCACCATTTGAAACGCCTGAGTCCTATGGCACACCACATTATACTATAGTCCATGATGTCCAATTGCTTGCCACCAAGATCGTACGCCTACTCCAAGGAACTTAACTACTTGAAACGCACAAGTCCAATTAGCACACCACATGCACACATTCGCCTCCTCATGATCTATGTTTTTCTTCCATGCGTCTCTGCTTAAGATGATGTTCCACCCAGACTTTACGTGATACGCTATGGCCTCAGGATCCCTTCCATAGCATCGGTCTTGCCACTGACCATAACAATCGTCAAGCATATGCACATTAAAGAATAAAGCAATTGATATAAGCACAAATAATATGCACTTGACTCTCATTTGTAAAACACATGCATGGACCTACGTTATGACTCACACTTGCATGGACTCTGCCATGACTAACACTCACAAAAACAACTCAACTTAACACAACACAACAACTGAGGTCAGTTCGACCGTAGCAAGCTCACCGATCAGACTGCTATGTAATGGCCGGTCAGACCACTACTTGCAACTCACCAAAGATCTCTTTGGAAATAGCTACTGACGAGGATAGACTAATCCTTAAATTATTATGTCATTATATTCTTTTAATATACCCCTTATCGATAAGAGGTAAATATAACAGGATGGTCGTAAGCACTTTTATGACCATATAGTTGTAAGCCTTTCTACGACCACATAGTCGTAACTCCTACTGCGGCTACCTATATGGTCGTAAGTCCTTCTACGACCACATAGTCGTAAGTGTTACTGTGTCTATCTCATGGTTGTAATTCTTTCTACGACCATGTAGTTGTAAGTCTTACTGTGATCACTTTGTGGTAATAGAAATTCCTACGACGAGTCTACCTCCAACCGACTTATGTACGACAATGAAGTACATTGTCGGTTCATTTGACAATGCGGTTAGAACGTGTGTGAGTCCACTAACTACACACAATCTCTCTCTGACAACAACCGCTACATGGTGAAGCGGTCTCTTGTGTCTTTCGACGGAACCTCGGTAGTTATCATCTGAAGCGTCAAGACGTCTTCTGGCGCGGGATAACTGTTGTCACTTTACCAGCTATTTAAAGGGTAACGTCAAAAGGAGAGGGGGATAATGGGTGAATCATTCACGCAAGATAGCACTAGCCATTCGTGCAATTCTATGTTGTAATCCACTTTCTAGCAACTAGCAATCATCATTGGACGTAAGGTTATTATTCTCGAGGAGAAAGCCGAACCAGGATAAAGTTTCCCGTGTCTCTACTTCGCAGGTGCATACGCCGAGTCTTCTAAGAGTTCTTCCGAATCAAAACAAATCATACGTAAGATCGATATTAAAACATCGATAGCTACCATCAACTATGGGACGATACTACGGTCTAATATCAAACCGCACTCCTCGATCTACTACGACACCGTCGGACCGCCATCATGGTCGGTCGATCACAAATTGGTCGACCGACACTTCAAGCCCGGTCGGACCGCAGAACTAGGCGGCAAAAGCAGAGTTCAAAACACAAAATCAAACTCAAACTTCAACGTCAAGATACAAACAAAGTCAAATATTCATTACAAAATGTGAGATAACCTTCACATGTCTCTTGGCCCGACAGTAGAAGAGGCCCATGGAGAGACCTGCGCAAGTAGTAGACGTCCATCTGAAAGCCCACGATGGCATGTCTCTCATCTTACACAAGCTCGTCATCGTCCACAAGCTCGTCGCCGACGAGCTTGGCACGACTGATACCGTCGTCCGAGAAAAGTGTACGGCAACGGCACAGCAGGATGTGATCCTTAGCTAGCATGTTAAATCCATGTTTCTCAAGGGCTAGCTGAAGTTTCAACTGAAAACACGAACCCTACCGTGCTAGGTAATTAAGCTCATCATGCTGCAGCCTTTGGCTGCAGGTTTGGCCGTTTGGGAGGACTAGACCCTCCTGGAAAGTTGCATCTCTTTTGGGCTGATTGAGCTTAATAACATGGACCTAATCTAATGCAAAGTAATTAGGCAGGCTTTGTAGCCCCGTGTAGTTTTAACCGAGTGCGACTTGGGCGATCCGGCGCTAAATGCAAGCCTTTTTGTCATTGTCGGTCATGTTTGGAGCATAGGTTTCTCACGAATCCAGTAGAAAACACTACATCCAATAAGCGTAGATATTTCCTTCTTCCAAACTCAAGTAGTTCCAAACATAGCCAGTAAGAATCCGTTTCACATTAACAAATCTATCAAAATGCGGAGAACTAATCAACTCAAGTAAACTCATGCATTACTATCATGGAGCTTGAAGCGACGACACCAACCTGGTAAGGAGCCGAACCTCGGAATGTCACGGTGCCTGAAGCTATGATGCCAACTTGAAGCTGAAGGAAATTGAACATGAGTCTAGCTGAAGGAGTCAGCGCATACAACGACCAAATTAGCGGTTCCTTGAATCCAAATGGGCCATGTGAAAAAAGGATAGGGCCAGCCTATGTAATAGCGTTAGCCTTAGTCCATTCCTGAGGGAGAAGTCTATCAAGGTGTTGCTATGTGTGTAGGAGGGGTATCGAGGAAAATACATCTAACAACTTATCCTAGAAATCCCCAATCATGTTCTTCCCCTTCCCCTTCCCGGTCTCCATTCTCTTCTTCCCAAATGTCCTTGATCCCACCTAGGCTCTTAATCTCGTGGGCACGTAACAAAATTGGTATCATAGTCGGTTCCCCAACTCGGGCGCGCACGCTATGTCACCCGGCAGAAGCATGATGACATGGAGAAGCAACTTGAGAGATTGACCAAGGCGATCCTCTAGCAAGGAGAGTCAATCAAGCTACTCTAGACCCAAAGCGCGGCCACGCAAGCTTTAGTGGAGGAGATGAAGCCGATTGTGGTCGATCTACCGAAGTGGAAGCCGGATGTACAACGAGTGGTGGACGAGTTGCGAGTGGAGATGGGAAAGCTATGCACCCAAGTTCAGTAGATAGCGCGCAACCTAGTCCTCATTGTACGGCCGGTGGACCTTCTCGGCATCTTCCCCAAAGCCAAAGGCATTGGCGGAGATCTTGGCACCCACGAAAGCCATTCAGGATGCCCTGGCTGGCGTGGGGTGCCGAGCCGACGCATGGCGATCAAGGATATGGGCTTAATAGCCACTACGAGCAACCTACCACAGGGAAGGCGATTGGAGGAATTCCTCTCCTTGACGCCTCGGTCAAGGGTCGCTCGGTCTCAAAGTTTCTCTCATGTTTCTGATGAGCAGACCAATGTTGAGGCATGAACTACGGGTTCTCACCATGTATCCCACCCACCTAAACTCAATTTCCCTCAATTTGATGGTGAAAACCGGAAGGCGTGGCAACTGAAATATGAGTCTTATTTTAGGATCTGCTTAGTGAATCCTGGTCTTTGGGTCAACGTGGCCTCGATGTATTTTGGGGGGTAGCATAGTAGGTTGGTTGCAATCATCCGAGTTCACCTCAAATACAATGTGGGATGAGTTTGCATGACGGTTTGTGCTAAATTTGGTAGAGAAGAATTATAAAACCAAATTAAGTAGTTTAACCATTTGTGTCAAACCAACTCTGTGGCTGAGTATGCTGATCGGTTCTCAGAGTTGATGCAAAACTTGATTGCACATCATCCTTCTTGGAAAGTAGTTTTCTTTGTGACTCAATTTGTGGATGACCTTAAAAATGACATTAGGTCTGCAGTTGTGTTACATCACTACCAAGACTTGGATACTGCTATAGCTCGGGCATGTTTGCAGGAGGAAGTGGTGGACACTGCACGACCCAACAATCGCAAGCCGGAGTTCACGCTAAGCTCACGTAGGGGTTGCGAGGAGCATGGCCGCCACCGCCACCACCTAAACCAGACCAGCACCAAGTGGTCGAGCGATGATCGGCGGGAACCGAGTCGAGCGGCAAAGCAACATCCGAAGACAAGATGGCCGCATTGCGTGTATATCAGCATGCGTGCGGCTTGTGCCACTACCGTGGGGAGCGGTGGGCATGCGATCGTAAATGCACGCCAACTGTTCAACTTCACATGATGGAAGAATTTTGGGACCTTTTCCATGACAAGGAGAAACCATAGGTCTTCTCTAACACAGCATGCTCTTCCCTATCAAAGAAAAAAATGTTAAGTGAATATTGAGAGGATTTAAAAGCACAATTCACCTCCCTCTGTTGCTTGTCTAGTCCTACAATTCTTGTGTCTCCTGCTTAATGAACAGTTAATTCATTAACTAAGGAACAGGTAATCTCACTAACGATGTTAACTGAATGAGCAATACAATGGCACTCAGCGGATAAGATTGTTTGTTATTACTGTATCAGACGACACATGGTCGATTCTAACTTAAGGCACTTTTTGGACGGGCTGGACTTCAGTTCTCCGTCCCTAAATTCTGAAAAACTTGTCCAAGAAAATTAAGAAGTTCTCCGGTGATTCAATTGGGTTTAGCGATTTTTATTAATTGTATTTATTTCTGGTATTTTTTGGACGGTTCCATGAGTTTTGTTTCGTGCGCTGCAAAATAACGTACATTGTAAAATTAACTGTGCATCATATGTAGAACTGATATGTAGCTATATTTTTTGCTTTGCAGATGATTGCACTGACTTTTTAAAGACTAAGTCAGGTTGTTCAGATAAGCTAGATTAAGGATATGTACAGTAGGTTTGTCTCTTAAAATTATCTCTAAAGCTTCACCGCACCTAAAGATTACATGGAGACAACCTCTTTAACAATAAATCATTTTCTAACTATTTTATACTATTTACCACAACTTTCATCTCACACTCTCTCACTATTTGTATTGGTTTGTGATCTTAAGTCGTCTCTTGCATAAGAGACAATGTATTATCTCTCCTCACCTCCTCCTCTCTCGAGTCTTCTCTACATAGAATTTTACTTATTTAATATAGATAAGAGATAAACTCAAAAGAAAATATAGCTACCAGATAGTTGAGATGACATCATTGAAGATACCCTGATCCATTATTTCCCTGTGGCCTTGGACTCTTGGGATGGCACATAGGCGCTTTCGGCGAGTCTATTCATTGCTCTATCCAATTATGTTTCCAAAGCAAGCTAGAAATATACTCCATATAAAAGTTCTATTTTATAGTTATATTATTATTACATCAAAAGGATGGAGTTCAGCTTGACAGGCTAAGTTTTCCAACTGTGCTGATCAAATTGGCAAGTTGAAGATATATAATGCAAATAATAATGCACACAAACTAGAACATATTTCTTGGAAAAAAGGAAGTCATAGTTAACTCTATGCTAGCTAATCCTCAAGGCTTGAAAAAGCAAATAGTATTGCCAAAAACGAATGTGCCTCGCACGACATCCACTTGATTAATGTGATTAAACAACTTTCAAAAGATTAATGTGTTTAAACAATGCTTTATTCAAGTTGTCTATCACTTTGATGGACCCAAATATTGATTATAAATGAGAATTGCTGCAGGAGATACATCAAATTCTGAAAAAAGAACCACAGTGAAGAATAGATATACGATGCCTGAGTCAATAAAAAAGTGAACTTGCAGAGTCCTACTTGAGGTGAGTGTCTGGTTGGTTTAGAAAAGCTTCCAAACAAAACTGTATTGATTATAAAAAATATAAATAATTATATGCTGCAAATTTTTGACAAGCTCCTCACAGGGATTACCCAAAAGTCACAATTATCGCTTAAATAATAAATGCTCGATCAATTTTGCTGTTTCTTGTTATTTCTTCTTTTTCTATTTATGTTTTGGTCACCTGAGAGAAAATGACTAGATTAAATGTACATACATAATGTAGTGCATATATAAATCTCCAATTGCACGGGAACTGAAAAAACTAATCACTAAGTTTTCCTCCGTTCAAAATTTCTCCGATGGCTCATCCACTAGGCTAAGAGCCACGTATGAAGAAGCTAAGTATGGAGGCAACCACATTGCAAGTTCTAAGATGCCAAGGTTTAGTTAGTATGATCATTAGGACATATGCAATGGTATAGACAACTGATATCTATAATATTCTCCATGCCATCTATTACTCTAAAGATGGTTCATACAATAGATTGTCTTTTTGTATATCTTTATAGATAACTTCTCCATGACATAATGTATCTTGTTTACCGTGTTACAGTCGACTACTGCATAATAGACGGTCTAATTCTCTATTCACACTCTCTCTCCTCTACATCATCTCGTATCTTGCGTGGCAAGGTTTATAGATAATTGACGTCACACCATTGTACAAGGTCTCATGATAACTTAATTAACAACACAATTACTAGCTAATCTATTCTAGCTGCACATGGGAGCCTTGGTGTTGCTAGTTTTTCATGTGGTACGAATTTTAAAAGAAAGAAATAAACAAGTTGCGCAAATGCCATAGCTGTTTGATTTAAAAAACAGGATTGTTTAGTATTTTCTGACTCATTTGCTCCAACTTTATCTAATGTTAAGTTTTTTTATGTCTCTGGTAGGCACCAGGGGTTGGCGGTGTGTGATCTCTGTGGGAGCCTCCATTTTTTGGGAGTTGACTTTGTTTGAAGGGAAATTTTTTTTCAGGCGAACACATCAAGTTGCTCACATGTTGAGAACATAAAAATGTGGTCACATACTCACATGAATGAACGCTTCTGCTTAATTTTCTTTTATGGTTCGGCTGGTTAGTGCCACCTCCAACAATTCCATCGATCAAGGCTGCCAAATGTTGTCCAACATTGTTCCTTTTTAATATGTTGCACACTAAAAAATTTCATATTTTATGATTAATTATATGTTTAGAGGAGAAAAAATGACTAATTGAATTTAATTGCCTTTCTCCTCTTCACTTTTCCACCAAAATTTGAGTCGAGTTAGTTTTCCATTTTTATCTTTTAAAACTCGGATTATATTAAAACTGGATTCTAGTTAGCTATTCTGTTTTTTCTTTTCTGGGAGGGACTATTCTGTTTGGATTACCCCCATACTACTAAGGTTTGTCTATACTCAGAGCCCCAAACCACAAGTGAAAACAAATTCCAAACATGGCCAAATCGAAAAATTATATTAGGGGTTTGCCAAACAGTTGTGAAATTATTATAGTGAGCAATTGGCTAGTGCACCAACTTGGAGACGGTTTTCATATCAATTATAGTACAATGCTCATATGTCTCCTTTTTGACTTATATTTTCTCTCAAACAAATAAGCAGGACGGCTTCTCCATCATTGTTTTGAAGTAGTTTATCGACATTCGGTTCATTCACATAAACACTCATGTTAGAGTTAAAAACCGTATGCCGCATGTCGCATCTGAAAAGAACCCGCCGCTGAGCTTTTGTTTCGTTGAAGTTCTCTTCCTTTTCCCCAAAAGCAGCTTTGCTACATCGTCCATCGTTGGTGGTCTAAAGCATGCATTGGTTGTGGTCTGTAAGGAGTAGCGAAATTAAAATAAAGCCATTGGCTTCTCCTGGGGCTCAGCCTACTTGTCCTACTTTTGTAGCAATGGCAAATGCTGTTAGAATGCATTAGATTATACTCCTGCTTGGCCCTTAATTAGTACAATATTATATACAAATCCCAAGGTGTAGCTAAGCCAGCTATACACTTTTGCAGAAAGAGATGTTAACAGTACGTGGCCAGTTGCAGACTTGCAGCATAGCCACAAAGACCATTTATACTTAAAGTAACTACAAAGCTAGATAAAAATAACTCAAGTTGGTATATCTTGCTGCATGTCGTAATTTCTATATGATCAACGGCTGTGGTGCATGCTGCAGGAATCAAGCTGGCAGCATGTTAGATTATGGTTGCTTGGCCTCTTGTAAAACAATTATTGTGCAGGCTGCTTAAGCATCCAATTATAGGCCCGGATAGAGAATAGAGAGGGTAAATGATGCCTTTAATTTTTTTTCAAATATTCACTTATCCTTTTCTCCGATAGCTATAAAGCTATGAAGATTAGGATAGAGATCTCACTTGAAAGCCAAAGAAGCAGCCAAGTAGACTTGAAAAAGAGAACATAGTGAACACAACCGGTCGAGGAAAACAACGTGGTCAAAAAGCGACAACGTGGTCGAAATCGACAACGTGGTCGAAATCGACTTTAGTGGTCGGCGACTAGAGAGGCGGTCGAAACCAACGTAATCGAAAACTAATGTGGCGAAATCCAACGTGGTGAAACCAACGTGGTGAAATTCGACTCGAATAGTTAACGACCGAGAGCGTTGAAAACCAATATGGTCGAAACCGATATAGTCAAAACTAACGTGGTTGAAGGGATACAATGTGGTCAAAAACTTGAATGTGGTCGAAAGCCTTAATGTGGTCGAAAATTCGGACGGTGAATAGAGCAGTCTATTTTCACCTCATTTCAAAACGAAAATTGATGGACATTTTGATCAGAGATCCAAATGATATGAAACTTTGGGATCTTCTCTAGGGTATTGTGAACCTATTACAACAAACGATCATAAATATCATGGCAAAAGTTGAGACCCTTTTCGTTTGTTGGAAGGTTCCACCAAAACCAAGTCAAAATCAAAATTGGTGAATACAACTTGTTCGTGGATGGATGATGACCAAGATGGGTCTAGATGTATTTTGTATTCCCATATGTAACAACAAGTTAGAACACCAAAGAAATCAACTCAAATACCTTGCTTAAGAAATTACACTTTGAGGCCAAATCAAGAGCAAATCAATCAAATCAAGTTGGATCCGTAGAAATACGCAAAGATTGATGTATTACTTACTTGAGAATATAGATTTTACAACCACTTCATCTTAAAGGAGAAAAATACACCAAATGCTTCACTCTTAAACCCTAACCCTAACCTAGAGAGCATACATGAGATAGAGGGTTGGATGGTTAACCCTACATGTCTCCTTTCCAACCCCTTTTATAGGTAGGCAACCAGCTACCTACACCCCTTAATAGATCCTATCCACTATTACAATGGGGGAAACCCGTTAACCCTACACACATGGGTTTTACTCACACAGTTCACTTATGCACGGTTTTCAAAGCGCATAAGTGTGTATCCGCTAAATCCTTAGCGTTGATCCGCTTGATCAAACCAACTTCACCATGACCTAAACCGCTCTCCAACGCATCACCCATGCGCCACGGTTTTAATCCAAGGTGGTTTCTAGTATTTTGTCAAACTACCAAAATACCCTCCGTTCACTCGGTCTTCACTAACCTTTGAAAGCAATCATCATGCTTGCTACGTGTAGATGCACCACTAGCTTGCCACCGCCATCAAGTCTCTCCCTCGGTTCCACGAACCACGACTCACTTGCTCGTACAATCCACATGGCGTCATCCGCTGTTCGAACGCCTTCAACACTTCCCTCTTTATTGTGCCATGCTTAAGCTCACCGTCTCACCGTTATATTGATCGTTCGACCATTTTTATCTTTTAAAACTCGGATTAGATTAAAACAGGATTCTAGTTAGCTATTCTGTTTTTTCTTTTTTGGGAGGGACTATTCTGCCCCCCATACTACTAAGGTTTGTCTATGCTCAGAGCCCCAAACTCAAACAAATTCCAAACATGGCCAAATCGAAAAATTATATTAGGGTTTGCCAAACAGTTGTGAAATTATTATAGTGAGCAATTGGCTAGTGCACCAACTTGAGACGGTTTTCATATCAATTACAGTACAATGCTCATATGTCTCCTTTTTGGCTTATGTTTTCTCTCAAACAAATAAGTAGGCGGCTTCTCCACCATTGTTTTGAAATAGTTTATCGGTATTCGGTTCATTCATATAAACACTCATGTTAGAGTTAAAAACCGTATGCCGCATGTCGCATCCGAAAAGAACCCGCCGCTGAGCTTTTGTTTCGTTGAAGTTCTCTTCCTTTTCCCCAAAAGCAGCTTTGCTACATCGTCCATCGTTGGTGGTCTAAAGCATGCATTGGTAGTGGTCTGTAAGTAGTAGTGAAATTAAAATAAAGCCATTGGCTTCTCCTGGGGCTCAGCCTACTTGTCCTACTTTTGTAGCAATGGCAAATGCTGTTAGAATGCATTAGATTATACTCCTGCTTGGCCCCTTAATTAGTACAATATTATATACAAATCCCAAGGTGTAGCTAAGCCAGCTATACACTTTTGCAGAAAGAGATGTTAACAGTACGTGGCCAGTTGCAGACTTGCAGCATAGCCACAAAGACCATTTATACTTAAAGTAACTACAAAGCTAGATAAAAATAACTCAAGTTGGTATATCTTGCTGCATGTCGTAATTTCTATATGATCAACGGCTGTGGTGCATGCTGCAGGAATCAAGCTGGCAGCATGTTAGATTATGGTTGCTTGGCCTCTTGTAAAACAATTATTGTGCATGCTGCTTAAGCATCCAATTATAGGCCCGGATAGAGAGCAGAGAGGGGTAAATGGTGCCTTTAATTTTTTTTTCAAGTATTCACTTATCCTTTTCTCCGATAGCTATAAAGTTATGAAGATTAGGATAGAAATCTCACTTGAAAGCCAAAGCGAGCCAAGTAGACTTGAAAAGCAGAGAACATAGTGAACACAACCGGTCGGCAGGAAAACAACGTGGTCAAAAAGCGACAACGTGGTCGAAATCGACAACGTGGTCGAAATCGACTTTAGTGGTCGGCGACTAGAGAGAGCGGTCGAAACCAACGTGTCGAAAACTAATGTGGCGAAATCCAACGTGGTCGAAACCAACGTGGTGAAATTCGACTCGAGTAGTAAATGACCAGAGAGCGGTCGAAAACCAATATGGTCGAAAACCGATATAGTCGAAACTAACGTGGTTGAAGGGATACAATATGAAATTCAAAAACTAATGTGGTCGAAAGCCTTAATGTGGTCGAAAATTCAGACGGTGAATAGAGCAAAGTCTATTTTTCAGCCTCGTTTCAAAACGAAAATTGATGGACATTTTGATTCGTAGATCCAAATGATATGAAACTTTGCAGGGATCTTCTCTAGGGTATTGTGAACCTATTCCAACAAACGATCATAAAAATCATGGCAAAAGTTGAGACAGTTTTCAGTTTATTGGAATGTTCCACCAAAACCAAGTCAAAATCAAAATTGGTGAATACAACTTGCTCGTGGATGGATGATGACCAAGATGGGTCTAGATGTATTTTGTATTCCCATATGTAACAACAAGTTAGAACACCAAAGAAATCAACTCAAATACCTTCGGCTTAAGAAATTACACTTTGAGGCCAAATCAAGAGCAAATCAATCAAATCAAGTTGGATCCATAAAAATACGCAAAGATTGATGTATTACTTACTTGAGAATATAGATTTTACAGCCACTTCACCTTAAAGGACAAAAAACACACCAAGTGCTTCACTCTTAAACCCTAACTCTAACCTAGAGAGCACACATGAGATAGAGGGGTTGGATGGTTAACCCTACATGTCTCCATTCCAGCCCTTTTTATAGGTGGGCAACCAGCTACCTACACCCCTTAATGGATCCTATCCACTATTACAATGGGGGAAACCCGTTAACCCTACACACATGGGTTTTACTCACACAAGTTCACTTATGCACGGTTTTCAAAGCGCATAAGTGTGTATCCGCTAAATCCTTAGCGTTGATCCGCCTTGATCAAACCAGCTTCACCATGACCTAAACCGCTCTCCAACACATCACTCATGCGCCGCGGTTTTAATCCAATGTGGTTTCCAGTATTTTGGTCAAACTACCAAAATACCCTCCGTTCACTCGGTCTTCACCAATCTTTGCAAGCAATCATCATGCTTGCTACGTGTAGATGCACCACTAGCTTGCCACACGCCGTCAAGTCTCTCCCGTTCTGGTTCCACCGAACCACGACTCACTTGGCCCGTACAATCCACATGGCGTCATCCCGTCGTTCGAACTCGCCTTCAACACTTCCCGCCTTTATTGTGCCATGCTTAAGCTCACCGTCTCACCCGGTATATTGATCGTTCTGAGCCTCAACTCCTTCCTGAGCCTAACTCGATCCTCGCCGTTGATCACGGTTGACTTCAAGCGACCTTACACATCGAAAGACAAAAAAATCGTTTCTAGACACAATTTCTTCACAACTTGACCTACATTAGTCAAGACATGTATCATACAACCTTAATCTAATGACCCAAGTCATCCTACCTCAATCCATGACCCAAATCCCAAAATCCTTAAATTCTGCCCAAAACCAAACCAGTCAAAGGGCGATCTTTGCAAACTCACTTGACCACTCCACAAATATTGTAATGGTTCATCACAATGCTAATTTAGATCTTCTCACATAGTCCTTCACCAATTAAGAGTCAGAATAGAGTACTTTAGGAACAGTTGCTTATATGATGGTACTTTGCAAGTGGAGCAGTTGCTTTAGGAACTGTTTCTAGTTAATTACCACTATATATCTCAAGTAATAGGACACAGCCAAAATGGTGGGTGGTTGTGGATATTGTAGGCAAGCATGGTCAATCTTTTGTCTTCTAAGATGTGTGTTCTTGAGAGCTGGCTCTTCCTCTGAAACCTAGCTAGTTCAGTTGGCTAGGATCACATCTAGCCTCTAGGTTGATCTTATTTGCGTCTTCCAAAAACGAAATTATTTAGGTTTTGATCATAGGTATGTGTGAGTGTGTGCACAACCGCAAGATGCTGCTACATTTCTTCTCAAACTTACTAAAAGTCAACGATGGTAAGTAAAAATCTATCAGAGGTTGGCATAATGGTAACATGATTACGTACATGAACCACTCCATCCGGGATAAAGGTAGGTAGTTAACTATTTATCGACAATGTCCTGGATTTCCTGCGGAAACAGCTACAAGATTCTCTGTCTCGATCTATATATGTTACAAGATAAATTCACTTGATTATAGATTCATTCCTTGAGACCATCACGAGGGTTTGCAGGCTTGTCTTGTGTTGCTTTGGCGATTTTTCTTTCCTTCTTTTGCGACAATCTTTAACTAGTTGAACCAAGCTAGCTTCTAAACTAGGTAATCAGTGCTTTTTTTTTGGTGTGCAACACAAGTAAACATGCAATTACGACAATGTTCTTAAGTACATGGACATGTATTGGTCTTTCTACTAAATACAAATTAGATCATATCCAATGTTGTGTTTTAGCCTTTAAATGAGGAGAGAGAAAATATTGAATCGATTCAATATATTGGATGAGCGATTCAAAAAAAAATAGAATCAGACTCTACTTAGAAGTCGATTCAAAGTATTAAACAATTTATATATCTATCTGTGCCTTTTTTTGGGATTCTATCTATCTGTGGACCTAAATTACCGTTTTCCTAGCTACTCCAAGTATCAATTGGGCCATCTCAATTCACAATCATTTGCACATAAATTAACCGAGAAGTTTGCATTGCTAGGGATCTAGTGGGACAATGCTGGCGCGATGCCGGCACCAATTATCGTGGCCGCATTAACATAATCACCCAACATGTCATTTTAATTTTCCTTCGCACGTACTACTCAAGAAGATAATACCGTCGTTAGCGCGCACGTTTCAGGGAGAGGAGAGATGATAGTAGACGTATCGTGTTCGGTACAGTGAACCTTGTGCCTTGGGGAGAGCAGATAGCACAGTCATTTGATTAATTGGAACCAGTCTGCAAAAACAATCTATCAATTCATCATTCAATACTCCTACTTGTCAGTGATGGGCATCCTTTTTTTTTGACACAAGATTTCAGCTCAGTGTTATCAGTGATGGTTCTATTCGAAGGACACAAGCTAATTTCAGCTCAATGTTATCAACGATGGATTTATATTCAAGGAATAGGCGAGAAATTCCCAGCAATTTTAATGTATAAGTCGAGGGAGCAAGATCAACAGCGCATTTTTAATCATAGACAGCTAATCAGTTTCCTTCGAATTGATTAAGCAGCTCCGGATTTGTCATTATATCGACTATAAATGGATATAACAGCGCAAATGTGCAATTATAAGGTCAGCAGCTCTGCAAGTCCGTCCCTGAGGGAGAAAAAATACGATAGTTAAATTACAGAAATTGTACTTTCTTATTGTTTCTATTTTCATTTTTAAATGCATGCAGTGAGCAAGTCGACGGTTCCTTGCTAGTATTACAAGTTTATGACATAATAATATTCAAAAGTCATTCCAAGCAAAACGCGTGAGGCTAATCCAATCATCCCAACCTTCGCCTTAATTAGTTGCGTTGGACGAGCGATCTGATTGGCAATCCAACACCATAGAGAGAGAAAAAAACGTGGCATTTGGATAAGAAAATCTTTATGAAACATTAGGTTAAAAATTTTATCACGGATCAATTTGAATATCTTTCCGACATCGATGCCATCCAAGATTTCTTTTCCGCGATTAGTTCATCATAAATCGTATAACTACTTGTACAAAACTCAACCCAAACACCTCTAACCTACCCGTAAGCCAGGCTAGACCAACAAAATGCCGAGGTCTACCCACACTCAAAATCGAAGCATTCGTTTAGGACGCAAGAGTTTTTCGTATGAATTCAACCTGAAGCAATACACTACATGCATGTTTGGTTTGAAGCCTAATGCTGACAAGTCTTAACTGTAACCGTGCCATGTTAGGTGCATGTTTTATTCATCGATATAAGTATAACTATAGCTTGCCATACTTTCTTAGCATAATAGTCCACACTTTCGTTAGTAGCTTTTGGCTTCCATTAAAATTACACTAATAACGGTTTCTAGCTTTTAGCTAAAATTACACCAGATCTATTAGTTTTTCGAGACATTCAATTAAAAAATAAAGAAAATAAGAAAAAAATGTCATTATATCTCGGACAATACAAAGGAAAAAGACTAAAAACAAAAAACCCTGAAAATTAAGAAACCAACGCATCCATTTCGGGTTCTAGAGGACCTGGTCGGCCTGTTCTTTTGGGCTTCTAAAAGCTACATTTCGCTTTTCTATAGTAACTAACTTTTAAATAGAGTATCTTTTTATAGACTAACTTTTCGGCTCGTAATCTTTCATATGAACAGTCTAAAGTTATAAATTGTAACTAAAACTATAAACTACAGTAAAAAAAAACAGATCTGACACTCGTTGGCACAGTAGAGTAGAGGGCTACATCATTATACTAGTAGCTGGGAACTGGGAAGCAATAGGAACACAGAAGGCGCGCGGGGCAGTAAGCGGCGGGGCGAAGTCCGGCAGGGCCCCACCCTTTCACAATCACAACTCAACCGCCATTTAAAACTCCTCTCCTCCGCCATTTTTAACCCCTCCTCGTCGCTTCTCACCGTGCCCACCGCCGCCACCGGGACGACGACCAGATCGGCCGGAGTGGAGAAAAATATTGAGGCCGCGGAGGAGAGTTGCGCAATTCCTTTTCTTTTCTCCTCGCCCCCGTTCCCTCGCCTGCGCGCACATGGCCCGTTGGCGCGATTCCTTGCACCCGTTTCCGCCCCCCGCATTTTATACTATTTCCCATCACATGGCCGCGCCCTTCTTGCTCCGCTCGCTGCCATTAGATCCTCCGCAAACTCCACCGCCCCCTCTGCTCTGCGTCGCATCGCATTGACCACCCTCCTCCTCTCTGCTCACACATCCTGTTCCTCTCGTTCCGTCCATTGTGGCCGTGGCGAGTCGCCGCTCCGCAGGGAGGGAGGGAGGCTCTTTCGAGCTCGTGCTCCGTTCTTCCAGGTGGGTGCGCGATTTTTGATTGTGTCGTGAGGCTTCGTGATCGGAACCGCCGGTCAGGCGTTTCGTCGGATGGGTGGTGCGCGTGGTGCCATTTGGTCGAGCTGTTGGGATTTGGGTGGTTTTTGGTGTGTTTCTCGTTTGATCGGATGGTTCTTGAGGCGGAGCATTTGATCCTTAGTGTTCCGGTGTTACTCGATTTCCTTGGCATTCTGTCGAATGGGTTTTGGGCATGGAACAGTGGAGCAGAACAAGGTTGGATCCTACTGGAATCAAGTCTCTGACGTGTGCTTTGTGTATGCTGTTGCTTTCTTGATCGTTTCATGTGTTCCGTTCTCTGGTGCTGAAATGTCTGGCTCTATGATGTATATGTTTGATTTGATTCGTAGTGCCTCGGGTCTGATCTTTTGGAGAGTTCAGTTTAATTGGATGCTAACAGTTTGAGAGATTTGCATCTTTCATCTTTTCATCAGCATTCTGTTTGATTTTGTGATTGCTGGAGTCAAGTTATAATCTTAGATTCGGTTTCGTACTTTTTCACTGTCTTCCTTGATCCGAAGATGCTCTCCAGCTGCCTTGAAGAAAGGGAAGGTGCCATCTTTACGGTTTGGAATTTCGTTAAATGAGAGCCGCATGTTTCGTCTGCATTTGATGCTACAGCGACAAGTGTTTGCTTGGTTAGGGGCTTAGAGCAAAGCCTCTACTCTAAAAGGCATTCCATGAAAGCTGAATTCCTTTCGGCATTTTCGCTACAGAATTAGACTCGAATATGCATGCTCTCTAATGCATACTCATAATGCCTTCTGTTATTCACATTTTGCTCTCAGGTCAATCTTTTATTTCTTCAGCCCATCCAGTTTACTTTGCGATTCAATGGATCGTCTATTGCCATATAGATTATCTAATTTGACCACCAGCCATGATGAGATTTCCTTCTTTAATTTGGCACCGAGTTGCAAACCAGATGTTTATGCAGATAAGAAGTAGCTGCTGATCCTCTCTCTCTCTCTCTCTCTCTCCAGATTGGTCAACAAAAGAGTTATGCCACGACTTGTACCATTCTCAGAGCACTGGAAACATTGAAATTTGAAGTGAAAAGTAGTGCTTATGCGCTACAGTCGGCAATAGCAACTGTTGGGTGCAACAATCGCGGACGTTTGAGTGAGATTTCAATGTGACCAGGTAACAATAGTGCTTGTTATTAAGAAAGATGGGGGACGAATACCTGATTGAGCCTGAGGATGAGGTCGCACCATCGATGTGGCCTGAGAACATAGGGGATAAACACCAGAAGCAGTTCAAAATGGAGAATCTTGGGAAGGACCAAGATGCGCTCAAGGATGTTGATTTTAGTGAGGAGCCTCTTCAAGTGGATTTCCAGCGGCTTATGGAAATGGCAAATTCTGAGAAAGGCGTTTCTCAAATGCAGTACTTTGTGAAGCACTGGGAATATAAGAGGGCTAATGCTGCTCGGCTTCTGAATGAAGAGCTTGGTCTTCTTTCCCAGCAGAGGAAAGAGATTGAACAAAAGAAGCAACAAATCTTGGAGGAGCAACGGTTTCAGGACGAAAGTTATTATGCTGTGAAGCGGCAAGTACCAATACTGGATGAAGTTTACAAAGATGAATGGAAACGTCCGAGCAAAAAGAGCGATGACCTTTCTCATAATCAAGAGCTTAAAATAGATGCAGAATACGACAGTATTTCCTATTGGAAAGAGAGAGCGATGCTGTTAGAAAAAACGCTTGAGGCAAGCCTTCAAAGGGAGCGTTCATTGGAGGAAAAGCTGGAGGAAGATATAAAGAATCTTCAGTCACACACACCAGTGGAGGAATTCTCTGGAATGTTAAAACGGGCTGATTACTTCTTGCACTTGGTTCTTCAAAGTGCTCCTATTGTTATTGCTCATCAGGTATGTTTTATCTATTTCAGCACCTGTTGCAACTTGCTATATACACTGAGATGTCATTTCATAGAAGGCACATCATGGAGCACTGAACATGAACTTTGATGATAGGTATAGATAAATGATTAATATTCTCTTTTTCCCTTTTCAGGATGCTGACTTACGGTACCGTTTCATATTTAATCACTACCCGACACTTGCTGATGAGGTAATTTGATTTTAGTTGATACGTTCATCTTGCCATCGCCGTCCATTTTCTGCTTCATACTGTGCACTGCTCTTTACCGTGAACTCAAGTAGTTTTCATATATTGCAATTTTGGCTGAAGCATAACTTATTTTCAGGACGTTATCGGTAAGACAGACTACGAGATACTGTCAGGTGAGGGTATAGAAGAGATGAACAATGTCAAGAGAGAGGTTATGGCCAAGGGTGTAGCGACTAAGAGAGTTTGTATTTAATACACCATTGTTTGGGCGAAGACCTTTGTGACATACATTGAACCAGTTTTCAGCAAATCTGGGAAACAATTGGTGTGAATTATGTTGCAATGGACATAACAGATCAGGTGCTTTGTTGAATTTAAGTTTTCTCATATATGCTTTTTCAATTCCCTTTCTTTCTGAATCTTGGGAATCATAAATTATTATTATTTTTTTTTTTGAGGAACATGCAAAAGAGTTGCACGTCATTTCATTAAGAGGAAGTGAGAGTTACAAACACTAGGAAGCCTAGTGGACAGAGGGCGGAGAAGTACAAGCACTCTTTCTCTCTTCTTGTGCTTGTACATAAATTATTATTATTGTCTGGGTTTTACTCTGAGACTGACTGTATTGGCCTTTGTTGCCCTTGGTTCTAGTATTCAATTGTACAGTTTTCTCCTCAGTAAAAATGGTTTCACCATCCTTGTTGGTCTTCAAGGGATGAATAATATTGTACCTACAACTACATACCAAAATTTCACTTCCATCCAGTGGCAATGCGTTAATTCCCAACTCTTTAAGAAGTAGTCTCTTCTTGTTGGCTTGTAGCTACTTGGCATTAGTGACCAATGGTCAACTTTACATGTTATATTCCATGGCTAGATTTATTATGGTTTTGATTTTATATTGCACATTAAAACCTTCTTGCATTGATTGCACAAACTATTCTTTGAGGATATTTTTCACATGATCTGAGACACCCTTATCATTTAAAAGGAAGTTACCAAATCAATTGTGTTCTGTACGCTGCATGCTGTTTTACATTTTGTTCCATGATTATGAACAGCAATCCATCTACTTCTTTGCACTTTAGGTCAAAACAAGAGAAAATGGCGGACATAAGGGTGAGAGAAGCTGTCCAAAAGCCAAGGAAACAGAACTTAACAGATCTCTTCACATAACAGGTTTGCATCTTCTACATAATATTACTTTAGTGCATTCTAAGTTAGAATGGTACACTGAATACTTGCACTTATCTAACGCTGCAGAGGAAACAATGAGAGCAAAACAAATGCTAGCCACCATGTCCCATGAAATCAGATCTCCCTTTCAGGGTTCTTAGCATGGCGAAATTCTTGCAACTACCAAACTGGATAAAGAACAATATCAGTTGCTAGAAGTTATGCTATCCTCTGGAGATCTTGTACTGCAATTGATCAATGACATCCTTGATCTTTCCAAAGTGGAGTCAGGTATTTCAAATCATTGATATTTAAGTGAAATGAGCCATTTATCTTTTTATTTGCGTCTTCATTGTGTCTATCCAAGTCTGTAGTTTCTAATTTTTAGTTCGTCTAAGTCGTGCGAGTCTAAAAAAATTATTGTCGGTCATAAAAGTATAGGAATTTTCTTTTGTATGGCAGCAGCCACCGTTCTACTCTCTGAGCCGCGTGCAGATCGTAGAAGTCGTTATGATACCGCCGCTTCTCTAACCGCCGCGCGTCTTCTGCACCTTGTGCACTGCGTCGCCGTCGTCTTAGGCTTCGATCTGCGCCGCTATACTTCTATCTATTCCTCTTGACTTGATTTGATCTATTCAAAAGCTGCACGCAATGACGACATTATCAAGACTCGGACTTGGATTTTTTCTTTTTAATGTTAACCCCTTTTCAAATGCAATGCTATTGCATACGCATTGCATTTGAGGGGGGTGGGTGTTAAGGGTATTAGAGATAGAATAGGAATTGTATTATTCATTTCCTTATATGCTTTGCTTTCCTTATCCGCATATAGCATATTCTCCTGTAACATTCTCTTGTACTCTCTATATATATTATCTATTGGGCTTCTTCAATATACACACAATATTCATAACAAATGGAACACATGCTATAGGGACACAAGGTATACATTAAGCATATTTCCCTTGCCATTGTGTTGCTTGTGGTAAATAAGTCAAGAACGAGATTTTCTGAGAGGAGATGGTTTTGAGACTTGGTTCAAACAATTATTTCAAAAGCTGGTTGATGCATTACCATTTGTTGCCCTATTTAGCTATGTTTCTTTCATGTTTCTAAGGCACTTGAAATCTGAAGTAATTTGTTTCTGCCTTTGTTATTTCAGGAGCTATGAAACTAGAAGCTACAACGTTTAGACCAAGGAAGTAGTTAAACATGTACTCCAAACTGCTGCAGCATCTCTGAAGAAGGAATTGACCCTTGAAGGGAGCATAGGTGATGGTGTTCCATTGGAGGTACTGAGAATTAGCTATCTTTTGTTCTGTGCTTTTTTGTCTATAATCTTCAGGTTCTGTATTCATGTATCTACAATTTGAAATTCAATTGCCTTAAGAAAGAAAATGATGTACCTGTTTATAAAATTTAAGTATTTGCAGAGCAGGAAAGTCTTTTGGCAATTTAGGGATTCAGCTGACTGAAAAATGATGTCACTCATTTCAGCATTTTTTTTATATCGATATAGGTCATTGGTGATGTGCTAAGGATTCGACAAATTCTGACCAATTTGATCAGGTAAGGTCTTCATATTGTATATTCCTAAGTCATACTAGCTTTCTTAAAGAGGTTTGATAAAAATTTAAACACATTTGCTTGGATATAATGCAAAATATGTGTCTGATGATATTTGGTATTTGTAACCATTCCAGCAATGCAGTGAAGTTTACACATGAAGGGAAGGTTAGGATAAATCTTCATGTTATAGATAAGCAGCTACTGGGATGCAGAATAGAAAACGGGCAACTTCGTATGAAAGCCCATTCTGCAAGCCCAATTACTACTGCCGCAGAACATTCTGCTGCCTCACCAAGAAACTGTGATAACGATACTCATGCGTGCTCAATCGTGAAGATGCTTGTCAGAATGACACTGCATCAAATGAAAATTTTAGGGATTATCATGAGGGAGAGGAAGTTGTTTGGCTTCGTTGCGATGTATATGACACTGGAATAGGAATACCAGGTTTTTCCTGATATTTATTGATTATACCTGATGCATGATCATCGTCTGCATATCTCACTTGATGGAAAAACTTTTTGTAATTTGTGGAATATGTTTTGCCTATTTTCCTGATCCTTTCAACTTGCGATCACCTGCAGAGAATTCCTTACCATTGCTGTTCAAGAGGTATATGCAAGCCAGTACTGACCATGCAAGAAAATACGGTGGGACAGGGCTTGGCCTTGCGATCTGCAAGCAGTTGGTATGATTTTTTTTTTCAATTCTGATGCATCTAAAAGACACAATTAAGATATTAAGGTGTTTGTTTTGTCTCTGTATGAGAACTAGCGGAATTACGCATGCAATTGCGTGGCTAGATATTGCAACATATTGTATTTGTTATATAAATCTAATATCTTTCGAAAATATAATTGTATTTGTTGTACAACTGTAACAGTTGTACTATCTATATATGATTAATCTGCGCCATTATAATCTAGTCCCACCAAAATAACTGGTGTGATCTTCTCTTTTTTCTCTCGAATAATGAGATAATTTCTAGGATTTTTGTTTTTTCCCTGATTTAAGGATTATTGTGGAATTTTCTAGACTTCTAAAACGAAGGAGGCACCTTAAATCTCGCCAGTTGCTTGTAGATATACAGATAGACAAGCATGCATTAAACACCAATATCTGGAAATAGAACAATAAAAACTATAATGTTATTTTTAACTCAAACCAGGTCTACAGTAACTTTATAAAGGTGTGTAACTGTTCTGTTGATTTTCCACAATGATTTAGGTGGAGTTGATGGGTGGTACTCTAACTGTGGTCAGCAAAGAGAATGAAGGATCAACATTTACATTCATGCTGCCTTGCAAAATTCCTCTAAAAGAGGAGCACAGTGATGATCCACATGAAGTTCCCACTTCTCGTTATGATTTCACTACCAGTGATATAGAAGGTTCTTTCCTTTTCAAGCCACAAGTGCGACCTTCTCTTCTGCTGTCTGGAGTTTCAATAATGACCAACACCAAGTTGTTTGGTGGCAAGCTTATGTGCTATGATCCTCCCAACATATTAGAGGATCGTAAGCTGTTCGCAAATGGTTTTGCGTCAGTGGAAGATAATTCTACAAACTGTACCTCTGCTGCTCATCAATCAAATGGTCCAAGTGTTAGGAGCACAGCTGAAGATCGTGTTTCCAGTTCTCAAGGTGACACATCATCAGTTTCAGAGGCTAGCATTCAGGAGGAAAGGAAGCCATGCAAAGTTCTTGAAGATCAATCACTTAACAAGAAATCCAAGTGTTCACCAAGTAGCAATAAGGGAAAGATCCTCCTTGTTGAAGATAACAAGGTCAACATAATAGTGGCAAAATCAATGCTGGAGCAGCTGGGCCACAGAATAGACATAGTAAACAATGGAATGGAAGCAATCCGTGCAGTACAGCAGCATCAATATGATCTTATCCTGATGGTATGACAAGAGATATTTTCAATTATCTAACTATAAATGTTATATGATTAGCATTAATTTTGGTTACTCATATTTACTTCATCAGTTCATTCTCAATTGAGCACTTCACCATAGTCTAAGATATATGTAGTTGTCGCTTCATTCTCAATTGCCTCACCTCACCATTGTCTAAGATGCAAAAGCAATAGTGCAATACCCAGAGGACGCTAAGTTTGCATCAAAATTTCCAGCCAACAGCTGCATGCTTTACATGAACAGAACACTTGAAGTATTAAAAACATTGAGCGAAAAGCTTCTTAACCTTTTAGGCAATGAGATATACATCAATCTGAACTTAACTATAGGCAAGGGTTATGCTAATCATCAATTGGATTTGTTCATACTGTATATAGCTCGTCACTTCAATTTGTTCCAAGCTTCATAGGTTATCTGATGTTGTCGACAATGATTAGTTGTCCTCGTTGTTCCTATCTCACCAGTCACCAGTGAACCAGTACAAGTGGTATTTTTTTGTTAGTCCCGGACTACCTTGGTAAAAACAATCTTAAATTATGACAGCACCTCATGCTGTGATATCAATATTGGTATATCAAGATAGCTCTATGAAACCAAGTGAAAGCTTTTATCATATATTAACCTTTTGCTTCTATTCTTCTGCTTAAAGTGCTAATGGTGTCTGCTTGACAGGATGTTCACATGCCAGAAATGGATGGCCTACAAGCCACTAGATTTATCCGTTCTTTTGAGAATACTGGCTGTTGGGACGCTTCTGTAAAGCCTGAAGACAATCAGATGATAGCTGACTCAGATATTTCATCTGATTGTGCACACGCAAAAAAGCAAGGCAAGAGAGTTGCTATAATTGCGGTAAGTTTACTTTTAAGCAATCCCAAATTCATGTTGACTAGGATCTCCATCGCAGCTTTTCTCCCATGTTGCTTCATAAATTTGCTGTTTCCTTGATCATATATTCATATGCAAGACAAAAATTTTCAAATGCTCATGTTTAGAGTGATAATAAACTATGCCCCTGAGGGTATGCGCTGTTTTTTAGATAATTGACCTAGACTTGGGAAAAACACTGAAGAATAACATGAGGATTCTCTTTACTGATCAAAAGTGGAAGTATATTTATGTCTTTGTCTTACATTTCTAAGCATGTAGATGCTAAGGATTGGAGATTTTTCAGCGTCTTGCTGGTCATGAGACTTCACCTGTTTTCCTATTTATCTTTAAATGTCAATGCATGAAATTTCCGTACGCTTTTGTCAAAGTAGATAATGGGGGTTAGGGGCTGTATGTTAAATACATGTCTTTCTGGGATACTGTATAACCGGAGAATCTCCTGATGCATTGCAGATGACAGCAAATTCATTCGCAGAGAGCGCCGATGAGTGCCTTGCTGCAGGCATGGATTCCTACATATCTAAGCCAGTGAACTTCCAGAATATAAAAGACTGTCTGCAGCGGTACTTGCCATCTCAATGACTAACCAATTGTTGTAAAGTAGAAAGGTAATTTGTAGCTTAGGAAAGTTTTGTGAAATCATATTGGTCTTTTCTTGTAAATCTCATTCTCTCAATGCATCAGAAATGCACAATAAATATAGTGTATCCTGTCTTCTCAACCATTTATCTTACTACTGGGAGAGAGAGAGACAGAGCTCTTTTTTAGAGAGCATGATAACCTAGCCCCATCAGTAACATCACATAGCTAACTCAAAACTTTAGTCCCCATTTGTTGTATGAGACTTGATATTGTGTCACCTGTATATAGTTCTCATGGATGTTCTTATCCTTTAGCAATTAACAATCTATCTGTATTGTGAGCAACATCGATTTATGATGATGTGATGTAGAATTAAAGCTGTCATATTTCTGATGTGAAACGGCTACCAATATATGTATCGACCAAATATTTGTGCATTAAAGCTGTCATCTTTCTGATGTGAAACTTATTCTAATAATTTCGGCTCAAATATTTTTGTATTGCCCCAAAAAATCGTTGTCTTAAGCTACTATCCTTTCCTTGTTGTCCATGCTTCTTCTTAGTGAAAAATAGTCAAAATACTGGCAAACTACTGGTGAATTGCTCTATTTTCACAGTGCTGTTTCTTTTATAGATGATCAATTTGTGTGTTCCGTTTCTTATCCTAGTGAATGCTGTGGGGTATATGAGTCATGATCTGCCCATTTAGCTATGATAGTGAGCATACTGCATACCTGGTATGCAATGATTTTGAATCCAGCTACACTGTTACTGAAAACATTGATTTCATGATAACTGCACCATCATTAGAAGTTTCTTATGTTTTTATTACAGAGAAGTGTGTCACCATATTCTTCTCATCATGCTATATGCGAAGATTTGGTACCAGCTGACATCTAGTTATGGGCCCAACTGTAAAAGTACAATGTCAGCAATAATAACTGCATTATCTTTAAAGATTTCTCATTAAGAAAAATGTCCAGAGATTCTTGTATCTCACATGCCCAGTAAATTCTAAGTTGGGGCATTGCCAACAATTCAACAAGGAGAACTAGAAAAGCTAGATTGAGCCCCCACAAGGATAACAAAGGCTAAGTGATATCTCTCAGATCATTATGTTGGATTAAACCAGCCATCACCTAAATAAAACACATGCTTTTCTGATGGGGACCTCACTAAGCCTAGTGTTACTTATTCCCCTTCCTGTTGCTGACAACAGATTTGCATCAAATCTTGTTCGACTTCTCTTCATGCTCAAGCATGAAGCACCATCTCTTAATTACAGTATCCTTTTTCTGGCAGATGATCCTAGAGCTGCTGCATAAAGATTTGGTTCTAGTTTTAGCATTGTATATTCCTGCTTGCAAGTGCTAGTGTCACTAGCAGCAGTGACAGGGGTATACAGAAAAGGACCTCACAATGACATGGACAATGACATGGATAAAGCTCTCTTTTCTTCATGTTAGGGGAATGTTATTTGTTCAGCAGTGCAGAGCAGTTGAGCTCAAGGGCTGCATGGGCTAGGATTGATGTTATCTTTGGAGAAAAGATGGATGAATATTGGTTGTATTGCACAACTCATGGAGGCTATATATATAATACAAGGACTCAAGAGATACTAAACTTTAGACTACAAGTACAATACTAGAAATATCCTTAACACCCCCCCTCAAATGTAAGATGTATGCAATAGTATTACATTTGAAAAGGGTTAACATTAAAATAGGAAAAATCCAAAATCCGAATCTTGAAGTTGTCGTCATAGCGTGCGGCTCTTGAAAAATTGTGTCGAGTACCAACCATCTGGAATCGTGCAAAAGCCCAAAAAAACACAAAGTGCAGGGGCTGAAAAAGTATAGATAAGCGGGAGCAAAGTCGACCGCAACAACACGATAAAGAGTATGTGGAATGTGACATAAATAGAAAGCTGTCAAATCAAGCGAAAAGGATAGATAGAAGCATAGCAGTATAGATCGAAGCCCAAGACAGCGACGACGCAATGAACAAGGAGCGCAATAGGGACGCAGAGCACAAGAAGCGTGGTAGCCTTGGAAGCTCGGGGCGACAGCTCAAAGAGAAGCGGCATCATCATAAAGACTTTTACGATCTGCAGTGGTTCAAAGAGAAGAATGGCGGCTGCGGCCATGCAAAAGGAAGGGGATGACCACACTCATCCGAGATGATGGACCATGGCTAGTAAAGCAATCGGCTGATTGACAAGGAATTTGTGGACTCGCGGCTTTGATGAACTGATAGAGATGGAAAGGGACTTGGATTGACGCAACGAAAGACGCAAAACAAAAAACACTCAAGGACAGATACTAGCAGCAGCAATAGTAGTATGCCTTCAAATTCCCCTCCTCTCTTCTCTCTCTTCACCCCTTTCTCACTCCCCCTGTCTCTCTCTCTCTACCCCCTCCCTCTCTCTCCTACCGACGGGTGGAGGCGCGGGCCGGCCGCGCCGGGAGGCCGAGCAGCAGTCGGTTGGAGCGGCGGGGGCCGAGGAAGGCAACAAAGGGCCTAGAGCCGACGGATTCGGTGGCGAGGAGGCCAGCCAAGACGGTGGCAGCCGGATCCGCCGCAACGACGGCCGGACGGAGGAGCCGTCGGATCTGGCGACGGTGGAGACGGGAGGGAACCAGATTTGGCGTGGACCGTCGGCGGCGTGGAGAGCCGACGTGGGCCGGATCTGGCGCAGTTCAGCAGCATGGAGCGCAAAAGAGGTTGGAGGCGGCCGGATCCGGCGGAGGAAGATCGTGGGTGAATCCAAGCGACGTGGATCCAAGGCGGACCGGGAGGCGGTGGATTCAACGGATCCGGCTTGATGGTGGCCGAGAGGAAGCCCAGCCACGACGTGCAGGCACACTGGTGCGAGCGGGCGGCACCGGCGCGCAGTGTGGGCGGCGTGGACCAGCGGCACGAGGCGCGGGCCGACGGCGCGGAGGAGATAGGAGGCGGCCGAGAGAGGACGGGGAGGTCGGCCGGATCCGATGGCCAACGTCGGTGGCCGCCCCCGAGAGCGAAGATTGCTCCTCCCGGGGGAAGTAAGAGCGGAATGTGGATCAAGCTCTAGGGCTCTGATACCATGTTATCTTTGGAGAAGAGATGGATGAATATTGGTTGTATTGCACAGTCCATAAAGGCTTACATATATAGTACAAGGACTCAAGATACTAAACTTTAGACTACAAGTACAACACTAGAAATACCCTTAACAGATGTATCACGGAACAAGCTTGTGACCACGGCATGGTCTCCTTTATGCATTGTTCTCGCAACCCGGTTCGTCATCTTGGTGGCAATCGACCATGGGAAAGAGCTACAGATCAGCAGCCATTTCTACCACTGAGCTTCAGTTGCATGGTGCCATTTTCAGGTACCAAAAGGGGTCAAGTTGATGGCATATGCGTTGGTGGATGGATCTTGCTTTCCTATGCCCTGCCTGATAAGCACCCTTGTAACATGTGCTGCAAGTCAAGAACATTCATGCATCTGAAGTCTGCTTATTCGGTAGATGTTTTATTTTACCCCCAAAAAGAAGAAGCTGAATTTTTTTGTCCTTCAGAACATTGAATTGATGTTCTGCAAGTCAGCAACCAGGTTATTAATCTTTCTTGAGGCTGGTATCTTCTGAAGCATCAGATGCTCATCATCATCATCAAGAACTCAGTAGGAAGCTCACCAAAACAGCAGCCAATGCATGTGTCAGATTCCTCTCCTTTCACTTTGCAGCTACGGTTTCATAATACCTGAGCACAGTGGGAGCTCCAAGCAGCACAGAACCTGCAGCCCACAGGGAGAAGCTTCTGGGATGCAAATGGTGGCTTGGATAACTTTGGCCACTTGATCCTCAATATCTTCCAGTGCGGCATTGACGCGTCGTCGTCGCGGAGGATGGATGGCTGTATATATGCTTAAGATGTGTCATCCAAATAATTTTACAGCAATTAAACAGAGTGTTAGATGCACGCAATGCAATTGTGCAGGGTATTTGCGATTCTGAAAACACGCTGGGACAGTGATGGGATGCGCATGTAAACGTACATGCTCGATGCAGATTCAGCTCACTGAAAATGTTGTTCGATGGGGACTCGCATACATAGGTTCATGTATTAGGATTCCAGTATTCTTCACATCCACTGGCTAGTCATGTGTTATTGCGCGGTTTAGTGCAGCACAAACTTACAGTTTCCCGTGTTAAGAGTAGACGCATTCTCTCGAGTGATATTTCGATGATATCTCACTTGTCAACAGGCTGCCTTGAGGGCGCCTTTCTTTTTTCCTCCTTCAGAGAGAGGCAACCAAATTACCATGTCCAGTGGCGAAGCCAGGATGAAATTAAGGGTGCGCTGAACTATTTATAGATCTAAATTAAGTTGACATAAATTAGTCTTTTACTCTTATAAAATTTCAAATTTATATAGAAATTATAAATTGGATGGAGACAAACAATAAAAAATAGAGAAATAGAAAGTAGATACCTCGATAATAGAAAACGCCATGAGTGCGGAGTAACGATAAGTCACTTATGTATAAACATATCAAAATTAGTAATATAATAGAAACTTATAAATGACAATAAAAATTTAGATCATATGAAACATACCAGAATTAAGCTAATTTAAATCACGAGACAATAGAAACAAAATGTGACATCTTTTTTCACATTCTATCCAATGTTCTTATCACTTTCACGGTGGGGGGCTCGGTGGCGGCGCGCGGCGCGTGCGTAACCACATCATCACGGAGCGGCGGAGGGAGAAGGTCAACTAGAGGTTCATCGAGCTCTCCACTTGCGAACCACATCATCACGGAGACGGCGGAGGAGAAGATCAACTAGAGGTTCATCGATCTCTCCATCGTCATCCCGGACTCAAGAAGATTCATATATATTTCACTTTCTTTCTTCTTTTTTTCTTTGAGTGATTATCTCTTCTTTAATTTTATGGTTTTCACTACTCTTCCTCCTCCTCTTCTTCTTTAATTTTATGATTTACATATATTATTTCACTTTCTTTCTTTCTTTGATTGATTGATTAGCTCTTTTTTAATTTTATGATTTTACTTCTTAATTTTATGATTTTCACTTCTTCTTCTCCTCCTCCTCTTCTTTAATTTCATGCTTGTTGTTAATCTTCCCATCAAGGAGAGTTAGCTTCTCTTTGGGTTTATTAATCTCTCTCTTTATTTTTATATTTTTACTATACACAAAATTACCATCGGGGAGGTGAGGCTCAAGCCTCACTAAACCCCCCCAGTGGCTACGCCCCTAACCATGTCCCAAAACATGTAATAGATATTATCAATTGAGGTTGTAGATTTATCTACGACTTTATGCTATGTAAAAGTTTTTTTCTCAATGAGGTATTTTGTGAAGCTTAAGATAATTTACTTGTGCTAAGTGATTTAATAAAAAGTTGAAATTAAGGTTTTTTATTTTCTAATGTCTGCAAGAATATTTGAACTATTTCTTCCGACACTCTCATGTTCCAAGCAAGTCTTAAAAAGTTTCACTAAAAAAATAGTTGACATATCCGTTGAAATTTTTGAATTTTAGTTGTTTGTGACAGAGATTACGGAGAGAGATACTCGCTTGCGATTTTGGTTAATACAGATGTTGGGCTTTTAACGTGTACAATAATTAACTTGTAGACCCGTCTTGAGAAAATACTCCGTTTGAAAATTAGATATTGTAATAAAAGCCAAAAGTCATTTTAGAAGCCGTAAAGAATATGGCCTGAAACATGTTTGAAGTACGCATCATTCATTTCATCATTTGAACTAAGCCAGAAGCTACAGGTCAGCGAGCACTTGCAACGCCAAATCAAGTTTAGCGAGGCGTGCAAAAATGGAGAAATGTTCGCATTATTAGTACGTAACGTATGACATACTAATTCGTTGCAAGTCAAGAAAAGATACTAATTCGCTGCAAAGAAACAACCTAACGAAGGTAGTATACTGTACGCATCATGCGTGCATTAGAGTAGTGTGATCACACCCGCCGTTATTCTGTTACAGTGCCGTTACTACTTGACGGTATCTGTTATGGTTAGTCTTCTTAGGGCATGTACAATAGGATAACATAAGTTATCTATAAGAGGTGTTATATAGAAATTTTACTAAGATAGATGAAAGAGAAAGAGGGGAGAAAAGGAGGTCGGTTGTAATTCTATAGACGATCGAAATACAAGAAAATAGTCTACTATAGATGGCTTTCGTGCCATTGTATCAATGTTGTCTATATCTTAAAGACAATTCATTATAGATAACTTACATATGACCTATTATAGAAGATGTCAGTGTTGTCTACAGATGATATGAAAGTATACTATAGATAATAGCTATATGTACCACTGCATATATCCTACGCGTTTCGATTGCTTTTTTTTTGCCTTGTCTCGTAGCGGTACCCCACTAACGGCCTTGGTTGGTTGGTTTTGTTATCTCCAGAGAGTAACAGACTCTATCACTAGGGTTGTAAAAATAGCTTGAGGCTCGCGAGCTACTCGAACTCGGCCCGGCGTAAGCTCGATTCGAGCTTGGCTCAAGCCCCAGACGAGCTGAACTCGAGCTTGATATGAAGCTCGCGATCCTATTCGAGCGGAATTCGAATAGTTCGACGGAGCTCATTGAAACTGTGCAGACCGCATCACCAAAGGCCCAAGACAGCAACCGGCAAGGCCCAACCCAAATCCCCGACCCTAGAGCTCTAGCCGGCCACCCCACTACCTCATTCCCTAGACTCCCCACCCGGCCGCCACCCCAACCCTGGTCCCCAGTACTTTCTTGTAGTCTCCACGACTCCACCGACATCACCGCCTCTCCCGGCTCCCAGCTCCGACCTGGCCCCTGTGCCTCCTCCGCCTCGCACCTCCCTTAGCTCCCGACCCTGCGCCTCCTCAGGCCACAGCCCCTGGCCCCTCGGCCCCTGCACCGCCTCCGCCCAACCCCCACGCCTCCTCCCGCCTGCACCTCCTCCAGCCCAGCCCCTCAGCCCCTCCGCCCCAGCGCCCCTCCTGCTCCCCCTCCCCGTGCTCCTCCGCCCCTGCGCCTCCTCCGCCCCGGCTCCATCCCTGCCCCTCATATCCTTCTTCATAAAATCACTTCTTTTGGGCACTACTATTTATTTTCAGCCAAAAGCTATCCACAAGATAATAGGAACGCCCCCTTACCGACATGTGTAGGTCTCTTTTGAAATAAGGAATTTTGTATAAACTTTACACGAGATGACATAAATTCTTCATATTGCTATAGAATTTTAGTTAAAAAAGATTGCTTTAGAATTTTTTTGTGTTCCATACGCGGCCTAAATCAAATGAGGATCTATTTTTCGCAAGTGAATCACATGCGAGTTGGAAGACTATTAGTGTTGAAATTGACAAGAAAGCTCTCTTCCGAAAGAATTGAGTGCATTAAGAAACACATACACTTGGAAAAAGATAGGATTCAGGACCATCGATGTAACAGTGAGGACATACCAAAATATTTCAAGGCTATAGTGCAACAGGTGTTTCTAGAGATCGAACTCATCTCACACCTATAGGCAAGAAGGGACCAGCTTCTTAAGTACATCATATAGTCATATAGTGTTAGTGATATATCCTAACAATAATCATGAAGATAATTATATCATTTCTATGTTGATGATCTTTTAAATGATATGTTATTTTGTTTCTTGAATAAATATCTTTCGTATTGATCAACAATTATGTAACTTGTTTGTAGAACGCTTTATTCATATTTTGACATTATTATAAATTATTCATGCTCTTATATCATTATGTGAGATAATTATGATTTATAGATCAACATATGTATTGATTGATGATCATATTTCATGGATCATAGATATAGAAATATCAAATCAATAATGTGGACACATGTTAGAGAATATGGTATTATATTGACCCACCATAAGATATTGCGGGAATTATTATATTCTTAAGTATCATCAATTGGTCTCATACATAGTATATGTGCATACTTAGACCTAAGAACGTTATAGTTTTCTATATATGTAATAGTTTACTTAGAAGTTGTCAAACACTACTTCGTAACTGGTAGCCACAAAGGTAGCTTTCGAATTTACTGTAAAAACATGTGGAGGAATGTGAGTGATCAAGATAAAATTTACCCCTCCATATAACAGGAGATATGTTTCTGGGCTTCTCGATGAGTTGGATTAAAGAAGTGTATAGCCATGCTGAATGTGATTGAGGAGTCAACTACAGCTGAATAATCCACTACAAGAATGAGTGAATGATCGAACTATCTAGGATGTCACGCTTCTCGTCTTGAGTTTAATCTGGTATTGTGAGGCAAAAGGGTCGATGCATGAACACTATATAGATTCGTCCAATATGATCTTTATGCATATTTGAGAGTCGTTATGTCCTGCTAAGGACCGCTACTGACTTGTGGATAGGAAAAGTTTCCAAGCCACGATCGAATATATATAAACCTACAGAGTTATACATTTAACGTGATGAAACATATTAGTTCAGATTAAATCTATTACTAATGGGTCAAGTGTGCTTCGTATCTTATTGGGCCTCTAACGTAGGGTTCCACTGAGGGACATATTAAGAGAGGCATAAGGCCGAAACCCTAGCCGCCACCCCACAAAGACCCTGTCGTGCTCACTGGTGCTAGCATACTAGCGCATGGTTTTCCTCCCTGAACATGTGAACTTTAATAGAGGTATGCTGCAACTGCGGTGCTGATCAGAACGATCGGCTTCCAATGATGTTGGATGATCGACTACTTTCACTACATCAACTTGTGCTACGTTGAATCGGCTGTTTCAACTCTTCTTCTACTGCACTATACATTTAGTTGTAACAATCCAACCACTAATCCATGATCTCTTACTCGCATGGCTTCTTAGTTTATACGGTATAAATTTTAATTTGCGGCAATATATCCTAATTGTATCCCTACATATAGTTCAACATTGGTGACTTTTTTAAAACTGGATCATTGGTTATTAATAAGGACCCAACATTTCTTGTTCCCAGAAAAAAAGGTAAATGATATTTTGGCAGCATTCCATTGGTCACCTGGGCTTGATCGACTTCATGAGACACTCTCATATGAAAATGTGCCCCGGAAGATATACACCACATGATCACTGTTGTGGTCGGATTCGATCATGCAAATATTGATTGCCACCTCATCCATCCACATCGAATATTGAAGCAAGGTAGCTTCTGTGGTCCTCCTAGACCCTAAATTTTTCTCCATTGCAAGGTGTGCCAACTTGGTTAAGTTTATATCGGTTTAAAAGAGAGCTTGGCAATTGGTTAAGAAAAGCAATAAACTAAAAGGTACTACATGTAAACATATCAATGAAGACAGCGCTCTCTAAATAAATATTCAGAGCATGCATGTTTTGAACGAAGAAATTGCACATAGTTCTTATATGGATTCATGTAACACAATATAAAATCCTCCATAATTCCTATGGGATTCTGTGTTTTAAACAAGTCCTTAGCTCCTTATGCCCGCTTGGAACACAATAATAATTTTCTTGATTTCTTTGGGAATTGAACTTTTTTCTATGAAATTTCTGCAAAAATCATACAAAATTCCTGCGTTCAAAGAATTTCCACATGAATTTTGGACATTTACCCTAAAATGTTTTAACAACTATCGCACAATTCCATTGTCCAAAATCTAATGGAAACAGGAAAAAGAATCCCATACATGTCACTAGGCCAGGCAACTAGTTACTTATAAACAGCACTTCACTCTTTGCATATGGAGTAGATGTCAAATGAAGTTGATATTTTTTTTTTGTTGGGAGTCGAAGTCATAATGATTTTAACACCAATCGGAACCGAATGCGACACGTACGCCCCGTAGCACTTCTACGGTTATACCGTTGCGCGGACAAAACCACGTAACCACCCAATTACAGATCGCAACATGTGAGCCGAACGACACATGATAAAGCAGGCCAGAGGGGAGATACGCTAGCTTGTGAGCTCACTAATAAAGCCAATTTAATTAGTATTCCCTCCGTTCAAGTTTAAAAGATATATTTTTTAAATAAATTTATCTATAAATATAAAACATATTTTATATTTTAATATCAAACTAGTTAGATGTTCTCTTTATACACCTAATAAATATACATCTTTATTTGCAAATTATAATGGCCCAAACAGTGGGCTGGCAATTGGAGCTTCTGACTTCTCGCTTATTTTTCACTATTTATAAATTTCGTCTTTTTCTGGATTTTTGTTTTTTTAGCTTTTTTTGGTTCTTTTTCCCCGTATTCGTTTGCGTTATCCGTGATGAGCTAGCATATTTTTTCTATTTTTAATTTTTTTTTAAATTTAATTACGCCAAATAAGCCACCTTCACCACAAAGTGAAATTTCAAATTCATAAAGGTAATTTCACCATAAGCCAAAGCTTTTCAAATTTCAACCGAGCGGCATACAATGCATTGGTTGCTATATAGATCCTTTTTTGGTCCCTAAAAATTAAGTTGGTATTTAGTCGGTCCAAATTACTTGTTGTTTTAGCTCCATACTATACACACATAAGGAAAGAGTTAATGCTTCAGTTTTTTACATGGTTTGTCTCTATTCATTCTATACTCATCTCTCCAACACCAATGACAATAAGCATTTAAAAGAGGCATCTCATAGAATATGTTGCCTGGAAAACCAAAATGATAAGTATTTGCAAACCAAAACTAACTGGTTAAAATGACATCATTTTGGACTGGGGGTAGTTATTACTAGCTAGTATACTGGAAAGTTGGGGAGTAGCAATAACTAAGCTTCTTAATCCTTAGTATATTTATCTTGCAAATGATGCACACCAAGCATATATCATGATGATTAAGACGATATTAGGATTAGGAGAGGACACCTTCCTTCGAATCATTGCCGTCTCCATCATCAATATTAATTACACATCCATCTTTGCTTCTAGCTAGCTAGGAAATGCTAGCTTCCGTATGTACAGATGGCACGCACGACTCTAATAGCGTAGATACGTGTACGGGAGCAAATTAAAGGAAGGCGTTTCAGAAGAGCTCGATCACTGCCTTTAACCAAATTAAGTACATAAAAGTATAGTATGTGAGGAAGACATTGTAATGCTGACATGCATAACAATTTGTTACATGCATTGCATCATGAGTACTTCCAAAAAAAAGTGGTTTTTAAAATAAAAACATTAATAATATCCCTCACGATTAAATCCATCCATGATATATCACATGATGTATTCCAAACCTAGCTACTATCTGTAGCTTTATCCGCGACACAGCTGATGAGTACAAAAAATCTATGTGTAAAATCGAGACATCACACCCATGACCCATGTGTCGACGACCATGGTGTGCAAAATGCAAACCTAGCTAGCTAGCTCGGGCCCATCATTTCTTTTTGGTGTGGATAAGCTCACACTAGGAGCTATATAGCTAGCAACAAATTAAAGCCGGTCATTATTGTATTTATATGCACATAAATATCTCTTTCCTTGGGGCAAGAAGGTGCGTTTTGATACACTATATATATATATATATATATATATATATATATATATATATATATATATATATATATATATATATATATATATATATATATATATATATATGAGGAACATACTTTATGAGAGGAATACGCCCTAACAAAAAAGTGGCTGAAAAGATTTATGAGGGAGCATATGTTTTGGTTAAAAGCAACCTTAAAGGAGTACTACACTACAAGTAGAGTATCTAGTTAATTACTTGGATATGTGATTAGTTCTATAATCTATAGTGTCGTTTTATTGGGGCCTCTCCACTCATCAAATCTGTCACGCCAGCTAGCTAGCTAAACCTTGCACGTAATCCACATTAATTTGTTGTAGGTAAAGCTCCACTAAGTGATGGATTAAGCTAAGCTAATTGATGCTTACGGATAAGGACATGGCTTATTATTTCCAGTAATTGAGAACTTTTGTGCTGCATGCAAGCTAACATGCATATTTCAACTAAACTTTGTAAATTAAACTGTCATCTGGGTTCAAATGAACGTAGCTGTAGACGTACCCCTGGTGTCATATGAGTAACTAGGTCTCATGCATATACTATGTAGGACCGAAGATAGTGACTAGAGAGAGTAAATAGAAGTCCGCACTTTTCTAATATCAAGTTGAACCCTCGGGCTATCCACGGCTTCAAACATACGACACATACATGCCAACCCTATAAAGACCGAAGCAAAACACTCCTCTGACGGTCTAACTAAGGAGGTAGCGGTTTAACCGTTTGGCTAGTATGACCACAGATCGCTGGTGGTCGGACCGCTCCATCGGTTTGACCGGTGCCTTAGGTCAGTATGACCGGGCCTCAGGTAGAGGTAAGA
Organism: Bonia amplexicaulis; assembly: GCA_036346245.1. Classification (NCBI taxonomy): domain Eukaryota; kingdom Viridiplantae; phylum Streptophyta; class Magnoliopsida; order Poales; family Poaceae; genus Bonia; species Bonia amplexicaulis. Next base: position 2,210,612 of record CM070750.1, on the reverse strand, counting down.
ACGACTTGAGTCCAAACCTCTAAAAGACCCAATTCAAAAACTACAGCTCTAAATATTATGAAACATATCATAAACCTTCACAAGGATGCCAGAAACCTATTCAAGCAACGATCAAGAAGATCAATATCAAAGTTCTAACATTTATCCAAAACAAGGAATATTTTACCAAAACCGAGGCAAAACCAAACTTAAAGCCAAAAGCTTGCTCGTGGGTTAAGAAAGATCAAGATGATCTTGGATAAACTCCCACATGTCTGAGCAAGCAAAACCACGGCAAGAAACACAGCAAAGACCCTAGAATCAAGATCTCTCACCGATGCCCTCAAATCAAGTCAAAACCGAACAAACTCAATAACTTTCCATAAAAAGTGCCAAAATGAATAGAATCCTGTCTCCAAGAGATATCTCCATCATTTACACGTCCTTGACAAGTAGGAAACACCAAAAACCAAGCTAAATTAATAAATCAAAAACTTCAACTTGAGGACAAAGAGTTAGACGAATTTGGTGAATCTACTAATACTTAAAGATAAGTATTTACAACCACTCCATCATGAAGGACAGATCTCTACCCTTAAAGCACTCACACAAAGCGCCTAACACAAGAAAATCCTAACCCTAAAATATCTCTTTAAGCACAAGAGATATTTTCTCTGAACACACATAATAGCTTATATAGTAGAGCCTCCTTATCTCATACCTGACTTTAACAACTAGCCCACACTTAGTGGATACAACCACTCACAATTGAGGAAACTCAGTAACCCACACACAAACGGGTCTTACACACTTGCACGTTTTTCAAAGCGTAACTTCCACACAACTCTAATAGCTTAATAAGGCTCTCTATCCACAAAGATGTGACATATTCCACCTTAGGCAACCACAATAATTTTGCAAACTGTCTCTCCATCCACCAGCCTTCACGATGCTTCTCCTCGAAGCAAACTACAATACAAAGTCCGTGATGCCCAATGACTTATCGTCAAACCTATATGTCTCAGCCTCCTTTTGGATCGTCTCCACTTGAAACGGTCAAGTCCAATAGCACATCACATTCGTACACTTGCCTCATCGTGATCCTTATCTTTTTCCCTTGCTTCTCTACTTGAGATGTAACCTCACTCAAACATATGCGACCCTCCACAGCCTCGCTTCTCCTCTAGCCTCGATTTTGCTGTTGACCGCTAACAATCACCAAGTGCGCTGCACATCAAAGAACAAGCAATTGTCCTAAGCACAAGTGACATACACTTAACTCTCGTTAGCAAACAACAAATAACACTCCTAGCCATAATTAACACAATGCATGTACTCCCGCTATGACTAACACCTTGCAAGGACTCCCAAAAAACTCCTAAAGAAACAACACAACTGAGACAAAACTCAGCTCACTCAACTCAGCACATGCCAGTCTGACCACCAACCAATAGCTGGTTAGACTGCCCCAGTTAACCCTGGTCAAACCCCGATAATAGTGGACTGGTCTGACTGTGCCAACCATGCCAGTCAGACCCCTCGATGTAGCTCCGATCGGACCGCCATCATTCGACCAGTCGCATCGATCTCAAAACCTTTGCGCAACAAAACGAATACCTCTCTAGAATAAACATACCACCATCTGTGGACCAGTACAACTGCTCCCCGGTCATACCGCCCCCTACGGCCTGACAGACCGCTGATCACCTGACAGAAAAAACCAAAGAGTACAAATAACACAAAATCAAACTCAAACTTTAACCACGAAACTCAAGCAAAATCAAATACTCATCATATAACATACGGTGACCCCTATATAGTCTCACATACTAAAACCTATGTGCTAACTACACGTACATACAATAAAAGTGATTTTAAGCTAACCTTGATAAATTACTGTACCCAACCAAATCCATGCTCAACATCCACCTCTCTTGATCTGATTGTTAAGATAGATTTTTACTGTACCTAATATATCGTTGTGCAATTAGTTAACCTAGCTAGAAATATTCCCTAATGATTAGGGTTAATAGGAGACTACCACCAGGACACATCTGCAATGCTCCCCTTTATTGCTAGTAACATATCTCTGTCTTTGCAATAATTTAGTTCAACAAGGATGCTAGGACGATGCTTACGTACGTCCTAAACCATATCATTAACTTCCTTTTTGTTTTTGGTTTGGAGTCTGCCAATAATAATTGCACAACGCAATCATTCCTGTACAGTTCAAGATGATCTCTCCCTCCCATTTATCCGCGTGTACATGTGCAGTGTGCACACAGCAGTGCTATCTTTGTTCTTTTTTATTTCACATTTTAAAAATTATGTATGGTCTTTAATATATATTTTGATCATTAATTTTGCTAATTGTATATTAATAAAAATTATTTAAAATATAATGCTATGAAAGTATTTTTATGACAAATCTAGTAGCATCATTTACACATGACAAATCCAAATACTATTGTATGTATTAGCAGTCTAAGTTCTAAAATATTGACTACGTATACTCTAAAATGTTATTAAAAAGAACGGAGGGAGTGCAATTTAATCACCTTGCTAAATTGCAGTCAACCTAATTCCGCAAGATAATGATCAAGAGCAACTATATATACATGATATCTTCTTTTTAAGAGTAAAGGGATATGGATCAATGTTCTTTTAGACTGTGTCTTATAGCTACGACTTATTAGAGTAATGAATAGTGATTGTTGGAAGAAATCAAAACTAAAAATCAGCTGTAAAACAAAAAAGAACGAGACCATAAGCCTCTAATTTTCAGAAACGGATAGCTCAAAACAATGCTATTGCTACCCCATTGGCAATATTTCTTGTACATACCATCCAAATAATCTACAAGAGAACTTTATCCTAGTGAACAAAGTAAGCAAGGCTTCACCTTAACTATTCTTGAGTGCATGGGACCTAGCTAATTAAGACACGTGGTAGAATCAAGGCCAAACTATTCACAACTCCTTGCCATAGGAAACTTGTAATAAACTAGCCAAACATGCATGCATGATTGCTTCTTTCCACCCAAGAATCCATCTTATCTACTTGAACGCCCACATAACCATGCTTGTTAACTACTAATTAACTAGGAGTAGAGTTCACAACAGACTCGTACTGATAGCTTTGCCCCCCACCAAAAACCCTTTCCTTGGCATCACACACATATATAGATGTTAGTAGTATGAGAGTAACTATTGTCAAGGCGACTAAAATTTTTGTCTCTCAGTCACTTAAAATTGCACTCTCAATCAACTAAAATTGTAGTTGTTCTTTTTGGTGGGAAGCTACAATTTTAGTTGATTGAGAGTGCAACTAAGTGTAAATTTAGTTACACTCTGAATCATATGAAGTTGCAGTTGTTTTTTTTAGATGCTGCAATTTTAGTTGATTGAGAGTGCAACTTTAAGTGACTGAGAGATAAAAAAATTTCAGTCGCCTTGGTAATAACAAAACCGTAGTAGTATGTATGTGTACTCATATTTCTCCGACCTCTATAAATACCTCCCATTCCCTCTCACCACTCCACACCATTCCAAGAGAAACAAGCAAAGCACTAGCACTCCTCTGATCTCTCATAACTAACGCCAAGGCAGCACGAGCTAACTCGGTCTACTACTGCACGGCTACACCATGAGGCCGGGAGCCGAGTTTCCCATGAGCCACGGTGCGCCGGCGGCGGCGCCGCCGCACGCGCTGAACGGGACGGCGGGGCCGCACTCGCCGTGGCAGTCGCCGGTGCCGTACCTCTTCGGCGGGATGGCGGCGATGCTGGGGCTCATCGCCTTCGCGCTGCTCATCCTGGCGTGCTCCTACTGGAAGCTCTCGGGCTACCTCGACGGCGGGTCGGGCGCCGACCAGGCAGACTCGGCGGCGGGAACTGACGAGGAGAAGGGCTCGGCGTCCGGCGCGGCCAGGCCGGCCGTGGGGTTCCTGGAGCACGTGGTGGTCATCATGGCCGGTGAGGAGAGGCCGACGTTCCTCGCCACGCCGGCGACGAGCCGAGCCGTCGTGGAGCTCGGAGCCGCGCCTGCGGTGAGCTCGTGCAACGACGGCGGCTCAGAAGAGGAGGAGAAGAAGATGGAGGAGCAGGGCTGCGAGGTGAGCTCGCAGCCGCAGCTCGGAGGGCATGGCGCCAATGCGGTGAGCCGGAGCCATGAGAGTAGCAGTACGACGACGCAGCAAGAAAGCTCACAATAAAAGCTGCCTTTTGTTTTAGCTTTCTTTTGTGGGTGGGGTGATCACTTTCTTCCTTCTTTTTCCCCCCTCCTTTTCCTTGCTGGTGTTAGATTTAGCTGGACATGTAGATTCTTGACGTGATTGGTTTTTGTCTAATTGTAAAATTAGACATAACACTTCGCTGAGAGTTTTGCAAAATTGAAATATGCTCTGTAATGTGTATACTTTGCCAATGTCCAAAAAATTGGTAGATTATAGTCGGTAAAGCAGCTACTACTTGACGCTACCAGGCCTATTCTTTTGGACTGCAGTTGGTAGCTTTCGGCTACAGCTGATAAATAGTAAGCTCATCGAGAGGCCGTAAGAGAGAGTACAGAGTAAGAGCAACTCGTATGCGGTTTTAGCCATAATCAACTTGTAGACTTTGTCTTAAAAAATACTCCATTTAAAAATCAGTCACTGTAGAAAAGCCAAAAGGTGAAGCCGAAAAGAAGAGGCCCACTACTTGACAAGGCATATGTCATGTCGTCCATATATATCTGCTGCTTAGAAGGAGTTGGCGGTGATGTTAGTACGTTATCCATCCCACCACTTCTCACAGAAAACTAGCGCCGAGAAGTAGGCCCCAGCCAGCGCCCCCTCCCCTGGAAACCTTGGCTCAAACATGTCACGCCCATTCTGCTCCTCCCTCTCTCTTATCTCCCCTTGCTCCTCCCTTACTTGACAGCCATCCTCCACCCCAACCATCCATGAGTCACCACTGCTCGACCCTTTCCTAGCTGTCGTCCATCATAGGTGGAGCCACCACCTTCACCAAGTGCTCCAGATCAAACCGGTATTGAGAGATGGCGTATCTGGGCTTGAGGGTAGAGGTAGCGCAATGTTTCGCTAGGGTTTAGGGGTGGCCACACTTGTCGTTGTCTTCCATGCGTAGGAGAGGAGGATGGCAAGTGAGTGTCGTAGCCATCTCCATTTGAACCTGCTCCTTCCCCTTCATGTGCAAAATGTTGCACCTAAGGCACCGCCTCCCTCAAGGAATGGCGTGAGTTCGAGGACGCCAAAGACTTGTTCGGAATGCTCCGCTTCCTACAATCCATGGAGCTGAGGCGACGGCGGCGATGACGACACAAGCGATGCTCACCGTGCTGTCGGGTAGGATTGGGAGGTGTTGGATGCCTGCATCGACTCTGTAACAACCCAAAAAGGTTGTTACTTGAAAATGTGAGAATGTGAAAAACTTTTTGCTTGCATTACTTTGTCATTGTTTTTATTGGAGTTTTGATTTAAAAGCTTCCATTGGAAATAACACCTAAAAATAAAATAGTAAAGAGAAAGTAGGATTGACATGATTAAATTGAATTAAAAAATTAATTTAGGAAATATTTTGTTGAAAAAATTCGTGAACTAAAATGAGAGAATGGATTAAAAAGAAAAAATCTAATAGCCGAAGTTCTAAATACAAGCCAATTGCAAAATCAAGATCAATTGTATTTAAAATAGGAAACCAATTGGAGACTTGAGAAGATGTCCCATTGCCATTTAGAAACCCTAAATGGTGTTGCAGCAAGTTGAGTTCGATACAAATCTAAATTGGGTTCAAATTCAAATGCAATCTGGCTTTATATTTAATTGGTAGTTTAAATTGAAAAGTCAAATTAGAAATTTGTGGAAAATTTTAAAAAATAGGAAGAGGATAGTTGGGCTTGGCTCACTAGGCCCTGGTCCATTTTTCTTGGCCTGTTGGGCCTCTGGCCCTACCTGGCTTAGCCCAAGCCAGTGCAGCCACACCATCCGTTGTGCCGCTGCAATGCCTAGTCACCTTCGCCTATGCTCGCCTCTACCTCAACGTGCGTGTGTGCAGCCATCCCTTCTCCTGGTCCCCTTCTTTCTCCTCTCCTTGCTGCGTACCCATGCCCATGCTGAGTGTCGCGTTGTATCACACGTCACGCACGCCCTGCCCCAAGTGTCGTGCACTACCGTACTGAGCGTCATTGCTCCACGCCATGTCATGCACCATTCACCATCACTGCACGCCCCTGTGCCATGCCACCGATGATGTAGCCATCTTCGGCCCCCCGCGCCACATCCATACCCTGCCATGGCCACCCACGTTGCCTAGTCTCTTCGTCGCCCATAAAAGCTAGATCATGCCTCAGATAGATTTGCCACACCCCACTACCTCTCCTCCTCCATGGAATTGTTCCCTACTAGCCCGTAGCTCACTAGAGGCTTCTTTGTCTCCAATTTTGGCCAAGCTGGGATCGGCCGACTCTGAGCATCTCTAGCCAACCCTTTCGGACCAGAGCTTCACCGTAGCCTCCTCGCCCCGCCCCCATTGTCAATTTAGGCTGCCATCGCTTGAGTAGCTCGGGTGTCATGCTCTCCCTTGCACCGCTGTCCGAACACGTCGTCGTGCTACCTCAGCCGTCCCTAAGCTCGACCAACCTCCCAGGCAGTTTTCTCCCGTCAGATTTGCCGCAGCCTCATTCGCACATTGGTCGGACCATGGACAGGGTGAAGAAGTAGTTTGAGATCTATTTGATGGAGAATTATATTATGGGTCACACTAGAGGGGATCGCAATCATGCATGCACCATCGGTGAAGTAGCGCCTTCACGTGCAGCAGCGTTGTGTGACGATAAAACTCTGCATAGTATGTATTCCAAATACTATGACACCCATCATTTGTGTGGGACTTGGAGTACTATGTTCAACTCCTATGAAGTGGACGTGCACTATAGGGACATTTGGGCAGGACAAGTGAAGTGTGTGTTAAACGATGCACTCAAGTAGCCCGGCCATGGAAGATAGAAGTCCTGCCGTATCCATAATGACATAGATGATAGTCAGCATGCCCAATAGGTCAAATTGCAGAAGTGCAGGCTATGCAAGACAACAGGACACTCCATAAGAGACTACCCAAATAGGCCAACTTCGTCGACCACCCTGTAGACTTGGCTATGTGTACTACCTTCACTTATGTACTCGTTCATGCTTTATTCTCATTGGACTACTATAATCTGAAATGTAGCGTTGCATCTCAAAACGTTCTAAGTAGTTGCTGATGAACCTAGATTTGTAGGGCCGGCATATCATACGCAACGATGTATGTCCCTATTTCAATAAAGTAATGGTTTGCAATGTAACTATCCATGCGTTTTAAATTAGGTTGAGTTGTAATGTTGCCACATTATTTTCTATAACTTTCACATGGATACTGACATGTTCTTTTTTATACTATAGGAAATGACCACTGGTGATGGCGACGAGCAGGATACGTTGCTGGATTCATCTTGTGATGGCCAGCATAATTCTCGGGTGTGGTCGAGTGGTGATGGGCCATCCCCTTTGTTCTTTCAGGTCAATGGGAGGATTGATCTCTTGATGATCACTATGTTCTAGATCTATTGTAGGTTGGGTTCCTGCCATAGTGAGGATGATTCATATTGGGCACTCATTCATGTTGGACTTGCTGCTTCTATCGGCGCTCATTGATCGGTGGAGACCGAAGACCCACATATTTCACTTATGGTGGGGAGAGATGACCATCGCCCTGTAGGATATCGCTTACTTACCAGCCTACCGCTACAGGGTCGCACTTTGGTTCCCCCCGGATTAGGCAATTGGAAGTTACATCTGTTGCACAGGATTTGTCATCTCATTCCAAATAGGATTCTAAGTATGACACATTCATAGGTATGATGGTATATCCACCAGCTAGCAAACGCATCACGGAGGTTGTAAGATCTCACCTAGTTGTTTACATGTTCTTCCTGTTTGAGTGAGTATTGTTTCCTATAATTCAAGAAGATTGGGTGTACCCTAGCTACATCCACCCTGCAGAGTCCTTTATCAACATCAATCCGGGTGAGATTCCGCTATATAGTTGAGGCTCGACTATACTGTGCATGACCTACATGGGTTTGTATGATGGCTCATAGCGTGTTATATGCGAGCCAAACTTCGCCGTCTGCTACACCTTGTTGCAGTTATAGTCGTAGGAGCACTTCCCTATTGGTCAACCATATTGTTGGCTAGAGGTGCACCTGTACTAGTTGGAGGCACAATTTCACGGTCATGACGATGGCAATGACCTTGTGGACGGACCCAACATGGGTACTCGTTGGACTGCTAGCGAGCTAGGATAGTCAAGGGAGAGACCACGGTGAGTGTACCTAGAGTTCCACAGCGTGTTTGAGACCTTGCACTAGGATGCCATTGTGTGGATGGTGTGGACCGCATAGTTTATCTTAGAGACTGTGTCGTTCAGCTTGTCAGTGCAGTGTGAGCAGGACTACTGGCTTATGACATGCCACCTCATCTTCTCTCCTGTGGTAGAGCTGTACGAACCCAGTGATGCATGAGACAGTTCAGACTTTACCAGCAGGTGCCTCTAGCACCGAGTCGACCTCTCCCAAGACTCGCTCACTTGTAAGTGAAATAATTTGTTATCTCTTTTCGTACAGTCCATTGCAAAAACTTCTAAGACGTGTACAATTCGCCACTTTTTTGTTTCCCTACAGCGCAGGTACATCATCCACCAAGCACACGACGCAGGTATATTGCTACCCTGATAATTCTTGTAAGGATGCACCTATACACAAGAGTTTTCACACCCATAGTGTAACTATGGTAATCCGACATGAATCATTCAGTCAACACATCCAGCCACCGTCGCTAGGGCACACTACAGGTGCGACAATATATGTGTAAGTGAATGCCAAGTATTGATAAATCGCATTGCATGTTTTATTTCACATATCTCTAACTTTCTCCGTGCATGATGGTAGGTGACAGAGTGTTGCTACTTCTTTCATGGATTAACAGTCCGAAAAGATACAATAGGGCTTTCATCGAGCAAAAATACATGCTCAACTACCCAATGGCGCCTAAGAACTTCATCTATTGGAAACCTTACGGCCCAGAGGAAAAGAGAAAGGCCGAGATATGGGATGACAAGGGAAAGGTGCCAATGGCCTCCGATGCACCTGCTATATGGGAGGTTAATTTGGACTACGACAAGCATGTACATATCATAGAAGCCAAGTATTGGGCGGCCATCGTGAAAGCCAAAGCCCACAGGGGAGATAAGTGGAAGGAACTGATGGACCCGGAAGCATAGGAGGTATGACCGTAAGCCTGACTTCGTTTCCATCCCAGTGTTTTCGATTCCAAACGACGCATACGTATCTTAGCTATAGTTCAGGTTGATGATTCGTGCATATTACCATTTGTATTGTAGGAGTATTGAGGCAAACATATGCATCTAACCAAACCTTACGTGCCATGTAATTCACACTTTCATTATGAGGTGTTATGTCAGACTCGAAATGGTAAATTACTTAATGCAACGTGAGTCACACTAGTCAAACTCGAACATTAATAGTAAGCTATTATTTTAAACTACTAAAACCACAAAAATGCAATATTTTTTGTGAATCATACATTTTTCATTACTACAATATTTTCAATAATGTATTATTAAAAAAAGGCTAAACGGGGCAACCTGTCATGCCAAATACTACTATCATGCTTGCCGACTGCCCCACCATCCTGCTAACTCAGTCAAGGTCTCACCGTCTTGCTGAGCTCAGGTAGCGTGGCAACACCTACTAAGCTCAGGAGGTGTGGCAGCACCTGTCGAGCTCTGTCTCCTCGGCAAGGCGGTGGGGCCTGCCACGCCTCTCGAGCTCCGGCTCCTCGACAAGGCGGTGGGGCCCACGGTCGTCGCCTCGCTGCCATACTCGTGCCTCCTACTGAGCTGGGACAGCTCGGCCCACGACTGCCGAGGTTAGGGAAAGGGCTAGATTTGCAAAAAAAAATGTACATACGGACGCTAAATTTAAAAAAATGGCTACAGTGTTAGATATGCGAAGGCTTCAATTTTTGGAACCAACCCATCGTCCACCTTCCATTCTTTGGAAACTTTTCCAGTTTTTGAAATTTTGAAAGGGGGAATTATAGGTTTAGAAATTGTGTTTCATAATATAATGTTTTTGTTTTGTGTCGGAAAATATATTCGTTAGGAATATACTTACGGAAACAAATCAAAGTACTACTCAAACAAGTCAAAATTACTAATGAATGAAAAAAGACTGTAGTTAAGCGATAAATCTAAATATACTACAAGATTCGGTAAATTGCCACGTTCTCGAAAGCACACCATATGCCGTGCAATCACCCTCTGTTGCAATCGCATTTGGTTTAGGCATCAAGTTAACATAATAAATTTTAAAAAAATCTAGATGTATTTCTCAATTTACTCTATGTATGTATAAAATTTTGAATTTAAGTTCATTCTATGTTAAGAGCAATAAAAATAAAAAGACAAACGCTAGTGTTCACAGCAAACTTATCCTCTTTTTCAACACATATTGAAGTTGAAATTTTAAAGTGTACTAGAACGCTCTACATGCTACATAAAGAAAAAGAACTTTTCGTATTAATTTGGTACCTAAATCAGAAGCTATTACACGAGTGCACCACAAAAGAACTTCAGCAGTCTAGCCCCAAGTCACAAGGGAGATGATTGTCCCAAAAAAAAACGTAAAGAAATGGATCAGCACCAAGGGGGCCGAGTGCTGGGCGTGCCGAGCTGCGAGCATGACAGATGCTCCGCCGCGTGCTAAGCCGAATGACGAGTAGATGCTGGGAGCCAGGCCGAAAAAGCCTCGTGGGCTGCGATAATCGCGCGGTGTTGTCGTGGGTAATGAAGGTACGTGAGCAAGTTAGAAGCAGGACGGTTTGGAAGATCGATTCAATTTGGAGGTAGGAGAAGTCATTCAAAACTTTGATGAGATTTCGTCGTTTGCCTTTCAACCTATCGGCCGAAAACAAACGCAAGCGAACATGATGGGCCCACGCGACGAAGTAAAACCGTGCCGGTTTTGGCATCCAACCGCAGGGAAGCCTGACGCCGGCCGGCTCATGCTGCCGACAAAAATCGACCCCATTCTTGCCCAAAACGCGCCGTGCAGGCCTCGCCTGGCTCCTCTGACCGCCCAAACGTCGTACTCTCCTTGCGGCGGCGGCGGCGGGACGCGGTCCTCCGGCCCACCAGGCTCAGTTGGATCGGCGTCGTGGCCTGCGGAGACAGCAGCCATGTCCGTCCGTGCCGCTTCCACGGCTGCACATCACTGTTGGCCGTGGATGTGGTGGGGTGGCGGCCGCGGAACTCGGTGAGTGGTTACAAGAAGCTCGTCTACGTCAACCCGCGCGGGTACTGGGCCGCGACGCAGCATCTCCGTGCCGCGCCGGGTCGTTCCGGCTGCGGCTTGCACCGCGCGCTGCTGCCATGCGACCGGCACGCGGCAGACCGACGGCACGGCGGTCCAGCCGCTCGCGCTTGGCCTGTGTACATCCTCCCAATGTGTCCGGGAGTAACGGAGAAGAAACAACAGGCCGCGCTCGGTAAACCTCTCGCTGATGCACGTGTGGCGGCAGTTGAATTGCACCCCTCTGCTGGCGTGCAGTTGGCGCTTGACTTCTCCACCCAAACGGCCAATACCATTTTTTCACATGAGGCCACACCACTGCCGTTTGTCTGTTCTCTCTCGCATCAAACCAGGTCAGCCCAAAGCGTAATGCTAATGGCGCATAAAGATTACCGCCGGCCGTGGACGGTACTTGAAGTACGAACATGATAAGTTCCTTTCACTTCCCACTCATCTTCAGAGTTCCTCCTTCGTTCACTCCAAGGCGCATATCCCAACCCAATTGGAGCTCTGTGTTGTACGCTCTTGGGAAGGAACAGTATCAAGGCGTCTCCATGGGCTCGGTGGCGAGTTGCTGCTGCGGTTCTGAGAAGGTCGAGCAAGGGTACGTACTATATACACGTCAATCGTGGCTAGCACACATGTACAGGGCTTGCAGGCAAGACATTTGTTACTGAGATAAGATGATTTCTCTACTGGCGTTGTAATTAGGTGTGTGAGCGCGCCAATGAGCAGCACGTGGAGGATATTCAGCTACAAGGAGCTCCACGCCGCGACGAACGGCTTCAGCGAGGAGAACAAGCTCGGCGAGGGCGGCTTCGGCAGCGTCTACGGGGGAAAGACCTCCGACGGCCTGCAGGTACGTAACGCGGTGGAGTTCATGGTCTACAGAGGCAGACTGAGCCCACTGCGTGTTTTGATGGGTGCAGATCGCGGTGAAGAAGCTCAAGGCGACCAACAACTCCAAGGCGGAGATGGAGTTCGCGGTGGAGGTGGAGGTGCTGGCCCGGGTGCGCCACAAGAACCTGCTCGGCCTCCGCGGCTACTGCGCCAGCGCCGAGCAGCGCATGATCGTCTACGACTACATGCCCAACCTCAGCCTCCTCTCCCACCTCCACGGCCAGTTTGCCGCCGACGTCCAGCTCGACTGGAAGCGCCGCATGCACGTCGCCATCGGCTCCGCGGAGGGCCTCGTGTACTATACGCCATCCTCGTGTCGTTTCGTTTTCGTTTAATTCACGGTGCAATATACGCTTAAGGATCGATGACCATGCACGCAGGTACTTGCACCACGAGGTGACGCCGCACATCATCCACCGGGACATCAAGGCGAGCAACGTGCTGCTGGACTCGGACTTCGCGCCGCTCGTCGCCGACTTCGGGTTCGCGAAGCTGGTGCCGGATGGGGTCTCGCACATGACCACCCGGGTGAAGGGCACGCTGGGGTACCTGGCGCCGGAGTACGCCATGTGGGGGAAGGTCTCCGGCGCCTGCGACGTCTACAGCTTCGGCATCCTGCTCCTCGAGCTCGTCTCCGGCCGGAAGCCCATCGAGCGGCTGCCGTCGGGGGCCAAGCGCACCATCACCGAGTGGGCCGAGCCGCTCATCGCGCGCGGCCGGCTTGGGGACCTCGTCGACCCGCGCCTGCGAGGCGCGTTCGACACCGCGCAGCTCGCGCGCGTGGTCGAGGCCGCCGCGCTCTGCGTTCAGAGCGAGCCCGACCGGCGGCCGGACATGCGGGTCGTCGTGCGCATCCTGAACGGCGACGGCGACTCGGCAGCGCCGCCGCGCAAGGGGACCGGCCGGTGAGGATAGCGAGCGTCAAGTACCCGGATCATCTCATGGAGATAGAGAAGAGCAGCGTGTACTACGGAGAGGGGGAGGACGAAGACGACGAAGAGGAAGTGGAAGACGACGAGGTGGAGGAGTACTCGTCGATGGACGACAAGAGCAGCACGAACTTTGGGGCGTTTGGCGCCATGCCGGTGCAGACGATGCCTGACGCCTACGTCAAGGGGTTTGGAGGAGATGGTATCAAGATGTGATCATGTACTGCGTGACATTGGCAATTAATTTGTTGGATGTAAACCTGTGCTTAATTAGTTTGAGAGTTGGATTTGGGTAATCTATTCTATTGTACGTGCTTTCCCTTGAATCTTTTGTGGTTTATGGAGCTTTGGGAATAAGTTCTTGTATGCTAAACTTTGCTTGTTCTAAATTGTTGAACAATTGGCTGATGTCATTTGTAGGACAACTTAATAACATAACAAAATAACTTGTGTGATGCATCAGTGTTGAAGTTTGAGAATTTTCGTTTCTCAAACAGCTTTCTAATATTCGGTAAGGACAATCGGTTGTTAAATTGTGACTCGTAATTGCCTCGAATTGTTCACAGGTTTCGGATCTAGCATTTGGCAGTAAGACATTGGTAAACCAAATACAACTGCAACTCAAGACCAGTTCTGTTTCTCTGTCCTTCTGGATAGGGGAGCGGGGATTGATATCCTTCATTATATATTTCATTTTGTATTTTTTCTGTAGTCGTCGGATATGGATAATACCGGATATCTATTTCTCCATTTCGTATTCGTTTCATAAGCCTTATGATGGTTAGTCGAATGGAAACTATCCTCTTTTTACGTAGGACATTGGACAGTAGGATGTAATCAGAACGAACATGAAGAGACTAATCACCGAAATATCGAAGGAAGAGCACTCAATATTCCTTACCTTTTTAGATGTGACAAGCTGCTTATATGTTATCTTGTCCCTAAATGAAGTCGCAATGACTTCCTCGTATACACACACACACACACACACACACACACACACACATATATATATATATATATATATATATATATATATATATATATATATATATATATATATATATATATATATATATATATATCTCGCAATGTAGGGAGTATCTCGCAGAACGGAGGGTATGTACGTATAGTATACAAGTATTTAAGACCATCTAGGTGGTATGAACAATTTTCGAAGTGGTATGTATATTTTTTCGACATACTCCATTTTATGCAGATATATAAGGGTATTTACAAAATACGCTAAAACTATGAACTCCTTTACAAGTTTTTCGTGTGGTTCACATTGAAGTATCTTATAATTAGTATACAAATGTACCTAAAGTGATAAAGGAGTATTTCAAGTTTATTTAGGTGGTATATTAGAGGTGGGTGTAACTACACCCGGGTGTAGAATGTATTTTTCCTATACATATATATATATATCACTCATCCCGTATCATATTTTATATTTTTTTGAGTTGGAGTCAGATACCGATAGTACCGGATACCCATTTACTCCTATATTTGCTTCACAAATCTTCAGTCATTGGTGAGACGAAAATTATTCATTTCATTTTCACCTCTACTTCTGGATGTACATGCTTGGCTGTAGAACTGCAGCTATGAGCTATTCTAACCTTAACACTGGACCTCGCAATGCGACAATGTGGTTCAGAATTGTGACATGTTGACCGTATTAGAGATGGGCCATGCGAATGGTTAATTATGTGTGGAGTGTGATCAGTCCTGCAATTTAGGTTGTTGGTTGATGTGAGGAATGTGTAGGCAATCTAGTCTTTCAGTGAGTATTAATGGTTCTCGAATCTCAAGAGGAACACAAATCCTACTAGTAAAGTGGCGCCTAGATGCATGTGTCCATTGCTCGATCGTATATGTTAGTCCAACTGTTCCCCGGACATAAACCAAGCGATGTTGAACAACTAATATATATAGTTTGTTTCATCTTACATTTGAAATGATATTTTTTTTCCGGAAATAATATAGCACGTTGCCGCCCATAAATCTCACCTCGTTGTAACATCGTAGACTGAATCTCTCTGTATCTTTTCTATTTCAACTACTATATATAAATTTCTTTCGTATTTAAAAAATCAGGCGAGTTATTCATTGTGCTAAGATCATGCGCACTTGAATGCATCATACATTTCTCCGGCTCATGTGCCTAAGTGCGTTATTCAAGTTTTTTTTCCCCGATGAAGGGGTAGTAGCCATTTTCCATTATTAGAAAACGCTATAATCTGGTTCCCAGTTCATAACGCGTTATTCGAGTTTAATTTGTAGACAAGCTTGATTTTTTTTTAAAAAAAAGCAGATGATCATATCATACCACTCGTGATAATCAGTAAAACGTGATTACCATAACTTAGATGCTTGATGATTCATTCGTGGAGGATACTACAATTTCTTGGGGATCCAAAAATAAAACGGGCTATTCTAGTCAAGCACACTAGTAGTACAGGAGTACATCGATCGAGCTAGCTCAAAAACAGTACATGGGATTACTAGTCCCCTACACATGAATAGTACAAGGCGCCGGATCGAGCGCGTCGACCGGTCGAATCAGAAGGTCGGCACGACGCCGTAGCCGAAATCGAGCATGTACGAGGACGGCACGGCGGCCTCCGCCCCCGCGTCGTCGGCGTCGTGGTCGGCCCGCTTAGCGAAGCGGCCCTTGATCCGCGGCCGCGTCTCCGCGTACGCCTTCCGGGACGCGTACCGAATGGTCTTCTCGAACCGCCGGTTCTTCCGCTTGTCCCGGTACCTCATCAGCCTCGCCTCCCTGCCCTCCCCCATCACCGCCGCCCTCGCCACCGCCCCTCCCCGCTCCGGCACCACCCCTACGTCCACCGACGACACCTGCATACGAAACCAAATTCACATCCAGATCAGTACGTGTGCGTAGTTGGACTATACGTATGCATCAGAAAGGTGGGATCTTGGTCGAGCTATTACGATGTGGCTCGGAGGAGTCGCCGTGTACGGCATGTAGGCTTGAGGCTTGGGCCGGGTGAAATCGAGCTCGACGCTCCCGCCGCCACCGCAGATGGCCTCCGGCACAACGCCGACCTCCGACGACGAGCCCTACAAAATTTTTAAAAGAATAGGTAAAAATCATTCAGCAAGACGTTGATCCACGACCTCCCAAGAAGGCAAGAAGTTCATCTCAAGGCAAGGCAACTAACGCTGTGCGCGAGGGAGGTGGCCGTGTAGGAGCTGTAGGACGGCTTGGCGCCGAGGCCGCACGTGAAGTCCAGCTCGACGGAGGCGCCTGCGCCGGCGCCGTTGGGGACGACGCTGTCGGCGTGGGGGAAGCGCGCGAACTCGACGTTGAGGTACGGGTCCAGGTCGGAGAGCAGGTAGTCCAGCTTCACGTCCTTTGCCTCCACGTTAAGGTTCAGCGCGTGCTGCTGCTGCTCGGCCGCCGCGGCGGGGTTGGCCTTCTCCTCGGGCTCGGCCTCGCCGGTGCCGAACAGCATGGCCTCCGCGGCCGCGGCCGCAGCAGCGGCCGACCCGATGGGCGCGACAGGGACGCGCACATGGCGCCGCGCCAGCGGGTTGGCGTCGTGGATGTCTGCGTCGCAGGTGGCGCAGAGCACGGCGGCGTCGGCCTTGCAGGTGACGGCGGCGGGGGCCAGCTCGCAGACCTCGCACATCCACACGCGCTCGTGCCCCGCCCGTGAGTGCGCTGGGCGCGCGTCGCACCCCGTGCAGAGGTAGGCGCCGCCGCAGGTGCGGCAGTGCACCGCGGCGGGGGACGCCTCGCACGTCCCGCACCGCCGCCCCCCAACGCCCCAGTACTTGTGCAGCTCCATCATACCACGCGCCTCACCTCCTCCTCCACCCACACAAGCCGCGCCGCCACTACCGCGCGCGAGCTCACTGCTCGGCTTAGCTTGGTGCGTTGGTAATAAAATGGCGGCCGCGTGGTGTGCTGGTGGTGGGAGCGCGCAGGCCCAGTGGAGTGAGGGGCAGGGAAGGGTGGCGGTGAACCGGTGATGGGGGTGGTAGTGGTAGATGTAGGGAGGTGGTCGGGGGACGGTGACGTGGCCTGGCGGGACACGTGGCGGGCTGGGAGCCAAGCGAAATGGGGGGTATAATATTGTGGGATCGGGTGGGGGCCCGCGAGTCGATTTTATGCATGTGAGGGGTGGTGGGCCCCGCGCACGATTTATCTGGGTTGGCTTTTCGGGGGAACGAATCGATGCGGGGCTAATCCTCACGGTAATGCTGGATTAGACGCCGGGGGATAAACGGAGGGATCGCCCTGTTCCCCGTTCGTGTCCAGGAGCGGCAGCCACACACATCCGCGTTTTTTTTAAAAAAAAAAAAGAGGATGGCACAAGCTCTCCCATCCAATTAAGAGAAAAAGATATTGAAAATGTACAGTAAAATCTTGCCACAGCATCAATTAACATAATAAAGTACTATATGTTATGAGCTCAAAAGCGAAAAGACAAAACTATGACGAAAAACATAAGGATATCAACTCTGGTGGAAGGCTTTCTTTCTTCTTTGGGTATTGTATACCACCTACTGTGCGAGGTCAGATTTATTTTAGAATATTCGTCGTATGTCACATGTTGTGCAAGGTCAGATTTATTTTGAAATGTTCATACGTCCCTTTTTTTCTAGATATTTCACATGGTAGTAAACGGTTAAGATGTTGAAATTCTTTACTGTTTCATTAAAAAAATGTTTGAAGCTTACTGCTATCAATCTACAGTGGATACGAAGTTCGTACATTTTAACTTGTTGGTCGTTGGAGGATGCCATTGTTATCGAAAGACACCTGCGGTTGCGCTGGGTTGATTTGCTACAGGAACAATGTACGATGCATCCGTGTTTGCTCTCCAACTACAGTGGCGATTTGGATTTTGTTTCTTTCATCTGACGGCGACCGTAATTATCCAAAGGAAGTTCTACCAATGGCTAGACACAGCTATGGACGTGACCGTAGTAGACCCCCGACTTACAAACATAACGCGGCTAACTCATGAGACATTTTATTTATGGTATGTTTATTTTAGCTCCTATAAACTATTTTTACTTTTAAAAATTAAAGTCAATATGAACGTTTTAGCTGCTATAAATCCTTTTTATCAATAACTACTATTCATCAGTCGCTACTATTCATCTTTCACATATTATAACGCACTTTATATTTTATTATCTCTACTACTTAAAATTGAAGTTGGTGGCGGTCCGTCCGTCCTCCACAGGCTCTCCCCTCACTTTCTTGCGCCGACACGGGGCCCATACGCTCCACGCGCCTCCATTCTTCCATTGAAATCGTTGCGCCCTCGCCTCATCCGCCGAACCGCTCCCTCGCCTCCGCTGAACTGCCTCCTCCTCCTCATGAACCGCCACCTCTGCCTCCATGAGCTGCCGCCACTCCTCCGCCAAACCGCCGCCTCGTCTCCTCCTCCCCCCACGCCGCCGACTCCTCCTCCCCTCCTCCGCCGCCCTTGCCTCCTCCTCCACGCCTCCGCTCCGCCTCGCCTCCCCCCCACCCCACGGATTCGAGCCGGGCGGCGCGATGATGACGGATCCGGCCAGTCGCCGGATCCGGACGAGCGCGCGGCGCCATGTGTTGTGCCACCTCCACACGCCGTCGCTCCCCCATCCCCGTCGTCTCCCAGCACCGCCGTTGTCTTCTGATCACCGGGAGCTCTTGCCTAAGCGTCGCCGCCACCTCCTCCCTTGTATGTTGCACCAAGCGAAGCAAGGATGAGGCAGTATATAGCGAGGAGGGAGGAGAGGAGGCGGTGATTTGCCGGGGGAACAGGCCGCATGTCCAGATCTTAGATTGACCGGATCTGGGAAATAAGGAGGCCAAGATGTCTTGGGTGGTGGGCAACCGCCGCCTCTCCGCCTCCATGTCGGGTCCCTCCGCGTGCCCTCGCACGCACCTCCACGAACCATCCATCCTCACGACTTCCACTACCGTCTATCTCGTGCTCATCTTGATGGCCACATATGGGAGAGGCGGTTATGGAAGATGTTGTTCTTCTCATCACAAGAATTATGTTGCTTCTCTCCTTGTAGAGATTTTGCTTGTAAATAATATTGTAGTTCAACGATTGGATGACTATGTAATGTTTCTCTCTCTTGCAGTTACCGCTTGTTGGATTTTATTGTTCAAATTTTTTCAGACACAACGATGTATTCCTTTGGGAGTGTGTAAGGTTAGTCTTCTACTCAAAGATGTATGATTGAATTGTTGTCATGTCCAAAGAAGAATTGTTCTTCAAGAACTACAACTCCACACTATCTGATCCTCACACATTTCATATTTTGTCCAAGAGTGTAAGTGAGCCATTAGATATCTGAGACTTCTCGATGTAATCGAACCCTCTATGTTGGTCGTTGGTCGTGAGTTGGAAGTAAGGATTGAACCCGAGTTACAGAGACCACGATAATGTCATGGTCATTATCACGTGAGTCATTCCTTTTTACCCACCTACCATTTTAAGCCTCAATCTGTTGATTTTTTACAGTGAAACTGCCATTAGAATCACCAAAGATGAACTAAAACACTGCCCTGGAACTATTACACAGAGTGGCACTTAAAATATATAGTTACATCAGTCTCGTGTTCTATATTGAATTGATTTGTTTCTTTGTTGACGTGAAGTTAATTTCTCTACTTTTTTTCTTTCAAGAGAACAAATATCATGGTGCGGATAAATGGACTTATTGGTCAACTTGGTGTGGGGTTTTGTTCGACTTTTGTAAATAGCGAGAAATTAATGAGTAAGTCTTGGTTTGCTACACTTCTTGATATTCTTGGATGGTCAAAACTACACCAAATTATTTTTCTATGTTGGAAAATTAATTCTAAACTGAGAATTTTAATTTACAGTATAGATGACTGCATTCTTGAGGTGAACTAAGACTCAGAGATTCATCTGGTTGGTGATTTACAGAGGCCTCACCATGAAGTTAAAGAGCAACACGATATCTGTTGAACCCAAATCTTTCTCGACTCGAATATACATGCATATCTGTTGTAGAGACATACATGATTATCATCTTTTGGCATAAAACAAGAAGTCACCGAAGATCTCACATTCATATTCGAGACAATCGAGAATGTCAACTCTAATTACTAAGAGTTGCTGAGGAGGTAGTGTTCATGTTTAAGTCTCAAACATATGATGAAACATACTTTTGCTTGATACACTATATCCATGCTCATTGACTTTTCATTTCAGATAATTGCAGCCTGCCACCATTATTCTGTATGTTGAATATTACTTTCTATTCAGTCCGAGTTTCAAAATTATGTATCCAATAACATAGCATAAGTAGAATATAAGCATGTTGTGCAGAGTGATGAATTCGTTAGTGATGGACCTCTGTTTTTATGTGCTCTATCTTTTGTCGATTGTTAATTCTGTGATGCCACAACTAAATAGCATCTTTTTTGTTCTTCTACAAACATCAGCATTTGCCTACGTTTTTCCTGATAATGGTTGTTTATTTATGTGTCTAGCATGTGCATTTCCAAACTCTACTTTAGAATTTCAACTCTTTCCTTTTTCTATTTAAAGCAGTATTACTGCTGGAATAATTCTTGGATCATAATCCTTGTTTTCTATTCTGTACCAGTTTATATTGCACATCTGCTTCATTATCAGAATCGTGTCAATTCACATAAGAAACAAACTTTATGTATCCTGGCCAATGTTTAGCAAGGGATGGAATGGATGCTTTGAATCCATGACCTTGTTGATTCTTTGCTTGGTTGTTGTCAATGCGCTTCAACAATTTGTTTTCTCGTTGAACACATCCCGAAGTTTTTGGGGTGATTTATATTTCTTTGAAATGAACAGATCATGGTAATCTCGCCCACTTTGCTTCCGACAATTATCGGGTAAGCTGTATTTCCATCTTTGTATCTAACCCTACAAATTGGCTCTATATTTTAAAACAAGTGTGTCTCTTTGGCTTAGGGTGATGATTGATTATCTCGAAATTTAGCAAGAATGTTCTTTTGTGATTTTAGAGTGGAAAGGAGATTGTCTTTGAAGAGCGTAGTGAAGGATCCCTAGCGTTGTCTCATAGCTTGATCCAAAGGATGCTATTATGCAGTTGTTACGCAGAAACCTACTCAAGGTATTATGCATTGTATCTTGTTTTTCTACTATTGTGCTCTTGAGATGTATAACCATTTTTTCTATGTTTTGATTTGTAATAGCTTAAACACTTGGTTCTTCTATGTTTGGATTTGCTATCCCGATGTATGATTGCTCTCACCGGATCTCGTTGCTTTCTTTATTTTGGTTCTTCTAATTTGCCTATCCCGATGTATGATTACCACGATTCTAAAGTATTGCTCTCACTGAATCAACATTGATGTTAAATACATTCATATGTTGTCTTTTATGTTTTCGTTGCAACGCACGGGCACCTTACTAGTATCATAAATATTGTAGTGCCGTACGTTGCACTATCGTTTTTACATAACGTGCGACGATTCATCAGCCATTACTATTTATCAATTATAGCAAAAAACAATCAATAAAAACCAAAATAAATAGGTCCTAGATCTGGCTTGACCTCATTTAGATCGGTTTTTCTCGTGTGATTAGCGTCTTATCAAATCCGACATTATGGCACCTATTTTGCAAGAGGACTATGGCCCCGCTCGTTTCGGCTTAAGCTTCTGGCTTCTGGCTTATTTTTCACTATTCATAGTTTCGTCTTTTTCTGAACTTTTGGCTTTTTTGAGCTTTTTTGCCGGTTCTTTTTTTTGCCGTATTCGTTTGTATTGTTTGTGATGGGCTAACATATTTTTTAATTTTTTAAAATTTAATTATGTTAAATAAGCCTCGATCATTCTGATTTTTTCAATGGAGACAATACTTTTCAGCCATAAGCTATCGAAAATAAGCCAAAATGATCACCACCTATGTCCGCAACTTCGCATGTGTTGGTTCCCTCGCGAATCAATCCGAGCCAGGCGTGTTCGGTGGGCCCATCTATATCCGTGTTCTCGATATCATACTATCTTTTAACATGGGGTAATAGTCTATGCTAGTTTGCTTTGCAAAACTCTTGGGAGGGACATCACCTCTCCCGAACCACTTGATGCTATATATTACTCATTTAATCATCGTAGTATCACGCATTACCGTAGACTATTCTCCCAGGTCAAAATATATCATATAAATTAGAGTGGACATGGGATCTTCGGTGCTTATAACTAAGGATATTTTGAGAGCAACCACTCTTCTGGGTCACTGGCTGCAACCTCTATAATTCCTAAAAAATGGAAAAGACAAAGGTTAGCTTTATAGGCCTGACGCCGTCCACTGCGCCGTTAGGAGATTAGCAACCTCTATCGTAATAATTAGGCGGTGATTCGCCGGGCCATCAGTGTCTCGCCAGCTTTCTCTGCCAACTAAACAGATCTTGGGGCCGAGCAAATGTCGAAACTACCCTCTGATGGTCCAGCCCTAACCGAATATTAGAAAATGTCTTTAATACCTGCCGTGAGAAACGTTTATCAAGCTAACATTTTGGACATGTAGCTGTCTATAGTATTTATCTTACCAGATCATATCCAATCTGAGAGCATTTTATATTAGAAGAAACGATAAAAAAATGTTACATATATCTGAAACGCAAACTTACTTAGGGATAGCAATGGCGTATCAGAAGTAAGCTTAAGATATTAGTCCGGAGTGTATCCCATTTTGCAAAAAAAAATCTATGTACCTAAGTAATATGATTTTTCTTGCACATCAAGCTTTCTAAAACATGTATTTTCTACGAGTGTTTATGCAGTAAGATGCTGTTTTAACTTTCTTCTGGCTTAAATTACACTATAGTGGTTGAAATTATACTATAGCGACTGTTAGTGAGAATTGAGAAAAAAACACCGTTATAATTTCTAGAACAATGCAAAGTTATAAGAAAAAAAGAAAAAACCAAAATTAAAAAAATCAACTTGTTCTAAAAGAGAAGAGTCAAAAATAGAAGCTGATTGGAGCATAATCTAAACTAACTTATTGTCCTCCCTAGAAAACTTATTGTTCTCCGAGAATAAACCAACTTATTGTCCTTGTCCCTAAAAAACCTTATTGTTCTCCGAGAATTTTTGCCTTGGAAATGGACAAAGCTTTCGGAAATTGGAAATTTGGAGTTGCCGTGAGCCTGTGACAAGATAGATGGGCTCGTTGGTAATTTCAGAGCAAAAACGGGCGACTCGGCAGCGTAAGTCACAGTCCGCCCCGAGAATCTTGAAACATAGGCCTGACGTGGACGCGTCGACTCGCGACGCCCCGGGGGGCAGATATGTCTTTTCGCGCAGCGCCGGGTGACGAACCGGATGCCGTCATCTCGGAAAGCTGGGGGATCCGGTGCGGACACATCCCATGTGACCCTGTTTCCCATCGATGGGTCAACGACACAGGACATATCATGTCACGCGAATTTTTCTATTTAAGCCCTTTTTTGAAAAATATTCACATTTAGACCCTGGTGGTTTTAATTCCGTTTTGGACCCGGGGTCGGCGCCGTGACCCACGGCCGAGATAACACATCTCGGCCAGTAGTACACGCGGCCGAGCCGCCGAGCCTGCCGCGGTGGCTGCGTGGCGCCGACGTGGCGTAACCTCGGCGCCGGTCGTCGTGGCGCCGAGCTCGGCGCCATAGATCTTGGCGCCGAGTGTGAAAATACAAACCGGCCGAGCCGACCTCGCTCATTATTCCACGCCTCCGAACACGCACTGCTGTCCCGCCCCTCCTCCCTCCCTCCGCCCCGCCCCTCAGACCCCGCCCCCTCGGCCCCGGCCGCCTCCCCCCCGCCCCCTACCGCCTCCTCACGGCCCCTGCCGCCTCCCGGCCCCTACCCGCCTCCCGGCCCCGCCTCCCTCCTCCCTCCCCTCCCTTCGTCGGCCTCCCACCTCCTGAGCCGGCCACCGCCACTTGCCTCGCCCCGCCATTCCCCGCCTCTCCGAATTGAGGTAAAGATTACCGCCACCTCGCGGGCGTGTCGTCGGAGTTCGCCGAACGCGACAAGAGGTGGTTGCCTTTACCTCCTCCAAATGTGGATGTGGTGTCGCTCACCGCTTGGTCGTCCCACGCCGCCTCCTCGTCCGTGGTTCGCAGAGGTTCCTCCTCGTCGACGTCCGACACTTGCATATCTTTGGGACCGGTCTCGGTGCCCTACGCCCGGACGAAGAGGCCTACCTAGAGTACACGAACGAGCTAGATGCGCTCACGGCCTCCAAGTAAGTTAATTTCATTTGGTATCGTGATTTTCATTTGTTAGGATATCACCGTTAACGTTAAATTGTTTCAATGCAGTTAAGCGGGAGCCGTGACGAAGCGTGAGGTGGAGGCCGTTCGATTCAGCAAGACTATGCGGCAAAGATAGACGAGGCCCTCTACAGAATAGGTGCCCTCTTATCTCGCTTTCTATGTCGTTGAGTATCACCGCCACATAGAGTTGCACGCCGCTTGGTATGAGGCACCGTGGCGATGAGCGCATTTCTCCACGTCTGTGGCCTTGCACAAGTAAGTGGCATGCAATTTCAATTCTAACATTGGATTCCAATTGCACAGAGCTTTTTCTATTTTAACGCTTGGTTTACGTGACATGCGATTTGATCGACGGCGACGGAAGAAGGTCACAGACTTGAGCGAAGACCACCACGTGTACGTTGAGGAGGGGACACTTTCGGGACCACGTGGAGGACAACGACGAGCCGCCACAAGAACGAGAACTTCCGGCGGTACCAAGTTTGGTACCGCGGGACGCGGTCCAAGCTTAAGGGCCAATGGACTCGGGATGACTACGCCGACATTGCGTCCCCGGGCGGCGAAGACACGCCAGACGACCGACCGACTCGCCTTGGGACGCGGTGGAGACGGCACCATCTGGACCGTGTGGTAATGTTCAATCTCATTGTTTATTTTCCAATAGATATAAATATCACTACATACAACAAACTATTCATTCTTTTGCTTGTTTGCGTGGCAACACACCAAGCGATCCGTGCAGACATAGAGCATTTCTCCGGGACGATCGGCGACGCCAGACGCTTACCTTCCTAGAGGTAAGCTTCGACAAAGCCACTTACAAAATTAGTACGTAATATCTTCGTATCTTGTTGGTTAACAAAATGTTGGATGACGAGGCTAGCAGTGTCGCTCACGTCGTGCGGCTAGTCGTTGTGGTTGCAAGACCGGCGCGGGAGGGACGACACGTGCTGCGACACGACTTCTGAACCCGACTCGGCGAGGGTCTTACACGGCACGAGCTCATCCCCACGAGCGACACTTTCCCGACGAGGGGTGAGGACGACGACGAGGTGGAGCAACAGACTTACGATGAGATAGGCCCGTCTCACTCGTGGCGCTCTCGAGACTCGACCTTCACAACACACCACGCAGACGCAGCAGCGAGCCTAGCCAGTTACACTCCGCACCGACGCCCTTGGTAAGGGTAAGGGCAAGGCTAGGAGGCGATGATATTTATGTGTAGGCTTGTGGGTCGTTGTATATATGTTGTAATGATACTTTGTTGTTCTATAATTCCTGCAATGATTTTATGTTTCCGCAAACGATCGCAAAAGGTAGTGATACTGAATTTATCGCTATTAATTTATGCTTCCGAATCCAAACGACTCCAAAATAGCTTGACGACAACATAGCATAAAACATTACCAACATACACGAGGAGAACCTCCAAGACTACAACTTGAGGATAACAATAATCACAAGAAACAAAATAGCACACAACATTAAATTTATCTTCCACTCTAGTCCGTCAAACGATGCCTCATCCGACGGGTCGCAACCCCCCATCCAAGATCTGCACGACCGCGTACTCATTGTGTCTGCATTTCGGCCACGCTGGTTGAGCACGCCGGCTTGGTATCAATCGGTACTGTGGACCGAACATATCCCTCCTTTCCAAGGGAATGTCTTCCTTCGGTGACCCAAATCCCATCGCCCCTCGGCTTCGACATGGTTGGCTTCACCACGAATATAGGAAGCTCAACCGTGTTCGATTTACAATGTCATGGGACCCCAACCGTGCTACTTATAGCAAAACGGGGCAGCTTCATGCAGTGACCACAAAAAAAAGATAACAGTTCTGTGTACATACTAGACGAAAGGGGCCATCTTTACATTGAGATGTGACAATACATGTCAGCTTTCCACAGAGACGTCAAAAAAAGGGCAGCTACACTCAGTGAGATGACAAAACGGGGCAGCTTTTTGAAGTGAGATGACAAAACGGGGCCAGCACTTATCCCACCCAAGACTACTCCTGACCCTGATGACAAGAAGCCAATTGAATGGGATGAGAGAGATAAGATCCCTTATCCGGATGCTGTGAAACCCGATGACTGGGATGACATAGGCCTATAGCGAAAACAACAGAAAAGGCTATGTTGTACCAAATAAATTGAATGGTCCAATCTCTGAAAAGGCTACGAACTACGAATTTATTACGAGACTGTAGTCTCTGAAAAGTCTACATAGGGTCATTTATTGCTACACTGGAATCCAGGAAAAGCGAAAAGATCCTCTCCATGGACTATGCCCACTGCACCAGATAACCTACCTACATAAAGGCCTCATATGTGTTCCATACCACATCTCCTCAACACATCACAATACCACGACATCTCCTCAAGACATCACAATACTACCACATCTCCTCAAGACATCACAATGTCTTCACGGAGCTCGACCCATTTGGAGTGCCGAGTGGCATGAGCGCCCGGTGCCATTGCGGCTTTCGGACAATGTTGTGCGTCGGGACGGATCCAAGAAACGAGCCAACTACGGTAGTAGGTTCTTCAAGTGTCCGCACGGATGACGACTTCGTGGTAACGACGACAACTAAATCCTTTGTTTCTCGCTTTGCTTTTCAACTTGATCCATGACATCTACCACCCCACACATAGGCTTGCGGGTTCCTCGAATGGGTGGATCGTGTCACGGCATGGCTACCGGAACCCGCCAATGCGGTGGAAAATAAAGGACAATACTTTTCCAAGATGACTCGGGCTCGCGAGGTGGAACGACGGATGCGGCTTGAGCAAGAGCGCCGCGTTAGGGTGGACCAAATCCGTCTTAAGGGCAAGGAGGATGAGCGCAAAGGACGCGGAGCAGCTAAGTCTGCGTGAAGCCGCCATCAAGCGTCGGGAGGAAGAGCTTGAAGCTCGTGAGGCGCTCTCAAGACCAAGAGTGACGGAAGAAGGATGCAATGAGCCATCTTCGTAGCGACAAAAGGGGAAACAACCACGCTACACCCAAGAGACATAATGTAATAGATCCACGCTATCTACGGTCTTTGTAATCATATTATTATGCATTGTATTGTGTTTGCCTAGTCAGATCGATCGCACTTGAGACTACCGGTATGACGGTATTTAAAGAGTGCATAATGTTGCCCACCCATGCTTGCTCCAAAGAATTAGTGTTTGACCATTCGGTTCCTCGCTACGAAAAAATTACAAACATTATTACCATACTAGCACCGAAATTTTCAGATTGAACACAACATCAAAAATGTAGCGAAAATTGTGTTTCACACACTTCATCATTTTCCGAATGTTTCCAAAACTACGGATTATTTTGAAGGCGCCGAAATGAGCGCCACCGTTGGTTAGAATTTTTCACACCGCGCCACGTTACACGGCTCGAGGTCGGCGCCACGCTTCCACGGCTCAGGGTCGGCGCCACGAATCACGGCGCCGAGCTCGGAGCCGTGGATCACGCGCCGAGCTTCGCCACGCCGTCGGCACCACGCGGTCGGCACGCGGCGCGGGCTCGGGGCCTCGGGCCGTGGTCCACGGCGCGAGATCGCAGTTACCTCGGCCGTGATCCACGGCTCCCGACCCCCGGGTCCAAAACGGAATTAAAACCACCGGGGGTCTAAATGTGAATATTTTTCAAAAAAGGGCTTAAATAGAAAAATTACGTCATGTCACGTTGGTACGGTGCTTGGCTGTACAAACTTTGTGATGTCTTGGTCCGTTTCGGTCTGATCTTCTGGGTTTTAGTTTACTATTTTTTTAATTTTATTTTTTTGGTTTTGGTGTTTTTTTATCTTTTTTTCTCATATTCATTTATACTATCTATGATAGGTTAACTTATTTTTGATTTTTAAAGTTTTTAAATTTAATTGTACTAAATAAAACATCATCAATTATAATATAAAATAAATCAATTACAGTATAAAATAAACCATAAATCAACCTATTTCGGTCGAACAGACCGGTCCTAACAAGCATAAAGTAACCTATAAGGGCATGCACAGCGTTGCTCTGACTAAGTGCTTGTTCTTTTTAGCTGAAACGTATGACTTTTGGCTGTGGTTTGTGGTTTTTAGGCTGTTCGTGTGAGAGATTACAGAGTAACAGAAACTCACGTGTGATTTTTGCCGATATAAATAAAGTTGGTACAGTATGTACTACAATTAACTAGTAAACCCTATCTTAAGAAGATACTCCGTTTAAAAGCTATTTACTGTAGAAAAACCGAAAAGAACAGACCTAAGGGTATGTTCTTTTACCGCAGCTTATGGTTTTTGGCTGAAATTTTTGAATTTTGGCTGTTTGCAACAGAGATTGCGGAGAGTGAGATACTCGCTGCGATTTTAGTTGATCAGATGTTAGACTTTTAACGTGTAGTATATATGGGACCCATGGTCAAATAGAAAAGATGACCGTCTCGCTCGTCCGAGCGAACTCGTGCGATTTGGAGGACTCACAGCTCTGACAACTAGCTCTCTCCAGGTGGGGAGATAATTTTCTTTCGGCCAAGCATCAAACCAAGATTTTGATTCGACCCTAGGGTCACTGTCCTCCAGTGGGATGAGCAACTCGAGCGAGCCCCTTTGGGTCGGTTTGGGCATATATACTGTGCATGCGCTAAGGAGGTTGTGTGGCTCACTGGTAACCGTGTACTCGGATGAAGGCTCTCTGGTAGTTCCATGTTCGATGGAGTTGCTAGATCTCTTATGATATTATTCTTCGTAGTTCTATTCTTGATCTACATTCTGGGTCTTCAATTTAAATCCACCAAGCAAAGCCTTTTCGATTTCAGCGGCTTCTCACGGCTACTGTGTAATGAATTGAAAATCGATGCCTTGATGGATCAAGTCCCACCGATAGCGTTACCCGATGGTTGTTTAAATGGGATGGTTTTGAAATCCAATGTTAGTCCAAACAACATTATCCAACCGAGTCCTCACTCATTTGGATTTGAGCTTCATTCAATCAAAACCTCACTCATTTGGATTTGAGCTTCTGGTTTTTAGTTTATTTTTTACTATTCCAAAATTTTGTTTTTTCTGGATTTGAATTTGATGGATATCATGTAGTGTTGGTTCATCTAGCTAGGTAAGCTAGCATATACCTCTATGTCCGAATTTTTTCTATTCTAGCCCTTTTTTTGAAAAAATTTCACATTTAGACCCTCGCGCTTTAATCCCGTTTTGGACCAGGTCGGCGCCATGGTCCACGGCGCCGAGGTAACACATCTCGGCGCCGTGGTCCACGGCGCCGAGCTGCCGAGCCCACGCCAGGCGTGGCGGCTGCGTGGCGCCGACGGTGGCGGCACCTCGGCGCCGTGAGTCGTGGCGCCGAAGTTCAACGCCATGGGTCAGGAGGCCGAGCTCAGGCCAGAGATCTTGGCGCCGAGCCGAGAAAATATGACCGGCCGAGCCCCACCTGCTCATTATTTCCGCAGCCTCCTCACGACGCTGCCGCCCCCCTCCTCCCTCCCGCCGCCGCCTCCCGGCCTCCCGGCCCGCCCGCCGCCGCCTCGCCGCCTCGCCCCTCCCGGCCCCGCCCCCTCCCGGCCCCGGCCCCGCCACCCGCCTCCCACGAAATCTCGGTAAGTTTCATCATTAGCTCGTTTCTTTGGCTTAAGTCTAGCTATATATATAGTCAACAATTGAAACACAAACATCAATAGGCAATAGGTGATACTACATTACCACCTCCACGCACACAAACAATAACTAGAAGATGAACAAATGAGGTTGTCATGATGCCATGCCATCTAAGATAAGGGGCGATTGATATTGTTCCAATCGGTGATTGCGCCCAAAAATCGAAGGTAGGTTCGGATGGTAAAGCGAAGAATGACCTTGAGCGTAAAGTGTG
This sequence comes from Bonia amplexicaulis, assembly GCA_036346245.1. NCBI lineage: Eukaryota > Viridiplantae > Streptophyta > Magnoliopsida > Poales > Poaceae > Bonia > Bonia amplexicaulis. The sequence continues at coordinate 2,180,252 of CM070750.1, read as the reverse complement.
TATATTGTAGTAGTAGTAGTAGTACAGAACTGGCCACGGAACCTGCCAATGCAGGTGGAAAACAAAGGACAATACTTTTCCAAGATGACTCGGGCTCGCGAGGTGGAACGACGGATGCGGCTTGAGCAAGAGCGCGCGTTAGGGTGGACCAAATCCGTCTTAAGGGCAAGGAGGATGAGCTGCAAAGGACGCGGGAGCAGCTAAGTCTGCGTGAAGCCGCCATCAAGCGTCAGGAGGAAGAGCTTGAAGCTCGTGAGGCAGCTCTCAAGACCAAGAGTGACAGGAAGAAGGATGCAGCGGAGCCATCTTCAGGGCGCGACAAAAAGGGGAAACAACCACGCTACACACAGTAGACATAATGTAATAGATCCACGCTATCTACGGTCTTTGTAATCCTATTATTATGCATTGTATTGTGTTTGCCTAGCTGTATCGACTGCACTTGAGACTACCGGTATGACGGTATTTAAAAGAGTGCATAATGTTGCCCACCCATGCTTGCTCCAAAGAATTAGTGTTTGACCATTCGGTTCCTACTTACGAAAAAGTTACAAACATTATTACCATACTAGCACCGAAATTTTCAGATTGAACACAACATCACAAAATGTAGCGAAAATTATGTTTCACACACTTCATCATTTTATGAATGTTTCCAAAACTACGGATTATTTTGAAGGCGCCGAATGGGCGCCACCGTAGGGTTGAATTTTTCACACTCGGCGCCACGTTACACGGCTCCGAGTTCGGCGCCAAGATCCACGGCGCCGAGGTCGCAGACCACGAGTCACGGCGCCGAGGTCGGAGCCGTGGATCACGGCGCCGAAGCTTCGCCACGCCGGCGCCACGGGTGGGCACGCCGCGCGGCTGGGGCCTCGAGCCGTGGTCCACGGCGCCGAGACGCAGTTACCTCGGCCGTGATCCACGGCTCCGACCCCAGGTCCAAAACGGAATTAAAACCACCGGGGTCTAAATGTGAATATTTTTCAAAAAAAGGGCTTAAATAGAAAAAAAGCTTCCTCTATGTTCAGGACGTGTTCAAAGCAATAGTATCTTTCTCTATAACATTACACTACCAGAGTGACCAGACTAGTGTCATCTTTCGTGATGGTGAGGATTATTCGTGATGGCCCGCGAATCACCGTCTGTGACTTGCATGTCTTTTCTCTTTTTTTTTTAGATTACGGAATAACAATATTCCGACCTTGATCATTCCACGAGAATGACTACAGCCGCATGTCTCTTCTCTGACCATGTATTGCATTTTTTTTCTTTCAGTGCTCACAGATTTGTTGTGGTGAACAAATTCTAGATTGATACGAGGCTGGGCTTAATAACAACATACAACCTTTTCTCTGTTCTTAATTAATTGGTAGAACAGCAGCTTGGTAGCCGAGTCCCATTGAGATAGTAGCAATTGTCACATGAGCAGTCTACCGACTCATCTATCTTCTAAGTCTACAAGTTGCATTCTTGTAACCATTTTGTTCAGCTGCAATAGCCATATAGAATGCCAAATGGTATTTTTAAGTTTGGATGTAAAGTTACATATAGATGTGTGAGGCACTTTTCCTTACCATATTTTTTTGAGAATGGCCTAAGCCTAACTAATCTATTTTATCATCAAAGGCTTCGAAGAATAGGTGCACTGCTGCTACCTTTCTTACAAGTTTTCCAAGATAGTAACACTAGTTTAGCTGGATGTATCTTTAAAAGATAAAAAAGAACTCCAGGCCAATTATGCTTTAATGGTTGTTTGTCATTCCATTGTAATGTCTAGCTTACTGCTAAATTGATATATCATTCTTTCTTTTACAGGACATGGCTGCTGTTAATTCTGTCATCTAAAAAGGATGAATACAATACCGTGAAACTGAGGTAATTGTACAGATTGTCTGTATGCCATTCATTTCCTAGGTTTTTGTTGCTCAATATATGCATTTACCCCAAATATTTAGCTTTCTACACATCCAAATAGTACAAGTTGTGATAAATCCCAATAGCCTTAGTATTTGACTCTTTGTATGTTTAGAAAGGCATAGATCATAGATGAAACATCAATACAGATTTGTTGAATAAAGCGGTAGTAAAGTCTTTTAGAAATCGATTTGGGAAAATCAGTGAATCCTGTTGGAAAGTAGAATGATGCTTATTTAACATTTAACATTGACATGCTTATTTAATCTTGTTGAGGTGTGATAAATATTTATGTTATTCCAATTTTAAATCAGCTAGATATTAGTTGATCATACTGGCTGCAAACATGTATACAAATTGTGAACTATGCTACTTGGAGTTGCCCTTGTGCATAGAATTGCTCTTCATAACTAAGAGCCTAACTTTCATGTGAATGTTCAGATTTTTCCAGTGAAATCGTCTAAATCCCTTTTTGGCCTAATTGTAGGAGACTGAACAACAAGTCTCATTCAAGCCACTAGGCTCTGAACAAACGAAATCCTCTCACTGACTCTGGTAAGACCATATTGCTTGTACAGATCTGAAACATATAATAGATGATTTCTTCTTCAGTTAGTACCTCCATATTATACTTGTTTATTTACTTTGGTCTAAATGTTCTGTTATGAAAATTGGACAAACTCTTAGTGTTCATTGATTTGAACTTAAGACGCAGATTACATTGAACGGATAACATAAGAGGCTAGCTCTTCATCCTAATACTTGTGCATGTGCCCAATTTATTTCTGAAACTTTCTCAAGTACGAGAAACCACATATTTCTAGTTGTAGCTACTAGTTAGCTGCATGTATATCTATCTACTAACTTTTGAAAATATACTTGTGCATATTCAAATGAACATGGCCAAGCTTATTTGTTTTTTGCATGTTCTTGTGCATATTAAAATTATTCCTGACGGTTTTGCCCTGTCGCGAAAACTCCCCATTCTGGTAGTGTTATGAATGGTCTCTTAGCATTACGATTAGCATTTAATTAAACATATAAATTATTAAAAATTGCGTAGGTCTATTTGAAAAACAACTTTTCTGCCATCTTTGTTCAAAAGAATTCGTATTAAGACATATATGTCAAATTTAAACTGTCCCCCTACTACCTCATATGTCACTGTAAGCATGGTAAGAGCCGATCTTTTCAACTTATAATTTATGATTTCTCTCTAACAAACAAATAGAATGAATTCTTCGTCACTTTTTTAAAGCTATTTATCAAGTCAACCATTTTAAACGGCTTATTGACTTATTGGTATTCGATTAGTTTGCATAAACACTTATATTAAAACTAAAATCCATCAGCTGCAGCTATAAGTTATAAATCACAGTCGAAAAGAATACACCCAGAATAAGATGTGTTGGGCATTTGGGTGCCTCAAGGTGGTACATTTCACTTCCGTGCGCACCGGATTTGGGCGGTGGGTATGGGCCAATACCAACTCAACGGAGAGATGGTTGGTTTTTCCGCCAACATCTGGGAGGGCCCCACCTTCCCATGTTGTTCAGCTTTCTTCACGTGATTTCAGCATTTTAGGAGATTTTGGGCTCGCCGTGATGCGAAATCTCGTAATTTACGGCAGTTCGCGATCAGAATTTTCCAGACGCTCTGGTTGCGACTTTGGCGATCGATGGCTTCTCATTACACAAAATCTTGGGTTCTCGACGTGATAATTGTTTACAAGTGGACATGTCAGTCCACCGCATTATGTTTATTTTAACTTTTAAAAATTATTTTTTTTGCAGTATCTAACGTTCAAACGAAATATATTATCAAGACATAGTTTATTAGTTAGTTATAGTAGATATTATAGTAATTTTATTTATATCAGTCAAAATCGTATGCGAGTGTATTTCTCCGTACACATATCTAAAATTGTTACTATTCGTAAGTCAAAGCTAAAAACCCTAAGCAAAAAATCAATATAAACGGATCCTAGTTAATTATACAAATCCCACGTAGTAATAGTTTCCAGTATCGATGCGGTGAGTACATGAATCATATAACCTGACGCAGCATTACACGTGTATATCCTGTCTCTAGCTTCTGTAAACCACGAAGTGCTCTAATAGTAATTTTTTTCTATTGAAATCAGCTAGACTCCACACGAAAAGAACCAAATCTAGATCTGAAATGTTTAGCCGGGTAGCTCCAGCTCAGCCCCCGAGTTTCATGGCCGCCAGGCCAAGCAGCAGCTACGAGTCGCCATCAGTCGCGTGGCGTCAACGCTGGGTACAGCCGGGGTACACCGAGCGCGTGGCGTGATAAACATTTGGGCTTGAGAATCATGCGAGGTTAGCAATCGAGCAGCTCCGCGCGTCGAAATTTGTCTGTCGTTCTCACTTATTACGACGCTAACTCGCTAAGCACTTGCGTCAAGCCGTGATTTGAACAGTACTGAGCTGCGAGGCTGCAACGACCAAGTAACGAGCCCATGTGAGACAGTTGCACTGTGGGACACCAACTCACGACTTGCGGGTATTCGGAAAAAGACTGAAATCTCGTCAAGATACTGTAACGATTCTGTTTTTCAGAACAGGACTGTGGTAAGACTTACAACATTTTCAGAAATTCAGTTGTGTACATAAGAAATATTATATGTGCTCATGAACGTTTCAAAAAAGTTAATTTAATTAAAATAAAACCTAATAGTCAATTTTAATAGCTTTAAGGGCGTCCAAGAGCAAAACTTATAGTCAGAAGATCCAAAGAAAACCCCTACAGGAACGCTTGAGTGCGATCGTAACCCTAACACGAAAAATTGTAACATCTATTCTTCTCTTGATCTCCGTGTTGATGTAAAATGAAGAAAGACTGAGTATAACCAACTGTACTCAACAAGTCGAATGGAGAAATGCTATATAACTACTTGCCAGTATTTCCAAGGGATAGGAATATATGGGTTTGATTAAGTAGTTGTGAATCCAGTTTTATTTGTAAACATTCTTAAACACAAAAAAACAATAACTTCTTAAGAAATTAAGGTTAAAAAACTTGATTACCAGACGTTAATATTTTCAAATCATTTTCAAATCTACTTATACTTCGCTATTGAAATCGCCCATTAAATACAATTTTGTTTTACCGAAAATACGGCGTATTTCAGTACCACATATCCTCAAGGCGTGATGCCGATTTAACTATTTTTTACACAACAAAATTAGCCTTGGTTTTGGTAACCACGGGGCGCTTATACGATTCACGGTCTTATCGTACCGTTCCCGATGTTCCGACTAATGGATGGCATCTTTTTCAGAGCCGTAGCGGGCTAGATTCCGTAGTGCGACATACAGCATATAGCACAAGAACAGCAAATTGACCCTCTACAGTGCGTGCGTACAGTGGTACATGTAACACTCAACCGCAACAGGGACGAGCAAGTTACGTGCACCCGTGTATCTCTGAGGTTCCCGAGATTCCTCTCCTGCTTAGCCACATCGTGATCAAAAGCCGCTTTATCTAGTGTACAGAGCACTCGCTTTTTTTTTTGTTTTGGAGACGTGACTGTTTTTTTTGGTTTTGAATTTTATCTACATGTAATATGATTTTAGTGGTATAACTGAATACAATAGGATGTCTATATAATCTATGTATAAATTCTATTTTAAATGATATATTATTTAAAAGATGGTTACTGTAGCAAAGCCGAGAGAACGCGCTTGATCTCCGAGGGGAGAAGGGCAAAGTTGCGTCATGAATGCGTGTAAAAAGGACGAGCCTCTTTGGTTGAGTCCTGATCACTGACCAGCAGCCCAAAAAAAGGGAAAGAAAAAAAAAGAAAAGAAAATCATGCCCGGACGCACACTCGCTTGGACCATGTGAACCGTTGGTGAATTGGAAAGAGACGGAATGGTGATGGATTTCACCGTGCAGGATAAGGAACGATTACCTAGCCGCCCGCCCGACCGCCTGAGCTCCATTCCATCCTCAGCACCGAGCCTAGTACGTCTCACCAGGTCCTGGTATATTCAAATAAGGTGTTGTTCGGTTAAATTAAAATAAGTTGATTTATAACTAAAATTGTATTATAGCTGTCTGATAGCTAAAAATAGTTTATTTGGTGTAACTAAATTTAAAAATGAAAAAAAACATGTATAACGGATAACACAAATGAATACGAGAAAAAAGAACCGGTAAAAAAAACTAGAAAAAAACGAAATTTAGAAATAATAAAAAAATAAGGCAGAAATCAGAAACTCAAGTCGAAATGAGCCGGACCTGATTCTAGCGTGTGTAGTAGAAAGTACGTGTGTGTACGGTATTAGTACTCTATCATGAAAAAAAAACCAAGCAGGTGTCGGCAGAGCCCTTCTTTTGTAAGAGCATGGATGTGTTTTGGTTGGATAAGGTCAGGGATTTGCAATAGGATGGAACATTGGATATGACTGAATTTAGAAAAATGCTTCTATAACAGTTAGTAGGAGATTATGAGTAACAACATTGATATGCAGATGGTGTAACATTTCATCCGAATCAACGCAGCGGCCAAATGTTCTACATGTCCAGTCCAAGAGGTTGCCCTCAAGGCTAACATCCACATATGCGGATGCGCTCGAAACGGGTTCAACGATGCCTTTGGTGACCAGCACATAAAGGCTGTGATCGTTTCGGCTTTAGCTTCTGACTTCTGACTTATTTTTTACTATTTATAAATTTGTCTTTTTCTGAATTTTTAGTTTTTTTGAGCTTTTTTGTCCGTTCTTTTTTTTCTCGTATTCGTTTGCGTTGTCTATGATGGGCTAACATATTTTTTATATTTTTTAATTTTTTTAAAATTTAATTATGTTAAATAAGCCTCTGTCACCATCTGTGTTTTTTCATCATTCTGATCTTTTTAGCCATAAGCCACCAAAAATAAGTCCAAATGATCACCACCTTTAGTTTAAGAGGATAAGCTAGTAAGATGCGACAGCGACATTTTCACGGTGAGCTGATTTTCTGTCTTTCGGCGGTGGTTCGACAGTGAATGTACATCAAGTGCCGCCTGACTCATCCCTCAAAGCAATCAGGAAAAAGGCTACAAGAACCTTTTCTGACGAAAAAAAATAAACATCATGTTCTGTTTACGTTAAACAACACAGGCGGCAGAGAACAATGATATCAGAAGTTCATGACAATAAGGGATAGAAATCTCGGTACATGAAAAATGTTTTAAAACCGAAAAAACCACTAAAAACATGAAAAATAGATAAAAAAAATTTGAGAGTATAATAATTGATGCATATTTAGTTCATATAATAGATAATCTAGCGCAAAAAATATCTAGACCAACCTAAAAAGTGTATTATGTAGTCATAAATGTAAATTTACATTTGAAAATTTTCGACCATTTTTTTTGCTACCGGTTCCCACCGGTTTTTTTATCCCTGATGACAACTGTTTGACAGCGATATGCATTACCAACATTTGAACGAATGGCCATGACAAAAAGAATTACCTGTGCAACCGCTCAGTTATCAAGTGCCCTCAGCAATCCTTATTCTTATTCATCAACTACTCCACCCCTTGCAACGTTAATAATCCTTACAATTAACGTTTGCGATTTTGGTTGATACAAATGTTGTGTTTTTAACGTATACTACAATTAACTTGTAGACCCCGTCTTGAGAAAATATTCCGTTTAAAAATTAGGTACTATAACAAAAATAAAAAATATTTTTAGAAGCCGTTAAAGAACAGACCAGGCCAGTGTCTTTCCCACCAAGGAAACACCAACATACTTATTACGTTGCCATTTGCCTGAATATATGCAAAGCAAATCGTGGTACTATCTTAGTACATATGAGGTATGTACAACACAATGATATATCACCACTGTTACATAAGCGTTTTATTTCAGTTGAAATGTTTCTGTTGCAAACTTGCGATGTTGATAAATAAGAGATGTTCTGAACCCCAACAATGCATGTTTCTTGCTCGGACTGACTCAAATTTATACAGTTTATTCTTGAATTTCAATTAACTAATGGACGATGACGTGCCTGAAATCTAGCAACAATAAACAAAAGAAACCGCAACAATCATATACCCCATAGAGCAACCAAAAAAAAAAAAACAACTATCAGGTGACTCTTGTAGTACGAGACAGGATCACATGTTGGTGAAGTCAAAAGCAGCTAACTGCTTGATAAAGTTTTTGTTGATTATTAAGAAGAAGAGAACAAATTTCCATGTTGGAAGTTGGGTTTTTTTAGTCATCCCAATAAAAAGGGAACAGAACATAATCGCAGATATGCACAAAATGGGTCTTGGACAAGCTATCATAAAACTCCATTGTGCTTCAATACGCTTAAAAGCTGCCGTTACAGCATAATAACAGCAAACAAATTATATCATCTGTAAACTATTGATATTTTTGTATTATGACCATTGGCAACATCACAAAGTTAATACTTGATCTAGCATTTTGTGCTGCAATAATCATTTATCAGTATGGACTACTTTGTTCCTTAAGCAAACACAACCCATGTGAGATGATACTGCAGCCAAAACATATATTCACTTTTCACTTAATCGCGCTATTGGTGTTGCCAATAATAAAAGCACATGCACAGGTTTTTTCCTCGAGATCATACTATTGTGACTTGTGAGGGTGTCCAGCCCGTTGGACCATTAAATTAGCTAGTGAGGTGTGAAACAAACACAATAGCATAGTATGACTCATCTAAAGAATGTACTGATATGTTTTTATCATTTGTAAATATTAAGGGGTTGGACAAAACATTTCTATTCTCCTTCATCCATGTATATAATGTTGAATTAAAACCCTGGCATCCCGCCAGGTCCAATCGAATTTACTCCCCAGTCTCCAAGTCTTAAATGGGCTGCACACCCTGTGCATCTAAGCCCATGGGCTACAAGCAAGGCCCTCAAGCAACAATCTTATAAGTGGTATTGGGTTTTCTCCCCCAAAAGACTAGTCCAATAAATGTAGTAAGGAGATGTTAAGAGCCTAGCCTCTGATACCACTGTTGAATTCTAACCCTAGCACCCCACCCGGTTGAGGTCTCAAATGGGCTACACATTCCGTGCATCTAAACCCATAGACTGCCTGCAAGCACGCCCCTCAATCAACAACCTTATAAGTGGTATTAAGGTTTTTCACCCAAAAGACTAGTCCAAGAGACAACGGGGGCGTGTGTTCAGCTCAGTCTCGTTAATTCCATTCCCACAAAAATAGCATTCCGGTTTAGCTGTTGAGATGGGTTATTTCGGTGTATCGCTCCAGTGTGTAGTAAATAAATAAATAAATATATAGAAAGACTATGTACGCATGTTTTATTATTTTCACGCTTATCTAACCCATGTAGGACCAGTCGGCGGTTCCGTTCGACCTTGTCGTCTCGCGTGGGTTCTTCCTCCTCCATGAATTAGGCAGATCTGTTGCCGCCGCTCGTCTTCTTCCTCTTCTACAACAACCGGCGACCAACCGCCCTTTCTCTTTGTTCCACTGGTACCGAAATTCCAGGAACACCTGATTCCGCCCAGAATGACCGGAACGCCTAGAATTGGGCGGAATTGAGGCTGGGTGGCGGTACGGCATATTTTGGCTATTCTGGCCGGTATTGAAATGGAATCGATAAGTTTGGTTCAGCCTAGCAACGTTGCCGTTTTTTGTTGTTAGCAGTGGACCCTATCCGGACAAAATTTCATGGTATTTTTAGGATCGTTCAAATTGGCTTTAGCTTCGGCTTATAACTCCTGGTTTTTGTTTGGAGAAGCTGAACGCTGATTTGAACATGTCGGCTTCTAAAAGCGATTTCTCCAAGCTGATTTCAAAAGCCATCGGCCAGCCTTCATTGCCTCCTCCGCGTTCCTGTCTTGCAAAGCTATTTTTAAAATTTTGTTTCAATAGCTACTTTTTTCAATCGTTACTATTTTGTTTTAGCTAAAAACTCCAATTGATTAAAGCCCCCTAAGCTCAGGCTACTTTTCGCTTTAAAGTATTTTGGAAATTCTAAAAAACACTGTTGGTATGTATATCCTCACAATTCAACCCTAAGGCCCCGTTCTAAACAACTTTAGTTTCTGATTTCTATCTTCCAGAAGTTAGAAGCTATTTTAAACATGTTAACTTCTTAATGCAGTTTTTTTCTTCTATTTTTTCTCTTTTTCCTTTTCATTGGTCATGGAGATATAACTTTTTTTTTTGTTTTTCCTCTTTTTTTAATTGAATGTCTTAATAAAATAACAAATAGCCGCTGCCGTATCAGTTTAATTGAAAATTAAAGGTCATCAACCGCAGTAAAATTGGATGGGGCCTAAGGTCTCAATTAAGAGTTAGCAGTTGGGGTTGTCCGGATCGGATCAATTCGTTTTGGTACGACGCGGATCATAGGATTGCTACATGATCATGCCTCGAAAATCGAGGATCTAGAGATTATTATGGTACCGTTCGGTTGTGTTAAATTAAGTTGACTTATGATTGAAATTATACTATAGCTGACTAAAATTTACTGTAGCTGATGGTAGTTTATTTGACGTATCTAAATTTAAAAATTTTAAAAATAAAAAAACAAGTTAACCCATCATAAACAATGCAAATGAATAGATAAAGAAAGAACCAACAAAACAAACTTAAAAAAACTAAAAAATCAGAAAAAAATTTGAAAATAGTAAAAAATAAATCAAAAGTCAGAACTCCAATCGAAATAAGTAGGATCATAGATAATGTCTGTTGCGTTTTATATGATACCACATTGTCACGATCCTATCTTTGGACTGTGACAACGACCCCAGGGTAAGATCGATGTGACATATCAACTAACCAGTGGAGCTGATTTCAAGGAAAAAAACACTAACCAGTGGAGCATACCCTGTATTTTGGCACAGATTACCTTACTTCCGTTTGCAAGGATCTCGACAAGCAGTGCTCTGCTCAATTGAGCTGAAAATAGTAGTTTATAGCTCAAATTATATTATAGCTGGCTGAAATTATACTATAATTAAAAGTAGTTTATTTGATATAATTAAATTTAAAAAATTTAAAAATAAAAAAATATTAGATCATCACAGATAACGCAAACGAATACGAAAAAAGAATCAGAAAAAACTCAAAAAACCAAAAAAATTAGAAAGCGAGACATATAATCTCGGCTTGTGCTGTACGATTGCGATCTACACCGAATGAAAACAAGGCCTGAGACCGTCCCAAAAGAGTGCAGCACTCCCAAGCAGCGGCGAGCCTACAGGTATTGCTCGAGCATTTCGGCCGTTCGTTACATGTGTTAGGTAGCTAAAGCTTACGCACTGGGCCAGGGCCGCAATCGGTACAGTACGCGGCCAAAGTCCAACGGGGCCAAACTAGGGCCCCCATTTGCGGATACCTCGGCCGAACGAGTGAACTCATGATAGGTAGGGCCAGCATCGTCTAATAAGAGCAAACGCTCCATGCGAGGAGGAAAAGGGAGAGGAAAAAAAAGCGATACAACCGTATGTGCTCTTACGTAACTTTGGAGAAAATTAAACCCTAATGTGCATGCATATGGAGCCAATTAAACCCTACTGTGCATGCATATGGAGCCCATGCAAGCCACGGCAGCACGGCGCACGCGTTGTGAGCAACGGAGTAGGGCGCCAGGTACTAGGTGGATGGCGGGCGTTGAGCGCGAGGGAGGCCGGAGGCAGCCGATAGTGGTGGCCTACCCTGGGAGGTTGAAGAAGAGCAGAAGAGGTCAAGGGGAGGGAGTGTGGCAACATGCGTAGGGCTAGGACCGACCGGATGCCACCGGTGACGACGTGGCACCAAAACCGCTTCACCATTCGTCAATCACCAGTCGACCACACCGTCACAGGTAATCCCAAATCACCAATTCCTAAACTAGCCAACTAAAATCCTCAATCGCCAGTTTTGTTTGTGTTATTTTGAATTGTGATAGGTGAATCTTGTATTTTTATGATTTTATAGATCTTAGAGCTTTGAAAAATGAAGAAGTCATCTATAGATTTGAATTCTTTGTAGGAGAGAGCTAGAAAGACACCGAAGATAGCTACCACCTCGATGCCAAAATCGATTTCTAATGAAAGCCTAGCTCAGAATCAAATCAATTCTCCTTCCAATGAGCTACAACTAGTAGTGCACACACACACAATAATAGTGGCACCCTAAACACAGAACCTGAGCTAGGCACAAGCACAAAAAATGAGATTGACAACCCATTGTCCCTAATCATAGGAGATGATGAATCAGATGATGAAGCCATTTATGATGTTGATTTGCTTCACAAGAATCAGATGATGAAGCCATTTATGATGTTGATTTGCTTCACATGATTCTAGAAAAGGGGATTCCCGTCATCACAGGCTATGATATCAATGAACAAGATGCAGGGAGAAGGGGATATATTGCATTCGAGCCATGTCAACTACGAGCACATAATTTTTCAGAAAGAAATATCGCAAGTATGCATTTCTTCTTAGCTAGTTAGTTTGACCAATATAATCAAAAAATTGTACCATTCAATCTACCAAGTTTGTATAAAGATTAGAGAAAACCACTCTTCAAGCACAGAGGCTATATATATTCAAACTATATTGACATCATTTGAGTTTGTTTACATGGCACAGTTATTGCTAACTATATTTGGATACACATATGACTTAAGCAATGCTTTGCAAATGAGTTATCAAGATATTATTAATGCTATTGATCTTATTTATTTAACAAAGACTCAATTATAGTTATTGCGGGGGAATGATGGATGTGGTTTTTTTATCTTAAAGATGCCATATCCTTTTGTGTGAAGTATGTCATCAAAGTTGCTAAAATAGATGGTTTCTATAAGCCGATTGCAAGATCTAAAAGGTACTTCAAAAAAGTCAAGAATATCTATCACTTCCATGTTGAAATGTTCTTAAGTGTCATTGACAGGCAGTTTCGGGAACTTAACTTTAGATTTAAAGAGGTAAACACATATTTGCTTCTTTGCATGTCGTCATTCAATCCTACTGGTTCATTCGTTGCTTATGACACAAATAACTTGGTTAGACTTGCTCAGTTTTAACCTAACGATCATCATCCTTAACGATTCATGTGTACAGTCTACAAAATAAGTCCCTCCAATTTTATCTTATTGCCCTGCTCCATCAAGAAAACACCAAGGAAAACGTTGAACAGGTTATATGCAGATGCTGGTAAATCTTGAAGAAAAGTTGAAATATATGCAGAACAGCAACGGCTGAAGAAAGCAGTATGACTTTTACTAACTATACTTGTGAAGACAAGTATTGAAAATAATGAGACATATATGCAACTTGGAGCCCCAGAAGAATTTATCTGGTTGATTATATGATCAGCTAGCACAACTGCACAAGTGATCTCGATTCCTGCTTGCGACTGTGATTAATTTATATAATTCAGCATCACATCATCTTGCCCTGATGCATATGCTAGCTATCAGCCGGGAGTAGTTTGTCTGGTCGTTGGTGTTCACTTTTAGCTTTTAGCTATGATTTATTATTTTTAGTTAAAAGTAAATATTAGTGATTAAAATAGTGGTTTTTAGATGAAGAGATGAACGGTGCAAAAAAAAAAGTGAGGGAGATATACGTGTATATGATAGGAACGAGAAGAATAGTGTGGGTAATGAACCATGTCCCCTGTCATATCTCCAGAGTGAGATGATAACAATAGGAGTGAAGAAGCCGTTTCAAGAAACCAAATATTTATATTAGCTTTTAACTTTCCTAAACAAAAATCAGGAACATAACCATTTCCATGGATATGCAAGTTTGCAATTGGGAGATATCTACAGCTAATCTGGTGTCTCCTCGTGTGTGCAATTTGGATGCACTATCGATCAGTGAGTGGAGGAGAATATTAATCGTTCAGTTCCACTTCCATGTGAGCTTGGTGGTCGGGATAGGCAAGGTGTGGCTGTATCTCGTTGGCTAATTTAGTGCAGGTGCTTGTTTGACATGGTTGTGATTTATGATTTTTGGTTAAAAATTTTTAAATTTTATCTGTTTGCGACAGAGATTACGAAGAGAGATACTCGCTTACGATTTGAGTTAATATAGATGTTGAGTTTTTAACGTGTACTACAATTAACTTGTAGATCTCATCTTAAGAAAATACCCCGTTTGAAAGTCAGGTACTGTAACAAAAGTCAAAAGCCGCTTCTAGAAGCGATTAAAGAACATGCCCTATAGATTGTATTATATTAGTACTGATATTCTGGAAATGGCTAGGGATTTTTTTAGCTTTTAAAAACTGCCTTTTATTTTTTCCATATTAATTAGCTTTTAAATAAAATGTCTTTTTAAGACGGTGTCTACACGACTATAAGTTGATTGTGGTACATACTATAGCGACTTTATTTATATCGGTTAAAACTACATACAAATTTTTCTTACTCCGTACTCACTCTTATGAATAACTAAAAGCCACAAGTGGCAACCGGAAGGCACAGCTTAAAACAGCGGGCCCATCTATGAACTTTTGTCTTCCTGTTATGGCCGGTTTGCGGTTACCTTGGAAGAGTTTGATCGGAATCTTCAACAGATCTACCTTCAAAAAGTTGTTTATAAGTAGCTATTACCTTAAAAATACAAAAAGTAAAACTACTTTCAAGTAAACAACGCAATACCAAAGGATCCTTTGCACTCATAATCTAGGTCTAATCTCTTTTTAATCTTCTCCATTTTTCTTTAGTACAACATATAGCACGTAGCAGAAGGTTGGAAAAAGAGCTGCTCTTTTTGTGTAGTGCTCATCATTTGGGTTTTGCTTCTTTGAAGTGTATACTAGTAGATAGTACAGTTCTTCGTCGTGCACACTTCCTTTGCAACTGCTCTTCATCTTGGGAAAAAACTACTACATTCCACATAGGATGCCTCTTATAACCATCCGATTATAATCTGATTATGATCTCAGGAATATCGATGCACCATCGAACGATGACGAGGGCTTAGGGCTGGGGCAGAGGCGGAATCAAAATTTAGTTACATTTCAGATTTAATATTAGAATGTTTTAGATTATTTAGATTGGATCACAAGAATATTACCTTATACTAGACTGAATTTATTTAAACTATATATTAACTATTTTTTTATATCTTAGACTAAAGTATATAGGGCTGATTCCGTCCCTGTGGCTAGAAGGATCATGCTGTCTAGAAGTGGTTTCCCTGTCTTCGATGGATTGGACTATTAGAGAGGGGAAAGCATGGTATCGGCCGGCGGGCCTACCACCCATGCCGCTATTATGCCTTTCCCATTTCTCCACTAAGAAGCAAGGTGTGCTCTCGGGCTCACATGTCGCCATCGCGACATGATTAGCCCTCAGGAAGAAAAACACTCGAGAGGGAGAAACAAAAGTTCTCCTTACGGCACTAAAATTTATTCATACAGTCTTTTAAAAATATTTTATCAATATTCAATTTATTCGTACAAACATTTACACTAAAATTAAAAGCTATCAATGGTAATCATAAGCCACCGGTCGTAATAAAAAAAAGAAGCCATCCTATATCACAGGGCACTTAGCCAAAATGAATGAGAGAGCTGCGTGAGACACAGAGAGAGAGAGAGAGGGCACAAATTGAGGTCGAGATTGGTCAGCTCTGTCGAATGTTCCCGTCGCGCGGATGCGAATTGGGATGGCATCCGCTTTTGCTTTGCTTGGCACCCGTGAAAAAAGCAAAACCTTGTATTTAGCTAGCAAGCAGCCAATATTCCACCTTGCGCGTTTCCGGGGTGACTGGGAGAAAAACATTCTCTTCCTCCTCTCCAGCATATTTCGCCCAGCAGAATGGAATGAAACGAGATGTCTCTGGAGAATTTCGGCTTTCTCTTCCTCGCTCAGTCAGTTTCACACCGGTTTCTTCCTCCCCCTCTCTCTAGTTTATCCAAAAGTGCGTACAAATACAACATACACGTACACGAAAAATCTCAAAGAAAAAAAAATTTACTAGGGCTAGTAGTAGGCTAGCGGCAGTAATCGTAGTTTTACAAACACGCTTCCTCCGCTCTGACAGGGGAGAACCTGGGAGGACAACGGGCGGAAATGACCATCAAGCCCCTCGCACCGCCCACTGACAAACGGGTCCTACGGAGCAGGGCAGTGCGAGCGGCCAGCGGCCTTCCGGTCGTTCGTCTGGGCGTGCGTCCGGCAGCAGGGCGCTCCTGCCGCCGAGCGGCGGGAGGCGGCGTCACGTGTGATGACAGGTGGGCCCAGCAAAAGGGTAGTTCTACCGGCCGGCCGTTCCGGCGACGCGACGTGCCACCGACAGGCGGGCTCGGCACGTCAGGCGTAGAGGACCTGCGCGTTGCACGGCGCGAGCCCGGCGAACTCGGCGGGGCCCTTGACCACCTCCCAGTTCACCCTCTCGTCCTCCCCGCCGTGGATGGCCGGCGTGGCGGCGGACACCGCCCCTATGGCGACGTCGAGCCCGGCGCCGACCACGTATATCCTCCTACCACCGCCGATCTCCTCCACCTCGCCGGCGACGACGTGCGGCCGCCGCACCTCCGGTGGCACCCCGCTGCCGGCCACCATCCTCCACTCGTCCCGCGGCTTGTCGTAACGCTTCAGCCTCCACTCCCCGTACTCCGCTACGATGTATATCCGGCCGCCGGAGACGGCGCAGGAGCCCGTCCACCCCTCTCGCATCCCGCGCGCCATCTCCGTCCACGAGTCCGCCGCCGCGTCATAAACCGCGCCCCGCGGCGCGCGCTCGAACGGCCAGGCCCACCCCTCCGTCACGTACAGCTTGCCCCCGGCCGCCGCGGCGTCGTACCTCGCCACCGCCGCGCCCCGCCGGGCCACCGCCGGCGTCCACCTCCCTCCTCCGGGTCGAACACCTCCGCCTCCCCGTCCTCCCCGGCCACCACCACCCGCCCTCCCACCTCCCCGGCCGCCATGTACCCCTGGCCGTCCCCATGGCCGGCGCCTCCTCCCACCCGTTCCTCGCCGCGCTGTACACCGCCACGCTCCTCACCGCCTTGTCGCCCCCCTCCTCCACGCCCCCAATCACGTAGATCTCGCCGCGGCGGGGGAGCCCCACCACCGCAAACGACCCGGCCGCCGCGCCGCCGGGGACCGGCGGCAGCAGCAGCCACCTCCGGAAGAAGGGGTCGAGCGCCTGGCACTGGAGGTGGCGGGAGACGGGGTCGAAGGCGAAGGCCAAGAGGAAGGGCAGCGAGAGCGAGACCGACGCCGCGGACGGGAAGAGCAGCGGCTTGGCCGGCGTGTCGGAGAGGAAGCGGTTCCAGGTGGACGAGACGGTGCGGAAGAGGCGGTGGTAGAGGAACGGCAGGTGGAGGAGGCACTTCTCGGCGACCTCCTCTGGCAAGCCGGGGATGAGCTCCATCACCTCCTCCCCGGCCTCCTCGCCGGCGTCCAACACCTGCTGCTTGCTCATGGACGAGAAGCTCATGGTGTTGGGGCGGAGTCGCAGGAGCTTTTTGTCGGATTTGGTGCGATTTTCAGTGGTTTTTTGGGGGGAGGTTTTTAGCTTGGTTTGGGCTGTGCTTGGATGGGGAATGAGGAGTGGTGGCGAATTTATAGGGTCGGTCTGCCAGACTGCCAGTGGGGTGCGAGCCGGTGCGCGGAGGCCTGTTCTTAATCCTAGTGTTTTTTTTTTTTGCCGATGGATTTTGGGTTTTCGCTCATTAAGACGAATTACGCTAGCTGATACAATTCAAAGCATGAAAACGAACATACACAATTATAAAATAGTTGCCAAGCACGTACAACTGGAAAATAGCTGCAAGCACGAGCGGTTCAAATACAACGCAATAGTATACGTACAAGCAGTCTTTAACTATTACATACGTTCATTACAGACATACGTACACAAATACAAACATACAAATATATACATGTTCATTATAGGCACACGTCTACAAATATAAATATACATGTATACGTGTGTTCATTACATGCACATATCGACTAAGTGTGAGGTCTATGCAAATTTATGTCACGCAACTAGAGCATCCGCTATCACATTATGTGTCTGATCCGCTATCTACATCATTGGACGGAACTACACTCGTATCCAAAGTGACGTCTACTTCAGAGCCAACATACTCCAGTGCCAAGTGGGGATTGTTGAAATCATGATTGGAAGACCTAGTGTCTACTTATGAAATTATGTAACGCCAAAGTGGTGAAATTATCTTCTTTTGGGTCTTCGCGCCGAAGCTATAGATGTGTTGCAGAATGTGCAGGTCATCTTCCACACTCCGAACGTACGCTCAATAACGTTGCACAGTGAGGAATACATGTAGTTGAATATATCCTTGCGCCCACATGGCCGACCGCCATCCGTGAACTCGGCTATGTAGTACCAACAGTTCTTAAATAGTGCTAGAAATCGTTTCCTGTTTGGATACCCCGAGTCGACCAAGTAGTACTTCTCTGTGTTGTGAATAACACAAAGCGTGCTTGAGAATTATATGAAGATACCATGCCACCTTAGTAGGAGGTCATTTCTTACGTCCATTCCCTCGCCGCCATTTGATTGATTCTTACACTTGTATCAGGATGCGTTGCACACATGACATACATGCATGTTTGCACACTATTTACGATAGAGGATACAGTCATTTAGACATGCACGTATTCTTTCTACTTTTATACAGACAAAGAACCTTGTTGGCTTTGTAGGTGGTTTTGGGCAACTTGTTTCCTTCTGGAAGCATGTACGCTAAAAGACCTGACAGTGTCGTGAAACTCTTGTGTGACCAGCTATTGCTTGCCTTCAATTTCAGCAGTTCAAGCACGGCTGACAATGTCGTGTACTTTGACTTGCAGCACGTGAACAAAGGTTTCTCTGAGTCTCCCATCAAACCCTGAATTTAGCATACTCTCTCATCGCA
Source organism: Bonia amplexicaulis (assembly GCA_036346245.1). NCBI lineage: Eukaryota > Viridiplantae > Streptophyta > Magnoliopsida > Poales > Poaceae > Bonia > Bonia amplexicaulis. The sequence continues at coordinate 2,161,462 of CM070750.1, read as the reverse complement.
GTTCCTTTCTGCATCGTGAAGTATCTGATCCAGATTGTCATCATGTAGTCTATCTGAATCGAAACCACAATCGATATCATCTGGCGGCATATCATTGACTTTATCGGCGATGTTGTTATTACAACCTTCCTGTGTAATTTGCTCTTCACCATGATTGATCCAATGCGCATACCCCTTTTTAAAACCCTTTTGAATCAAGCATGTTTCAATCTGCGCTTGGTTCTTAAACATGTTTAGATTCCACAATCAATGCATAGACAATACATATATTCCACCCCCTTATTCAATATATCCTCCTCGGTAACTCTTGTAAAAGCAGAAATGATATTAATGTACTCTTTACTCACTAGGTTCGCAGCGTACATCCAGCTTTGGTCCTACGTTACGTATATAACAATTTAGTATTACATATTGAATTAATTAATTAGTACACTATATGTATGATCTAAATTAAGTAGCAATATGTAGCAAGAATAATTAATTAAATTGAATTAAGTAGAAATATACTATGAATTGACTAAATCCTAAATCCTAAATCATGCTAGATATAAATAATCTTCTCTCTACATTAAGCTAGCTAGATATAAACTATCTTCAATTCTCCTTTCACCAAAAGCAAGATCTAAATTATAATACAATTAGTAACAAATTACTAATCATAGGTATCCAAACTTAGTGGATCTATAATTACTCTTATCAAATAGTCTCCTTTCACCGAATGGCCTCAAAGCCTCGCCTCCAGCTCAAGGCAGCAGCATAGATCTAGAATTTAAGATAGAGGTCAACATGTCTGTGCGTAATTAAAATAGTAGAATTATCACAGACGGTTTTTAATACGAACGTCTGTGAATTATCACAGACAGTTCAAAGGAAGAACCATCTGTGATATATTCGTCTGTGATACTTTACCGGCAGTTTTAAGCATGAATCGTCTGTGATATTTCACTTTCACAGACGGTATTTAGCGCTGGCAGCAACATAGACGGTCTCTAAACTAAAATTGTATGTGATTATATTTAATACTGATGGTTTTGGGTAACCGTTTGTGATATGACGTTTAGTATTAGGCTTTTTGTAGTAGTGTCCTCTCGCATGGCCATTCCTGCTTATTACGCATTGCCCTGGCGAACTCATAGGCACCACCCTTGGCCTCTTGTGTGTTTACCCTGGCGATGACCTCCCGCGTGGCCATCCCAGCAAGCTCCTCTCGTGCGGGCGCCCTGAAAACCTCCTCTTGTATTGTCCTAGAGACTAGCGTGAAGTTTCAAACCACAAGTTCTAAGTTTTAGTTACAAGTTTTGTGTAAGTTTCAATTTGTTTTATCGAGGTTGTTATTATGTGTTCAGTCAAAAATTTAGTGAGTTTCATCGAGGTTTCAACATGTTCCAACCAAATTTTCAGTGAGTTGCAACATATTCCAACCTAAGTTTCAGTAGCTTTCATCATGGTTTCAGCGTGTTTAATCAGAGTTTTAGTGGGTTTCATCAAGATTTAAGATTTTGAAGGAAAAAACCTCCCATCTCAAATACAAGTTTGAACAGGATAATAAACTCTAAGTTTCAGCTCCATAGGTTTCAAAAAGTTTGATCAACGTTTCAAATTTAAGTTCATATTTCATATAAGTTTCAAGTGGTTTCAGGTTTCCAAAATGCAAGTTTAATTCAAGTTTTAGGTTTAAAGTTAAGGTTTCAGGTTCCGAAAATGCAAGTTTAATTCAAGTTTTAGGTTTAAAGTTCAAGTTTTAGGTGAGTTGCAGGTTGTTTCAGGTTTCAAAACACAAGTTTCTTGATGTTTCATATTCTAATATGCAAGTTTTAATATGTTTTTGTGGTTTCAGGAGAAAACAAGCAAAAGAACATGCCATTCCAATGCAAAACAGAAAAAAGTCAGAATAAAATTTGAAGACACAGAGCAAAATTTCTACAAATTTCAACAAATATGAAAGGTTCAGAGATATGCAGTGTATTGCGACAAGGGAACGACGACATCACCCAAACTGACTCAGGGTTCACAGCGGCTCACGTTGATACAATAGCACAAAAGACCGTCTGCGGCTCTTGCCAGCTTGCTGCGCCATCGGCCATGCGCCGCGATTGCCATTGCAAGCCGCCACTGCCCTTGCAGAACTAGCGTGGTTGCAAGCCACCGCCGGTCCACTACGCCGCAAGCCTCACGCCGCTGCAAGCCGCCGCCGACCACACACCGCGACCACCACGGGTCGCTTGCCCTGAGATCTGCCCGGTGGACTAGGCTGAAGAATAGAAGTATTGTGAATGGAGAGAGAGAGGGAGGGTTAGATGTGGACCGGTGGGAGGGGACCGTGAATGGATAAAGATGATCAAATGGATGCAACCGTTTGTGGCTAGTTGATCGGACTTGAGATTGTTATCCTGTTAAAAACATAGACGATGGTATAGCGTTTTTTAGATTTTCTTGATGGATAACTAGTAAAAGAATGGCTATTCCAGGTGTGTGATTCTTACTATTCTTGTCGTTTGATTTTTTTTTTTTTGGTAAACTCGTTTACTGAACATGTCACGAGGTGGAGGAAGCTGATTTTCAGAAACGCCACCATCAAGTGTGGACCAGGTCCCTTCCCCTTTGGATCTTATCTTCACAAGTTAAAACTTCAATCTCTCAACTGTTTAATTTATTTTTTATGGCCTTTGTCTTTTTACTAAAATGATACTGTATCATTTATTAGTTTTTTTCCTGAGATATTCAATTAAAAAAATAGAAAACCCCGTTATAACTTTACGGACAATGTAAATGAAAAATAAAAAAATATGTTAAAAAATCAATACATTCTAAATAATTTTTGGTTTCTAAAAACTAAAAGCCAGAAGAAGTAAGCTGTGTGGAACAGAGCTAAAACCGAGAACCGGCCAAGGTTGCTCTACACAAATCTAACTCGGCTCTAGCGAGAGACGAACAGAGGAGGGGATGTTGCTATCCGGGGCGTGATGGGCCCGGGGAGGTGCATGCACCCGTCGTGAAGCCCAGTGGACCTGGTGGCCCCCGCCGAGCGTGTTCCCACAGGGCAATACAAGGGTCGCTGCGTGTGCGTGGGCCCGGGCCGAAAATTCGTTATTATTTTCTCTCCCTCCGATTCCTTTTTGGAAGCTGTTCATTACGTGGCACTACCGTCCACACCGGCTTCCTGTTCGTGCTCGATTAGAGAAGCTGCTTCATTACGTGGCACTACCGTCCACACCGGCTTTCTTTGGGTTTCGATGTCTGTTCGTGCTGCATTAAGAGATGACGTGCTTGTGCGAGTTTTGCACCGACTTCTCCCGTACCGATGCACCGCGATTGACGAGGTGAGGCCCCCGTGATGAGCTCGCCTAGTTACTCGTGTGATCGTGTCCGTTTGTCGCGTGAATTCTGAAATCCAGATGCCATTTGCGTCAAAAACTTGCCGGCGAAGCGAACGTACTATGTATAAAAAAAACCCTTTTCTTAAGTAAAGCGAGCGTATGCAGATTACAGGTGTGTTGTTTTTGGCTGTGACTTATGATTTTTGTTTCTAGTGTTAACGTTTGTGTAAATGAATTTTTCGGTGTTTTAATACCGATTTTATGTATGATTTTGTTGGATTGTAAGGGTCTATGATTTTGTTGGATTGTAAGGGTCTATGATTTTGTTGGATCGTAAGGGTCTTCTCACCCTAAATCCTAGCTAATGAGGTGAGGGATTTTTCCACTTTTAAGTTAGGTCTCTTATCCTTCCATAACCAATGTGGAACTATTCTAATAAATTTGTTGGATTTGGGGGAAACTCTTGAAGTCCTGGACTACGATTACGCAGAGGAGAGACAAGGAATTTTTTATACAGGTGTGTTATTTTTGGCTGTGACTTATGATTTTTGTTTCTAGTGTTAGCGTTTGTGTAAATGAATTTGTCGGTGTTTTAATACCGATTTTACGTATGATTTCTTGGATTTGAGGGAAACTCTTGAAGACCTAAACTACAATTACGCAAAGAAGAGACACGGGCATTTTTATACAGGTTTGAGCCTTTTTCTGAGAGAATAACAACACTACTTTCTGTGTGGCTATTGCTTAGAGAATTGATTACAACTACGAGTAATGTGAAATGCCTTGCACTATGTTTAGCTTGGACTAGATCCAAGGCCATCAAATTAGATCCCTCTTCTCTTCGACGTCAACTTTTATATAGTTGGCAAAGCGGCGGCCGTTGCCTCGCGCCAAAAGACGTCTTAATGCTTCGATGATAACCGTCTGACAGGAGTTATTGTCAGAGAGACATGATGGCCCATTCGTTGTGCGGCGGATGTTGTCAGAGAGATATCATGCATGGTTATTATGAATTTTGGCTATTCACGAGAGATGGTATGCAGAGAGAAATAGTCGCATGTGATTTTGACCAGTAAAGTTAAACTCCATACAGTTTAGTTTGTACTACAATATATCTGTAGACCCCGTCTCAAAAAAACGTACCGTTTAAAAGTAGGTTACTATAGCTCATATAAAAGCCAATAAACCCAGCTGAAAAGAAGGCGGTCATTATTTTGGTGACAATGACGACTGTCTCATTAGCGTGAAATTAGCACGGTTCAACAAATGAATAGTTCATCACTGATCAGTTCTACTGTAAGTCGAAAAGACGTGCAGATAGCTAGCTAGCACGATAGGGATTTGCATCTTTTTTTCTAGTGTGGTTGACTACCAGATCGATTTGGATCCACCAATATAAAATAAAGGCCCGTGATTTAATTAGTAAATCACGTCTAAACCTTGCAAAAGTCAATGAGTTAACAAACACACCGACTGGAAGCCAGCAGAACAGTTTCGTGGTCATTAGATTATCATCTGGAATATACAATTTGGGGGAAATTATTGGGTAGATATATAGACCTTCCATCCTAGTTTCTGGCATGAGAGCTACCTAGCAATGGTGGTCAATGGTACTAGTTGTCGCTGCAACTATAGGAAGACAACTACAAGCATATTTGGTCATTTTCGTCTGACTGTGGAATCAGTAGTTCAAGGAGAACACCCCCCCAGATTCTTATTTTTCCACGGTGATCTATCCGATCTACAGAGGTAAATGGCGAAGTAATAGATTTCGCCATCAGATTACGGCTATTTCGTTGCCAATGCCAAGTGAAGATATGCGCAATTGGTGGATCATGGCAGGAGAAGCTGGCGATGAACTCCGCGGAATTTGACGGGAGCGTGGTAGCGAAAACGATGGACCTCTCAAGTACGGCGGAGACGAAGACCAGCAGAGCACTCGCACGAAATTAGGTCAGGCATCGGCGTCCTGACATGGATAGCCGGGTGAAAGATCACACTGCCGTCCACGGCTGTGGTGCGTATTTACAGGGGATAGATAGGGACGTAACGCCGTTCACGAAGCGTACTGGAATAGATTAGGATGGTCCGAAGGGCACACGGCGGCAGCAATTGCTTAAGACGGTTGCGTTTTCACTATTTGTAGCTCCCGTCGTCGTCACAACCAATGACAGGTACTGTAATGCGTTGCGTGCCAAGACTGACGGGAAGACTTTTTTTTGGAGACGACACAGGAGATTAGTTTAGGCAATTCTGGAACCCTGGCCTTCGGTTCGAGTTAATTAAGCAGGGAAGAAATGGTGTAACATTCAGGGAATTCTGGCGCACTATATCGTTTTCGAACCCAATTACCCGACTGGCTAGGTAGCATGACCAAGGCCCCGCTGTTTCGGCTCCAGCTTTTAGTTTCTGGCTTATTTTTTACTATTTATAAATTTTATCTTTTTCTAAACTTTAAGTTTTTTTTAGCTTTTTTGTCGGTTCTTCTTTTCCGTATTCATTTGCGTAACAAAACTGTCTTCTATATAAAAAAAATCTTGTGAAGTTTACATGTTCTAAACATGAGCTAAGTTCAGGGAATATTGTAGTATGGACAGCTCTGAAAAGAGATGCCCAGAATCAGCACCCAATTGAGCCCACCACTTCAGAAAAGCAAATTCAGACTCGTGGAAGCTCAGGGTCGAGCGGCGTGGGGGTTTAGCTCGCTCTCGCCTCTCGGCCGTCGGCGGGCGCGGTGGCCCGCGGTTGGTAAGGCAGAGCCCACAGCCTTACGACCGCCCGCGGTGGAACCATGTTAGGCCCCCGGTGTCGGGTCCAAACTTTTTATCAACACCTTCAGTCTAGATGTAAATTCTCAGTTCAAACTCAGTGCATCTAATTTCTTCCTTAAAACTCAACGAAAAAGACATTAGTAACATAAATTTTCAGTAGCTAACAGCAGTCCACAAGAAGCCTACACTTCCCTTAGTCCATGAGACAAACTACAACAGGTCAAGCAAGCCCTTGAGCCAGCCTAAGAGGGAGCACCGCAGAAGGCCACGACGTCCATTTAATCGATCCCGAAGCGTATCACCTCGCAATAGCCCAGAAGATGTGTACCATGTCCGTCGCACAATTGCACCCAGTCAAACACTGACCGGTCACTAGAGAACAGGAGAAATCGGCGCCACTAGCCGTCCTCGTCTACCATCTCACCGTTGCGCCGCCTGGTCCCTGTTGCCTTGCGCTCTCGCTGGTTGAAGGAAGTTTAGATCCACCCGATCAGTATGTACTTTACTCTAAATTTCTCTTAATTTGTTTCAAGAACGTGAGTTAAATTTGTGAGCTAGGGTCTTAATGTGATTATTATTGATTGATTTTTGTTGAATTGTATAGTTAATATTTAGGGTTTTAATTTTGTTTTTTGGAATACCAGCCAGTCTCGTTGCAAATCGAAGGTAAAATTATAGTTTTTTATCACAATGTTAAGTAAATAAATCACTGGACGTATTTTTCTATTATCTTATTCCTGAAGTATTAGACAATACAAATATCTAATTAACCTTTTCAATTAATTGATGATGATTTCATGAATGATATATTTATTTGCTATATGAAGAAATAAGAATTGATGAATTGATGAAAGTTATCAATAATGTTATGATTTGTCGCTTTATGAACGTAAAAGAATGTAAATACTAAATGGTAATGTATTAACTTATATTTGACCATTCTACTGGTTTTTTACTTAAAACTTTAAATAACTTTATTCTCTTTTGACATGCTATTGAGGTTGGATGATATATTTTATCAATACTGATCAACTTTTGTCTGTGATTTCATCCTTAGTTCCTTCAATTTACTGCAACTAATCAATATTATTATCGGACTTTTTTATGTTCGTCGGTGCGTTCTCCTCTTCCCTCTCTACAACCATCCGATTTGATCTGGACCATTTGTCTCTCTCCTCATCTCTCTCTTTCAGGATATGATCGCCCACCCCCTCCATTTTTTCCATCTCCTTATGTATTCTGGTTACCCTTCTCTCTCTGTCGTTTGCTCTCCAATGTTTGATGTGTGAAGTTGGCCAGGCAGTAAATTCCGTCTCACTATTTTTATGACTCCGTTACAACTCACGGATCTCTAACTAATTGTTACATATATGAAAAAGTAGCGAATCCTAATTATTTTTATTCCAGTTCCGCCACTCACGACCACCCACTCGTATGGCAGGTACGCCGCCCGCCTTTGCTACGTCGTAGGCAGATCACGCACGTATGGCTCCACCTCGATCGGCTTTGTCCTTGGCGAGGAGGAGAAGGTGCCCCTATTGTCTGCTGTTGAGTGGTGCAATCCGGTTTTCATAAACAGCAATATATGTCTTTTAGTACCAGCAATATATGTCTTTTAGTACCAAGTTTTAAGAGATCATGTTACTAGCGCTGGTGTTCGTTTTCAGTGTGTCCATTTATGTCCCTTCTCTGTGGTACATTACATGAGACTCGGAACATCTGCAGCGAATCCATCGACCAAGGCACCTTTCTAGGTCAGCACGTACCAAGAAGCTAAAACAGACATGTCACGTTTGCGAGTCCAGCTAGTCCTAGGCACAATGTTTGTAGCATCCTACGTATCGATATGAGATACTACTATAAAATATCATCGTTAAAATAAATAAACATTAAAGGTAATTTACTAAAGAATCAACATAGTCTGAAATAAATATTTGAAACATGGGACCATCCACTTCTAACCAAATAAAGAAAATGGAGATCGCAAAATTAGTGTAATTAAAGGAAATTGTTATTTAGCAAGTTATGCAATGGCGCTGCGATTACTCCCCACATACCTAGTTATACGATAATAGTTAGGCACAACGCTGTCCTCGACTGTATAACCGCAGACGGGGTGTAATATCCTAATTAAAAAGAGTGTACAGCCCCCCGTACCTTACCAGGTGGTGAAAATCTCCCCTATATGTGGATAATCCCAGATTAGGTAACCGTTATATTATTAACATGTTATATGTGTGAATTTAATGAACTAAGAGAAGTTAAGATAAAATTAGGAGAAGTGCGAGGATTTGCTAAGGTTGAAAATGAAGACACATAATTTCCTATATGAGAATGGTAGGGGATGATAATATGGTGATAAGGTAACTGATACTTCGTGGACAGATTATATAGTATGAATTTAAGGAAATTAAGAGATGACGAGGATAATGCTACGGTAAAGTTATGAGAAGTGAAAAGAGATGCTAGGGTTGAAAATGAAGAGACATAGTTTCTGACATGAGGGCAATGTGGAATAATAATAAGGTGGTTGTGATATAGGAATTATCCTAAAGAGGTATTATCATATAGTTCACGCAAGGTTATCAACTAGTTAAGTTTTATTATGTGATAAGTGATCATTAGTCAGATTAATAGGTTTAATACATACATCCTTCATGGCTCAAATACAACATCATAAAATTATTTGAACATAATATTAGGAACTAAAACATAGCAGCTCTAATATCAAAAGAGTGTCAATAATTTAAACATAAGTTAAAACATGTTCATATGCTACCCCCATTAAAAATTTAAGCACAGATTCTAAAACACTAATTAAAAACATGAACTCCAGAACATTTTAACTGAGCATCCTAATTAGCATAAAAGTAGTTGAAATAAAATAACCTAGAACACCATGGCATGAATACAATATTAAAAGTCTATAACCAAGCAAACATAAACGATGTGATAAAAGCCAGACATCATTGGTGATATAATATTGACCAGATAAGCTTTAGTGATCTGCTAGTAGCCATGTAACTTTAACGATATAATATTGGCCAAGTAACTTTAATGATGTGATATGAGTGTTATATATTAGCAAAGCGATATGATACTAGCCAGGTGATTATAGTAATGTGATATTAGCTAGGTGACCTTAATGATATTATTTTAGCCAAGTAAGCATGAGTGATATGGAAATTATCCTCAATGACAAAGTGACAAATAATCTGAAAACACATGATGTGCGAAACGGAAAGGTCACGGCCGCGAAGTACTTGCCTTGAGTAAGCTCGACGGACACACTGCACAATGGATTCAAAATGCGCAACTGCCCAGCTACTCCCTCCACAGCTGCGTGCGAACCTACAGGATGGAATGGAAGGCAACCGATCAGATACAGATGAAATTGATAAAGGAACAACAAGAGATAATTTGACTGAAGAGAAAACGGATTCGCTAGCCTCCACGGCCGTGCGAATGGTCGTTCGGACGTGCGAAACCACATTCGGCCGAGCGATCGGCCGTTCGACCGCGCGAACGGCTATTCGCCGTGCCTTTGCCACCGCCGCCGCGCCGCCACCAGCACACACGGGCGCGTGCGTGCGGCCGCCGCCTGCGCCGCCGCCGCCCATGCCGCCGCCGTGTGCACTATGGCGGTGTGTGCCGCCCGCCGCGCCAGGCTGTGGGCGTGCGCCACCGCTGTGCGTGCATGCGCCACCTGTACCGGTGCCACCGTGCCCAGCCCGCGTCGCCCTAGCGGAAGTGAGAGAAAAGATGGGAGAGGAAGAAGGATAAGATGGGAAAGCGAAAATAAGAGGTGGAAGAGAGTTACACGGGTGAGAGAGATCTGTCAAGATTTTTTTTGGTGCTACAGTGTTGCTTCGCAGATGGTCTCGGTTCCGCATTCATGCAGGCAGAAGCTGAGACTCATGCAGGCAGAAACTGAGGAAAGGTTCACCTATCCAATCAAATCTATCATGCATGCATATTGCTGTAATTTTACTCTATGCTGGTCAATTTTCTGTGCTTTTGCATGTTTCAAGACCCATTTGGAACGCAGGAAATATCGCTGGAATCTAGGAAAACTAACGTGTTCAAACAGAGCCTCAAAAGCTAGCCACTTCGAACAAAGTAAAAGCATAGTATACCGTCTGGTTTGCATTGCTGTATCCTGTAGCTCTAGAACTGGAGAATTACCGGGGGCTCTAATCATATGGACGTCCTTGTCCTGCGTCCAATCGGAGCAACTTTGTTAGTGCATTAGGATTCAGCATCAACTTTAGCTGTCAGAAATTGCAGCTCGATTGACGGGTCTGATAATCTGATCCTGGTGTGGAATAAAGCCAGCCTTGCTTCGTCGATGATGCGGACTCGGAACCGAATTCTTCGCCACTGGCAGAGCTTTGTTGATTCCTCCTGAGCCAATCCATGGTGCAGAGTCACTCACCAAAGAAGTCATCAGCCGCAAGCTACCTTACGATGCAAAAGGCATCCCCGTTTGCTGGCTATATTGTGAAATTTTAGTTTTGCATGAAATTTTGTCCTGTTAAAGGAAAAACTTGTAACCATGTTTTTTCGACAGCGAAGAGACCATGCTTACGAAATTTCGGCCAAAATATTCAACCCTGATTATATTTCGGCCAAAATATTTGACCCTGATTATACCTGACTGTGTTGGAAGCTGAAGGCTATGGGCGAAGCCGGCTTTTCTCAAAGACCTCGCCGGCGAGCCCGAGCAGCACCTTCCCTTGGCTCCTCCCCTGGTTGCAAACACCGACTGATGAACAAACCTTCTGAATTCCGCATCGTACGTCAGATCAACGTGTCAAAATTTTCTTCTTGGCACATAGCAACCTCCTTTCTGTATTACAACAAATAAATAAATAACGGTGGAAATTTAAACAAGATGTCATGTCTCTGTACATGAAGAACAATGAGGGAGAAAAGGAAAGATAATTTGGGGAATTCTCTCGGCTTGTACCGGTGCCTAACACTGTACTCCTCGGAGATAGCAGTGAAAAGGACTGTTTATATTGGTTTTTAGTGATAGCGTTTGAATTTGGCTTATAAATAATAACATCTTATAAAAAAATTTATAGAGAAAGACATATGCCTATAATTTTAGCCTGTGTAGTAAATCTTATTTTATAAAATATTTTTTTAAAAAATTAATTATCGTAGAAACACAGCTTATATAAGCCAAAACAATCAATCAGCAAAGCGAGTTTCTTAGTGGAGAATTGCTTGACGAAATCACCAAGACAGACAAGACGTGAGTAGACACAGCGGGTCAAGATACCGAGAGATCCTTACACCTAGAACACCATTAACCACTGAATTCTGTCTGATAGTTACAGCAGTTCAGCATCTCCACTCTCGAATCGCACAATTCGCACCGGACAGTGGATCTCGCATGCCGCAAATCCGAGGTCGTGGGGGATAAGGAATGGTATATCCGATTACATTGAGTTGACCGGCTGCGTCTTTTCTACTTGTATCTCCAGAAGGTGAATTTCGTGTCATCCTAGGATTTGTTTTCAGCAGGTCCGGGAACATTATCCATCCAGGACCTGAACTTTAGCGAGACAAAAAAAAAGAAATTATTGAGTTAGTATCCAGGACTCACGTATAGTTTTTAGGATTTAAAAAGATGCGATATAAAGAGCCTTCCATAAATTTTATTAGGATGAGCGCTTTTACTCTATTCAGATTAGTATTCCTGCTCTAAATTAGAGAAGTGCTAGAAAAGATTATATAAACAATAGGAGGGTAATTTATGGAGAACCAAACAACCAAAACAAAGAAGCCACTCATCCAAAAGTAGAGGGTGCATGCGAGGATTAGATGTTATGATATTCTTTAACACTATATTCTTGTATATGGTAAGGATCCGATGGTCTAAAAGATTCGAGAGGGTTATGAGTGGAGATAATCCCTTGTAGTCTTTTAAAATTGTGCTTAAGAAATTTATGGTCAACTTCGTCAAATCTTTTCTTTTTCATCGTGATTGCTTGAATGTCGTTATTTTGGTTCTCTCTACAAGATTTGTCTTCTTCGTTCTTGATACCGTGCACACTCATGCCGTATCTCACAAATTTTGATCCGATCCGAGGACTGCTGCGCATAAGAAAGGGCATCAGAGTGTAACAAATGGTATCAGAGCCAACGCCAAATTAATCTGATTTGTGAGAACATCGGGAAAGCGTCTGGCGGCACAAAATCAAGATCGATGTTGACGATGTGGAATCAAGTAGAGAAATTTGATGGCGGAAAAAATTTCAACATATAGCAATGCGTGATAAAGGATGTCCTTGTCCAGCAAGAGCTAATCGATGCTCTTGAAGGGGACAAACCAGAAAATATGTCCAATGAAGACTAGAAGTTGATGGAGTGAAAAGCTGTAAGTACAATCCGTCTATGTCTCTCTGATGAGGTAAAATACTTGGTGATCAAGGAGAATTCATCGAAAAAATTATAGAAGGACTTAGAAAAATTGTATATGGTAAAGCCGCTGACAAATCGATGGATACTAAAGTGATAATTGTACATGTTGCATATAAAGGTACACAGTTCGTTGACCATATCAATGTCTTTAATAAGTTTATCACACGGCTGACTAGTATGGATGAGAAAATTGAGGAGAACAACAAGGTCATCATACTAGCATCATCTTTACCACCATTATGGGACCAATTGGTAATGAATATTCTCGTCAGAAAAACCACCATCGACTTCAATTAAACAGTTGCATATCTATTAGAGGTGGAGTCCTCGAAAAAACCATCGGAATCTTCATCATCGTGTGATCAAGCATTGGCTACAGTAGGTGTTTCAGACAGAAGAAAAGGTCACAGGAAGAAGAAGAGCAAGACCAAGGGCACGCCACACAGTGTATGATGTCTATGTAATGAGGAAGGTCACATGATAAAAGAATGTTCGAGTTTGAAGCAAATGAATGGTGCATGCTCAGTGGCGGTAGCAAAGGATGATTCAGACGTATTAGCATTAGCCAATCAGGTATTTCTCATGAATGGATATTAGATTCAGTTTGTTGCTTCCATATATGTTCGGTAAGGGAGATGTTTGACAAAGAATCTCTACGTCCGATGCATGAAACTGTTCACTTAGCTGATTGTAAAGAATATGCAATTACTGAGGTGGGAACGGTTACATTGGAGATGTATGATGGAGCATATCGTACATTGCTGGAAGTTTGGTATGTTCCCGGTTTAAAGAAAAAGCTAATATATGTGAGGTCGGTTGAATTCGAAGGTTGTGAAGTATCATTTTGAGGTGGAGTCATACGAGTTACTTGCAAATATCAAGTAATCATGTAAAGTATCTGGAGCAATAAAGGATATCGATTGATGGGTAAACCTAAAGGAAGTGTAATCAATGGGAGGTTTGATAAAAATCATAGTCAGTAGAAGAAAACGTGTCATCAACGGGAGGTACTCAGATCTCATTTGCAGTTATATGCGAAATTGCAACAATGATTGTAAAATATAGCACACACAAAGGCGAAGATGTGAGCTATGGAAAGAAGGAAGACATGGTGGGACCAAACACGCGATACCGGGGAGTAGGTAAAGCTCGAAGGTGGCATAAACCTATGGCATGGAAAGGTGTATGAACATGAAGTGTGGTTAACTAAACTACATAGCAAAGGAGCTCTCAAGTGTAGGGTCTAGGCAGGTTAGCCCGGGCACTGACACACAAATTGTGGTGATGTGCATGAACCCCTGTGGTGGAGGCATTCCAAAGGTGGGAGGAAAAAAAGAAAAAAATGTGGAGCTGATTTGGAACAAGTTCTTAGAGAAGCACAGTGATTTTAACGGATAAGAGTCAAGGTAAAGATTATTGATTTAGAGTGACTTATACATAATATTTTAGGATTTGAAAATGCGTGCTATAAAAAGTCCTAAATGAATTCTACTAGGATTAGGACACCTATTCCTATTTGAATTAGGATTCCTACTTTAAATTAGAGAAGGACTAGAAGGTACTATAAAAACCATAGGAGGGTGACCATGGATATCCAAGCAAAGAAGCCACTCATCTAAATGTAAGGGTGAACGAGAGGATTAGAGGCTAGAATATTCTTTAGCACTAAATTCTTGTATAGGGCAAGGATTCGATGATCTTAAAAGATTTCAGGGGTTTGTGAATGAGGGACAATCCATTGTACTCTTTTGAGATTGTCCTTAATGATTTTGCGGTCGGCTTCACCAAATCTCTTCTCTCGTCGTGATTGCGTTAATGTCATTTTTTGTTTCTCTCTACAAGATTCATTTTCTTCATGCTTAATACTGTGTACGTTCGTATTGTATCTGATAAACTCTGATCTGATCTAAGGGTTACTAAGTATAAGAAAGAATATCAGAGTATAACATAAATTATGTTACATTACTACTGGGAATTAGGTCATGTTTAGTCCAACAAATTAAAGTGATAGTCAAATCAAGCAGCTCGAATCTTAGCGAAAATATAGTGGACATGATGTATGTATGATGAGCTTGTTTACTTGAGGAGCCTGATTAGATGACCCTTCTGGCCTGTTATGCACTAAGTAACAATCAAAGCTTGCCACTTTGTCAGAAGAAAATCGTCAGTACGCGCATTGTACAGGCCCTTTTGTTTGCGATACGATGTGGTGGGAAATGATGGAATCATAGAACGTGTCTGTTACACCGATCGTTTCGGTTTCAAGAATGTTGAAATTTTATGTACTGTGATTTCTTTCTTGTCGTTGAAAGAGGAAAACAGGTTGACGTGACTAATTAAGAAATGAGAGTTTGGAAACACCATTTGTAGCTTCTTGCTGCTGACCATCTAGCTAGCTTAAAGATTTTACTAGAAAGCTTATTAAGCAGCTAACTAGCTTGAAGTAATTTGCCTAAATTTTATTATGCAACGGTTGGATAAACAAGTTTGTGTAGTGAACTAATGAGGTGCGACGTGTGGCACAAAAATACTATAGCAGTATTACAGAAGCTATTAAAAATTATTTTGTCCGTACAACTGAGCATTGTAGCAGGTATTAAAAATTAATTTTCTCGTATAATCTACATACAACTACAATTTCGTTATGCTATGTGTCGCTTTTCGGTTTGCTCATGACACAAACCGTATTTTGCTTCCATTGCACAATAAAAATTCTCTCCAAGTTGGAGAGGATATGTTCTGAATTTTTTTTTTTCATTGCTGCTGCCGTTTGTTCAGATCATTTTCAGCCGTTGCGTATTAAATTCATGCAGGTGGATTCGTGCCGAATTATTAGGAGCTGCTACCACGACAGTATAACGAGAGCTGAAAGGCTGGCAAAGGATCAATTCCCAGCGCAGCATCGGTGCCAAGAGCTGTGGCAAACAGCCGCATTCACAGACTAGTAGTAGTGGCCAACAGTGGCCGGGTTCTTTCGACTCTAGGCCCTTCTTTTCAGTTTTCAAAATCTATTTTTTTATTTTTTTTATATTACCTAATTTTTAAACAAATGTTTTAAAGACAAAGTCTACAAATTAATTATAGTATATACTATAGCGACTTCATTTATATTGACCAAAACCGTATGTGAGTTTTTGTTATTTCGTACTCTCTCTCACGAACAGCCTAAAAGACATAAGCCGTAGCCAAATGCCATAAGCCGAAGTCAAAACAAACATGCCTTTAGATTTATGGCTTTTGACTTATATTATAGTAACTAGCTTTCAAGCGGTGTATCTTTTCAAGACGGAATCTACAAATCGATTACAGTAGATATTGTGTTAAAATTTATCTATATCAGTTAAAATCCACCATGTCTCTCTCTCTATACTATCTCTTATAAATAACTAGAATTTAAAATTTAAATTTAAAAATTATAAGGCATAGCTGAAAAAAAATCAACCTGTTCGTATCAGAACAACCATCTCGTAAACAACGTTTTTCTCCTGCCTCATGCTTCAATTACAGACCAATATTATATAGATCACATTCTTTAGCCCTTTTCCTTTAACTTATCTGGCTGCCCTTTTGAATGCTTTATGCAAAGATGTATACTAGCCTGATCGACATGATTGATGATGCCCTTTGATGCACGCAAGTTGCTTTCTCAATCCCCTACTGGTACTACATGGGGTTTGTTCTTTTTTTGCTATAATTTGTGTCTTTTAGTTACGATTTGTGGTTTTTAGGCTGCTTATGTGAGAGATGACAGAGTAACTGAATATCACGTGTGGTTTTTGCCGATATAAATGAAGTCGGTACAGTATGAACTACAATTAACTAGTAGACCTTATTTTAAAAAGATATTCCGTTTAAAACTAATTACTATAGAAAAATCAAAAGCTAAAGACAAAAATTGAAAAAAAAAACTGGCCTATAGTTGTCTGAGTAGTTTATGAGTCTAAGGCTGAATTAAATAGCATGCTCGCCGCACACAAGGGCACAAAACCCTGTCCTAGATTCCAATTATTGCTATGCTCTAGGCGAGCAAAGCAAGCGAGACGGTTGGGACAGCTTGCTGCAACACGCCTACTTGCTATCATTTTGGTGGGTAGAGCAGCTTCTGTTGCTTTAACTACTTTGCCACAATGCCACTACCTTGTGTTTATTATTCGTCCATTAGTTCATCAGTAGCCATAAACAATGGTTGAAAGGATCCCCTAAGACAGTTTTACATATGCCTAGTGAATGAGTGAATCATGCTATGTATAAGGACCAGCTGCCCTATTTGAGATTTGGCTGTACACATTGCGTCTGCAGTGTTGCATTGTTTTTCAGTTCAGATAGGCACGTTAAGATGATGAGCCTGTTTGATATGGCTGCGGTTTATGGTTTTTGGTTGAAATTTTTGAATTTTAGCTATTTATGACATATATTACGGAGAGAGATGTTCGTTTGCGATTTTGGTTGATACAAATGTTAGGCTTTTAACGTGTACTACAATTAACTTGTCAACCCCGTCTTAAAAAAATACTCCGTTTGAAAGTTAGGCACTGTAGCAAAAGCCAAAAGCCGCTTTAGAAGCCGTTAAAGAACAGGCCCTATATCCTGCTGATACTCACTTAATTCTCTCGTTGCGTAGATTTGCCTACCGATTAGTTTATCCCTGCTATGATCTGATGATAGAAGCGCAATCGTCAAATCTAAGATTGCTAGTCAAGGATCGGGTATGACGAGTCAGAGGTGAATGATTTTTTAAAATCTTACTCTACGAATTAGCAACACAATACAATAAAAACACAAACCCATAAGTTTTACCAAAATCAAGAGCTAAAGGTCACACTCACCCGAAACTTCCAGTCTCACAGATCATCACCGACACGAGGCGGTCGGTGCCTTTCACCGGTCGGATCAGATAGCAAGAACGGTCTGATCGCCCCACGAACAGAGGCAAAAACAGCATTGCCCACGATCAAGAAAAAGGCTAAATCTTAAACCACTGATCCAAACAAGATAATACTTTGTACAAACCCTTCTTAGGATGTCAGAAACCTATTCTAATCATTGGTTGCGAAGATCATAGCCAAAATTCCGATCTTTACCTAAAACGAGGAAGATTGCGTCAAAACCGAGCAAAAAAAGGAAAACTCTGATCTCTCTCACTCATGAATTCTTGATGATCTAGATGACCTTAAGTGAGTTCTTACATGTCATAGCAAATCAAATCACAGCACGACATAGTGAGTTCTTGTGAAGGTTCGTACCAAGTTTCATAAAATTTGGAAGTGTGGCTTTAGAATTGGGTTCTTTTGAAGTTTTGAACCCAAGTTGCTCTTACCTCTGCCCGAGCTTCGTTCATACTGGCCCAAGGCACCGGTTAGACTGTCTGAGCGGTCCGACCGCCAGTCCTACGGTCATATCGGCCAAGCGGTCATACCACTATCTCCTTGCGGTTAGACTGTCAGAGCAGTGTTTTGCTTCGGTCTTTGTAGAGTTGGTTTGTATGTTTCGTATGCTTGATCTTTCGTTGCATGTTTCGAAGCCGTGGATAACTCGGAATTTCAATTTGATATCGAAAAAAAGTGAGCTATTATTCACCCTTGTCTCGCCGTCGTCTTCCAATAAGAGAGGGGGAAACATCAGAAAGAATATCACCCATAATTTACGCACAAACGTGGAGTACATCAGAGGCCTAACGGATACTTCATTGTACGGGACGAACATGGCAGCGTCGGTGTGAAAGGTCAAGCAAAGCAAGAGGGACAAGAGCATCCATGAACGGTGATGCATGCAGAAAAGAGGCCGCAGCGCGCGCATGTGCTCCGACAAATTCTGGGATACTCCGAATCGAGCTCGCAGGACCGACGAGGGTAGGTTTTTCTTTTCGGCGGGGAGGAGGGCGCGCGCGATGCGGCATGCGTCGTGTGGTGGGCGAGACGAGGAGATTGATCGAGCCGCATGCTCGGTGGAATGGAATGGAGTGGAGGGGCGCGCGTGCTTCGTCTTTTAGGGACAGTGCGATCTAGGCTGGTGCGCAGCCGCTCGAGATGGTGTGCCGCGCGGGGGGAGGCAGCGGGCTGTTGGTGAGGGGACGATGTGCGTTGTTGGGGTCGTATCGGTGTCCTGGAATTGTACATGCTGCCCGACGTTCTCCGTGGGATTGGGGAGGTGGTGTTTAGCTAGGATACTCGATACGTGATACAGGTACATGATACAGTATTTTTTAAAAATAAGAATACGTTGATACAATAAATGTGTATATATATATATATACACATATATATATATATATATATATATATATATATATATTTGAAAATAAAAATTGTAAACAGGATACGAGAGAGGGAGAAATTGAGATTACCTTGATGAATTGAATGCTATATATTCCATTAATCAACCGGGCAAGGTAACACTTTCCAGTTGATACTTTCGGCAGCATGCATCAAATTTTCTTATACAACTGAAACGCATCAGATTTTCTTGTATCTCATATTTCCAATGGTATAACCAATTAACCATCAATGCTTGGCTAATAATGAAAAAAATAAAATTGAAAAGTTTAAATAGCATACCACTTGGCACCTATCCTCTTGGTTGCAATCGCACACCTCAATCTGATTCTTGTATGCAAAGGAAATCATGAATCTAAATATGTACAAAGAAAAATTTGTACAATGGCAAATTTGTACTGATTTGAGCCAATTAATGAAGCAAACGCAATTCATAAGACAAATATTAAATATTAGTACATAGGGTAAACATTAACAATAGTACAACATAACCAGCAGCCAACAAGACTACATGAAGAGAATGACATTTGTTTATTTTTATGTTCATTTAATTTAGGGTGTTATGGAATTTAATAATTAAAACATGAATTCAAATAAATATATAAATATATATATATATATATATATATATATATATATAATGAAAAAATTTGACTTGATTTGGCCCAACTGTTCACCCCACCGGCCAGTGACCATCCTTTAACCTAACCCTACCCCTTTATCTCTCTCTCTCCATTACTCTCCCCCTTCACAGTCGACACTCTCTCTCTCGCCTCTCTGCTCTCCCTTCTTCGGCCGGCGTTGCCGCCAAACCCGGTGGCCGCCTTGCAGCCAGTGGCCTTCCCGAGCGTCGCCCCCCTTGCTCCTCCTCCCGTCCGCCGTTGCCGCTCAGATCTTCCGAATCCGGCGGCCTCTGGTGCCCTCCACTGCCGCTTTCCCCTCCCCTTGCTTCTCCTCCTGGCTGACATCATTGGGTTTGCCGTCGTTGGTGGTCACCCCTGCTGCCGGTGGCCCCTCTGGTTCCCCCTCGGCTACCTCTCTCCTTCCACAGAGGGAGCGGCGGCTGGCGGGAGCAGGGGAGTGGTAGGGGAGCAGAGTGAGCAGCGGCTGGCGGGAGCAGGGAGAGTGGTGGGGGAGCAAAGGGAACGGGTTAGGGTTGGGGGGTGAGGCGAGGCGTGGCGCCCTGACTTTATTGGCAAGGCGCTTGGTGTTGGGCCGCAGTTGGACCGACGTATCGGCGCCGTATCTCCCCATATCGACGATGTATCGGCGTGTTTTTTATTTTATTTTTTTGTCTGGAATTATCGATACTCCGTCGATACCGTATCACGCCATATCGAATACGTATCGCATATCGGATATGTATCACGTATGAATACGGCAGTGCACTGATGTGTCGATGCTTCATAGGTGTTTAGGTGGCTATGGTTTTGTCTGGCGCGGACAGCTGCTATTGTTGGTTTTGGAGAATAGCTGTGGCTCTGAGGCAACGACAGGAGCGAGCACAGGGCTGAAAGGACACATGGTTGTTAGTGAGGAGACGAGGGGCGTTGTGAGGGTTGAATCCGTGTCCTGAAACTGTAAATGTTGGCCGACGTTCTCCGTGGGATTGGGAAACAAGGTGTTTAGATGATCATGATTCATATCGTTTCATTCAGAGAGCTATTGTAGGTTCATATAAGAAGATAATAAAATAAGTGCTTGCACATGATTTTTCTTGGTTTTTTCAAGTAGAAGATAATAAAGGGTAGGACAAAAGGGCAAAAAACAAAGAAAAAAAAAAGAAGAAGAAGCAAAGACTAGGAAGAAGACAAGGTATACTGCTATTTCGGACCACAGTCCAAAACGCAGTACGCCTGGTTAACCATACGTCGGTAGCCGAACAAACCCAGCTGAAGAATTGAAAAACAACCCATATGGCAAAACCTCTATAGGCCTCTGTATCTGTAGTTGGGCTTTGTCCTCTGTCCAAGGATGGGAAGCCAACCATCCAGCGGCCCAATGAGATGAATCTCTCCTCTCGGACCCTTCAAAAGCCCAACAAACTGACAAGCGAGACAGCCCGTAACTGTTGAAAATAATCTTATTTTCTTTGTTACTATTAGTATCTGAGTCGATTTGACGTGTAAGAGTTGTGTCCGTATACAAGTATACAAGTAGAGGATAGAGTAAAAAACTGAGTCAGCAGTAGAGTCCGTTTTGTAGTCAATATATTGAGTATAGGTAGCAGAACAATGTAAACGAGAAAGAAGTGGAGAAGAGCGATCGGCTGTGATCGAGAAGTTGAGGGAGAGAAAAAAAGAGGAAAGCAGAAGTACTTTGGCTCCTAGGAAAATAGTTTGTGTTCGCGTGTTTATCGAGTGCTCGAAATCATCGAGAACCAAGGGTGCTCGAAGGTATCAGGAAAACTATGAGCACGTATGCAGCAGAGAAAGCGTGGTTGTTACGAGGACGTGCTGGTCGTTATAAGGCTACGAGTACGAGCCGATCAGAAAGACATAGTCGTAAGCCAAAATAATCATTACTCAGTTACGAGAACATACTTAGCAGCAAAAAGTCATCGTAACCACCAATATAGTCATAAACATCCACTGGTAGGGATGACAATTGTGCCCGTTTACCCGTGTGCCCGTGGGTAAATACCCTAATAGAGCCTGATATGGGATGTATTCTTTACCCACGGGTATGAAAATGGGGGGAACTCTCTGCCTATCGGGTAAACGGGCACAGGTATGGGTGAGCTCCACCCGTACCTGTCTCGTCCATTTACCCACGACCTAACAAGTGGACCAAATAATTAAAATAATAAACCCTAACTTCTCCATACCCTCGGACTCCACTCGAGAACTCGACTCCCCAGCAGCCGCCAGGTCCCTCCGCAAGCACCTCAACTCCAACGCCCTCGTCTCCTCGGGTCTCCTCTTCCAGTCGCCCTCCTCCTCCCGCCCCTACCGCCACCGCCAGGCCCCTCCGCAAGCAGCCCAACCCTGACGCCCACGCCGCCGAGCCATCCACGAAGAAGCGCAAGAGGAAGCGGGACGAGGTCGAGGCCGGCTACGAGCGGTAGAGATTCGGCGCCTCCGCTGAGGACCCCGCGCCACCGTCGGCCGATGGAGAGAAGAGGAAGCTTACTTTTTACTATTCATAAATTTCGTCTTTTTCTGAACTTTTGGTTTTTTTAGCTTTTTTACCGGTTCTTTTTTCCCGTATTCGTTTGCGTTGTCCGTGATGAGCTAGCATATTTTTTCTATTTTTAAATTTAATTACGCCAAATAAGCCACCTTCAACTACAATAAAATTTCAACCGCTACAGTATAATGTTAGCCATAAGCCACAGCTTTTCAGCCCAACCGAGCAGGGCCATCTTTCTGTGAGAGGATTTAAAAGCCATGGCTTTTGACTTATGTTCTAGACTTTGGCTACAATACACTCTTTTAGCTTCTGTTGTAGGTTTTGGCTATAATTATATTGTAGCGACTGTTACTTTTTTGTAAGTAAAAAAAATAAAACAAAAAGAAATATTGGAAGACACAGCTATATCTTTTAAGATAGTGCAAAAAATAATAGAAAAAACAAATAAGATCAAAATGTAAAAAATCAAAATTAAAAAATCAACTCGTTCTAAAAAACTTAGCCAGAACCGAAACCTTTCCAGAGCTGGTCGTAACAGAGCGCACACGCACCGCCGTGAGGTGTGCATCCTTTTGTACTAAAAAAAAATGCTCTGATGCTTTGAGCGACGTCGCGGCACATGGTTCTCGAGTCGAGCACGCCCTGACGCACGGTCGGCGTGGGGCTACGCGCAGCCGGGACACCGAGTACATCCGCGTCGGCGGTGGCAACGCTCCCGCCGTCTCACCCACGCGCAAGCAGCTTATCACAACGAGGGCAGCGAAATCACGCGCAGCATGTGACGCTCGGTTCGTTTTTCTCGCTCCTTTGGTGTGGTGTTTGGGCGTGGATCATCTCTCAGATCATATCATGTCCACCGCTGTCGCCTGGACTCGCCGGCGTGATGCCCCCCTCTCCGTTTCGTGCCGGGGCGACGCGAGCCAATGTGATTCAGACGAACATCCTTGCAGTTGATGTATGTGCTCTAACATTGCGTATGAACCTGTGCAAGTGCAACAATAGTATAGTGTAGCCCGCAAAAAAAAACAACAGTTTGGTATATAAATTACACAAAGTACAATCCCTAGCCATTCCATTAAGCATATCGGAAGAATCTGCTTTCACACTACAACTTAAGTTCACAACAGTTGAAGAACAAACTCATCAAGATCACGCAGTCCAAGCCCATTAGCACTTAGTATACATGATGTAGAGAGATCTCCATCCATCAGAGTATGCATGGTTGGCCCTACTTGGTCTGAAAAAAAGATTGGCCCTACTCTCCTTGCTAGTAGCAATAACGAATGGACAAATCCGTGCTCGGTAGGTACTCTCGTTGGCCAATGGCCACCTAGCTAGCCCTTTCCGGCCACATGTCTACTACAGATGCACGACCGCGACACGACCACTCGATTCTGAATGATCTGATGCGTGGTCGACCGTTCATCGCCGTCGCCATTACATGATCGCCGACGAGAGAGATCGACCGGTGGACGCATTCAATGGCCACCTGACCACTTCACTTTCAGAGCTCGAAGAGGACCTGTCGCCTCTTATCTTTTGGGGTTGCAGATTGCCTTGATCGGCATGCTTGATGCCACACTTTCAGAAGAGCTCGTCCTAGGGCAGAAGTGGCACTTGTAGCAGCTTCGCCTGCCAACTAACTACATTGTCCAGAGCTTGCTCGATCGTGCTGAACGACCTAAAATGACGGTCTGATCGATGATCAAGTATGATCGGAGTTTTGGTGAAGTGACTGCATTAGGTGCCAAAACGGGAAGGAATAAATTCTCTAATTGCTATCCGAAAATGAAATGTCCTATACAAAGGGCAAGGCAACGAAGGATGTACTAAGTTTGAACAGTATCGTTGTACCCTACAATAAGCCTTGGCGCCGGGCAGTTGAAGCTTCCAAGTTCTAATTCGTGCTACTGTACGAGCTCCTTAACTCTGACTGCAAGTTGCAACGGCGATTGATTCGTAATTTCAGGTCACACTTAATTTGCATCTCGATTTAGCGGGTGTTTAGATCCCACTCGGCTTTTAATTTAAACGCCACCAAAACAGAGTTTACAGCGTTTCTGGGACATCTACTTCGCAATACAAGGAAAATGATGAGAAATTTGCGTGTGAATTAAGGAGTGTGGCTTGTGTGGGGAGCTAGATGTGAGACCTAGGTCACTGGATCGTGCCAATCGGGCAAATATGGTACGAATTTATATAGTGGTCAAGTAAATATATATATGTCGATCTCATCTCAGTTTTGTAATTTTCTAAGGCTCTTATTCTCTAGGATATATATGTATCTCTGTAGTTGCATAGTTGAGATATGTCGAAGTTCTTTATGCTTGTGGATCAGTCCAAGGAGAGTTGGTTTTGACATGTGGATTAGTCGCTAAAGAGTTAGTAGGTTGAATCTTATAAACACTTTGAAAAGTATGTATGTATGTGTAAAATACGTATCAATGGGGTTGACTGGTTTCCTCGGTAAGCTTAATGGGTTGGACCCATTAAGAGGTGTGATGGTTATTTAGAGGGGGGCGAGAAGATGGTGAGATCTAAAGATTCTATGGTTTAGTTTTTTCCTACTACCTTGTTTTCTTACATAGTTGTAAGTGAGAAATCTTGAGAGAAGAAAGAGTGGTGCTTTAGCTGTACCTTGTAATCATCCATAAGCATGTAAACTTTATCCTCGCCTGAGATAGATCAAAGGTTTGTCTTAATCATATTTTTTCTTGTGTTCTTACTTGGCTTCTTTTGCTCTTATGCTAGATTTATGATTTCGGATTCATGGGTGTTCTAGCCCAATCTCCTGCTTAGATTATCTTGCTAGGACATGCGAGAACATATCTGAAAGATTTCATATCTTAGATCCTCATGAGAAAGAAGTAATCTAAAAATTAGGATTTTGATGTTATCATGAGTCCAAGAACCTTATAGTTCTTGATTAGTTTATGTTCTTAGATGATATTTGAACAAGTCTCTGAGATTTGAACTTTTGTTCTGAGAGATTTCAGGTCTAAGAATAAAGGACCGGTTGGATCGGCCCCAAACCTACGGTCCGACTTGCCAACCGGTGTCACCGGTCACAAGCCAGCAGTCGGACCCGCCAGCAATCAAACCAGCCCACCATCAGCGGTTTGACCGGGCTTGTGAAAAAAGCTTATTGTGGTGGCTCTTGTTTCTAAGTTTAGTTTGCGTAGTCGTGTTGATGTGATCTAAAATTGGTGACTATTAGAGTCATTTTAGTAAAGATTTTTAATGCTTTAGAGGGTAAGTTTTGAAAATCATTATCTCTTCTGATTATCGGCATCGGTCCTATAGAAACAAAGATCATTTCCAAGACTAACGTTAGAAAACAAGTATCGTTTTCAAGAGTAAGGTTAAATTTGATCACATCATTAAATTGCAAACATAACAACATGAAAGTGGTTGTGCCTATAATCGTCATGGCCAGAGCCAAATCACCTAAAATTCTTTCTTTACGAGGTAAAGTGGTAAATTTTGCACTTGCCTTGCGTTACCGCAACTCAACGGCTGACAGCGATCGAAAGCCCTTCGTTAGCACGTACAGTATATATCTGGCATTTCTGATAGCAAAGGGCATGCTAGCTAAGTAATACAATTTCCATTATTAATTCGGCTAGCCGTGCTTGAAAACAAAAATATACATAACTGTTTAGACTCCATTGATTCTGAAGGGTACAAAGCAATGGAAATGACAATATTCATTAGGAGTCAAATTAATTAATTAACCATCATGCACAGTATGCAGTTCAGCTAGCTTAGCAGGACCCCTGAACTATCTACCAGTCATTAGATTAACAAATTATTAGACAATTATGTTATCAACAAAATTATTAGACACTTCTTATCATGGTTAGGTACTTTCTTGCCACTTGTTTGGACTGAAATAAATCACTTATGGCTGAAATTTTATTGTATCTTAATGAAATTATACTGTAGCTGATGGTGATTTATTTGACGTAATTAAATTTAAAAAAAATTAAAAATAGAAAAAACAGGTTAGCCTATCACGAACAATGCAAACGAATACGAGAAAAAAACGACAAAAAGTTAAAAAAACAAAAAAGTCAAAAGAAAAAATCAAATTTAGAAATAGTAAAAAATAAGCCACCATGGGCTGATTGGACGCTCGGCTACTCAGTCTCACCGTTGATAACCAGCGAGCCAGAAAAATAAGCTTATGCCGGCTGTCGGGGATACTTGCAACTATTTTGTCTTAATTGTAAGGCTTCGTGCTACCACTGCTATTTTGTCCTAATTATAAGGCCTGTATAACTATTTTGTCACTTATACTGCATATGTACGGCCTGATGCTTAGGATTTGTTCGTTTTGGCTTTTGTAAGCCGTTTTTCTACGGTAAATAATTTTTTTCATGAAGTTAGACCTTGATATACAGGGTCACTAGCGTCAGACATGAAGCTAGTTGAAGTTGCTGTGCAAGGTAGGCCATGGGGGCAGAGCTATGCCGACATGTAGCTGAGCTGTCGGTCGTCTATCCGTGCTGTGTGTCACATACTCAACCCATTACACCCCGCGGAATGCTCGCGCGGAGCGAGCGCCATCTCACCCCGCGCGAAGCTCCGCCCGCCGCGTGCCCCACGGGTTTTGCGTACGGTCGGCTGAGGTATTTTCCTGTGTTTTCCCGAAATTGCGTACTGGTTCCTGGTTCTCGCGAAAAGGTCCCTAGATTTTTTTTGGCCCCTCCGTTTTGCAGGATGGCCCCCCGCGTTTTCGGAAATTGCACACGGGTCCCGTTTTTTCGTACAGGTCCTCGGTTTTTTTCAAAAAGACCCTTTGCTTTTTTCGAAAATACGTTTTTACTTCCGGTTTTTTTAAACAGATCCTCGTTTTTTTCGAATAACCCCTTTGCCTTTTCCGAAAATACGTTTTTGCCCTCCGATTTTTTTAAAAAAACTCGTCACGAATTATCGTCTCTTTTATTTTGGTACATACGGTGGCTGGCGCGGCGTGACGCCGCGCCTATTATTCTAGTTTTGTATGATAGATGGTTTCCATATGGTTTGTGTGGGCTATGGAGCCGTTTAGATTCTACTGGCTACGCTAGAATTTTCCTAATTTTTAGAAATTGAATTGTTTTCTATAAAATTTTTATGAATTTCTTGCGTTCTAAACAGGAAGAGAATATATATATATGTAGCATAAAGCAGGTAAAAATATGGGCCTGTTCTTTTCGGCTACGGCTTATGGCTTTTGGCTGAAATTTTTGAATTTTGACTGTTTACGGTACAGATTATGGAGAGATAGATACTCACTTGTGATTTTGGCAGGTACAGATGTTGGGCTTTTAACGTGTAGATCGTTTAACCTGTAGACTCCGTCTTGAGAAAATACTCCGTTTGAAAGTTAGGTACTGTAGCAAAAGCCAAAAGCCACCGGCTTCGAAGGAAAAGAACAGGCCCTATATCATTTCTAGAGGAAGGGAGGGTAGGCCGAGAGGAAAAGATATATGTTTATATTCCTTTGTTACATGTCTAAGTTTGTTTCTTTCTCTAAGATACACAAACCTCTCTTAAGCTTTTTCACTTAGGACAAACGATGCGGTGAAGTGACTGCATTAGGTGCCAAAAACCGGAAGGAATAAATTCTCTAATTGCTATCCGAAAATGAAATGTCCTATACAGAGGGCAAGGCAACGAAGGATGTGCTAAGTTTGAACAGTATCGTTGTACCCTACAATAAGCCTTGGTGCCGGGCGGTTGAAGGCTTCCAAGTTCTAATTCGTGCTACTGTACGAGCTCCTTAACGCTGATCGCAAGTTGCAACGGCGATTGATTCGTAATTTCAGGTCACACTTAACTTGCATCTCGATTTAGCGGGTGTTTAGACCCCACTTGGCTTTTGATTCCGAGACGAAGTCGATTGGCGGCCTGCATTTTTTGCTCCGTATCGAATTCGAGGCAGTGATTCCGATGTAGTGATGAACTATCATTTTTTGTTTCTGCGATAAAAAAGCGTCGCGAGGCGAGCAAGCCGTCCAGAGGCATCACAGGCCCTGTTTGGCAATGCTTGCAGCATATGATTTTTGGTTAAATTTTTTAAATTTTGGTTGTTTACAGTATAGATTACGAAGAGAGATATTCACTTGCAATTTTGGATGATATAGATATTGAACTTTTAAATGTGTACATGTTTAACTTATAAACTCTATCTTGAGAAAATACTTTGGTTGAAAGTTAGGTACTATTGCAAAAATCAAAAACCACCAGTTTCGGAGGAAAAGAACAGAGCCATAATCCGTGGAGCGAAGAAAAAGACGCGAGGCACAACAGGGCATGTTCTTTACCTCACAAGCTGGCAGCTTTTGCTACAGTATCTAACTTTTAAACGGAGTATTTTCTCAAGACGGGGTCTACAAGTTAAACGATCTACACATTAAAAGTCCAATATCTGTACCAACCAAAATTATAAGTGAGTATCTGTCTTTAAGTAATTTGTACCATAAACAACCAAAATTTAAAAATTTCAATCAAAAATCATAAACCGCAGCAAAAAAAAAAAAACAGACGCCATCCGTCCAAGCACAGATTCCCGAAGAACAAAAATTCGGAGCAAACACACGCACTGCACAGCCGATTAGAAGTTGTCGACCAGATTCTTTCGCTTTGTGTTTTCGTTGAGATTTGCTACATACACACGAAAAGCGTTTCGGCAAGTCTTAACATCTTTTGTTGCGAGTACATGAAAGTGTACCAGGGATTTTGCAATCATTTGCTAGGTACACAAAAGAATCGGACCAGGATATTTGAGCATCCTCAACTTAGACATTCGACTCGCTTCGGCTCCGTTTCACTATTTGACTCCATACTAAGTATCAACCCACACTCTACCTCAGTAACTATTTCAACGCTAGGTTCACTAGCACCATCGCCCACGCCGTCTAGTGCCATACCCTGGCATCATACTACGCCATCTCTGTCAATGATCTTCTGCCTCAGTCGATTGTCAGTTCCATCAAGAAGTTTGGTCATCAACTCTACATATTTTCTGTTGGAGTTCATTGCAATTCATGTTGTTGTGTCTATTATCAACGGTATTTATGCAGAATTAATCATTGATGATTTCTTCGACGATCTGTCGTCTACTATGGTTTATTACGGTAAAATCCGCGCATACAAAGTCTAAGGTGGAGTTGTTGGTTTTTCAACATAATGAATTAATTTGTGCTAAGCTTGAATGAGGAGACTTTGAAAAAATCAATATCAATTGGGGAACAATTGATTCACCATTTAATGACACCTTGATGACAGCTATGGAATTCTCTTTGGAATTTCTTATTCATTAGTGAATGTTATGATCTAAATATGAGTTCGAGATAAAAGATTTCAAGTATAAAAAGGAGTTAATCATCTTACATAGATACTACAACATTTGGTATTGCAGATACAATACGTTCTAGTTGTCACAACTCAATATGAGGGATCTATTGCAGAGGTTATTTCTGCTCTATTAATGACACAAGAGTTATTTTCGTATGCATATTCTTCTATAGGAGCAGTTTTCAACCATGTTATGAAATTCAGTTACTTTTACCATCGACAGTTTGATATACGTGATGGTCACAAGTGCAAGTTGCTCTTCAATGGACATTGTTTGCCGAGTTATATGTTTTAGGTGGAGCATATAAAAAGTCTATGAGATGTGTTTTTCACTATAGTTATCCAGCGCCACAGAAGAAGCATATGGAGAAAACTGATCCAATCTTACCCATTGATTAGTCCTAAGGACTTTTAACACACATGGATCATTTATGGTGAATTATGATTTAATGAGATTTGATTTATTTTGGCTATAGGAGTGAATTCACCTCAAGTTGGAGTTTGTTGAGTATGTGATCCGAATTCGTCTCATGGTAGAGATTATTAAATTACAATACAAATTCGTATATATGTCCAAGTGGACACATATACCAACCTCACCTCTTTTTGTAATCTTCTAAGACTCTTGTTTTCTAATATATATATACCTGTGTAGTCATATAGTTGAGATACACCGAAGTTTTTCGTATTTATAATCTTTTCTTGTATAGTGAATTTCGTTTTCATGCGTCCATATTTTTTCTTGCAAGAGTTTTTCACGTTAAATTCATGTCCCTTATTTTTTTTTGATCCTCTATTTTTATCGTCCGTTTTATATGTACGTTTTATAACAAGAGAGATCACTCCAAAGTAATCAAGTTTTTCACGTATCAACCCCTATTAATAAGAGCCTTGATCCTTTCCTCACAAAAATAAAAATTAAAAATAACAGCCTTGACCATCTCAGCCAACATATCATCCAACACGTTCCATCAAACAAATGATAGTGCTTACTCGCCGTTCTGAATGACACACATTCCAAAGCAGCATTGTTAGCAGTGCAGTAGCGCATCGTAGTTGCAAATCAAAACCTTCACCTGTTCATATAGGCTTAGGGCCTGTTCTTTTCGGCTGCGGCTTATGATTTTTGGCTGAAATTTTTGAATTTTTGCTGTTTACGGTACAGATTACGGAAAAACAGATACTCGCTTGCAATTTTGACAGGTACAGATGTTGGGCTTTTAACGTGTAGGTCGTTTAACCTGTAGACCCCATCTTGAAAAAATACTCCGTTTGAAAGTTAAGTACTGTAGCAAAAGCCAAAAACTGCCGGCTTCGGAGGAAAAGAACAGGCCCTTATGCTTCTGAATTTTAGCTTATTTTTTATATTTCTAAATTTGTTTTGACTTTTTGGTTTATTTTAAGTTTATTTTGCCGATTCTTTTTTCCATATTCGTTTGTATTATACGTGATAGGTTAACCCATTTTTTCTATTTTTATTTTTTAAAATTTAATTATACCAAATAAGCCACATAATCAACTACAGTGTAATTTCAACCAGTTACAATGAAAATTCAGCCCAACCGAGCACATTAAATTTTGTTCAACTCAATTTTTGAGAGCATATCCCGTGCTGTCTCTATAGGTGTTTATACGTGTTTTCCACTTTACAGTATGTAGGTCTCGGTTGACTCGTTGAGTGGGTTCTTTTCAGTTGTGGCTAATGATTTATGGTTATGGTCGATAACTCTTAGCTTTAGCATGAGCGTAAACGTTTGTACGAATAAACCTAATGTCGATAAATCGATTCGAAAAAATCATCCTGATAAGTAGTTTAAAAAAATCACGATAAAACAATTTTATTTATTTATTTAAAGAAAATTATAAACCGGAAAGAAGAACCGTCATGCCTGTCAAATGACATTAACCACACGGCCGGCCGGTTCGGGTACCAACTTTTTCCAAGCACCGGCACCAACTATCACGGGTGCACCAGGCACGTCGCGGTTACATGTACATCTCACAGTGGTAGACTCGTAGTAGCACTAGCGCTCGCCACGTCGCGCAGCCAACGCAGCGCAGGCCGTGCGCGCAGCGCTCCCATATAAGACCCTCCTCACCCCGTCGCGTGGAGACGTGAGAAAACGAGGCTCCAACCACCACACGGCCAAACAAACGAGCTAGCTAGGTGCGCGCGCGCGCGGCCGGACGGCGCCACGAGCAAGCAAGCGTTGTGTAAGTTACCGTTCATCGATCACGCGTCCGCGCGGAGTATAGCACCGATGGCGGAAGCGGCGCCGGCGCGAGCGGAGGCGAAGGCCGAGGGCTTCCTGCGGGGCGCGTGCGCGGTGCTCGCGGCGGCGGCGGCGCTGCTCGTGGGGTTCAGCACGGAGACGGAGACGGTGCTGCTCGTCAGGAAGAAAGCCACGGTCAAGGACGTCCAGGCCCTCTGGTAAGTGCACATCATCGGTATACGTACGACGGTACGCGCGCGTGTGTGCGTGCGTATGACCATGAATCGTGCGTGCCAGGGTATTGGCGGTGGCGGCCGGCGCGGCAGCCGGGTACCACCTGCTGCAGCTCCTCAAGTGCTTCTACCTGAGCCGCCTCGCCGAGAACCCCTGCCGGAATAGCAGGGCCATGGCCTGGACCTGCCTCCTCCTCGACAAGGTATCCTTTAACTAAATTCTTGGCGCTCGATCTCTGCACAGAAAGGAAAATTTTCGTGCTTTCTATGGGACACCTCACACCTGAGTGTTCTTCTAAGAACACATAACTATTAGTCTTTAGATCCCTGTGTCCTTGATCACTTCAACTTTTACCTGTATACTGAGTATTTCTGAGTCACAGGGTGCTTAATCAACACATTTTTTTTTCTAATTTTTAACGATCGGCTAACTTAAACATCGAAATAACATGAGGTACTTAGCAGCTTATTAACTGCATGATAAGGACTGGGACATGTAACCACTCTCAATAAGAAACGGTTAGTACTGAACTATCATGTTATTCTATCATAATAATACTTTGCTGCAAATCGTAATTAACATCTTTCTTAATCG
This sequence comes from Bonia amplexicaulis, assembly GCA_036346245.1. NCBI lineage: Eukaryota > Viridiplantae > Streptophyta > Magnoliopsida > Poales > Poaceae > Bonia > Bonia amplexicaulis. Next base: position 2,129,153 of record CM070750.1, on the reverse strand, counting down.
TTTTACCTTTACCTATAGCCCACGGCAACACAGCAGTAAATCACTGTAGTCCCAGACTAGCTAGCCCTTCGGACAGACTAGTGCATGTATGTACTTGGTTGCTGCTCTGAAAATGCTACTGCCGTTTCTGTAGTGAGTATGGTACAAGATATCCTGAACTGATCAGAGCAGAAGAACATGGCATAAAAAAAACGAGAGAGCTTTAGTTTCAACTACATCACTGTTTTCATTTATGCACATCAAAATCATGATCAATAATGGTGGTGTGCTTCCATCAATCCATTAAGGGGCGCTTTTAGTGTTAGTGTTTCTGTGTTGTGATGGAATCTAGTAAACTGTACAGAACTGTCAATTTCTAGAAGATTTTCTAGACTCCGAGAAGATGTTCTTAAGTACTTCCTGCAACATCCAAATAACTGAATAAGCACAATAAACATATACTGTGCATGCATCTGGACAGTTAGAATATGTAGGCTATTCAAACGTGATGTGTTTTTGGTTTTTGCCTGATTGCGAAAGAGATTGAGAGAGTAAGAGATGCTCGTGTTGAGAAGCCGCTTTGTTTAAAATAACTTCTGCAATATTTCATACAGACAATTTATAAAAACCAACTTAAAAAGTCACTCTATTTAATAACCAGTTTTTAAAAATTAAGAAACAGAATCTATCTGAAACATGTCGGTAACCACGCAAATGGTGATGGTGGTTTTCGCTACCATCTTTCAAGCTAGGTAGCGGGGCCTACGGAAACGCACCCCAATCAGTGTGAAAATAATATAGCAGATCGAGCACATTGATTACTCAAGGGAGCTATGGTTCTCGCCAACAACCAGAGCTGCCATTGTTTTAAATATCACGCTCTATTATCGCTGTGGCCTCGTTATAACGGTAAGGTATCGTGAACGTTACATATCAGTTATTATTATAAACTGATATACTATCGTCGATATATCGGACTGATATATGTACTATCTGTTATAAGCCATATTAACGCTATTGTCTATAAACGTTCAAACTATCTCCTGATATAGGGATGTATTTTTTGATTTGCTAAGTTTCACTAGTGTCGAGCTTTCTATTGAATGGTCTTCTATATCACATTAACTAACTTTTCATATTTTCATAGTCCCTAGCTTTACTAGTTAATAACATTTCAACTCTTTCTCTACCTACTAAAAATTTCTCTAGAAGAGGATGCAAGGGCCCATACACATCTAAGGGCTTAAATAAGGCAAGCCTAATTCCTGATCTATTTTCTTATACGATTTACCAAACAAGACAGGCATGTGAGTATAGATTTTCTATGTGGACAGAAAAGAAGGGACAAAGGGACACCGATTTCCCATTTTCTTTATCATAGGATGAAAATTAATCAACAAAACACTATATGATTTTTATTATTTTGATGTTATCTTAGATATAGACCCGTGAGATTTGATGTTTTTGATGTTTTATGCAAATTATGGTTGAGACATAGTTTAATATTAAATATCTTTATATTTAAGTGTTTTATACATCAACATGAATTACTTGCTATATTTTTTATATACGCTATCCGCTATAAAAATAGTCCACCGCCACACTTCCTCTACCTACTATTTAAAACCTTGAGAGCTACAGATTCATAAGAAAATGACACACGCACAGCGGCGCAGCTACACCAACAAAATCGACGCGATCTTTGTTTTCCTCGATCTGTTACGGTGTCGCTGGAAAATTCTGCAAACTGTGCTCTCGATAATCGTATTTTTCCTTGGTCGTATAACGCATGTGTTCGATGGCGTGCCTGCGCTGCAGGGGTGCGCGTACATGACGTTCGCGACGACGGTGGCGGCGATGCAGGCGTGCATGGTGGCGCTCGACGGCGCGCACGCGCTGCAGTGGAGCAAGCTCTGCAACATCTACACCCGCTTCTGCGAGCAGGTCGCCGGCAGCCTCGCCTGCGGCATGCTCTCCGCCGCCGGCACCGCCCTGCTCTCCGCCGTCTCCGCGCGCAACCTCTTCCGCCTCTACCCCTCGCCGCCCTCCCCACACTCGGCTAGCGACGCCCACCACGCCAAGTAGGCCGGGCCGGCTATCGATCACTCGCTGGTGTTGCTTCCCAGAGAAAAGCTAGGCCCAACTCCCCGCCCAAGCGAAGCGTACCTACTCTTTTTTGGGCGCTTTGTTATTCTAGTACGAAAGGACATGTATTGCAGTGTATTTCGTCTCAAAAAAATGTATTACGGAGTATTTGTATGTATTTGCAGTGTATATTCATAGATAGTGCATCCTATCTTCTATGCTAAAAGAACAGCTATACAAACTGGCTGTAAGGACCGAAGCCGTTGGCTTGTTGCGGCCCAAAACTGCTAATAGTACGCTTGGAATTTGGTAAGTTAAATCTTTCAGTTTCCCAGAACTTTATTTTTTTTTCTATGCTAAAGTCGCCCAACACTGCTATTAGTTGGGATGCCGACGGCAAGCTTCGCTCTCAGGTCCTTCCTGAGGATCTTGCCGGAAGGACTCTTCCTGAGAAAACAACCTGCAATATTGCAGGACAAAAAAAAGGGTGAAAAATCTGGATCATGGTGTTTTGAGGCTACTTTGTCGACTATGTTATTTCCGAACCATAAATTGGGTATTTGGAAAGACGGAAAAATTGGTATTACCTCCTTTGCAACAAACTGCTTGATCTCGTTCTCGCTGCAACGAATGCAACCGGGACTTCACCGGCAAGTTCGTCTTCCATACTGCAACATTTCAAGACCAATTTAATAAGAAAAAGGTAATATCAAATGACATGGACCATGTCGATCCTAAATTGCTTTAAACAATGGACCAACTTACGGTACAACAGCAGCGTCCTTAATTTCAGGGTGCGTGATGAGAAGACGTTTTCTTGTGTTTCCCGCTATTTAACGGGTTTTTCGGTTTTTTAACAGTTTCTTCGGTTTTTTAGGTAGTAACAGGTCAGTTTTTTCGATTACCGGTTTCAAATTCAAATTTCAAAACTTAAAATTTGACTGAGTTTTCCCTAGCTTTTCCGGTTATTGATGTATTGCTTATTTGAGGAGGTAAGTTTTGCAGCCAATCCCTCATGATACCAAAGCTCTAAACCTAGAGCACACACACAAAGCTCAAATCCAAAGAACCCTAATCTCACATGGGAGTAAAGAAGAGCTAGCCACCAAAAGGCTTAGCCAACCTTCTCAAACTCTAGACTTGCATCTCCTCCCCTTATATAGACTAACAACCTGAACCAAAATCTAATGGATCCACCCATTATGCCAAACTGGGGATAACTTGTTAACTCCACCTAACACCGGGTTTTACTCTCTCACGTACACTTCTCAAAGCGGCTTGCAACCATTAACCTATTAGTGAATCAACATTTGATCCACCTCACATTTTCAGCACATACAAAAGCTAAACCACTTAGGCCAACGACGCGGTTTCACACACACCGCCACTTTTCTGGTATTAGGCAATTTACCAAAATGATGCTCTGCCGTTTTTCATGAAACTTCTCACTTTCAATGCCACGAAGCATCATCCATACTTCACCGTCTTTCACGTGGCCTCAATGACTTGCCGCCAAGCCTCTCAAGCGTTCGAATCCCACCAAACCATCCCCGCTTGCAAGCGACCCAAGTCACTTGGCGCACCACATACTTCTTCTCGCACATGACGACAGTCGGTTTCTTTGTCCGCATAGGACCTCGACTCCTCACTAAGCCTAGTCCTGGTCTACCTTGCCATTGCCCGTCATGTTCATCACGGGTAGCTCTCACTCAGGTTCCTCGTCGTCTCAGCTTGTAACCACCCCGTAAGCTTCAGTCATGTTCGGTGTCTCCCTGACTGTTCTGGACATAGCATCACCATGTGCCTAGTTTCGGTCCTCCTACACCTCACCATGATCTAGTTCCGAAGTTCTACAACCAACAATGACAAGTAAACCGTTACGTAGCACCGCACAGTACACAAAGTCACCAAATTGGCGCAATTAATCCAAACAATGTGCAATGTAAAAAGTATGCAACCAAATTACTGATTCTAAACCTAAAACCAAACAATAAGCCCATGTGCACATAAGCAACAACACATATACCATGACCACATGGTCACCCCAACTCAATTTATAACTCAAATCTCATAATCCTATTTTTCTTTGAAAATCGGAGTACCGCATGTAACACGCGGTACTACCGCCACACAGCGGTATGACCTCTCTCCAAACCAATACTACCGCTTCTTTGCACTTCGCGCTGGACCTCTTTGGAAAAATGTACCGCCGTATAATCGGTGCTACCGCATTGCGGTATGACCGCATAAACACCCACGGTACTACCACCATGCGGTATGAGCACATCAATATCTGTAATACTACCGCCCTACGGTATGACCGCACAAGACCTGCGGTACTACCGTTTTTCCTAAAAATTCCATAAAACAGTCAAAATAAAGTACGACCTTTGCAAAATCACTTAACCACTCCATAAACTTGCAATAGTTCATCACAATATTGTTCTGAATCTTCTCACATAGTCCTTCAATCAGTGAGCAGGATCAACAAATAAAATAAAAAATATGATAGGACTCACAGTCATGCTCTAGGCTTTCTTCCACCAATTCCTTCTCCCTAATTTTCTCCTCTCTCTTGCTTACCTCCCCCACACCGCCCTTTCTTTTCAGCTTTTATTTTTAACTTTTCTATAGTAACTAATGCTTAAATTAAATGTGTTTTTAAGACTACGTCTATAAATTAATATAGTAGGCATTATAGCGACTTTATCTACATCGGTCAAAACCACACGCTAGTGTCTAGACATTGTAGTGACTTTTATCTATATCGACTAAAATCGCACGATAACATCTTTTACTACATACTCTCTCGTAAATAACCAAAAGATATAAAGATCAGCCCCCAAAAAATATATTCGATAGCTTAGGTACAGGTGGACACAAGCCGACCTCAAGTCGTAGGGTCGTCTCCGCTCGGCCCAACTCATAATAAAACAAGCCGGAAAGACTGTTTGGTAGCAAGCTTGAGCTGCCTTCAGAGCCACGAATCCAAACCAAAAACTGAGTCTCTTAAATTAAATTATTAATCAGAAAAAGAACTATGGATTGATTGTTAATTAGAAAACAAAGGACATACAATTCCAATATATATCGTGATCCTAGACATGAAAAGCTAAGACAATTCAGCCCAATATTGTCCAGCCCAAGTCAGCCTTTCTCATCTTCCCTGCCACCAGCCCACTAACCCAACCAAGCCATAAGCCTCCATTACCATTAGGCATTAGGTTCCTTAGTCATATTAAATTACAAACACCATTGGTAAATATTTATATTAATTAAAAAATAAATTTAATATTGTCGGTGTATTAAAATTTGTCCCTATTAAATTGATGTACTCCCGTTTAAATTATTTTGATGCAAATTTAAATACTTAATCAATTTATGAGTCACATGTAAATGGTATAAATCCATTAAGAATTATCTAGGACTTTAGAAAAAAAATTAACTGCCACTTGAAGATTTAAAATCTGTACAACGGTATGACTATTGTGGATAAAAATACTTATGTTTGTTTACATTTCATGAATATTTTGACAAAATAAACTATTTATATGTTTTCATTGATTTTGGATATATAGTTTAAGGGGTTTTTCATGTTCCGATAAATATTAGTGACCGTATTCGTTTCGATTCGTATTCGCTCCGTATCTGTATTCGATATTATTTATATTTGTATTCGTATCCGAGGTATCCGTATTCGTATCCGTATTCGAGAAAAAATATGAAAACAAATATGGTAGAGACATTATCCGTCCGTATTCGATCAGACAGTCATCTCTGTTGTTTTGGTTGTGTCTGTTTTGTTTTTCTTCCTCCTCGCGAGCGCAACAAGATGACTGGTCAGTTAGTTGAGTGTGTTTTTCTTGGCAACAGTTCTGAGCATAAGGGTTATCACTGTTATGAACCTATTGCTCGTAGGATGAGAATATCTCGAGATGTCACTTTTGATGAGTCTCATCCTTACTACTCTCGATCTTTCTCCACCAGTTCAGCGTCTTCTGACGCGCTTTTTTCTGATTTTTCCTGACTCTCCGCTTCCTCCTCCGACTTTACCTTTGTCACCCTCATCTCTTTCACCTCCATCTGTTCCTTCCTCTTCAGACTCTCTTGTTCCTACTCCCACTACCTCTTCTGTTGAGGTCGTCCCTCCTTTTCCGCTACACTACTCTCACCGTCCTCGCCGATACACTCTCAGTTGTGCCTTCTTTCGCCCCTTTCACTCTTCCGTCCTTGCTAGGTCCTGCTCCAGTCTCTAGTCCCCGATATGATCTTCGTGATCGTCGTTCATTTAGGCCTCCTGAGTGCTACGGTTTTGCGACCACTGCTCTTGCTAAGCCTATGACTTACCGTTAGGCTATTGCTCATTCGGAGTGACAGCACGTGATGGTAGAGGAGATTGCTGCTCTGGAGCGTACTGGCACTTGGGATCTTGTTCCTCTACCTGCTTGTACCACTCCTATCACGTGCAAGTGGGTGTACAAGATCAAGACTGGCTCGGATGGTTCCCTTGAGCGCTACAAATCTCGTCTTGTGGTGCGTGGTTTTCAGCAGGAGTATGGCCGTGACTATGATGAGACCTTTGCTCATGTTGCCCATATGACCACTATTCGCACTCTCCTTACTGTGGCTTCTGTTCGTCAGTGGTCCATCTCTCAGTTGGATGTCAAGAATGCTTTTCTCCATGGTGAGCTGCGTGAAGAGGTCTATATGCAGCCGCCTCCTGGGTATTATGTCCCTGATGGTATGGTTTGTCGCCATCGTCACTCTTTCTATGGGCTCAAGTAAGCCCCTCGTGTTTTGTTTGCGAGATTTTCTTCTATCGTCACTGCTGTCGGTTTCACGGCTAGCGATCACGACCCTGCTCTTTTTGTTCACACTTCTCCTCGTTGTCATACGCTTCTTCTTCTCTATGTGGATGATATGGTTATCACTAGGGATGATCCACACCATATTGCATCTACGAAGAAGCGTCTTGGTAAGCACTTCTTGATGTCTGATCTTGGTCCCCTTCGTTACTTACTTGGTATTGAGCTTTCTTCTACGCCTGAGGGCTACTACCTCTCCCAGAAGAAGTACATTCAAGATCTTCTTGCTCGTGCTAGTCTCACTGATCAGCGCAGGTGGATACTCCTATGGAGCTTGGAGTCCATCTTGGATCCACTGATGGTGAGCTTCTTGAGGACCCCACTCGATAACGTCACCTTGTTGGTAGTCTGGTCTATCTTGGGATCACTAGACCGGATATTTCTCACTCTGTCCACTTCTTGAGACAGTTTGTTTCGGCTCCCACTCAGATCCACTACAGCCACCTTCTTCGTGTTCTGTGATATCTTCGTGGGACCATCTCTCGTCGTCTTTTCTTTCCTAGTTCTAGCTCCTTACAACTTCAGGCCTACTCTGATACGACCTGGGCCAGTGATCATTATAATCACCAGTCTCTTTTTGCCTACTGTGTATTTCTTGGTTCCTCTCTTATTGCATGGAAGGCTAAGAAGCAGACTGTATTTTCTCATTCGAGTGCTGAGACTGAGTTGAGGGCTATGGCATTGCGGACTGCTGAGATCACTTGGTTACAATGGTTCATCGCAGACTTTGGTGTTTCTATTTCTGCACCGACTCCTCTATTGTCAGATAGCACGGGTGCGATCGGTATTGCTCGTGATCCAGTGAAGCATGAGCTCACAAAGCATATTGGTGTTGATGGTTCTTATATGAGATCACAAGTGTAGGCACAGGTGGTTGTTCTTCAGTATATACCTTCCGAGATTCAGCTGACAGATTTCTTCACCAAGACACAAACAAGTGCTCACCACAGTTTTTATCTCTCCAAACTTATTGTTTCTGATCTACCATAAGTTTGAGAGGGTGTTAGACATGTAAAAGTTGTAGAGTTATCATATTGTATAGGGGGCTCATTGTATATTATCTCATGTATATATTTAGCCTCTTGGCTCATTGAAATACTAAGCCCACACTTTTCACAATTTTGTCAGGCTGTGTGGCTACAACACCGAAGTTATTCAAGGGGCAAACTGCACAAAGTATGTGAGTAACTTATAATATCAGGATGACTTGGTCTGATAGCCTGCCCCGCAAGTTAATCGGTCCGATAAATTCTTTACGGTATGTTTGGATAGTAGGGTTTGGATCCAAATTCTTAAACTTTTGTTCAATTTTTAACTAAATGTTCTGTAGAGGGTCAATCAAAAGGCTGATCTAGCTAGGTTCAGTTTTCAGTTCAGAAAATCTACGAAAAACGCATGCGGCGACGGCGAATCCATCAGTAAAGGAGCGCTCTTCATATTTCAACTGCCAGATGCAAGGGAGAAAAACAAACAGTACGAGTAATCAAGTATTGAACTCATGCTTGTTTCTCTCGCGAATGAAACTCTGCTCTATAGGAAAACACCATGATGAACCTTTTTTTAGACTCAACTAAGACGAACAAGATTAGGATGCGCGTATGGATGATATTACCTGAACAGATTAGTTAACCTACAGGTACCCAAACATGCATGCCATCCCCAAGGCCACACCAAACTCGGACCACCAACTTATCACCTGCACGGCATGACCATGCGACGGCGCTGGCACCGCAGCCGGAGCCGGAGCCTCCGGGGTGTTCTCCACAGGCTGCGTCAGCGCTGGACTCGGCCGCGTTGGCAGTAGCCTTGGCGCCGGCATCGGTGCTGGCACTGGCGCTGGGCTTGGAGCAATCGCCATTTGCCTCATCTTCGGTGGCGGCGGCGACACCGGCGGCCGCGGCCTGGTGATGATGCCCGGTGGCACGACGAAGTTGCTGATCTGGAGCACCGATAAGTTGTACGGCATCGCGGCCACCGCCCTCTTGAACGTCGCGTTCACCAGCGCGCCGGGCGCGGCCGAGGCGAACACCGCGCCGCCGTTGCCTGCCGCGGTGATGCTCAGGAGCCCGGTGCCGCGGAGCGCGGTCCCGGTGGTCTGGAACAGCGTGGTGGCCACGGTGGGGCGGCCGCGCGGCAGCGCGGCCAGCTTCGCCGCGTCGAGGTAGTCGAGAACAACGTGGACGGAGAGGAGCTCGACGAGCGCGGGCCGCGGCAGCTTGGCGCTGCGGCGGAGGAGCCAGTCCACGGCTGCGTTGGCCGGGGCGAGCACGGTCACGGACCTGCGGCTGTTGATCTCGCCGTAGAGGCGGGTCTTCGTGAGCAGGAAGTTGAACAGGCGGAACTCCGGGAACCTGCCGAGGATCTCCGTGACGTTGAAAACATTGCTGGTGGCCGCAGCAGCGGCATTGCCAGCCGCGGGGAAGAGGAGGAAAAGGAGCACGAGTAAAGAAATCCTAGGAGCCATGCATGCACGTACGTTGATAGTCGATGCCTACTGTGTATCAATGTATGTATGTAACTACATATAGAGAGGAGAGTAATAAGAGGAGGGGTTTAAGGCTGAGCAGTTGGAGAGCCTAGTCTCACTCTGACCACTTCTTGTGGCGCGGACGTGTTGCATATTGCTTGGAAATTGGAATCTAGCTAGAGGCACGCTTGATCATCTGATGCATATCCAATGGTCGTTGATAATCTTGAGAATACAAGAAAATCTTGTAACTCCAACAAAACCCAACTCCAGGTTGTGTCCTCGGTAGTGGTGAGAAATGATAGCGGATAATCTGTTTTATCTGATATTCGTATTTAAGAAAATATGAATGTGATAAGCAAAATCATCATCCGAATTAAAAAATGAATACAATACTATTTTGGCTAATACGAATACAAATGTGGTATACGATATGCTGGCAAATGCGAATACAAATATCATTCGGATTCACAGTAAAATTTAGCCTGTGCAAAAACATCCCATCAGTCTTAGCCCACAGGCCACAGCCCGGCCCAACAACTAAAGACCACATTCATTTAGCCTGAAACAAATGATATTTCATTTTGTAGTCGATACTTAGTTATATATTGTATATTGTATGCATGTTCTATCCTCCATGCTCCGCGGCTAGTGACTTGGAACGAATGTAATATACTAGTATGCAATATATGGTCACTTGAAAACAGTGGTTTATTATGATAAAAGTTGCTGTCATTCTCTTGTTATATAAATGTGTTCTACCTGAAATTGACACTAAAGTTGTAGGATATTCGCATCTGATCGAATTGAGTAGATATTAGATTCATCTGATCGAATTGAGTAGATATTAGATTCAAATTCATATTTGTTACAATATTCCATTTGTAACAAGTATTCGAAAACATTTGAATTCGCGTATGTGTTTATTTAAAAAATATGAATACAAATACGATAAAGATATTATTTAATTCATATTCGATCCGTTTCCACCCTAATCCTCGCCCCTCTACCTCCTAGGTGTTGCCAATGCCACGCTCGACCAAGCGTGTAAATGGGCCTGGTCCTTAGCGTGGTCCATTGGTGTGGCTCTGGTAAAACTAGTACTGAAAATTTGAAGCCCGAATAAAGAAGTCGCGGATCACTTTTAAGTTAAAAGCCAAGCTGTTGGACCTAAATTTAGCCAATCTAGAATCCTCTGTAAAACCACTACATTATTTCTTGAATCAGTAGATAATGCTCACAGATACATTGCTGGATCATTTCATACACAACGCAAACCGTATCATTCATTAATAATACAAGTCATCAGAGTTAATTAGACCACGTCAAGTCAAGTTTACAATAGGATTATTCTGGCCAAATGGATACATTGCACGAAAGCGGAAGTGGTAGCGGAAGCAAAAGAGGAGGTACATCTCGCCACAAGCGACTGAGATGACCTATGTGCGATCGATATTAATTAAAGACTTGGATAATGTTAGTGCACGCCAACATCAGCTTGATCAGGCAGACTAGGGTGAGACCTAGACTACTAGGGACTAAGCTAATCTCCACAGTCTTCATCACCATTAGCTCCTTGATCTTTGTAGTAAATGTAGTGACCTTGGTCCACGGGCTCTAAAGGGGTTTCGAGAGCAAGGGTGAGCACATACAATGTTGCTCCACGAGCCAATAAACAGAATGCAAGTATTTATACATGCAAGGTTGGCTCTGGTTCTTTTATTTGCTAAAAACAACATTTCGAACTTCAATACTTAGCAAATCCTACGACTTAGCATTTTAACCAATCTTATTTAATAATTTTATTAAAGAGATTGAAAGTGTACAATATTTATAGCGATGTAGGTTCCATCCACCTATTACATAGTTCCGCCCACGATATATTTAGTTTTGATCATTAAGGTTACATCCTATATTAATAACATTGGATTACATCCACCCAGGAAAAGCCAAATTCAGGGTTACATCCACCTGACGAGTTTTCATCCTATCCATAAAGATTTTTGAAATAGAGACTAACTTGAGCAAGTTCCCATACCCGTTCTTGACCATGGGCACGACTGTTCGAATAGTTTATATTCTACAGAGACTGTACACTTTACCCACAAGAGATAATCAACTTGTTATGTTTCACACATTTTCTTAGACATGTGAATAAATAAGATCATCACAAAGCCTTTACAATGCATCCCCCGGTGTAAAATACACCAGGTAAGGTTTCATCTAAGGGTGGTTAAGTCCATCGCACCCAAACCCACTCTTGCGCCACACAGCGGTTTATGCCAGCGACATGACATGTGTCTACGACGGTTTAAAACTAGTTACACAACTCGTGGGTCACTCCAATGGTACAACTTGCACTAGTAGATACAAATTATTTAGCCAGGTCAACACTATTATAGACTTACAGTTGCACTGTTTACATTAAGAGGTCATCACAAGATTAAGTCCTTAAATCATCTGGACGGTATATGCCACAATCCACAAGTTCTCATGCTACACCCACACCATCATACTATACGCCCAGATATGGTAACAGCAAAATTTAGGGTTTTAAGAAGCATAAAGTGGGTTATCCTAAAATATCATCCATTTACATCCAATGACTACCTAAAACTAGTTTTATATTTAAAAGATGATGATTAGGGCAAACTAATGCATCGATACTTAAGCAAGACTAGCATGGCGCTTAAGTATGACTTATAGCTAGTAAAGTTACACTTAGTATCTATGAGGACAAGGAACAAGTAATTCAAGTGTTAAGGATGGTATAATAATATTATTACATTATCAAATAGGCATGTCTACCTTAAGGATTGACATGTGTTTGTATATTAAATTAAGCAAGCAAAGTTTGTTAATTTAAAAGAACAGAATTGCATAAAATGTAGGGTTAGTATGGTCAAAATGGTGACTCGCCTGGGTTAAAAGAAGGATGATCTTGAAACTCTTGTGTTTGCTCGGGCTCGTTTGCGTCTTCATACTCTACTTGGACGATCGCATCAGAAAAAAACAAGCAACAAGAACAAATAAATACAAATAGAAAATTCAAATGAATTCCAAATTGAGCAAAGCCAGTACCATTAGATAGATCTTGAATTTATAAAAATTCAGAAATAAGTTTCATTAAATTTAGAGTTAAGACGAGAGAGAACGGACCCTCTAAAGTTTAATTTCAGATTAAATCCAAAATAAACAGAGCAGAAAGATTCTCTCTCTGACAAGTGGGCCCACATTTTTAAATTAATTTTTGAATTAATTTTATTTAGAAAAGGCCACAAAGGTTGACAGATGGGGCCCATGGGCTATTTAAATAAAATTGATCTATTTTCAAACGGAAAAACAAAGAAGCTAACATATGGGGCCACGGTACCGTGCAAACAGTACTTGGGGGCCATATGTCAGTGACTCACCCCTTTAAAAATTGGTTTAAAAGATTTTTAAATGGTCGGGGGGCCATATGTCAATCAGTCATTACTTTAAACATGAGAGGGCTCACACATAAGGGAGCAGCTCGGTGCGGGGCCCCTGCATTAGCCGTCTTGAGGTGCCCACCACGACACGTGTCCCCAAATATCCAAAACAATTCTGAAAAATTCAAAAAAAATATTTTAAAAATCAGAAAAATTGTAAAAAGTACTTTTTTAAAAAATACGTTTATTAAGAAGTATTTTTTAAGTACTTAAAAATACTTTTTAATAAAGGTAAAAATAAAAAAATTTAAGTACTTCAAAAAATACTTCTTATACTTAAAAAAAATACTATTTACAATTTTTCTGATTTTTTAAAGTATTTTTTTTTGAATTTTTTAGAATTGTTTTGGATATTTGGGGACACGTGTCAGGTGACTGGGCACCCCTGCACGGCGCTAAGTGCAGGGCCCCTGCACCTGAGCCGTTCCCACACATAAGAGCCTAATTAACCCGAGCGTCATTAATGCTAATTAAACATGATTAACAGCTGATGATAGGTGCACAATGCTGCTCCTTAGCCGTGAGGCAGTGAAGCTCACCGACGGCGAGGGGAGGCATGGTGGTCGTAGGCTAGGCGCGAAATGGACTCCTCAGGCCCGAGCGCACCTACGGGCGAGGCGGCGCGGCCCAATTCGGCCCTGGCAGCGATGCTCGGCGAAGGAGGAACAACGGCCAACGCGCCATGGCTGACAGGCTGAGCACGGCGACCGAAGCCAATTCCGGCCGAGGGGAGCATCTACAAGCATGAAGTATCTCACCAGAGGGCTTGACCGAGCTTGGGGACGACGGAGCACGGCTGGCAACGAGAGCCTGGTCGACGGCGAGGTAGGCGATGACGCGAGCTCGCTGGAGGGGAAGAAGGACCCAGGCGAAGGTCAGGGTGGCCTTAGGGTGTCCGAGAGATGCTTCGTGCGCTGGGAATTGGCCGGAGGTGCAACGGTCGCGGGAGATGGCTTGGCGGCGACGGAGCGGACAGAGGGGAAGAATAAAGGGAAGGGGAGGAGCTCGGGGCGGTGGGTGTGCTGGGGGCGTGATTGGGGTGAGGCAAAGAGGAGGTCGGGCTTGTATAGCCGCGAAGGAGCTCGGGGATGGGGTGCCTTAATGGCAGCGCGTACTGCAGAGGAGCAGAGGGTGGCGCGAGGGCCGAATGCGGCGAGGCCAGCGCGCGACACGGAGGGGAGGTGGCAGGCTGCTCGGTGGCACAGACGGCCAGGAGGCGCGCGTGGGGCAGCGGCGGGGGTGGGTCGGCGCAAGGGTGCGACGCGCGCAGAGAGAAGGGGAGGAGAGGGGGGCCTGGGCGCACGGGGCGACGTTAGGTGGGGAGAGAAGAAGGCCAGACTGAGGGGCGACATTGGGTACAGGCGTGGCGGAGGGAGCCGAGTCGGCGCACGCGGCGCGAGGCATGCGTGGTGCAGCCAAGATAGAGAGGGGGCATGAGAAGAAGGCGGGCCAAATGGGCCAAGGGAGAGAAAGGTCGAGGATTTGGGCTGGGCAGCCCAAGGAAATTTTCAAATTTTGAAAAATAGCAAAAATTGAGGAACATAATTTGATTTCGAAATTTAAAAAGCCCCAAAAATGGGGTGTTACACATGCTGACAGATGAGAAGTTAGCGAGGTGGAATTCGCGATATCACAAAACCAGACATTCGCAATTCAGCTCACGTCATCGTCGCCCATTGTTTCGTTTGTAATCTACTTCCTAGCATGTCAGATCGACAAGACGTATATAACTCCAGTCCACTTAATAGCATGCATGGCCGTGAATGAATACACATGCCAACTTCGATTCCAATTATTCGAAAGAAATTATACACCACATAGGCATGCGGTCCAGTCGTGCACGTGCCATGCAACTCTAAGCTACTACTAATATATGTCCAAACCAAGCCGACATGGAATACGTCGCGTCCAAACCTGTACATGTCCTTGAAACCTCGAACGTGTCAGCCTTCCCATCGAAGGAGGCGCAGCACATGCACGATATAATAGCCTATCCACTTTGTCTATCATGCAAGCCTAGAACGTCCTCTCATAACTTGCATGCGAGATAATAATGGGAAGGTGGATATACATGTGTATTTCCTCAGGATGAGCATATTGATCGAATGGGTTAAGCTAGGCTGTGTCTTTGTTTTTGACTTATATTGTTAAATTTTAGTTGTTCATGAAAGATAGTATATTAAAAAAATAGTTATATGTAATTTTGATTGATATAATTAAATTTGGTATAGTATCTAATATAATTTATCTGTAGACTCGTTTTAAAAAAATATATCATTTAAAAAATAGTTATTGTAGCAGGAGTGGTAAGAAAAAAAAACACCCAGCCGCGTGGGGATAAGCAAAAAATCCTGGCGTTAATTATTTTATTAAGCTCAGGGAGGACAGATCGCCGGACGTGGCACATTGTGCTCCACCGATTAATTCATGCGCAGTGCAAGCACATGCTGCTACATGACCGCTTGTACGTGTCTATGATCCTATTGAAAAGTAATATGGTTTTTGAAACACTTATATTAAAAATCATTCCATTTAAAATTTAATTTCTAAAAAACTAAAAGTGAGAAACTGTTTCCCGGCAGACAAGACTAGTGAACAGCTCTATGTACGTGCTGCGTACGTAAGAGTTTTTTCTTTACACTACGACACCTTCAATCTTTTTGTGACAGCCTTACGAAACATCCGATTTTTACAGGCTCTGTTTATTTTAGTTTGAGCTTCTAGTTTATTTTTTACTATTTTTAAATTTTATCTTTTTTATTTTTTAATTGTTTTGAGCTTTTTTGCTGATTTTTTCCATATTTATTTACATTGTCCGTAATAGGCTAACGTGTTTTTTTATTTTTAAATTTTTTTAAATTTAGTTACGCCAAATAAACAATTATCAGTTACAGTATAATTTCAGTCATAACACATAAGTTAGCTTATTCCAATCCAATCGAGTGACACTAATGATCTTGCTACATTACAGACATAAAGGAAGAGAATAGAAAATTAAGAAAGTGGGAGAAAAACAACGTACCTTTTCGTTTGTCAAGTACGTGCAGAAGTAAGCTTCTGACCGACTCCCAAAGCACATGTATACATGCACTAGTATCTTCGTATTGCTGACAAGAGCCATCTACAAAATACTGTGCACGCAGGGCATGAATCATTCATGTCACCATCACTTCATATGTTCTGCAAATCTATGCATCAGAAAGTGTGTATGCATACATGGATCGTGAAGCAGTGATGAGTGAAATGACGCAAGAGTGCAAGGCATGATCAAAACATGTGTCGCCATGAAATATATGCTCCCTACTGCCGTGTCTTGTTTCCCGGCACCGTCGCAGTCCAGTGACCGTGACCGGCATCGAACATCACCCTACGTGAAGTCCACTGCCGAAATCTACCGGTTTCAATCCTCAAACGAGGCCAAGGGAAAAGAAATATAAGTGCTCTTAAGAAGTGACATTGGGTCTGTTTTTTTTTTTTGTGGCTTTTGATTTTAGCTCTTGGCTTTTTTACAGTAACTAAATTTTAAACGAAATATATTTTCAACATAAGTCTACTAGTTAATTATAGTACGTACTATACCGACTTCATTTATATCGCCAAAAGCCGCACATAAATTTTAGTTACTCTGTAATCTCTCACACGAACAACCAAAAATCATAAGTCCCAGCCAAAAACGATAAACCGTAGTCATAAAAGAACAGGTTCATTGTTTATTAGGAAATTGCGAAATTATGCACACTTTTTCCCCCAAAAGAAAAGATATATTAGTTTAGTGATGGGCGCGCACTACGTACCCTGTGGCAGATGTCGGTATGTGTTAGCTCCGAATTTAGGGCATGAATGATGGTACTCCCAAAGGCTAAGCTTCACTTGAGACAAAAACTTTCTCAAAACCCTCAGTCAAAATCTCTCGTCTCGCTGGTAAATAAGCAAGCCTTGAACTCGGTAAATGACCTATACATCCGTCAAAAGTGCTACGAATGAAACGATACAGGTGAAAGCAATTACTATCGCAAGTTCAGATCATCCCCAATATATAGTACCCCTACTGCACGGTTTAGCGTGGAGAGCAAACAAAAAGCTAAGCTAGGGCTGCATGCGAAACAGCGGCCTCCATTTCGGTCAAGGAGACCGCCCATACGACCCCATGAAACACCTCCACGTTGTCGACCATTACTACTCGCATCTCCCTCTTTGGATTCTCGAAACGAGGCTAGGCTTAAACTATTCACCCTTTGCTCCTATCCCTAATTCCTAAATCACTCTTTAATTAATCAAACTCCCTCTCTCCTCTCTAAATTTTGGGCGTATTCCAGCCCAGCAATGTACATTCTCCAATGCGCGAACTGTGGGTGCAGCACACTCAACTTCTCTATATATACCATACTTAACTCTTCTCCCATTCCTCTCCTAAGCACAACACAGGTCTACATCAATAGCTGTAGCTCACATTCCTGCAGTACGCTCTCATCAAGGCTCACAAAACTGGTCAAGGGCCAGCACACCACCATGGACATGGACATGAGCTCCACTTACCCTCACCATTGGCTCTCCTTCTCCCTCTCCAACAACTACCACCATGGCCTCCTTGAGGCCTTGCCCAACTCTTCATCTGCCACTCCACTTGGTAAAACAAATACCAAGATAGACATACATGCATGCTAATTAAGTGCATTACTGAGACGTTGTTGCTAATATATCTTTTCGTGTACTTTTGTAGGAGAGGAGGGGCAAGTGGATGAGGCGCCTAAGATGGAGGACTTCCTCGGCGGGGTTGGCGGCACCGGTGCACCGGCGACGGCCGCGGAGGATCAACTTGGCTGCGGCGAGCTGGGTAGCATCGCTGCCGGGTTCTTGCGCCGGTATCCGATGCCCGGGACACCGGAGAACCCCGGTGCGGTGACCATCGCGATGGCGACGGACGTGGTGGAACCCGATCAGGCGAGGAGGCCCGCCGAGACGTTCGGCCAGCGGACATCCATCTACCGTGGTGTTACTAGGTATTTGCACACATGCATCCTATTATCCTTACCTATCCTAAACGTAATGTCTGGTACTTGAAATGCATGGTTAAAATGGCACTTTCACTAGATATCCATGGCAATGGACTGAAGTACGTACCCATTTTTGTTCAACTTTTTGTTAATCTCTCATGTTATTTGGCTATTTCGGGAAATGCATCAGGCACCGGTGGACGGGGAGGTACGAGGCGCACCTTTGGGACAACAGCTGCCGCCGGGAAGGCCAGAGCCGCAAAGGCCGCCAAGGTATGTGCATGCATGTCACAGCCCTGTCCAAGAAACCTGCAAAGCACATATATATATATACTCTGATCACTAATACTACTCGCTGCTCTTTTTCCCCCAACTTCCTCTACTTGTTGGCGCATTGGTGATACTTCATCAGTCTACTTAGGTACGTCACTTGCCACATCCAGTTTTAGTTTCATTGAGATTTGGTTCATGGTTGGAAGGAAAAAAAACCCTTTGATACATACAGGAGGTTATGATAAGGAGGAGAAGGCCGCGAGAGCTTACGACCTCGCCGCGCTGAAGTACTGGGGTCCGACCACCACGACGAATTTCCCAGTAAGCCAACCCCGGCAAGACACCACCAGTGTTCTGCGTGCATGGTGTAGTATATACGTATGATGATCGCTGATGGGTGTACATACGTACGTACGTACGTACCTGCGTCACCGTAGGTGTCCAACTACGGGCAGGAGCTGGAGGAGATGAAGTCGATGACGCGGCAGGAGTTCATCGCGTCGCTGCGCAGGTGAATAGATATAGCAATAGCGAGTCCCCAAGTCGTATGCTCAGGACAGGACTCACCGACGCATTCCTTTTCCACGTACACACCTTGCCGTACGCGTGCACGCACGCACGCACAGCCGCATGTGCTCTGCTTTTTGTCACCTCGTGTTCCTACCCTTTTTGTCAGAAAGAGCAGCGGCTTCTCGCGAGGGGCCTCCATCTATAGAGGAGTGACAAGGTATGATTAAAAAAAATGTTTCATACGAATGAGCATGCCAAAAGAAATGTAGCAGTCTGAACTTTGAAATGGGAAGAAGTACTAGCAGCATACAAAGCCTCTTGGTCAAATCTTTGTGACATTGGAAACTTTATATTTGATAGGCATCATCAGCACGGCCGGTGGCAGGCGAGGATCGGCAGGGTGGCCGGAAACAAGGACCTGTACTTGGGCACTTTCAGTAAGTCGTCTTGATTTTACACTGGCATTTGACAATCCTTGTGCACCCACAGGGCTCACTGCCTCACTTTGCATGTAGTAGTAAGTTGATCCACGAGAACCAAAGCCCCTGATATGGTTGACAGAATTTGGTCCGTTCTAACCGTCTCTGCACCGTAGGTACACAGGAGGAGGCAGCGGAGGCGTACGACATTGCGGCGATCAAGTTCCGCGGGCTCAACGCCGTGACCAACTTCGACATGAGCCGCTACGACGTCGAGAGCATCCTCAACAGCGACCTGCCAGTCGGGGGCGGGGCAGCCGCCCGTGCCTCCAAGTTCCCGTCAGACTCACTGCCACCAGCGAACGCCGGTGCAATCACTGGGGTGGCGTCACCGGCCATGCCGCCGTCAGAGAAGGACTACTGGTCCCTACTTGCCCTGCACTACCAGCAGCAGCAGCAGCAGCAACAGTTTCCTGCTTCTGCATTTGAGACTTACGGCTCCGGCGTGAACGTGGACTTCACAATGGGCACAAGCAGCCACAGCGGCAGCAACAACAGCAGTGGTGTCATGTGGGGTACTACTGGTGCAACGGGACAAAAAGACAGTAGCAACAAGCAGAGCAACAGTTACTCCAGTAACATTCCTTATGCTGCTGCTGCTGCTGCTATGGTTTCTGGATCAACTGGCTATGAGGGCTCCACTGGTAACAATGGGACCTGGGTTACGAGTAACACAAGCACGGCTCCTCAATTCTACAACTATCTGTTTGGAATGGAGTAGTTGAGCTGACTAGCTACAATAGCTGAAAGGAGTGATAGGCCTATGACTAACATGGAACTGATCAAAGTTTTGGCTGCTGCATGCCATGTATGAATGCAATGCATCCTTCTGCTATTCTTTTCCTTCCTGACACAGTCCTGTAGCAGAGAACTCACGTATCATCAGCATTTCTAATTCAAGTTCTTTTCTAGATTCTCCTTCAGCTACAATACGTATTTGAAAAGTATATCCATCTCCGTCAAAACATTTTAAACTTGCATCAGGTGAATAACAGTAGAAGAATTTTCAAAGATAGACATGTGCATTCGTACTTGAAGTAAAATCTTGGGGCAGATCAGCAGATGAACGCAAGCACTGGAATTTGGAACCCTGCAGTGCACCGTTACGAGTTACCTACACAGAAATAAGAGGAAATAAATAAGAACAATGCATATATTATGGATTTCCAAACAAGATAAATGGCAGAAAAAAACATCTTTACCACACAGCAAGAAATCATTTCCCATGCAGTCAACAGCAATGATCCCCCGAATGCACTGCATATAATTGGAATTAAGCACTGGACTATCACGATTAGTACGTTCTGCTCCAGCAAGGATAACTATCTTCTGCACCAGCAAGGACATCTAGTCTTATCCAACGCACATGATAGCAATCTTCTGCAGCATCGAAGGACATGTCTTAATCTTATCTGATTCAGATGTATAATATAATGTCAATAAATATTAGTGAAGTTCACAAATTTTATTTTATCATCAACCGGTTGCACCAGCTTAGTGCCATGGGGCACTGGACTAAATGCGCCAAAGTAGTATAACACAGGTAGTTGACAAGAGTATTGCACGATATGGTAACAAAAAATAACAGTCTAAACCTACAGTAGAACTTTCAGAATTTGATGAAAGATGCGATGAGCGACCATGGTGTAATGGACTAAATGCGCCAAAATAGTATGACACACATGGTTGTCAGGAGTACGGCACAATATTGTAATAGCAAATAAAAGTCCAAATCTACAGTAGAATTATCAGAATTTCATAAAATATAAAGGAGCCACCAAATTTTCACTTGCGCTTTCCCTTTTTTTCAAAAATGTATAAAGCACACAACAATACCAGATAGCTGCAGAAGTTTAAGGATAGTGAACTCATTTCCTCTGTAAATTAAGTATTAAATTAAGTATGACAGTAATCAGTACATGGAATAAAGTGAAGAGTTCCACATGGGATCTGTTAGATATGTGTATAGTTTAGGAGTCTCTTTGCATATTATACATAGATATATATTAGCTTGTTGGGTCCTTTGGAAACATGAAGTCTCATTGTAGTAAGGTATCAGAGCCCAGGTTTGGGCTAGGGCCGCCACCGCCGCCACTTCCCTCCTCTTCTCCTTCCGTACGTGGGCTCCCCTCCCTGCGCGCACGCTCGTCCATCGCCACCTCTCCCAGGCGGCCTTGGGTCCAGCCGCCACCGCCTCAGATCCGGCCGGATCCGACCGCCACCGCGGTGTCTACCCCCGCCTGCGCATCCACCGTCCGCCCGGCGCGCCGCCGCCCGTGTGCGGCCTATCTCCACGCGCGCGTGCCCGTTCGTCGGTTGTGGTGTTCTTGGGTCTGTTTCTGAAGACACCTCTCTACATTGTATGGGTTGTAAGCTTGGCAAACAGCTGCACCTCCCCTATCCCTCTAGTTACTATTTCTAGTCGTCCTTTTGATTTTGTACACTCTGATGTTTGGGGTCCGGCTCCCTTTGTTTCGAAAGGAGGTCATCGTTATTATGTGTTTTTTATGATTATTCTCGTCATACTTGGCTCTATTTTATGTCCTCTCGTGGTCAGGTTCTTTCTATTTATCAGAGTTTCACCACTATGGTTCGCACTTAGTTCGATTTGGCTATTCGTGTGTTTCGTGCTGACTCTGCTTGCGAGTATCTCTCTGCTACCTTCTGCCATTTTCTCGCTGAACAGGGCACTCTTCCCCAGTACTCTTGTCCTGGTGCTCATGCGCAGAATGGTGTCTCTGAGCATAAGCATCGTCACTTACTTGAGACCGCTCCAGCTCTTATGCTTGCTTCTTCTGTACCCTCACTTTTGGGCTGAGGCTGTCTCCATCGCTGCTTTCCTTATCAACGTGCAGCCTTCCACCGCCTTTTAGGGTTCTACTCCTGTTGAGCGTCTTTTGGGTTGACGCCAGAGTACGGTCACCTCCGTAGTTTCGGCCGTGTCTGCTTCTCCCTTCTTCCACCTCGTGAGTGCACTAAGCTAACTGCTCAGTCAGTTGAGTGTGTTTTCCTTGGCTATAGTCTTAAGTATAAGGGTTATCGCTGCTATGACCCTGTTGCTCGCCGGATGAGGATTTCCCGGGATGTCATTTTCGATGAGTCCCAACCTTACTACCCTCGTTCTCCCACAGTCAGGTCTGATTCTCTTGTTGAGTCGATCTCCTTTCTAACTTTCTCTTGCTCTCCACCTACTTCCACTACTACTTCGCCTCATCCACCTCTTGTTGGGTCCTCTTCATTATTTTCTTGGGATTGAGATCACTTCTACGCCTGAGGGCTATTCTCTCTCCCAGGAGCATTACATTCAGGATATCCTTACTCGCGCTTGTCTCACTGATCAGCGTGTGCTTGATACTCCTATGGAGCTTGGTGCTCACCTTTGGACTACCGATGGCGAGCCTCTTGAGGATCCCACCCACTACCGTCATCTTGTTGGGAGCCTTGTCTACCTTGGCATCACTCGTCCTGACATCTCTCACCTAGTTCACATCCTGAGTCAGTTTGTCTCTACTCCTACTCAGCCCCACTACAGTCGCTTTCTTCGTGTTCTGCGATATCTTCACAGGACCATCACTCGTCGCATTTTCTTTCCTCGCTCCAGTTCTTTGCAGCTTTAGGCATACTCTGATACAACCTGGGCTAATGATCCTTTTGATCGCCGGTCTCTTTCTGTCTATTGTGTTTATCTTGATTCCTCCTTGATTGCCTAGAAGACTAAGAAGCAGACTGCTATTTCCCGTTCGAGCGCTGAGGCTGAGTTGAGAGCCATGGCATCGTTGACAACTGAGATCACTTGGCTTCGGTGGCTACTTGAGGATTTCGGTGTTTTCACTACTGCACCGACTTCTCTCTTATCAGATAGTACTGGCGCGATCAGCATTGCTCGAGATCCCGTGAAGCATGAGCTCACCAAGCACATTAGAGTGGATGCTTCATACATGCGATTGCAGGTGCAAGATAAAGTTATTGCTCTTCAATATGTGCTCTCGGATTTTCAGTTAGCCGATTTTTTTTACCAAGGCAGAGGCTAGAGCTCAGCATCAGTTCTACCTCTCCAAACTCAGTGTTGTTGATCCACCATGAGTTTGAGGAGGTGTTAGATATGTATATAGTCTAAGAGTCTTTTTACATACTGTATATGGATATATATTGGTCTGCTGGACCCTTTGGAAACATGAAATCTCACTGCAACAGGATCAAGGACAAGCAGCCTACAACTATATTAAGTTGCCAGCTCTAGCTAGGCTTCAAGATTCTTACTGGGGACATTGCACACATTTGTAGACTATCTAGCCCATGAGGGGACTAAAACTACTACTTAATTCACTCCTTTTGATAAGCTTGCTGGGGGGACTATTGCATGAAGACGCTTAGGGGTTAATTACATCTCTCTCTCTCTCTCTCTCTCTCTCTCTAAGCAGTTGACCAGTCAAAAAACGAGGCAGTGAGAATCAGAACTATATGTACGAACAGTCACTTGATCCTTATTTCTCCTTTGCCCCACAGAATCAAACTATCTTCCTCACAACTATCCATGAACTGTAACCACGTTGCCTTCCGCATGGCTGTAGGTTTTCCTTCCTGCTTTCTATACCTGTCCCCTCTCAGTCTCACAAATCCTAGCATATCCCTCTTACTTTACTAGATACGACAGCTCTTTCATTGGTCATAGAGACAACAAGACAATCCATTGACTAAATGGGACACTTCAAACAGTGGTTCCCAGAGGTAACGTAAAGCCGAAGAAAAGGGAATTTACTAGCAATTTCATAGTGAGTGAAGTGGTGAACCAAAATCTCCTCACATACTAGTGTGCATTCCAGCTTGAAAGGTATCAGTGTGCGGAATTATTTACAGTCTAATTTCTAACAACCATAACTAGGCACTCGTTACAAGGACCCTTGGAGAATTATATCGGTGATATAGTGTGGACCAAGGTGCAACGTTAGGGTAGTCATTAGAATGTCAGAAAAAACAACATTATTTGAATTAAATTGAATGTTCATGTGCGTAAATATATGTGAATTCCAAGTAACTATCAGCAATTGCAAAATGCGATCTCCATATAATGATGTAAAAACATTTTTTGCTGAAAGATAAAATGCTTCACACATGATGTTTTTACGTAACACCCACTCTCAAACCAATCTTTTAACGAACAATCAATATGGAAACCAGACCTTGCATTGTTTAGAAAAGTTAAGTTTGACCAACAGGCAACAAGACAAAACTGAAAGGGCTATTTGCTAAATATACTTTAGGATGTCTTTTTTCGACATAAATAGATTCACACGCTGCATATTCTCATGAGCGCTTTGGAGTTCCACACTCCATAAATTAAGGCAGGTGAACACTTTTTTGCTAAGAAAAAGATGATTGGCAAAGTGGGCCATTAGTCAAATACAACACTGTAAAAAGGTGCTTCCTTTGGTAGTATGTGGGGAGCCTTTCCCTTGGTTTTAGAAAGAGTTTGTTTGGTTGCCCCTTTTGTCATGTTTCACATTGGAAGTTATGTCGGGCCAGGCATTTCATTTGAGTTGCTCTCCAACCATCATACAAGCTGTACCCCAAGAAAGCACTGATGCATCAAACTTTAGTAGATTGAAAAAAATGCTGTGCAATGTTAATTTGCCATTTTTTTGTTGCTTCTATTTTCATCTAATGGTTTCATGGATGCTTTACTGGATTTATTTACATGAACAAACCAAATGCAAGTATAAATTATGGAAGCCTATTAATTTGTTTGGACATAAATCCATTGTATATACAGAATGAAATGAAACAGGAAAGTTCTATTATAAACTATTAGCAACTGCATATAAGCAGGAGATCAGCAGGGCCGGTCCTGGGATTTTAGGGGCCTGGGGCGAAACTAGAAATAGGGGCCCTAGTATAAGGTGGTGATTGGTTCGGCTGAAAGCTGAAAGCTTATGGTCGAAAACACCTGAATGGGTGAAAAAACACAGAGTGACAGAGACTTATTTAACATAATTAAATTTAAAAAAATTGAAAAATATAAAAAATGTTAGCCCATCACAGACAACGCAAACGAATACGAGAAAAAAAGAACCTACAAAAAGCTCAAAAAGTTAAAAATTCGAAAAAGACGAAATTATGAATAGTGCAAAAATAAGCTTAAGCTATATTGAACACACCTAATTATCTAAATATAAATCTACATACACATAAATATATATATATATATATATATATATATATATATATATATATATATATATATATATATATATATAGAAAAATACCTTCTACATCCGGTGTAGTTACACCCACCTCTAATATACCACCTAAACAAACTTTAAATACTCCTTTATCACTTTAGGTACATTTGTATACTAATTATAAGATACTCCAATGTGAACTACACGAAAAATTTGTAAAGGAGTTCATAGTTTTAGCGTATTTTGTAAATACCCTTATATACGCAGCATAAAAAGGAGTACGTCGAAAAATGTACATACCACTTCTGAAAAATTGTTCATACCACCTAGATGGTCTTAAATACTTGTATACTACACGTACATACCCTCCGTTACGCGAGATACTCCCTACATTGTGAGATACGACATAGGGTGTAACTACACCCGGGTGTAGAAAAGAGGTTTCTATATATATATATATATATATATATATATATATATATATATATATATATATATATATATATATATATATATATATATATATATATATATAGGCCCTGATTTTGGGGGCCCGGCGGCCGCCTGCCGCCTCCGTGGCCTTTCCAGACCGAGATCGTGCATATTCGTGGAAGCTAAAAACTCTCACCGGTAGCTACGTTGCACGGATACTTATGAAAATTGACGTATTGGTATCAATACGGATATGGTCCTAATACGGCCGGATATGGATATGTATCCTACCCGTATCCATGATTTTTCTAATTTTCAAAAAAAGAAAATAATTCCCGATACTTAGTCAATACTTTCCCGATACCTCTCAACATTTACCTCATATCCCTAGTCTCCAGATCCAGTGACTGGATTTGAAGAGGGGAAATGGAGGAAGAGAGTCCTAGTTTTCAGATGTTGCCATTTGATGGACATCGTTGGCTCGTCACTACCTCCTCCCGGTTTGCTTTCATTTCCTTCCTTTTCGTTCTCTTCCCTCCTTTATTTCTTCTATGTGCTTATTGAGGAAGAAGAGAGATCAAGATGGGATTAGTGTGGGGTGGTGATTGCAGATGAGAGTAGAAATAGATTGAGATGGGTAACCCTAAATGACCGGTTGTGGTGGGCCGGTATGCTGGTGCATTATTTTGTACAAATGAGCTGGTGGGTTGCTCTTTGTTGGTGGGCTGGTTGGCATGCATACATATCGTCGTATCGGTGTTTTTAGAGAAATAGTGTATTGCCGTATTGCGTATCCGTATCTGTATCGGCTTATCCGAGCAACCTAGCCGGTAGGAACAAGTAGAGAACACAAAATCAGTGCACTTCGAAACCATCTGATTTTGCAAAGATTCTGTAAGTTTGAAGTTGAACTTAATTGAACAAGTCAAGCAATTCTATTTTCTCACAAGAAATTTGTCCCCCGCCATATTTTCTTTTCCTCTGTTTGTCCACGACCTCCCCTGAGCCACAGCAAAAGAGGTACCTTATAATGAGATCCATTTATATGGTTCTGTTACCTTTCTACACTGGGACCAGGAAGTGGGCGAAAGATACACCATCTGTAAATGGGACTTAATCATGGACCAGCGCGTGCCTCATGAAGACCAAGCATTATGTAGTAGATTAAGCAGCTAATAATCTATACAGTCGGATTCGCTAGAAGAATCTCAGACAAAGCGTGCTGCTACTTGATTTTGTTAATTAACCGTGCAGTGTGCCATAAACCTATTAAAATAGAAAATGATCACTATGCAACCTAAAATTAGTAGCTTAAAGATATTACTGTTGCAATTACATGTATCACAGACCAAATAAAGGTTCCAAGTAACGCTAATGATATCGTGGACCTGGGGTCGACAGAAGAAAATTTTGAATGTACAAAGCTGTAGTCATTCTTTTGCCAAATAAACTATCCCAAACTGACAAAGGAAACCAAAGCCACTCCCACATAATAATTATTTTAGTATTTGCAAATAACCTAGGCCCCTTATGGCAACAACATTATGGTAATAAATGTGTCGCAGCTAAGTAGAAACATTCTTTAACAAAGAAGTAATACACAAAGAAAACCCAAATTATCCTTGACAAATATGAATAAAATCTAAATTATAACTGAGGGGCTTTTTGAACTGAAGGTCTTGCTCTCTACACATACAAATAAAAGAATCTTGACATCTTGTCAATAGGTAGTATAGTATAACGACCTGAATTTAGTTTGACAGATTATTGCACCATTGTTCGACTGACTGATTATAGCTTACTGACTCATCAAGTTGACATGAGCATAGTTAGTATAGGAAGTTCAAAGCTTGACTGTATGAGACTTAGGTCACTTTCTAGATGAGGATGACAACCTTTGAATATGGACTCAAGGCCTCAGGTAGCTCAATCATATACATACCTACTTCACTTACTGTCAGATCCAGGCTAATTAATCTGGCCGAAATGGATTGGATTAGTGAATTTGGGGGCGATTTCGAGTTCGATCGGAAATCTGGATTAGGGAAGAAGGTGGGGAAAGCAAGCTAGGATTCTATACTACTACAGAGAGAGACTCTTACCTCCTTTTCCCTTCTGTCTCGGGTTATAAACCCTTAGTCTTTTACACATGATTACAGCAGTAATTCACTGGCTGCTCAGCTGTAACTGAGATAAAAGCTCAGAAGAAGTAAAAGTTCAGAAGAAATGAAATTGCCGTGATGGCTACATGGCATAACAGTAAATACTAAGACTAATTGTGGCCGTTCGATTCCCCTAGCGCGACCCGTTTGCAATCCACGCCGCTGGTGCTGATTAAATGAAATCGCTGAGGAGCTTCCTTCCTTGCCAACTTCTTTTGCTTTCGACTTCAGAGAACTGGCGCCATTTTTGCTAGGCCTGACACTACCTGCCCCTGAAAGTCCCTTGTCCTCAAGGATTAAAATCAGGACAAGTACCTTGAATGAACGTAGCATCTTCCCACGTAGCATCCTCCGGGCCAAGATTAAGCCACTGAATCAACCACTAGACCACAGGTTCTTCCTCCTCGAAACAATTCTCCTATCCAAAACAGCGATTGGTTCAGTCTTGATCTTTCCATTTGATCCAACTAGGGGTAAACCAGGTATTGGTATGGCTTTAGATCCAAGGTGCTTCTTCAGTTGGCTTACATGGAATATAGGGTGTATTGCGGCATCTTCAGGCAATTGAAACTTGTAAGCCACCTGCCCAACCCTGCTCAAAACCCGGAAGGGACCATAGTATTTTGATCTAAGTTTGAGAGAGCCTCTCAGTCCAAAGGCATTCATCCTATATGGTTGCATCTTAAGATACATCATATCCCCAACTTTCAATTGCCTTTCGGTTCTGAGCCTATCAGCAAACTTCTTCATTCTTTCCTGAGCTTGCTACAAGTTCAGCTTAAGTTGTCTGAGCATTTGTTCCGTTTGTTCAACTGTCACTTTAGCCTCTTCAGATACAGTACAAGGGATAATTAGTTCACCAATATGAGGTGGTGGATAGCCATATAGCACCTGGAAGGGAGTCAGCTTCAGAGAAGTATGGTATGAGGTGCTATACCACCATTCAGCCATTGTCAACCACGTCATCCATTCTTTGGGCTCCTGAAATGTCATGCTCCTCAAGTATGCCTCCAAGCATTGATTCACTCTCTCCGTCTGACCATCCGTTTGTGGGTGATGCGTAGTGCTGAACCGGAGTGATACTTTAAGAGAGTTAAAAATTTCTTATAACAGCTTGCTACTGAAGATTCTGTCCCTATCGGTAACAATAGCAGTTGGCATTCCATGTAGCTTAAAGACGTTATCCATGAAAATTTGCACCACTTGTTGGACGGTATAAGGATGTGACAATGCCAAAAACTGTGCATACTTTGTAAATCTATCAACTACTACCAAGATAACTTCCTTCCCTTTTGATTTAGGTAACCCCTCAATGAAATCCATTGTTATCTGTGTCCATACCATGTCCGGAATTTCTAAAGGGTTCAAAAGACCAGGGATATGCACATGCTCAGATTTGGTGATCTGACAGATTGGGCACTCGGCCACTAGCATTTCAACTTCATTTTTAAGTCTAGGCCAATAGAATAGTTTCTTTGCCCTATGATAGGCAGCCCTCACACTTGAATGCCCTCCAAAAGCAAAAGAATGAAATGCTTCTAAGATCTTGTGTCCGAGATAATTGCCAATTCCCACACATATTCTTCCTTTGTAATTAAGTCATGCTTCACTAGTGTAACCATGGTTCATACCAGCATTACCCTGCAAATCATTAAAAAAATTCTCACATTGGGGGTCATTGAAATAGCTCTCCTTTACATCCTCTATCCATTCAGGTATAATAGTGACCATCACATGGCATTCTTCTCCTTTTTCTCTAGGATTAGCATCTCTTCTAGACAATGCATCTGCAGCTAAATTCTCCTTTCCCTTCTTGTACTCCACACAATAATCAAAATCCAAGAGTTTAAGCAATAATTTGTCTTGAATACCTTAAGCTAGCCTCTGAGTAGTACTGTATTTGAGACTCCTTTGATCTGTCCTGATGATTAATTTACTCCTGATCAGGTCATGCCTCCACCTCTTCAAAGCCTCAAGTATGGCCATGGCCTCTTTGTCATATATCGATTGAGCGGCTGCTCACACTCCTAAAGTATTGCTATAATAAGCAATTGGTCTGCCTTCTTGCATCAGAACCGCACCCAGTCCAGTACCACAAGCATCCGTTTCCAAAATAAATGGTTTTACAAAATTAGGCAGAGCTAGAACTGGACAAGTGGTCATCACTCTTTTTAGCTGCTTTAAGGCTTCGGTTTGTGCTTGTTCCCAAGTAAATGCATCTTTTTTCAAGCAATCAAATAGATGTTTGAAAATCTGACTATATCCCTTCACAAATCTCCTATAGTAGCCGGTGAGTCCAAGAAAACATCTGAGTTTAGTTGCATTAGCAGGAATAGTCCAATTCACCACATCTTGGATCTTCCTAGGATATGTGGATGCTCCTAAGGCACTGATAATATGTCCTAAATATTCCACTTTAGATATAGCAAAACAGCATTTACTCCTTTTTGTCGTGAGCTGGTTTTGTTTCAAGAGCGGCAATACAATTTCCAACTGCTTGACATGTTTCTCGAGAGACTTACTGTAAATTAGGATGTCATCGAAAAATACTAACAAGAATTTCCTCAAATATGGAGAGAATATTTCATTCATTAAGGCCTGTGACTCTAGCAATTGTTGAATGATTGTTCAGATTTCCTGTGACTCTAGCAATTGTTGAATGATTTCCTCCATAGCATCCTTCTGGTGGTGTGGAATTTTGTATGGTCTGATGTTGGGTGGTTCTGCATTAGCCCTAAGGGGAATGACATAATCACATTTCCTTTTTTGTGGTAATCCTGTTGATTCTCCAAATACTTTTGCATATTGCTGCAAAACTTCCTCAATTTCAACAGGTAAGACAAGATCATCCTTTCATTTTGATTCCTGAATGAAGTTCACGTGAATTATGCACCCTCTCACTTCTACATTGCAAGTATATTATATTTGTGGAGCACTCGTTAATCATGAGTTATCATCATTGATCACTTAATGTTGAACAGTCGAACTACAAGTTTCCGTGAAAGATTGCAGGACACAGCGAACAAGCTACTACTACTACTACTACTACTAGGGTCCATTTGTATTCCTTAAGCTGTCTGGTTTGATTTATGTGGTTTAAAGCAAAAGTAGTTACTAGGGAAGTAAAGTAATATGAGCGTCTATTTCAGCCTGCCAATGGGCCTGCAGCTACAAAATGGTTCTAAGAACCGCAGAAGAAAGCAACCCAACTCGCAGAGGACTACTCCAACTACAAGGTCACCTGCTAGAGGCACATGTCGCAAAAACAACGACGTCATCCAAGAACCTGACTTGGGCGAAATTCCGGTGAAGAGACCTGTTGGGAGGCCAAGGAAATTGAGATATTTAGGCTGTTCTTTTTTACTGCGGCTTATGACTTGTGGTTGAAATTTTTGAATTTTGGTTGTTTGCGATAGAGATTGCGAAGGGAGAGATACTCGCTTGCGATTTTGGTTGATACAGATGTTAGGTTTTTAACATGTACTACAATTAACTTGTAGATCCCGTCTTGAGAAAATACTCCATTTAAAAATTAGGTACTGTAACAAAAGCTAAAAGCCGTTTTTAGAAGCCGTAAAAAATAGGGCCAAATTCTAAGCTTCGATGTCTATTCTGTTCATGGCCTACCTGCAGAAACTGCCTTCAAGTGGGAGGACCGTTAACTTGTCATCACCTCTGAAAAACTTGGAAGGTCACAACGCTACTAAAAAATTGCAATGTTTTCTCTTTGTAGAGATTTTTTGTTGTTGAAGGAAACAGGCACGGCTCTTGTAGAGATATGCCTGTCCCAGTCTACATGGGTAATTAAGTATTTAGAGGGAGAAGGGAAAGGAGAGCCCTGCCATACCCCTAGTGTAACCAATGTCTAGTGAATCAATGTACACATCATGCCATTTCTAGGGTGTAGTATATATATCATATTAATTTAATTCCATGTAATTCTTTGATCTGGAATTTACGACGTTCACAGTACAAGTTCCCAGTCTTGTGAAGGGTTTGTTTGAAATACAGAAATTTTGTAAAAAATTCAATGAAGACAATTCAATTCTCATATAGATCGGGGGGAAAACCCCGTCTTCCAAACGGGCCGAGTTGTGGACGATGGGAGAATTCAGGGTTTGCGATGGTGGACCGGGATCAGATGCAGATAATCCCGAGCAAATCGGCGCAAACTCCCGTCCACCCGCTGCCGCCACCGTATCCCAAAACCCCATCCCCTCCGCTCCCATCCCCTCATCGGCTCATCCCCTCCACGTTCCCACCCCTGATCGGCTCATGAGCTCGTAGCTGCTCGCGGGCAAACCCACCACGCAGCCGGTGATGGAGGCCACCGGCCACGGGCTGTTCCCGAACAAGCCCACCCTCCCGGCCGGCCCCAAGAAGCGGCCTCCGCACACGGCGGCCCGCCTGCTCCTCCCAGCCACGCCGCCGCCGCCGTCCCCGTCGTCCCTCCCGCTCGACTCCTCCTCCTCCACCTCACCGCCGCCCCGGCTCCGGTCCCCGCCCCGCGCCGGCCGCATCCCACCCCGACCCCGCCGCACTCCTTCCTCTCCCCGCCGCGCAGGCCCTCTTGCTCGCTGTCTCGTCGCAGCCGCTCCTTTCCCTCCCCGCTTTCCTCTCCTCGCGCCGTGACGAGCTCCTGCGCGCCGACATCCCGTCGCTGCTCAAGGCGCTCGAGCTCTCCGGCCACTGGGAGTGGGCCTCGCGCTCCTCCGCTGGGCCCGCGCCGAGGGAGCCGCCGACGCCGCCTCGCTAGAGATGGTCGTCCGCGCGCTCGGCCGCGAGGGCCAGCACGACACCGTCTGCGCCCTGCTCGACGAAATGCCGCTCCCGCCGGGGTCCCGCCTCGACGTCCGCGCCTACACCACCGTGCTGCACGCGCTCTCCCGCGCCGGCCGCTACGACCGCGCGCTCGAGCTGTTCACGGAACTCCGGCGCCAGGGGGTGGCTCCCACGCGCGTCACCTACAACGTCGTGCTCGACGTGTACGGGAGGATGGGGCGCTCGTGGCCACGGATCGTGGCGCTGCTGGAGGAGATGCGGGCCGCCGGGGTCGAACCCGATGACTTCACCTCCAGCACGGTGATCGCCGCGTGCGGCCGGGACGGTCTTGTTGATGAGGCAGTCGACTTCTTCGATGACCTCAAGGCCCGCGGCCACGCTCCTTGCGTCGTCACTTACAATGCGCTCCTGCAAGTGTTTGGCAAGGCCGGGAACTACACGGAGGCACTGCAGGTGCTCAAGGAGATGGAAGAGAGCGGCTGCCAGCCTGATGCCGTCACATACAATCAGCTCGCTGGGACATATGCCAGGGCTGGGTTCTGTGAGGAGGCTGCCAAATGTCTTGATACAATGGCCAGCAAGGGTTTATTGCCGAACACATTCACCTACAATACTGTAATGACAGCGTATGGGAATGTTGGCAAGGTGGACGAGGCGCTCACCCTGTTCGACCAGATGAAGAAGAATGGTTGTGTTCCAAATGTGAACACGTACAATCTTATTCTTGGCATGCTTGGGAAGAAATCAAGGTTTGCCATGATGCTGGAGATGCTTGGAGAGATGTCGAGGAGTGGATGCACACCGAATCGGGTGACATGGAACACAGTGCTGGCAGTCTGCGGGAAGCGAGGCATGGAGGACTATGTCACCAGGGCACTGGAGGGGATGAAGAAGTCCTGTGGGGTTGGGTTGAGCCAAGATACCTTCAACACACTGATACGTGCTTATGGTCGGTGTGGTTCAAGGGCCAATGCTTTCAAGATGTATGATGAAATGATCAGTGTTGGCTTCGCCCCTTGCCTCACCACATACAATGCATTGCTGAATGTGTTGTCGCGACAAGGAGATTGGACCACTGCTCAGTCCATCATAAGTGAAATGAAGAGCAAGGGGTTCAAGCCAAATGATCAGTCATATTCACAATTGCTCCAGTGCCATGCAAAGGGGGGCAATGCGGCTGGGATACAGGCCATCGAAAAAGAAGTTTATGAAGGTACCATCTTCCCAAGCTGGGTTATTTTGAGAACCCTTGTGATTGCGAACTTCAAGTGCCGACGTTTGGAGGGAGTCGAGAAGGCATTTCAAGAGGTAAAGGCACGGGGTTACAGGCCTGACCTTGTCATATTCAACTCCATGCTCTCAATGTATGCAAAGAATGGGATGTATAGCAAGGCCACTAAGATGTTCGCTTCGATCAAGCAGAGCGGGCTGAGCCCTGACCTAATCACTTACAATAGCTTGATGGACATGTATGCAAAGAGCAATGAGTCCTGGGAAGCAGAGAAGATACTGCAACAGCTCAAAAATTCCGAGGTGAAGCCTGATGTTGTGTCGTATAACACCGTCATAAATGGATTCTGCAAGCAAGGGCTGATCAAAG
The DNA here is from genome assembly GCA_036346245.1 of Bonia amplexicaulis. Taxonomy (NCBI): domain Eukaryota; kingdom Viridiplantae; phylum Streptophyta; class Magnoliopsida; order Poales; family Poaceae; genus Bonia; species Bonia amplexicaulis. The sequence goes on along the minus strand of CM070750.1, from coordinate 2,094,873 downwards.
AAGCTCAGAGGATCCTATCCGAGATGATTGCTGATGGCATAGCTCCCTGCGTTGTAACCTATCACACACTCGTCGGAGGATACGCCAGCCTGGAGATGTTCAACGAGGCTAGGGAGGTCGTCCGCTACATGATTCAGCACAACCTGAGGCCAAGGGAGCTGACATACAGGAGAGTAGTAGACAGTTACTGCAAAGCCAAGCGGTACGACGAAGCTCGTGACTTCCTGTCTGAAATCTCGGAAACTGACCCAAATTTTGATAAGAAACTGCTGCGCACGCTTGCAGCCCATGTAGAGGATGCTCCATTTGGAAGATAAGCTATTATACTACCAAAGGTGGATTTTCATATAGTTGTGCAGCTTTTGAGTTTTACAGACATCGGGCAGTTCCAAATTTTGACAGTGTAGGGCCTGTTCTTTTTGGCTGTGGCTTGTGGCTTCTGGCTGCGGCTTATGACTTTTAGGCTGTTTGTACGAGAGATTACAGAGTAATAAAAATTCATGTACGGTTTTTGCTTATATAAATGAAGTTAGTAAAATATGTACTACAATTAACTAGTAGACCCTATCTTGAAAAAAATATTCTATTTAGAAGTTAGTTAATGTAGAAAAGCCAAAAAACAGCTTTTAGAAGCTGAAAAGAACAAGGCCGTAGTCAGGGGCGGAGCTTGGCCCAAGGCTTAGTTGAGAAAATGCTCAATATTTTACTGTAGCTATAAATAGTAAAGACCTTGATATATTTTCTTCCAGTGGGTTGGGCCCAGGCTGGGCTTTGGGCAGGCTACGCCCCTAAGTGTAGTGTTACCTGTGAAGAGTCCGCATTTGCCATGGATGACCGTGCTACAGCACCTGCAAATGGTGCTGCATAATGTCAGAATAGGTGTTCCCCTCATTCTTTAACTGGTGTACAGTGTACTTACGAAGTCACATTCTGCTGTACAGATGTTAGCTTACAAGAGTCTGAATGTCTGAATTATGAAATAGCTCCAGATGTATCATTTGATTTTACAGAATATAGAGCTCAAGATTTAGTTGATCTTCAAATTGTGAGTTTGCGACTTCATTGGTTAGCAGTATCTTTCTCAGTCGCTGAACGCTATATATGCAGTAGCCAATCCTGTTGTCGTGTGGGTCTATTTATGCACAGAAACTGTGTACGAGGTCAAAATATCTTCCTGGCCACACATGGACTACGATGTAAAACTGTGTGACCGCGCGCAGAGCCGTCGCAGACCGGCGCTCCCCGAGCAGCGCCAAGAAGATGGACGGCGTCGTGTCGAATGGGAGGCGGACACATGTAGGCGCCAAGTCGTAAGCGGTTAGTGGCCGGGCCTCGTCGTCGCTTTCTTCTACCTGCCGTGAGCTTGCCCACTCCCGCTAGCTCGTCCATACACATGTCCTCTGCCAATGCAAGAGGCGTGTTTCCCAGTTCTTATCTTGCAATGTGGTTAGGACGTTTCCCTGGGCGGTTTAGCTGTATGTTCTTGTCTAGGTTTTGGAGTGTGGTTAGGACGTCCGTGTCGTGAAACCGAGGGTCTGTCCTTCGGACGTGGCTACATGCCACATGTCCACTTCCACTGCATTCCGGTACGCACATCTATTTTTAACAAAACTATGAATTAGCAGCACTCTATTTATACTTTTTTTACCTTCTTGCTTTCCGTATGTAGATCAGATAATTTAGAAAAAAATAGAATTGTATAATTTAAAAACAAATTAGAATAGTTTTAGAAGCAAATATTTATGATTTCTAAATCAAATCTAAGAGCAATTTGAGAGCAAATTGGTATAAATTTGGAGAGCAAGGTAGTGTATATTTAGAAGCAAATCTGTATAGACATACATAAATTCACTATCAAATTAGAACAAATTAAGTTGCTAACTATATTATGATATAATGCTTTCGAAGAAATCATAAGTGATGAACAGCAAAAGCAACATGTTTGGAGGGAGAGAGACTTTACCATGAGAGAGCTTTGAGTTGTTTTTATAAAATGCATGATTCCCGAAATTTGAAGAGGTAAATGCTTCTAGAGAGAGAAGCATCATGTGTTTCACCTCCTAGTTGAAGTTGATATTGGGTGCAACTAACGCATTGGGTCCACACGTCAGTGATATGCCATGTGGTCAACTGCATAATGTTCTCGCCTCTCGTGAGCGTTCATACAAGATAAAAATTGATGCCTACATGACATGCGTTGAAGAACTGGATTAGCTTCTCTCCAATCGGATAGCTCGCAAGACTTCTTTCCAATCTGACAGCTCGCAAGACTATGCGGGAGAACATACCAACGCGCGCACGCATGGAAATAGGATTTTCTCCTGTTCTTTTATGCTGTCGCTTATGTGTTTTGACTATAGTTTATTAATGACTTTATTCTTTTTGGCTTTTCAGTGGTTTTTAGCTTTTCTCAGCAATCACTATTTATTAGACTAATAAACTACATCTAAAAGGTATAAGCTGCAGCCCAAAAGACAGATCTATTGGTCTAATGAATAGTAATTACTGAATCAAAAGTCAAAAGCCACTGGAAAACAAAAAACTATATTCATGTGCCTTCCGACGTCTACAAGAAGAACACTATATAGGTTAGGATGATAGGTGAGCATAGTCTTGGACTTAGAGCTTGTTCATATTAGTTTATGTTTCTGGCTTTTTCTTTGAGAAGCACAAACCGATACGAACGTCCCAGTTTCTATAAGTTGCTTCTATTAGCCACTACTTTTCGCTTTAACATATTGTAACGTACTTTGTATTTTGTTATATCATAATTCTGTAAGTCGCATAGCGATCTGGATATTGCAGTGTCTTTCGTTGCACCGTTTTTCTTACATAATGCGCAACTATTTATCAGCTACTACTATTTATCAACCGCTTCTATCAGTCATTAGTATTCATCAGCCGCGACAAAATTTATCAGCAAAAATCAATATGAACAAACCCTTATTTTAATCACATCCATCCCCATTGTAATTTTACCATGTACTCATTACTACCTTTGTTTGCGTTTACTTGTCATCATTAACTTTAACTTATGGAGCTTTAACCGACGATAATTTTTTAAAATATCTAACTATGGTGCATAAAAATGGTATTGTTGGATTTATAATTAAAGGTACTCTACTAATATTCTACCTTGAGGCCTATTTGCTTTTGTGTTACTTAAAAAAAAACAATCAAAACTGGATCGATCAAAATAACAGTGACAAGTAAATGCAATTGGAAGGAGGACTACGTTTCGTAGTCAGTGTAACTGCTCAATTCCCCACGCGCGTAGCTACTGTAGCTACGGTATGCGTGCACGTGTCGAGGTGTCGTCAACTCAAGAATTTAGGTTAGGATCAACAAGGTGAGAAAAAAAAGTAAACATCCGGAAAACATAGACGGTGCAATTTCAACTTCTATGCTGATTATATCAGCCTCAGGTCCTGCTTATTTTAGCTTAAACTTTTAACTTCTGATTTATTTTTTGACTATTCATAAATTTCGTCATTTGCTTTTTTCTTTTGCTTTTTCGAGTTTTTTTGTCGGTTCTTTTTTCCCGTATTTGTTTGTATTGTCTGTGATGGATTAATCTATTTTTCTATTTTTAATTTCTTAAATTTAGTTACGTCAAATAAGTCTTCATCAGTTATAGTATAATTTCAGTCAACTACAGTATAATTTTAACCATAAGCCAGCATTGTTCAGTCCAACCTGTTATGAATATTGTGTGTATATTGATATGAGACCCAAAGAGCCATATATATAGGAGTACATGAGAGGATATACCATATAGAGATAAGGAAGGAGATAGAATAACAATCCTATTCTATCTCTTATCTCTAATACCCTTAACACCCCCCTCAAATGCAAGGCGTATGCAATAGCATTGCATTTGAAAAAGGGTTAATACTAAAACAAGAAAAATCCGAAATCCGAATTTTGATGATGTCGTCGTTGCGTGCAGCCTTGGAATAAACTGTCAAATCAAGCCGAAGAGGAATAGATAGAAGCATGACGGCGCAGATCGAAGCTCGAGACGGCGGCGGCATGACAATGCACAAGATGCACAAGAAGCGCAACTGAGGCGCAGCGTAAGAAGCTTCGGCGTTACAAGCTCGTCAAAGAATAGAGCGGCGGCTGCTGCCATGCAAAATAAAATTCCTACACTTCTATGACTGACAATAAATTTGTAGACTCGCACGGCTTGGACGAACTAGAAATTAGAGACTACGGATTTGGATGGACGCAACGGAAGACTCAAAGAGAGATAATTAAAGACTGACTCACTGAAACGAAACGGCGTAGCGGCAGTGGAGTCGAGCGGGGTCGGCAACGGTGGAGGACGCCGCCGACGGAGCGGTGGAGGCCGAGTTGGGTGAACTCGCGCACGAACTGGATGGTGAATGCCATGCCGACGGCTGGTGGCGATGAGAGAGACCCCCGTGCTCCCGGGCCCCACGCGACGGAGCTGCGCGAGGAGGATGCAGCGGTGGACGTGTCACGCAACGACAAACTGCGCGGACGGATGCATGCATGCATGGACGGCCGACAGCGGAAGATTTCCCGCGATAGCAGAGATGCTGAGCGGTGGCAGCCGGCGACTCGGCGAGATCCAAGTGGTAGCCGGTGGAGCGGCCGAACTCGCCGTTGGCGATGTAGCAGAGGCAAAACGGGTCGGCGTCGGCGGCGCCGCCGACGCGTCGCAAAGACGCAGGCGGCGGCGGCGCCGCCGAACATGAAGTCACGGCACGTGAGTAGGCCGTCAAATGAGTCCCGGCGACTACTCATACGCCGAGGCCGTTGATGGCAGGTGCGCCACCGCCGCCACGAGGACGGCCAGGAGCAAGAGGAGCGGAAGCCGTGAAGACGCCATGGCCGTCGGAAGCTAGAGATCTGGCGGCCATCATGGAGCGCGCGGACGAGGCGCTGCTGCCGGCTGAGAAGCGCGAGGCGGCGCGCGAGGTCGCTGATGGCGACTTCGGTGTTCTCACGGCAGAGCGCTGCCGCCTCGTCGGTGGCCTCGACGAGGTGGGAGCAGAGACAGAGCCGCCTGGCAGACATGCAGAGGCTGCTGCACCCGAGTCACCTCGGCCGCGGAAGATCACGTGATGCTGAGGATGCAGTTGCCGGACGGGACGGCTACAACTTGGACGAGACATGCATGGGCCATGCACACGATCGAAGAAGGCCGAGTGCGGGTGGACGCGGTTGCGGCTGTCGAGGCCGGACGCATGCAGAGGCTGCGTGAAGACGCCAACGAGCACGGCGGCCAGCTCTCCTAGATCCATCCGCCCCCAGGAGAGATCTACTCTGGGCATGGGCACGAAGTCCCTCTTGCTCACGCCCATGAGCAGCCTCACGTCGGCGACCATGCGCACGTTGGCCGCCAGGCGGTTGTACTCGGAGTCGCTTGGCGCGGCCACGAGCCGCCGCGCGATCTCCTTCTGCAGCAGCAGCGTCGCCGCCCGGAACCGGAAGGGGCCGAACAACAGCTTCGCGATCAGCGGCGAGGAGATCCCATAGGGGATGTTGCCCACCAACGAGAAGATGGCCGCCCCCAGGAGAGATTGATTCTCCCGGGGGCAGCGGCAGCGGAATAAGAACTAAAGTTAGGGTTTGAACCTACGCTCTGATACCATGTTATGAATATTGTGTGTATATTGATATGAGACCCAAAGGGCCATATATATAGGAGTACATGAGAGGATATACCATATAGAGATAAGGAAGGAGATAGAATAACAATCCTATTCTATTTCTTATCTCTAATATCCTTAACACCCAGTGTCCCCTACCGACTACACTTCAATCACTCACATTGACCCCTGCTAATGCTGCAATGCAGACATTTCATTTGATCCACATGCAAGAGCCGCACACTGTTCCCTCCAAAAGTGTTATCTCAATTCCCTGTGCACGACAATTCCGAATGGTCCGCCGCCGCTCATCGCCCGTGGGCACACGCACGGACGGACGGACAGGACGGCACGATGGTGGCGATCCACGAAACAGCGACGCCCTTTGGATTTCTTATCAGCCGGCGCGATCTCGTTTCCCATGTACCAGCTACTAACAGACCATCTCGACCCTGCAATTTTTAGCTACAGCGGCTGTAGCGCAGAGTGAAAAAGTCAAAAGTGCTACTGGAATCGGCAGTCCGACCCAGAACGACGAGGAGTCCACTGTTCGCACGGACGAGGTGAACGCACAGCGCGGTACGGATCTGAACAGGGGCACGATATGATTAGATCCGGTATGGTGCAGACTTGTGGTTCTGTGCCGTACTAGCTTATGTCTGCTTTTTATTTAGGCATGGGACAGAGATGGGTCGAGCTATGCCGGGTTTCACCGATTGTCTATCAATTTATTGTCAATCATAAGTAATTTTACTATCAGTTATAAGTAATTATATTGTCAATCATAAGTAATTTTAATGTCAAGTCAAAAGTACAATGTAAAAATGTAAAATATACGTAAATTTACTATCAACCATAAATAATTTATTATACTACCATCAGAGAGTTATTATACCTATCATGCCGAACTAGCTCGCCATACTAAGGTACCGGACGAACCATAGCGGCACAAACTATTTACTGTTTACACCCGTGTCATAGCTACGCCAACGGCACGGTGTCTTGGACAAGCACATTTGCTCCGCCCGTTCGGCCCAGGTCTAACGACACCCCTGCCCCCGCTACACGACGGCCGACACCGGCACCTCTTGTTGCCTCCACGACCACGACTCCATAGTCCACGGGCCTGTTCTTTACGGTTTCTAAAAACGGCTTTTAGCTTTTATTATAGTACCTAACTTTTAAATAAAGTATTTTCTTAAGATGAGATCTACAAGTTAATTGTAGTACACGTTAAAAGACTAACATCTGTATCAATTAAAATCATAAATGAGTATCTCTCTGTAATTTTTATCATAAATAACTAAAATTTAAAATTTTTAACCAAAAGCTATAAACCGTAGATAAAAAAAGCAGGCCACGCCTCGTTCCCCCGTCAACTTCCTCTCGTCTCTTCTCTCCCCCCGTCCCCACCTTGCTCACCGTCTCACACGGCTCACTCCCACTCGCGCACGCCAGCACGCGCGCGCGCGCGGGCGGCGATGGATTCGCTCCACCTCCGGCCGTCGTCGCTCCACTCAGCGCCGCTCGCCGCCTCCGCTCGCCGGCGAGGTGGGTGCTTCGGTTCTTTTTCAGTCCCCCTTGCCCCTCCGCGTGCTCCGTGTGATGGGAGTACTCCTTACTGGTGATTAGCGTCTTTCAGTAGCTTGACTAGGGATTTTTGCTCCCCAGCTCAGTGTTATGATGGACTTGTGCGGATGAAATCAACCGGACCTAATGCCTGGTGATGGTCAATCCGTCCAGGGTTTTATTTATATTTTTTTAGAGTGTATCAGGAGAAAAGTCAAAAGGGGAAGCGACATATAGAGAAGTTATGCTATGAAACCCCCTTTTGTTTAATTTAGCAAAAAACTAGTCTGTTTTGATGGGAACGAGCTTGCAAGTTTCGTGTAATGCAAGGAGATGTTGATTGTTGAGGCGCTGCCAGTTGCAATTTAACAGGCGTGTCGATTATGCCACAGAAAAACAGATGCGCTGAAGGCTTTCTGATATATATAAAAATTAATTTCACGATTTTCTCCTATGCTTTTCTCTGCTCAGATGTTTTTCTGCTTGTGTGAAATTCACTGCTGTGCTAATCAAAAGCGGTGGTGCCACAACGAGGCTAGCATGTCTGTATTTTGGAGCACTTTCTATCTTCTTTGTGATGAACATAATCAATTGCCCTGAGGGAATAGGCAACACTTAAGTCATTTTCTTCTTTCACTGATCCTCTGGAGTAGTAAAAGACCTATAATTTATCAGATAATAGATATGCTGATATTTGAGCTTATATAGTCATGTATCATTGCATTCTGGATAGAGTTCTTCTGTCCTTGTTTCTTGAGTGCTTGACGTAGTTTTGAAATTTTGACTTTCCAGATCATTTTCTACCAGCATTTTGTTCTATCCAACGAAATGGTAAAGGGCGAATTTCTTTGTCCAGCCAAGGGACCCAAGGCCATACCTTGAATCGCTGTCGGAAATTCTTAGTTTGGAAATCTTCGTACCATAGGATATCACATCGATCAATAAATACTTCTGCAAATGCTCCGGGGCAATCACCACAGTCTGAACCTGAAGCACATGAATCTGCAAGCATCTGGAAGCCAATATCATCTTCTTTGGATGCATTTTACAGGTTTTCTCGGCCACATACTGTCATAGGAACAGTTAAGTCATGCTTCTATATTGTTTCGTTTAGATGAATTGCTACTGTATAAGATCTTTTGATGAAGCTAGTACGCTTGCATTGTGGTTTCTTTTTTCTCTCCCTGGATCTAAGAGAAAATTTCTGGTTTAATCAGGCACTAAGCATAGTCTCAGTTTCCCTACTAGCTGTCGAGAACTTGTCTGATATTTCCCCCTTGTTCCTCACTGGTTTGCTGGAGGTACTACTTTGAGCAGCGGTTGTATTCTATAAAGATAAAAATGCATTCTTTAAAAATTTTGCATTTTTACTCCTATGTAGGCAGTGGTGGCTGCTCTTTTCATGAACATTTATATTGTTGGATTGAATCAGTTGTTCGACATTGAAATAGACAAGGTATTTTGAATTCACTGTAGTGTCAAGTGTTTAGGTTAACTTTACTGTTTTTTATTATCTTTATTCAAACTTTCTGTGAGCTAATGTTGGTGTCTCACCAGGTTAACAAGCCAACTCTTCCACTGGCATCTGGAGAATATTCTCCTGCAACTGGGGTTGCAATAGTATCAATCTTTGCTGCTATGGTAACTAAGCTCCTCTCAACAACAACAACAACAAAGCCTTTTGTTCCAAACAAGTTAGGGTAGACTAGGAAAGAAATCTCTTTGTTAGAGTTAGTAATCTTGTTTTCAGTCTGGTGGTCGTGGTCGTGTACGAGTTGGTGGTCGTAGTCGTGTACGAGTCATGGTCGTAGTCATATTCGAGTTTGAGTCGGATTGTTGAGTTCGTATCGCAGTCGTAATCGAGTCCGTTTCTTAGTCGTAGAATTTGGGTATAAAAGGGCAGAGCAATATAACGAGAGTGCAAAGGAGCGATCGGTGTGATCGAACGAGGGAAAGAAATAAAGAAGAGAAGAAAGAGCGGTTTGGCTCTGGAAAATTATCGAGTATCGAGTTCATCGTGATCGCAGACGTGGTTGTAAACGACTTACGACCATGGCGTGCGGAGGTGTTTGCAAGAGCAGAAGACGTGGTCGTAAGTGTTACGACCACAGCGAGAAGACATGGTCGTAAGCGACCACAGCAGGAAGACGTGATCGTAAAGCGTTACGACCACAGCAGTTGATAGAGCCTTCAATGTGGTCGTAACTTTCTCAGCAGAAGTTACGAGTACGCAGTCGGAGCTGGGAGGCGTGGTCGAAGCAGTTACAATGTGGTCGTAGCCGACAGCAGAGAGGTCGTAACGACTCCAGACGTGGTTGTAACTGCTGCCTGAGTGGTCGTAGACTGCAACAAGTGGTATCAGAGCGTGTTGAAGATCCTGGGCGACAAGGCGAAGGCTCAGGGTGGGCTAATATCCCTCCAGTACCCTCTCCTGACGACCGACAATTACCCGGTGTGGGCAATGAAGATGAAGGCAAACATGCACGTCCAGGGAGTCTAGGGTGCAGTCGATCCAAAGGGGAAGGACAAGGAGGTGGATGACAAGGTGGATCAGGCGGCTTTGACCATCATCTACCAGGCGGTACCAGATGCGATGATGCATCAGCTCATCGGCAAGGAGACTGCACAGGAGGCGTGGGAAACGCTTCAGAGGATGCACGAGGGAGTTGATCGTGTCAAGAAGGTGCGGCTCTAGAATTTGCGGAGCGAGTTCGATAATTTGAAGATGGGAGAGACTCAGTCGGTGGACGAGTTCGCTGGCAAGCTGACTTCGTTGTACAATCAGATTAACTCTCTTGGCGACAAGATGGAGGAATCTGCGCGTGCTTCCGGAGAAGTACATACATGTTGTCACCACACTTATGTACTCCTCCGATCTGGACAAGAAGATAGAAGAGATCACCGGCTCCTTCAAGGCGCATGAGGAGTTACCGAAGGGATTTCAATCACGTAACGAGCAGGGATCTCAGACTCACAACGAGCATACGGGAGGCTCAGGTAACGGCGAAGCCAAGGTAGCTATGGGAGCAAGTGCTCCAGCCCAGGCAAGAGTACAAGGAAGGACGAGATTAGTCTAGGTGCGAGGCGCGGCAAGAGTTGGATTGTGCAAGACTCAGGAAGGAATGGCACACGGGAGTGCAGGTAGAAGGAAGAAGCGGAAACAAGAGAAGATTGGCGTGATCAAGATGGAAAAACAAGATTAAGGAGGTGATTGTTAGAGTTTGTAATCTTGTTTTCATTCTGGTGGTCGTGGTCGTGTATGAGTTGGTGGTCGTTGTCGTGTACGAGTCGTGGTCGTAGTCGTATTCTAGTTCGAGTCGGATTGTTGAGTTCGTGTCGTAGTCGTAATCGAGTCCGTTTCTTAGTCGTAGAATTTGGGTATAAAAGGGCAGAGTAATGTAACGAGAGTGCAAAGGAGCGATCGGGGTGATCGTAGCGATCGATGTGATCGAATGAGAGAAAGAAATAAAGAAGAGAAGAAAGAGCGGTTTGGCTCTGAGAAATTATCGAGTATCGAGTTCATCGTAGAAATTATCGAGTATCGAGTTCATCGTGATCGCAGATGTGATCGTAAACGACTTACGACCACGGCGAGCGGAGGTGTCCGCAAGAGCAGAAGACGTGGTCGTAAGCGTTATGACCACAACGAGAAGACATGGTCGTAAGCGACCACAACAGGAAGACATGGTCGTAAAGCGTTACGACCACAACAACCGATAGAGCCTTCAACGTGGTTGTAAGTCACAGCGTGGTCGTAATCGAGTTCCGACTACGATGATCGACCGTGGTCGAAGGAGCGGTTACGAGATGCGCAGCGCAGCGTCAACATGGTCGTAACTTTCTCAGCAAAAGTTACGAGTACGCAGTCGGAGCTGGGAGGCGTGGTTGGAGCAGCTACAACGTGGTCGTAGCCGACAACAGAGCGGACGAGCGGTCGTAACGACTCCAGATGTGGTCGTAAATGCTGCCTAAGTGGTCGTAGACTGCAACACTCCTTAATGTCAAAGAAACGAGAGCCTAATAATAAAACCTGCAAGACAAAATATCCTGCCATCTGAGCAACGAGCCTAAAACACCGCCCCCTAAACCTTCTTCTTATGTGTTATTCTGACTTTTGCTTTTCGGGTATATGGATCATGAAATGCCGAAAGTAGTGTCTTAAAGTAAATGGCTTGTTGTTTTAAGAATTTTTTTAAATATTAGTCTTTGTAACTAATGGTGCTCTCAGGCAATTAGATCGAGTAGCACAATGGACATGCAAGTTCTATCATAAAGACTTCTGAAACTTTGGTGGCTATGCACACTTGTATTTCTCTTGCAATCTAGTGAGGGTATATTGTATGATTGTAGTTTCTCGGACTCTATTTATTAATTACTATGCAGAGAATTAGAGTCTATTGCCATTGGTTTTGTAGTTTGTGTAAATCTTGACAAGAAGCTTTCAATAATTGGTCTACTTAGGCTCTTTGCTGATAGTTCTGTCAGGCTAATTCAAGAGCGTGTGCTGTGTGCATTGCAGAGTTTTGGCCTTGGATGGGCTGTTGGATCACAGCCTCTGTTTTGGGCTCTTTTCATTAGCTTTGTTCTTGGAACCGCTTATTCAATCAATGTAAGAGCTAATGTCTTTATTATTGTCAATTTGCCATTTGCCTACTTAACTTGAGGCCTCTGTAGATTTATATTTTTCTGTGACGGTGTTGTTGCCCCTTCTGCTGCAATACAAAGCTTTAGTAGGACAACTGTTTTTCCTTTTTTTTGAAGGAACCTAATTTCCAACTATACTATCACAAACTAAATGAAATGCTTATGCAAGGCATCCTGCTTGAGTTCCACATGGCATGGAAGCTGTGGCATTGAGAGGTGTGCAACCCGCCTTTATGTGACCTGCAGATTTAATGGGCTGACATATCACCGATGAAAAGTTTGATCTGCAGACCCCTCAAATTTGATGGGCTTAAATGACCCTTAAAAAGTTAAAGGGCTGGCACGTGGTAAAGCCCAAAGTTGAGGGGTAAAAATTGGTGCTTTTCTTGAATGGCCGAACAATGACTGCTTATATTTTTATTTGAAAATTTAATATGAAATGGATGCTTTCTCTTACAGATATCTTTCTCCTGCATATTTTTTGGAATATCACCACTTTTTATGTGCTGCAGCTATTTATACACTTTATCATGTAATTAAAGAGAGCTGACATTTCCGTTTTGGTCCTCTACAGCTGCCATACTTTCGATGGAAGCGATTTGCTGTTGTTGCAGCACTATGCATATTAGCAGTGCGTGCAGTGATTGTTCAACTGGCATTTTTTCTTCACATTCAGGCAAGTCTTCTGATGACATCTTTGAAAACAAGAAGAAACCTCTAGTAAAAAATAATGAGTGTCTGCAATTGTAATTTCATTTTCATGTGGTTTGTTCGATAACCTTCACATGATAACTGCCATATATGAATCATGCTGTCTTGCCTTGTCTTTCTATCAGACATTTGTTTTCAGAAGACCGGCAGTCTTTTCAAGGCCATTGATATTTGCAACTGCATTCATGACCTTCTTCTCAGTTGTAATAGCATTGTTCAAGGTAACTGTCCCTAGTTTCTGTACTGTAATTCTTTTAAAAAAATCTGGCAGCAAAGGGTCATGTCTTCACTAACATTGACTGAATTACTGCATTTTCACCATTTATTAATTACTATGTGGCTAAAATATTACTGCTGCATAAATTTCATTTCATGTATCCATAATGATTTGCTAAAGGAATGCTCATTTTGTTGCATTGCTTTTGGTATAAACAATACTGTTTTGAGATATTTGCTATTTCCTGTAGGATATACCTGATATTGAAGGGGACCGCATTTTTGGAATTCGATCTTTCAGCGTTCGATTAGGTCAGAAGAAGGTTAGTAAAAAAAAGTACATAGTGCTAAGAGACCTACTCTTGGACTTACTGATTTAAACTTTCAATCAGGTTTTCTGGATTTGTGTTGGTCTACTTGAGATGGCGTATGGTGTTGCAATATTGATGGGAGCCACTTCTTCCTGTTTGTGGAGCAAATGTGTAACCGTATGGATCTCATCTTGTAGATTTCAGCAGCAATCTCGATCATTAAACTTGTAATGCTGACATTATTTATCTTTGCCAAACTAACCAGTATGAGTATTGGGCTCACTTATGAATTGATTAGCATCACTGCTAACAAGTCTAGTGATTTGTAGTAGGTCTTTCTTTCTATTATAATTGAGAAAAAAATTAAAAAAATGGTATGGTTCTTATGAATTGATTACCATCACTGCTAAGTGGTAACATTGCTTTTTGTGTCACAATGTGATGTAACTTATTTTAGCCACATTTAAGCATGCCCTAAATGTAACACCGATAATTAGAATTTAGAAGGATTCACCTGATATAGGTTGTTGTGAATTATTTTTTATAGTTTTGTTATGAATCTTTAAGAATATGGATTTTGCAGGTCGCTGGCCATGCAATCCTTGCTGCGATCTTGTGGAACTCCGCACGATCAGTTGACTTGACAAGCAAATCTGCAATAACATCCTTCTATATGTTTATCTGGAAGGTAATTGCCGACTCTGGCATCTATTCCCGATCTCTCGCCCAGTTACGGCGTCCCCTTTGAAATTCCTTTTAGGGTTGAGTGTACTGGCAAATACAATTAGTTCACCTTCTGCCCCTTGCGAATCCTGGAGTAACTACCTGTTAACTACTAACATTTATTCCTCACATGGCGCTGCAGCTGTTCTACACGGAATACCTGCTCATTCCTCTGGTAGGGTGAGGACAGCGATCATGGAAGAACTTCAGTGCCGGAGTAAACTTGTGCACCATCTCTGTTTGAAAACTGAAACCCCAGGAATGGCTGCGGGCCACCGCCCAATAAAATTCCCTGATCTTGCCCGGTACATCTCCTTGGTATTCCAGCCAGCTGATCTCTCTCTAAAGACGGACAACCTCCAACTCCCAACGTACCACTAAACCAGGTGAGCTGTATGTAGATGCTAATAAACTTGCAGTAGGTGCTGGAATTCAGAAAGGGCATAATAAATTGTAGAAAGTACAAAAAAATATACATTAGATTATAAAATTATAGAATACATGCAATAAATTACAGAAAATATAGAAAAGACATATTAAAGTATAGAAATCGTAGAAAAAACACATGAAATTATAGAAACCATGCCTATGGGCCTAGTAGGCTGGGCCATGCTGACACGGCCTAGCTCAGCACTGTTTGTATTGTGCCAGCATAGTGAGCCAGGCTCTGGCCCAATCACAGCCCATGGCCTCGTGCTATGCCGGTCCGGCCCATTGATGTTGGTGCCGGGTCGTGCCTTGGGTCAGTCCATTTGGCATGACTTATTTGGCCACCTCTAAAGGGAACGTACACTGTTTTCCATGTACATTACTTGCTTCTTTGCGGATATTTTAAATAAGGACGTACTGCTAACTCAGCTTAAAATAGAGGACAATGTAACGATAAGGTCGCCGTATATAAAACCGTTCTGTCGGCATGGGAACCGTCTGGCGTCTCATCAAGGATGTACTACTAGTAGTAGATTCGAGCTCGATGAACATGGTTTGTTTTTTGGATAATAATCGAATATAGTAATCGGAGGGGCGCTACGCTGCTAGGTGTGGATTCTATCAAGTTTTCCTTTTTTAAAAAAGGAAAAAAATTACCTAGAAAGAGCTATGTTTCTCCGTCTTTTTTAGGAAGAGAATATTGTTGGAGCAGAGGCCTCCCACCGTTGCTCAAGTCGGCTCACCATACATAAGCCTAAGTATATATATGACTAAAAGACGGACCTATGTAGGGTATACCAAGGGGAAAAAATATATGTATACTCTCATTAGTAAAAATCCTAAAAGAGGCATTTATGTAAACATCCTCAACTATGGCTATAAATATGACTTATAGGGCACTCGCACCATGAAGAAGAGGAAGAAAACCTTAAGAGGAAAAGACCATTTTTAGATTGAGTACCGTGCATCTATTCTACATCTCTCCACTCTCTTGAGTTTTAGGCTCTGAGTAGCCTTCTCAGGCCTTCCAAAGCTCTGTTACTTAATGTTTGGCGCGGAACCATAACAAATATGAATTTGATCCCATAGTAATCAAAGTGGCAGATGCATGACAAAAAATAGGAATGGCGATGACTAATATGCAGCAATAATGACCAAACGGGAGGTTGGAATCGGGAATTCGGTTTTTTCCAACGATTCCACAAGCGTAGCTCGTGCAACGTGCACAGTTCTTCTTCGGCTTTGCCGGGCACTAGAGTAGAGGATCTCTAAGGAGCTTCGACGGCCAACCCCTGGTGGCCGCCAGACCTGCTATAGCGGTAAATCCATCCACAACAATCAACCACATACCCCAAGTTGTACACCAACACATAAAACATCCATCGATGTGTGTATGTATGTGTGTGTGAGAGAGATTTGTCTTTTGTCTTACGTTTGACAAATCGAGACAGATATATATATGTGCTGTTCACCTGCTTGGCACTTGTTTGGTAGTAGGAGTACTTGAGAAAGATGCAATGCCCATTGATCTCAATGGCGCACGTACTCACCAGCTGCCACCATGCATATGCCGTGCCAAATGCCGGCCAGGCGGATTTAACGGGTCACTGACTATGCAACGACCCACAAGCAAGGGCACCAGCAGGCAGCAACATCGATTGGATGCACCGCAAGCACTTCCAACTCGATGAACACGATCGGGTGTTTCTCTGGAGAGGATGAAGGATCTCTTCTTTTTTGCTAAAGCTTATGGCTTTTAGCTATGGCCTGTGACTTTTGAGCTGTTTGTGCGAGAGATTATAGGGTAACAGAAACTCACGTGTGTTTTTTACCGATATAAAGGAAGTCGATACAGTATGTACTACAATTAACTAGTAGATCCTATTTTAAAAAGATATTTCTTTTAAAAGTTAGTTATTGTAGAAAAGTCAAAAGCACAAACAAAAGATGGAAAAAAAAACAGGACCGAGTTCGCGTGTCATCGTCTAGAGTTGGACTGTTCCCATTCATGCATTCGCACACGGTACGCATCTCTCCGATCCCAATGCGTACAGCAGACGAGGGCGGGCCCAGTGGGCTCAAGCAAGCCGTAGTAGGAGGGCACAGAAAACCCAGACATCCCGGGCCCGGTGAGCCGCGACCGTAATAAAGGAAATCCGACCTGCGAACACCCTTAGTTACTCACCCCCTGCTCCTCCGCCGGCAGCGAATCCGTCGGACGTACGGCGCCGGATCTTCACGCACAGTTCCGCGAAATCCGACGGGGCGACCAGCGAGATACCAGCCGATCGATGGATCGATCGTCTCATTACTGCCTGCGTTGCCTTGGAGTCGAGCTAGCCGGTGTATCTAGCTACGAGTACATACGTGCGTGTAGACAGGGGCGGAGCCACATCCTAGATAAGATACATTTGTTCGAGATGTGAAAAAATATTTAGTGTACAGTTTGAGTAAATTTAGTTCAGTCTAGGTAACATTTTCATGATCCAGTCCAAATAGTCTAGATCATTCCACCATTAAACTCGAAACGTAACTAAATTTTGGCTCCACTGCGGCGTGTAGAGTAGGAGTAAGACGCATGCAGATAAGCAATCTGTGCGTACAATCTGGGCATGGCATGCATGCATCTGGATTTGAGCCGCCCGGCTGTGTTTGTGGGGCGTACGTACGTACTGCGTTCGTGCGTGAGCACAGCAGAGAAGAGAATATTAGATCGACGTGGAAGAAGGCTAACTGGCAGGTGGTTTACGTGTACATACGTTGCCAACGCTCGGCTAGCTCTTTGCAACTTCGGGCTTCGGTTGGGCATGGACCGGGCCGCAGTGAATTTACTAGGTGCATTAATTTGGTAGGCTCTACGTAGCAGCTCCATGCATGTTAATGTATGTTGGTTGGGCTTAGCTACCCCCCAACAGTTCGTTGGCCCGGGCTTGGAAATCTTAGGTAGTTAGGTACTTAGCTAGGGATTTTATAGAAAATAATGCATTTCTTGTGGGATCTATGTGAATATTCTCATGGTCCAAATTGGGTTACTCCCTCTTTGGCACAGCTCCAGCTCTAGATTTCTTGGCAGAAGCTAGCTAGAACGGCTTCGTAAGAGCAGTGAGGTATTTTGGATGAGGATAATTTCTTTTGGGAGTATTTGGGGTTTAGGTCAACTATGAACTAAATCCTAGCACTCGAATCCAAATCCCATATCGAAACAGGCCCTTAGGTGTTATTGTCTGTGGCGCCAGAATTTTTAGGCCGAAACGCTCCAGTCGGCTAAGGCTGCGGACTGGCCTCCGAACCCAAAGGGTAGGGCCAAACACCACTCTGAACTTTTCGGCTACGACTTATAATTTATAGCTATGATTTATAATTTTTAGTGCTATCATTAACGTTTGTGTGAATGAACTGAATACTAATAAGACAATAAGCTATTTTAAAAAGACTGATAAACTACTTTAAAATGGTAGTAAAGAGAATATCCTATTTACTATTTATCTATAAACAAGAACACGCTTTCTCCTACGAGCTGAAAAATGGGCTGGATACGACATTAAAAGCTGGAGTTATCTGTCCAATGTACGTTCAAGGGTGAAGTTACCTGCCCAGTGTCCACTCCACGTTCAATCGTACAATACCATCTACACCCTAACGGCAGCATCTCGGTTATAGACATTCACGATCACCTGCCAGCGATACGCCTGTCGCACCCAGACGTGCAACGCCACCACGGTGCGTGCACCGAATTTTTAGCAGATTTGGTACCATTAGTCACGGTATTTATAAAAATAATAGTATATATATTATATTTATAGAAATATCATTCTTTGCTGTTTGGTGGACGAACAGACAGGGCTGACGAGCCAACACGGGGGGCAACCAGCAACCTGTCACCCGTTGAGGAGACGACAGTTACCTGTCCTAATTTTTTTGCTTAGTGATTATTTAAAATTTTAAATATATTAAATGAATTCAAAATATTACAAAACTTTATATAAAATCTTCCAACAAATTGTGCTTAACAGTGTAATTTTTGCGTCATTTTATCCACTGTGAATGTTGATAAAAAATTCATACAATTTTGATAATTGTATGAGTTTTTACATATAGTAAACGAGTTCCAAAAATTACAAAAATTGATACGAAGCCTCCTGACATAGTCATAGTTATTGTGTAATTTTTTAGAAATTTTATGTGGTCTTAATTTTTCACGTTTATTTAGGTTAATTTATCCATAAATTCACGGTTAAATTGATCCGAATAAATATATCAAATTTGGATAATATAAAATTTTCAAAATATTACACAATAAGTATGACTATGTTGTAAGGCTTTATATAATATTTTGTAATTTTTAAAGCTCATTTCATATATGTAGAAACTTATAAAAATATCGAAATTGTATTAATTTTTTAGCAACATTCACAACGGATAAAATTACGCAAAACTTACACTATCAAGTATGTTATGTATAGATATTGTACATAATTTTTTTTGTCATTTTTTAAACTTATTTGATATATTTAAAATTTTAAATAAATACTAAGCAAAAGAAATTAAGCAGTAATTAAGCCAGCAAATCAGATTAGCTGACTTAATAACATGCCACCCGGTGAGGAGACGACAGATGATTAATCCTGCTAATTAGCCGGTTTAATTACTTGTCCTAATGTTTTTCCCTTAGTACTAGTTTAAAATTTTAAATATATCAAATGAGCTCAAAAAATTACAAAAATTTACATATAGCCTTCTGACATAACGTACTTGACAGTGTAATTTTTGGATAATTTTATCCATTGTGAATATTGCTAAAAATGTTACATTATTTTCGTATTTGTATGAGTTTTTATATATAGCAAACGATCGTTAAAAATTACAAAATTTTGATTAAAGCCTCTTGACGTAGTCATGGTTGTTGTGTAATGTTTAGGTATTTTATGTAGTCCAAATTTGCCACGTTTATTTACGTTAATTTACCCATAAATTCACGATTAAACTAACCCAAATAAACGTGATAAATTTGGATCACATAAAATTTTCAAAAATTAATTAATGACTATGACTATGTCATGAGATTTCACATAAAATTTTGTAATTTTTGGATCTTGTTTGCTATATTTTAAAACTTATACAAATATCAATATTATATGAATTTTTGACCAACATTCACATTGTATAAAATTACTCAAAAATTACAGTATTAAGCACGTTTTGTCAAGAAGTTGTATGTAAATTTTCGTAATTTTTGAGTTCATTTGTTATATTTAAAATTTCAAATAAACACTATATAAAAGAAATTAGTGCAGGTAATTAGCCGGCTTAATCACCTGCCGTCTTCTCACCGGGCGGCAGACCGCCGTCTCACCGGCGGTGGCGACGGCGTCTGCCGCCACCGCCCCGACCGCCTCATTGGCGTCACACCCGCCCACCGGATGGCAAAGTGATATTTCTGCAAATACGATGCGCATACTATTACTATTGTAAATACCGTCGCCAACACTACCAAATCCGCTAAAAAGTCGTGTGCATGAGCATGACTGCATACACATAGCCACACCACTATGCAATACGTCACCACCATTTCCGCTACCCCACGTAGTACCAGTACGTACCCTAGAATTTTTTGTTACAGTAACCTTCATGGCATTTTTTAAAAGCAGAAATAGTTTTGGTGCCCTTTTTTTGCGCTAGTAGCCTCTTTCCGACCGTGGATCAACATGGAGGTGTCGCGTGCCCATTTCCGTGGCCGGGGAGAGCGGAACCGCGGCGGGGAAGTGTGGGATTTCCTAGCCTCAGTACGCATGCGCGACGCTTCGGGGGAGGCCGTGACCCACGGTTGCCATCTGTGGAAAAGGAGCAGGCCAAAGCCATTGCCCCCGAGCGCGGAAAAATGCCTGAACGCGCAGTTCGCGAGCACAAAAAAAGCCATGCACCACGAGGAAAAGTGATGGCCGGCACCACGCTCACGTGCTGTCCTAGCGAGGAAAAACACAGGTCCCCTCCCTACCCATGAGATGGTTTGCTATACGAACTGTCCATGATATTAATATCAGAGACAGTTTGGTATACGAACCGTATATGATAACGCTTAAATATGCGCGCCCTACTCCAGCTCTTCTAAACTATCATCTCCCTTATATTCTTCACCAGATTTCTCAATAATGGCATATAATATTCTTTTGATCTCCTTTCTCTCATCTATCCATCATGAGTTGTTCAGCCGCAACCTTGCACAGACGGCCAATAATTTACGTCTGGAGCAGCTCCTTCGCTCACGCCTTGCTCTCCTTTCTCGACTCGCTTTCATCCGTCAACTGGACCTCATCATCCGTCGTCGATGGAGGTGTCTTATTGCTGCTCAGGAAAGGGCGACACTGTGGCCAATCGCCGACGTGCGCCTTGAACCTGCGGTCGGAATCCCACGCTCGGGGAGGGCGGCTTTCGCCGGGAAAAATCCCGCAATCGGGGTCCCCTGGAATGTGGTGTGCCCCACCTCCTGCGCGGGCCTGCACACGGGATTCCGTGTGTTGGCATGTTTCCGCGGTTCTAGGGCACAAAAATTCCACGTGGCAGTCGCCAAGAAATCCGCGCTCGAGATGGGAGGCCAAATCCGGTGGCCATGCTTGCAAAAAAACATCGTGAGGAGGCCAAATAGGCCAAAATTTCCATACCCTACCCCCTACGTTTTCATGTCCACCCGACACGCAGCCCGCGATACCGCCACATCGACGCCCCGACGCATGAAAATCGGCTCACGCGCAGCTATACACGAACCCAAGGACCGATGCCGACCAGGCCGCGCTGCCAGCCAGCCAGGTCATGCCGTCTCCCACACGCGCGGATGGCCTCGGAACACGCGAAAAGCCTAATGATACGCTCGTCCGCGCTCCCCGACCTCCCGTGCACGCCCGCAATAACTCCGCTGGCCGCGCGGACCGCAGAATTGAAGTCTCACTGTTCACCTAAATCCAGCCGTACACGCGGCCACAACGATCGCAACGTCAGATCTCGCCTGCCAGCCCCGCCGACCCATATGCATGCTTTCCATCCAAAAGGTACCACATCATCGATTGCTGGTTAATTAACTCGTTGGGTGGGTTCTTGTGAGCTGTGGTTTTATCTTCTGGTTTATGGTTTTTGAATTTTGACTGTTTGTGAGAGACAGTATGCAGAGTGAAACAGTCGTATGTGATTTTGACTGGTATACTTGAACTCAGTACAGTATATTACAATCTACCTGTAAATTTCATCTTAAACAATATATGATTTAAAAATTAGTTAATGTAGCACATGAAAGACAAAAAAAAAAGAATCCGGCCATTAACTGATCGCGTAGGCATGCACGCAGCGCACACGGCCACTGTGGTATGCTATGCATGTGCGTACGTACATAAATGTGACATGTACTTGAACGAGCCTGCCGCCGGAGTTTCGGGGGTGAACAGTATCGATGTGTGTCGATCGATCGACGGCCATTACGTCAGAGTCCTTACCTCTACTGTTTCCATTCAAGTCGGGAGATCGAACATGTGTCACGCTTACGGCGGTGTCTGTGCTGCCGCTGTCAAGTGGGTCCGTGGTACACGCATGTACACGTCATAAATATGACCGAGTGGGTTGCGATGGCATCAATCCATGCGGCCACGTACTTGTACTGCTGGCAGGTGGCTCCCAATTTGGGCAGGTTCGATAAGGGGACGTTATTTTAAGCTACGATTTATCTATATAAATAAACTAATTGATGAGATTCAAGACAACCTTTTTATTTTAAAGGTAAGAAAATCCTATAATAATTCTAAAAGAAATTTTTTTAGAAATATCATATTAATCGAGAAAAAAAAGAATCATCTCCACCACTTATTATGGTAAGACCAGATTATAACGGTACAGATTAATCATATATGTATATTAGTTTGTATAGCAAATACAATCATTTTCTAATTATAATCATTAGAGCTATATACCAAAGGTAGTTTTATCATAATATCTAGCCGAGTAAATCTGCTAGTTAATTTAATAAATAGTGATTGCTGAAAAGACATATATAGTCAGCTGCTAACACTTTAGTGTGCATGCATAGCGTTTTGTAAGCCTACTGTTCATAGCTCATCCATACGCAATTAATGTACCTATATACGCATTCGTATATGTATGTATGCATGATTATTTAGTTTTCAAAATAGAGATTGATTTTCCATGAATATCTCTTAGTTTAATGAGTAGTGGGTGCAAACTTTATACATCATCCAAAAATATGATTGATATATATACTAGCTAGCTGGTGTTTTTTTTCCATGGCCCATACATACGACCATGCATGGATGACAATATATATAGTGCCATCGACGGTTTTAATTAGGTGTTACACTTTGACGACAGGGATTCCCTACACGTAGTGTATACATTGTGATTCAAGACATGACGCTGTGCAGGGCAATAACACTTTACCCTTATCCTGTTGTCCGTTGAGATGACTAGTTCCCTGTTATTGAGGGGCCGGCCTGTCGGTTCTCAGCATAAATGGCAAATCTCTCATTATTGTGTGATTATTAATTTCATGTAGCAAACACCATTGTCACATCGCAATATATCTCGCCCAGGCCTACAGCATGTATATGCATGTAATAGCATGTGCATGATCGATCGATGTACATACCCATATGTAGGAAATCGATCAGTTATTTGACCGAACTGCTATATCTATCTGACTTTAGTTTTTAGTTTTAGTTTATAAATAGTAGCAGCTTATAGAGAAACTTATAAAAAGCAAGACACTCGTGTACGATTTTAATCGATATAAACGAAGTTATTATAGTATGTACTGCAGTCGACTAGTATATCTCACCTTAAAAAGACATTTCGTTTAAAATGTAGGTACTATAAAAAAATCATTTACTGTAGAAAAGCAGCTTTTAGAACTTAATATGAACACAATGTTAGCCAACCTCTCTTCTGGCCTGTAAGTAGGGATAGAAACGGATCAAATACGAATCTATATTTTTAAAACGAATACAAATACGAATTCGTATTTTTAAAACGAATACGAATTTAAACATTCTTGAATACAGATCGAATGTTGTAACAAATATGAATTCAAATCGAATATGTACTTAATTCGGTCAAATGCGAATATCCTAAAACATTTGTAACAAATCTTGGTAGAATAAATTTATGTAATATGGCTACACGTCTACACGAGCTAACAGTGTAGCGCATAGAGTTGGAAATTATGAAAAGTAATTTTCACTTCTTGTTTATGAACTTTAATTTATCGGAAAATTGCTTCCTATAATCATACCTAGGGAGGTCGCCAGGGATGGAAACATATCAAATACGAATCGAATAGTCTCGAATACGAATATTCTCGAATACAAATACAAATCCATATTTTTATAACGAATACGAATATTAATATTCTCGAATATGAATTTTACTTACCGTATTTGTGTTTTCTCATTATAAATATCAGATAAAATAGATTAACATTTATCATTTCTCATCCCTACCTGAAAAGTCCTTAATTACTGCAGTAAAATATTTTGGCAGTCCCCTACTATTAATACTCGTAGATATCCTAATTATTGAGAGATCACGGCCAAGATCTTCTGCGGCCAACCCTGCGACTAGCTGTTCCATCTTTTCAAAGTTGGAGCCGATAAGAAGGGGAATATATTCATCCGTCATTAGCCCAAAGAAATTTAAAACTTTGGACCGACGCCTGCATGCGGGTTGCCGGTTGGCACTGTGCAGTGCGTACCCTATTTTTGCAGATGTATTAATCATGCGCCTTAAATCTACCTAACACCTGCCAGTGGTAGTAACTGTGTTGGGGGCGTTCTATTGGTTTTGCTGATAAATTTTAAGTATAATTTATAATTTTTATCTGAAAATAAATAGTAGTGATTGAAATAAGTGATTTCTAGAAGGAAAACATGAGCGGTGAAAAAATAAAGGAGAGATACGTGCGCATGACAGAAACGAGAGCGGGGTGTATGATGCACTCATGATTCTCTGTCTTATCCTCGGATTAAAACGATAGCGAGAGGAATAGATAAGTCGTTTTAAAAAATCGGATATTTGTATTGACTTTAAATTTTTGTAAATAGAAAACAGAAATGCTAAAACCCTCGCAAGTTCTGGTAATACTACGTAAGTAATACTTAGTTACTACTGCTACATATATATTTTGTTGGGTTAATATTTTGTCTGCCGGTTGGATATTGATTCAGGAGTTGACTCACATTTCGTACTTGCAAAATTCTGATGAGACATCAGCACCCTGCAGTTTGGTTGAGGAGGAGTTACTGTTCACTACTATAGAAATAGTATTAGTAGACGCCAAATCACAGACGGATTTGTCAAATCGTCTATGACGTACACTATTACAGACGGTTTTTATTTGGAGAACGTCTGTGTTGTTTGTGTCGGGAAAAAGAAGTATCGCATACGGTTCTTACCGATGAACCGTCTGTGACACTAGAATGTCACAGACGGTTTTTATTAAAAACCGTCTGTGATAATCCGACTATATATTTATTACGCCGCTCAGAATCACATCTGTCTTCATTTCGATCCAGATCTAGGCGCCGGTGCTGCACTGGAGGAGGCAAGGCTTTCGACCAGTTCAGGCCAGTTAATTTGGTGGAGGAGGCAGGAGAGCTTTGAAGATTCATACATTTCTAGTTGCCCTAGATATGGTTAGTAATTAAATTTATTTTTTTGCATTATAATTTAGATCTAAATTTTGGTGAGTGTTGTTGAAGATGGTTTGCATCAACTTGACCATACATGATTAGTTCTTGTCATGTGGGAGGCCAAATTTGTCAAAATTGTTGGTTATAAGTGGTTCGTCGATCGCTGGGGAAATAGCTGTTGTGTTTATAATATGAATTAAGCTAGCAAAGCCTCAAGCATGTGGTATATATGTAGTAATAATTATTTAATTTAATTTTTAATACTAAGTTGTTATATATATGCATAACGTAGGATCGAAGCTGGATGTATGCCGCGAACCATGTGAGTGAAGAGTATATTAATGGCGTGTCTGCTTTTACAAGAGTTGCCGAGGTCCATGGCCGTGCCTGCACGAGCGTCATGGTCAACAGTCGTGCCTGCGAAGGCGTCATGGTCGGCGTTCGTGGTGCGGGCATCGTGGTCGGCAGGTGTCGTGGTCGGCTGTAATGGCGGCGCAGACATCATGGTCGACGGTCATGTCGGAACTAGCATCGGAGCCAACCTCTCGCGTCGGTGCCAACCGCTCGCCGGCCGCGACGCCAACATGTCGCTGCCATGGGGCTGGCGGGCCTTCGACCACCGGTCTTTACGCGTTGGCTTCAGTAGTCACTGCCACTGTACTTCTCTTTTGCTTGGATGTCGACGTTGCTTTCTTCGGCGCAATTAATCAATTGTCATGCAATCTTTGCTGTGTTTTGAGATACATGGAGCTATAGCTGGCATTTAATCAGTAATACGCCTGATCTCCGGGCAATATAGAGTTTGCATATTCTTTGTTGGTATTACCGAGTCCTATCTTATTCTCACGTGTTTGCCCTAGCGTGGCACTAGTCACAGGTATACAAACAGTGCAAGCATGGTGCATGCACTCTTGCGTTTATCCTAATCCATCTAGCCCAATCCAGCTCCTCGGTCTTAAACAATCATGAACACCACCCTGACATCCTCAGCGCGAGCGCAGCTAAGCGCCATCCGTCCAGTATATGGCTGCCTGCCTCCGGCCGGGCTCAAATTTTGGTTTATCAGGATCTATAGGTAGATTATAATACATGCTGTATCAAATTCAGATATACCAACTAAAATTATATTAGACTATTTTTCTCTATATACTACTTCTCACGAACAGCCGTAATTTAAAAACTACAAACCAAAAGCCAAAATCACTATCTAAAACGACCCACTCGAAGCTGGCTGCTGCGTTCTATACCACTGATCCAGAGAGGAGAACACACGTACTACGTAGGATCGGTCGATGATGTGTAAGCCACTCAAAGAATCCAGGCAAAGTAGTCCATCAAATGCATGCAGAGCTGCCGCCTCTGCTTACGCTCTAACTGTCACGTGCTAACACTAGCTTAGCACGTACACGACTGCACGCACGCAATATTGCTCATAAAACATTACAGCCATGTAACCGCGTTACGGCCCCGGCCGGCTGCGTACACCATGTGATGCACATCTTGGGCTCGATATATACGACCGTATCGATATGTATACTAGTACATATATCCATGCGCATATCACATACCGTAGAAGCATTAAAACCTAGCAATAACGAGCCAAGATAGGAGCATATGGCTAGCTAGCTATTGGATCGAGTGCATGCATCGTAGTGAATGTTGTCCATATTGTCAAAAGCAAAAAATGAATGTGTGCTCCTTACACACTCGATGCCTAGCTAGCTAACAAGCAAGAGATCGATGGATCGATGCTCCATGAGCTTGTGAGACCATGCCGGCAAGTGAGCTAGCTCTTGCATCGCATGCACGTCTCTCTCTATCAATCTATGTACAGTGAATTTGTTAGGGCAAGTACGTACCACCCAGCTAGCGAGCCACCTTAAATATCTCTGATTCCAAATCTTAGCCCCCCTCTGGAATTAGGATCCTGCGCCCCCATTGAATTCAATGGCGCCTTGCATGCATGTGGAGTTAATACGAACTAGTTATTTGTCGCGGTTTTGTTTCCTTGCACTTATTTTCTTCCCTCTGTTTCTTGTGAAAAACAAACTGGGAGGAGAGGTAGACTGGTAGAGAGAGAGAGAGAGAGCAAAGCGTACGTATGCAGTCGTGGTGCAAGGATCGTACGTACCCGTCTCACTCGAAGCTGGTAACAGTGCACAATGAATCAATGATACCGTCGATGTACGGCATCATACATGGATGCAAATGCACAGGGTACGTGCGTGTGTGCAAGTCAAACGGAGAGCGTGCAGGGTTTTTTTTTAAAAAAAAAAACGGGCGAGAACATAACCTTCTATTAACTCAAGAAGAGCAGAGCAAAGTACAAAAAAATAAAGTTGAGAGAAAGGGGGCGGGGCGAGTTAGCCAGAAACTGACCTAAAAAAAGAATGAGTGTGTCTTCCTAACAATCATCTAAATTTCTAACCGTTGGATTAGAGATCTAACAACTCTTTTTTTTAAGAGGACGGAGAGAATTCGTGACTGTTGGATCTCTAATCCAATGATTATAAATCTAGATGATGGTTAAAAAACTTAGTTTGTTACAGAGATATTAGGGAGACCCGCCCACTAGCGTCCAGGCGCCAGCCTTCTTCTTTAAGGCAGCGACCAAGGGCGTCATACGGAAAACCTAGGTATTCCGCTCCTTCTAAATTTGTCCTAGATATTCTCTTCTTTCTAAATTTATTAAGAGACAAAGTATTACTGACGATGCTGGGATCAGATCGATCGTGATATGATGTATCATCATATCATGCGTAGATGCATGCACGTATGTGCACGAAAGATCGCATCAATCGCGACATGAATAGCCAATCAATGTAGCATCACGTACGAGCTACGGGCGCGATCATTCTTCTGCGCGCGCGTCGATTTCGTGCGTATGCATCAGTCAGTCAGTTGATACTGGGCACTGAGAAATAACGGCGCGTCCAGTCTCCTGATCGATCCAGCTATATACCTGTAGGGAGATGGCGGTTGGAGTCATGCATTTACCTGTGGTAACTACGTACGAATGTACAGTTACTGCCGCTGCTGTTGCTGTTGCTGTATTTACCAGTACTGTACGTCCGTATATACCGGGAATGCGAGATCATGAGCGTTGAGCAGAAGCAGGCAGCGCAGGCACTGTACATTGTACGGTAAAATGGCTGCAAGGGGTTCTTTGTACTGTGGCGGCACCGCGGCAGGTTATTTGGATTTAAAATTAGCTTATACATGTACTTTCTACAATAACTAGTTTTTAAATAGTACGTTTTTCAAGACAATGTCAATAAAAAAATTGTTGATTACTGCAAAAAAAATTGGCCATCGCTATACTAACTAGCAATATGCTTGTTGAGCTGTGACAAGGGATAGAAGTCTATATAGCAGGTAATTTTGCTTTATGGATTCATCAATCGTCTTTCGTTAGCGACATCAATTGCAATTATATGAGGTGATGTGCATGTTTGTTGTTAAGACTATGTGTTAAAATTTGTACGATTTATGAGAAATTCAACATTGTTGCCAACTGTATGAATAATGCAAAGGACAATGAGCCCAACCGTGCTTCATGTCACACATCATTGCATCTTATGTGCAGAACTTATGAACGCATGAATTCATCTATAGTACTGTCCATTTGCAAACCTAAACATAAACCATACCATAAATAAATTCATAGTGAAATATCCGTGATTTCCACTAGTACTTTGTTTTTTGCACTTGTAAGAAAAAAATGTTTATCTCTAATATCGTCGACATGTTATACGTGTTCCAAAAAATATGAGTAAATAACTAATGTCCATGTCCGAAACTCATGTATATATTGGCTTAATTAAAGTTACATGGTTTCAAAAAAAAAATTAAGTGGTACATGGGTGCATGGTGAACGCCACCTGTGCCCCTGCCTGCCTGGTCTGCATGTGTTGTTGTTGTGAACAGGAAGCAGAAAGATCATATCACAAGTAGTAGTAGTAGTCTTTAGATCATATCACAAGTAGTAGTAGTAGTCTTTCTTTAGTCTCTCCCTCCCTCCCGCGGTCTCCCCCCGTCTACATCGTATACGTATATACGCATATCATATCCGACCGGAGTACACGCACGCAAGAGGCCAAGATCGATGTACGCATGCATTGCATACTGGAATCAGCTCATGCAGGCCAGCCCTGGCGACCCAACCACATAAAAACTGCTTCTCTTGGGAAAGGAAGAAAGAAAGAAAGAGAGATTAAAGCTAGTTTTTTTTTTTTTGCCAAGCTAGCATCCAACCAAAAAACTCTCCAGTAAATTAACATTCCATTTTCTTAAAAAAAAACTCTTGGAAAATCAAAAGGAGAAAAAACGAAGACCACAACTCTCTGACTCTATGCATGTCTTCTCCCTGGGAGCGGTTCTCTCTCCAAAACCACGGCGACTTGTTGCACCGAAAGAGCAAGGGCCTAGCCTCGTCCAGTGAGGCAGCTGACATTCCACTACCGGACAAGCAACACGCCAAGAGTTAATACCAACGGACACGCACACCTCTCTCTCTCTCTACGCAGTGTACACGTTGCTCTCTCTCTCTCTCTCTGTCTCTCCACTGCCTTTTTAACTACCCCTGCGCCCTCCTCCACTTACAACCAGTGAGCCACACCACACTGATACACAGCTTGGTAGCAAGCCTCACACCTCCTCCCCTTCCATTCTTGTGCTCGCTAGATAGCCTCCTACCACTATACTACTGCATCCACACTTGCGCTGCTCCTTAGCTGCTAGGCCATGATGAGCGGTAGGCTAAACACGGCCACGGCCGCGACGAGCGACGACTTCCCGTTCGCGGCCATGCAGCCGCCGCCCTACGTCGGGTTCGAGCCCGGCATGGCGGCGGTGGCCGGCGTCGGACATCGCCCGGGGGGCATGCAGCAGCACCTGTACGACAACCTCGACTTCGCCGCGGCCGCCGCCACCATGCAGTTCCAGGAGCCGCACCAGCTGCTGACGCTGCCACCCAACGGCCTCCCCATGGCGCCGCCGCCCATGCCGATGCCGCTGCAGATGCCCATGCCCATGCACGGGATGCAGGGCGACGTGTACCCGGCGCTCGGGATCGTGAAGCGCGAGGGCGGCTTCGGAGGCGGCCCGGACGTCGGCGGGGGGGCGGGAAGGATCGGGCTGAACCTGGGCCGCCGGACCTACTTCTCCCCCGGAGACATGCTGGCGGTGGACCGGCTGCTGATGCGGTCCCGCCTCGGTGGCGTGTTCGGGCTCGGCTTCGGCGGGGCGCAGCACCAGCCGCCGCGCTGCCAGACCGAGGGCTGCAAGGCCGACCTCTCCGGCGCCAAGCACTACCACCGACGCCACAAGGTCTGTGAGTACCACGCCAAGGCTGCCGTCGTCGTCGCCGGCGGCAAGCAGCAGCGCTTCTGCCAACAATGCAGCAGGTGAGACCTAGCTCGCCCACTGTGCATACACACACTCTCTCTGTCCATCAGAGAGAGAAGCTACACTCTAAAGACAGTAGTGCATGTTCTTGCACTAAGATGGTATAGCCAAAGCCTAGTAGCTAGTAGTTTGCTAGGTCGCAAGCTAGAAGCATAGGGTGGGGGTCAATGGATGCTGTTCGCCTTTCCACTTGAAACGTGGCACCACTACTAGTACTACAAGTTAGTCGCATGCTTAAGAGTTGGGAGTCTTGGAAATATGCATTTGGTTTGTGTTCCTTGTCTGTTCCGGCCATGGAAGGCTGTGGAAAAGCAAGTACCAGTAAATCTCAGAGACGACCAGTCATGTTAAAAGAAAGAAAGAAAGAACACTAGGGCATGCATGCATTTGAGCACGGTGTGTCTGGTTCTTGAATTGCTGGCCTAATCGTAGTACGAGTTGCATGACTGGCCATGGCACGATCGATCCTTCCTACGGTTCTTTTCTGACCGTTTTTCTTTAATCTTCTCGGATCGATGGAGACAAAATCATGTAAAAAGCAGGGAAAAGGCCGCGTGCTTTGTCTGCAGACTGGCACTACTGATCCGGTCAGGCTTGGCCATGGGCGTATCTCTCCGTTTGCTTTTCTCTGTATCGCCGCATTGGACCAATGTAGTAGCTAGACTGCACCTAGTCTTCACCGTTTGAAGCTTTGAACACATCGCAAAGTACATATCCACACACTTGTACACAATGCAAATACGTGAGACATGTATAATTTGAGAGTTTCTAAGCTCTTTTACGGTATCAAAAAAATGAGCTATCCATTCTTTCTGATGATCTAATGGATCAGATTAGTTAGTATTTAGTTATAGTACCGCCGGTAGTACTAGTAGTAGAATTCTGATAAAGATATAATTGTAAAGGAAACGTATGACAAAAGAGTAATTTGTACGAGCGCCGTGGCAGTGCACGTACGAGAGACGGTGGCGCCAACGATGGAAAATATTAATAATATATTCAGAGGAAAAGTCTATAATATCCTCATAAAAAATTTGATTTATAAAGAAAAATCTATTATACCTTCATAAATCAATAGTTAGATCTAATTTTTACCACTATCCTATTACTACAAGTAGAAGGTACTGTGAAAATACCCTAATTTGGAGGGTTTGTTACTCTAGCCTAAATTTGTCTCAATCCACTAGGTTCCATGTGCTCACCGAATTTGACGAGGCCAAGAGGAGCTGCCGGAAGCGGCTCGCAGAGCACAACCGTCGCCGGAGGAAGCCCGCTACCAGTACGGTGGTTGCCAAGGACTCGGCGGCACAGTCCAAGAAACCAAACTCCAGCGCCATCACGAGCTCCTACGCCACTGACAACAAGAGTGAGCACCCTGCCTCTCTAGCTACCATTTGCGCAAAGATATACGCACATTTGGCCATCGACCGTTTGACATTAATTCCAATTTAATTCTCCTTTGATCAGCCTTGAGCGCGACCAAGTCGACCATCTCATCAAACACGAGCGTGATCAGCTGCCTGAACCAGAGCAAGGCGGCAAGGCCAACCCTCACCCTCGGCGCGCCGCAGGAGAAGAAGGGCCAGCTCAGCACCATGCTCCAAGTCCAGGCCGGCCATCACCATCAGGAGCAGCACTTCATAACCTCCCTCGTGCAGAACAACAACAACGCAATCTTGTCATGCTCTTCAGTGTGCTCCAGCGCTTTGCCGTCGGCCAACGGGGAGCTGTCTGACCAGAACAACAACACCAGCAACAACAATGGCAACAACATGCATCTGTTCGAGGTGGACTTCATGTAGATGCAAGCAAGCATGGGAGAGCATGGCCTAGTGCATCCTTGTGTGTTGGTAAAAGAAAATTACGGAGAGCAAAAAAGGGTATGATTTTAAAGTACGAAGTGAAAGCTACCAAGTGAAAAGATCGATCAAAAGGGGCAAAGGGTTCCAGTAGCTAGCTGCAGGCTGGCTAGCTTGCTTGGCTAATGTTTGTGCACTGCAAGCATGCATGCCTTTCTGTTTTAGTGGGGAATAATGTTTGTGTTTCTCTTTTCTTTTGGTTTCTTGTTGCAATTAAGTGGGTGTATCAGTAATTTTATCTCCAACAAATTAACAGATATGACTAGCTCCAAGATTTACTACTCTAGGTCCCAATATGTACTCCCTTCTTTTTTACTTGACTTACTAAAATCCGTGCCATCAAACTTTCTTAAAATTGACCACCAATAAGTTTAAAACTATCTAAATTGACTATATAAAAATTATATCATTAGATTTATTATTAAAATACTTTTTTAATTTTATAATTTTATCAATATATCTTAGTATAAAGTTATAAAAGTAGCGGTGAAAGTCACATTTTAAAGACTGTAAAAAATCAAAAATATTATGTAAAAAAGAATAGAGGGAGGACATCGCTCCAGAATCTTTTTGAATCTGCCATTGCTACAATTCTGACCATGCAAGTAGGGGTAGTTTCTTCTTCATCATCTTCTTTATTATTTGGAGGGAGACCATGCAAATAATTGACACTTATTGCATGTGAAAAATGGAGCCCCGCATATCTTGTGCGGATATATGAACATTAAATTCACAGGAAGCTGGCTTTATGCAACGTACCCAGCATGCATATATGTTCCTGGAGATCATTAATTCGATCTGCAATGGATCCTACGTACGTACTACTAATATTTTGTGTGGGATCCGCCTCCAGATAAGTCGCAAATAATCCTAGTCGTACTAGAAATTCATCGTATACTCGAAATTCGAATGCCTGGCCCGTCTCTATTGCCCTATTAATCCGAAGCTAGCTCGTGCATGAGCCATGCATGGCATATGGCTTGCCGATTCGGTTGCCTCCAACGCTAGGACCACGCATTAAAGTAGCGTACTTATTTCGCGCGTACATGCATGCATACGTACGTGTGTGTGCGCGCATATATACTCGAAGGAAATGGAGAGAGAGAGAGAGAGAGATGGATATATTAATTATGATCTGAGGACTGGCTAGCAGTTTTTCAGCTCAGGGCCATACAATGTGCAAACGACTCAAAATCAAGCGAGCTAGATCGAGTAAGCTTCGCTTGGTTTAATAACCGATCGAGCGAGCTTGGTTTGAGCCGAGTTGGAGGGCAAATCAGCTAGAGAGAGAGAACTCGTACTGAACTTGAGCCAGTCTAGAACCAAATATAAACATAATAATGCACGCAACTGTACAGGGTAATTAATTACCGCACTCCACATGATTAATGGTGTCACATTTTGGGAGCCATATATGCACACGCATGATTAACCGATCGACGACTCCACGTACCTCTTTTTGGGCTTCTGGCCGGCTCGTCCTTCTTTCCTCTTCCTCCGGCGGCAACTAGCTTTTTTTAGCTAGCGCGCGGCGCATATATGCATCTCCACGAAACGCACACCAAATCTGCTTGTTAGTGTTTATCCAATATCCAGGCCGGTGTAGAGCGTCTGGCCTCGATCGCCAGCTACGCCGCGTGAGTATGGGCAGAGATCACGTCATGGAGAAACCGACTCTCTTGATCGGTGGCAGCGGCTGCCGGAGACGATGGGTCCCTACAGCCCTGGACGAATTGCATGCCTTGCCTCTCCATCGGTCTAGCTACTTGCCACACACACCTGTGCTGGGGTTAACCGAATGCATGTGAGCTTGTACATACGTGTATACACATGGAGCTAGTGTGATCTTGCCTTTTCCCTGTTCAGTGCATGCCGAGTATGGAAGAAACGGTTTCACTAGCACACGCTTCACTAAAGATCTAAACCTCACTGAGTATAAACACATGTTTTGACTATCGAACGAACTATGCACTCAGCCTAAGGTAAAAAGATAGAAAATCTTTGATCCAGGGATGGACTCAGACCGGTAGTTGGTAGCAACCGAACCTACAACTGAGCTATCGCTCATGTCCTAGGAACAGTTGCATTAATTTGATCCGCAGTGCTGTGCGTTTTCGGGATCAGTAGTGCTGTCCGCTTTCGGCAAATTTTCCCTGGGCCGCTATCGTGGGCCGCGGCCGCACGAATCTCCTGGGCTGCGCGGAAAAAAAACGGCTTTGTCGCTGCCGTGGCTCGGTTAACCACGCCCAGGCTGCCGTCGGACTGTAGTATGAATAATAAAAACTTATGGTTTTGATCGATATAATTGAAGTCGTTATAATAATGTGTACTATAATTAATTTGTAAAGTCTGCATTGAAAAATAGTTATCGTAGAAAAATTAAAAAATAACTTTTAGAAACGGAAAAGAAAAGGCCCTGCTCCGTCAGCAACACAGACATGACGATTGGAGTGGTCGTGCCTACTACGAACGTAGCTCTGATCACAAATGCATCTTGCTCCTGTTCGATGGCGAAAATAGGGGACCAACACAAGTTTTAGACGGTCGAAACCTCCACATTGATGAGCCAACCAAGTCCAACCGGCTCTCTCTCTCTCTCACTCACAAGTCGGGACACTCAGAACGCAATCAAGCACCAGAGAGCAGAAGAAGAAAGAGAAGAAAGATACTTGCGTGCTTTGTCCAAAACTATACAAGCTGTATTCACATGGTTCGGCTGGTTGCAGGGGGTGGAGGAGCAGAGCACATGCCATGAACTCATGATGTGATATAGTGATTGCAACTAGCTAAGGAGGGCTCTGGTCATCACAGCACAGTAGCATTTTGTGACGCTGCTGCATGCTGATGCGGTCTCACTGCGCCGTCGCGGCGCGGGGCGACCGGACGGACCAGAACGGCGGCAGCCTCCAGAACGGCCGCTTCCGCTGCTTGGGCGCGCCGACGCCGGCGATCTCCTTCTCCGAGCTCAGCATGTTCCACATCACCTGCACGTCCTGGTACCCGCAGGTCTGCACGTCCTGGTGAAGGCTCAGGATCCCGCACTCTGCACGTCCCATTTGCAAAGAGAGAAGAAGTTAAGCGGTGTTTAATACTACAAGTGAGCCGGAACTTTGTTTGCGTTATGCGAAAAAAAAAAGATTAGATGATGAACCACAACAACCATCATATGGGTTGCAGATTGGGTGGTCCAAAGTAGAATTGTCCACATATACTCCGAACGGGCGGTTGGAAGCAAAAGATAACGTGTCACTGATTCTTCGCATGCATGGACCATTACCGATCCCTGAACGATTTGTTTGTTTGTGTTGTTTCTTGTGATTTTTGTTGCAATAAACCAAGAAGGCCTAGCTCAAACTCTGTCCTCTACTAGTTAAAGCCTGCATGAGCTACATGCCTAGATCTACCGACATCGCAAACAATCTCATGGTTCCGTACGAAATCTTGAGGCTGGCATAAAGCAAATAACGAACGGAGAAAAGAGTTCAAAGTTTTGATTGCATTATGGAAATCCTAAATGTAGCGACCAGCGAGTGTTGAAGACTGTCATATCATGGGTTATTATTCAGTTCTTGTTTCTGTTCTAACTCAAGTGTACTTAGAGCTCCAAGTCCAAGAGAATTCAAGAAACAGCGATGTATGAGCAGAGTGGGGGTGCACGGTGGCTTACCGCCGTTGCGGACGCGCGCGCGGGCAGCGGCGACGGCGAGCCAGGCGCGGCGCACGGGCGCGACCACCCTCGCGCGCCACCACGCCATGACGCACGTCCCGATCTGCCGCCGCCGCCGCCTGGCAGGCTGCCGCGCCTCGCCGCCGCTGATACCCCCGTTGCACGGCTCGGCCGGCCGCCGGGGCCGACCGCCCAGCCTCGCCGTGGTTGGCACCCGCCGCCGCAGGCTCGCGAGGAGCTTGCCTCTGTCGTCCTTTCTGACCTCTCCCAGAGAGTCCCTTACATACCACTACTAGCAGGGCGTTTTATATAAGCCAAATATTCACGTGATCTTGGCCACCAAATCACGCCATTGAACAACCCGAAGCATTAGCTTCTGATCAAAAACGCAATAACTAACAGCTAGTAATATCAGCACTCTTACAGTCACATGAGCACACCACACGGACGATTAGATCATTTATCTCCCTCTCTGCCCGTCGTTTTCTTTATGGTCGCTCTGTGATTTGACGTGATCTGTTCCTCGGTTGTTGAGGGGAGGTTCGGACTGGGCTGTCGCGCGCGTGGGGCATGCGCTCAAGTTCACGTGCTCCCCCGCCCAAATCACGTCGAAATCCGCATCCCGTAGATGCCGTCGCGACCGGTGAATCGACAAATGGGGCATTCTTTTTATCTCCATCCAGTGCCGTCTCCCGATGATGGCGCGCGAAATCTCAGGGCGCGGCGTTTCACCAGTCGTGTTAGAACTGCGACGCGTGGTTGGAATAGAAAAAAAAAAAACAACATCGTAGAACGGCGACGTTTGGAAAGAAGTAGAGAACGAGGGTAAGATTCAATGGTTGGCCCTGTTCAAAAATGCTATCTTTCTTTTGGATGTGGATTTTGAATTTTTTGCTGATAGTAAGAGAAATTGAGAGAGTAGTGAATGTTTGTATTTAGAAGTTACTTCGCTTAAAATGGATTATAAAAATCACTTCATTTAAAAGTCGTTGTCTGAAAAACAAAAAAATAGAAGTTAGTAGGAGCAGGCCATACCATCGCCTCCTTTCGTTGTAACTACCGGTAGTACTCACCGTGATGGTCTGTAACATGATGTGATCTCGACCGTGCAGTCACAGTCTGCTTGCCTTCGCTCGAGGGCGAGCTATGGATTTGAGGTGTCGACGGTCCGCTACATGCGCTCCGGCCACCACCAGGTTTCCCGCCGTCCGCGTGGGCCTGTCGTCTTGTCGGCCGTGACATGGAAGCGCTGCCAGCCTGCACAGACGAGCAATGATGTAGTAAAATCTTGCTTGCCCGTGCAAATTAATATAGTTCTTGATCTTCTTGTAACGTGTCTAATTGTGAGGCATCATCAAAGTCTCGGTTTGCTTCCAGGGCCTATGCGTTCTGTTGTTAATTGCTGACGTAACATCAGGAACAAGAACAGTTCATTAGGTGTCCCATGCAAGGGGAAATCTTTTTAAAATAATATTTTTTTATTTCAAATTACAACAATATATTTTCTTTTTTTATTTTACACTAATAATCATCTATCGTTCTACCAAGCGATTTGGGCTAGTCGCCCAACGATTACGTGCCAAATGTTTAAGTTGCCCACCAGTTAAGCGACTAGTCCTAGTCGTCCAATTATTAATCGGCTAGTCCTAGTCGCCCAACTATTGAAAGATTAGTCCTAGTCACTCAACGGTGGAGCGACACCTCGGTAAGTCACGCACCAATTGGGCGATTTAAAATGATAATATTATTATTTTATTAATCCGATGGAAATAATTACGAAGGAATAAATGGCAATTTTTGTAGATAATACATTTAACAAATCTTGTTTGTAGGTTGTTATTTTTCGAAATAAAGGGCAGACAAGGTAGGTTGGTTTGTTTATGATTTTCGTAGATTCTCAATGGTACGAAATCTTAGATTCACATTAACATTTTGTGATCGTCGTATATTATTGTAGTGCAATAAATTTCTGAAGAATTTAGCAATGATTCGTAAGTAGGAAAGTAAGTGACATTGCGATGTAACAGAGAATTTATACACGGAGAACTTTGGAAGTTTGGATAAATGGTGTAACGATAACAACACGACAGTTGATTCGACAAGAGGGTTACATTGCATGCAAGCCAACGAACCAAGAACAGTACACTCATGCCTTTAGAGAATTAGAAATACATGCAACATATGTATGAAGATGGTTGAACTACTGTGTGGAACATGGTCATTTGCCCTTGTGGCCTAGCTCGACGTTGTACTCCTTGCCTTGCGCCTTAGCTTGAATCATGCCCCGCCTCACCTTCTTGAACAAGTGATTCAGTATTTTCAACCCAAGCTTCTTCCTCCGTGTCTCCCGTGCGTTCTTCAGCTCCTGTGCCTTTGCTACCTTCCTCTTCAGATACTTCTTCCTTGCCCTCTTCGCCTTCTCCGACATGGGCGGGTGCAGGACTGATGGTGACACAGCTTGGAGCTCCATGCCCAGGAACTCCATCTTCTCAGACACAGCACTGTGGACTGAGCTCCCCAACCTGTCCACCTTCACCTCCAAATCCCTATCCAAGATCGCAAGGATCCTATCCCTGACCTCAATTGTGAGCATCTTCGACCCAGATGTCACGACCAGCATCTCATCAAGATACCGCACCGCATACACTCTCACAGGCATATGCAGAACGCTGTCATCCTTAACTCTAGGATTCTTCTTGTGCACCTCCTCCCGGATGGCCATCACCTCTCTATCCACGGGATCAAAGAATATATTCACCAGCGTGGCCGCGAGCTCCGACTCCTGCGGGAGCCCGCGGCCGAGCTCGCAGCCGCCGAGCTCGAACGCTATCGCATCGGACTCGAACAGCTCGCTCAGGAAGTCCAGGAACCCGGGGTCGTCGACCTTACTGGCGATGGCATCGAGGAGGCGGCGGACGTGGCGGGCGCCAAAGGGCTGGCGCGGGATGGCGACGCGGAAGAACCAGGACGAGTTGGGGATGGAGCGGAGGTAGCGGACGGCGGCGTGGCGGGCGCGGTAGGCGAAGGTGGCGGCCCGCGGCGCGAAGACGGCGTCGAGCGCGGAGGAGGCGGAGAGCATGGCGAGGCGGAGCGGAAGGGAGGGAAGGGAGCGGGCGACCCTTGAGGCGGGATGGGAGGAGGAGGTGGAGGTGGGAGGAGGGGAGGGAGCCCAGCGGCGGTGGGGAGAGGAGGGTCGGAGTGGTGGGGAGGAAGAGAGGGGTGGGAGCGGCGGCGCAGGAGGAGGGCGGAGGAGAGGAGGAGGGGGGTGGGAGAGGAGCGAGAGGAAGGAGTGGAAGCGGCGGGTGGAGGCGGAGTAGTGATCGCGGCGGAGGAGGAGCTCGAGCTCCGCGGCGGAGAGCGGCGCCGGAGCAGCGAGGGTGGTGGTTGTGGTAGTGGAGAGCGCGCGGGTCGTGGGGAGGAGGACGCGGCGGTGCGCGCGGGGAGCATGTGCGGCGCGTGGAGGTGGGAGCGGCGGCCGCAGCCGAGCGTGGGGACGTCGGGCGGGGTGTGGGGCCTCGTTCGTCTGCCCGCCCTGCCGTGCCGCGAGACCTCACCGCGAGGCTGCGGGGATGGGCCGCGAAACGGCGGAGGCACGCGTGCTGGGCTGGGTAGCAGACGGGCCCGCCTGACACGCATAGCAATTAGCACGGCGGCGAACAGCGTCAACGCTGCCGCTCTGCCCACCAGTAGCCACCGGTCCGTTTCGGTGTCACGCATGGTGGGCCGGGCCGGCCACTACTAGGCCTCGGGTGACGTTACATGGCGTGCGGCGGCAACGATGCGTCGCCGGCGACCTCACGGAGGTCTTGATAGCAGCACCTGCGCCAAGTGGATCGGCATAAGCTCGAAAGTTTCTTTTGGTTGGTGCGCTTCACACAGTTTACTCTGATCACGTATTCGTTCGGAAATTCGGCTATTGTCTCCCGCGATTGACAACATTGTTATTTTAGTACTGATCTCGACATATATAAAAGTATAAATAACTATTATCTATAATACTTTTCACATCATTTATAGGCGACACTAAAAATAACTCATGTAATCAGTTATATTTTATATGTCTTTATAAACAACTTTTCTATATTATAATATATCTTATTTTTTGTGTTATAGTCGATTGTTATATGAAAAACAATCAATTCTTTATATTTTCTCTCTCTCTCCTCTACACTATCTCACATTCTATATAGCAAAACTTATAAACCACTAACGTCTACCATTGTTCACGGCCGAAGATTCACCTTGGGCGAGGCTCGGAATTCTTCGGAAGCTCGCATGCTATAACATACCTGCCAAATGAACACCTGTCACAGACTCACAGTATGACAGATTCACGCGGCTGGCCATCAACTATAAAATAGTGTTAAAGAACCCTAACCTCTCTTCCCCGATATCTGCCTGTGGAGTTGTGTTTCTTCAAGCGTTCTCTTGCCAAGGCTGTGTTCTTTTTTCGCAAGGATGACCTCTTGTTTTCCGTGTTCCCCGATCGTCTCTTCTAGATCTATCGGAATGCCCTTGTAAGAAATCTTGATCCCGTCCTCTTTGTTTCCTTGCTGCGATCGAGAAATTTGGATGGGCTCTAATCTCTATATCACGAGTAAACAGCAGGCACCTCTCGACGTTGTCCTGACTGCCGCTTGGTAGCCTAGAGTCAGAGCCTAACAAGCCAGGAGAAGATTGTTTGGAGATCTGTCTAGTTCCAAGCCACAATACCTGGCCACACTTCAAGAAACACACATCACTAAAGGCTTTTCTGACTGAGTTTGTTCCTCACGATTTTGTGAGATTTTTGCAACAAAAAAAATTCTGTTCAATGCATCTTATACATTAAGATGTTGATCGGCTCTAGTAAGACAATGGGTGCTCTGTCGATTTTACGATTACAAGTCACCTTTTGCATAGGGCCTACAGAGATGAAACAACACGATTGGATGGGTGCTTCCTTGCACCCTCCAAATTTGAAGTGGCAATATATTCTAGTTCAATTTGGTTTGAGTTTTGTGGCACTTTCTTTAATCAGTCACTGCATTGTTGCCTTGCTAGATAAACCGGTTTGAGCTCCTAATTTCCGACATATCATCCATTTTCAGAGGCAGCGTTGAACGCTACAACCAAATATAAACCAAAACGATGAAATTATGAAAATACTCGCAAGCTAAAAATTCATGGGCTGTTTGATGGCCGGTGAGAAGGCAATGTCAGCATGAAATTGTGGAAGTGATAACCTGGTTGAACAGACAAATGTCCATTGACAATAATCTACCAGAAAAAATTACCTTCTGGTAAGCATTCACCGAAAACCGGGAGCCAGAAGTTCGCACGCGGTGATACTTTTACCCACACGAATGATTCATTAAATAGGTAAATCGGAAGTACAAGACAACAGCCACTGGAAAATATTTTACAAACTCTTTTGTACACCATTTTCCGTTGCCACTGAAAGTATTATCTTGGGAGCTCTCTAGCTTAAAAAAATAAAACAAATCTGAGGCTTTCGGCCGGGGGGGCATTACAAGCTCATAACCAAACCTGTGACCTTGGAATGTGAAAGAATTGGAGTAACCAGACCGCTAGTGCAGCTATCCAACACAACATGAAAAACTGCCAGTGAACAACACAATTCAGGAGCATGAGCAGCTAAAAACTCACTGATCCTGCCCCTCTGAACCTACCAAGGGTCCCTTGACCCAGATAGGATATACTTACAATGACTTACCGTTGCATTCAGTGCAAGAGATCTTGAAGTGCCCATGGCAAATAAGATTTACCTTTGAAAACCAATCTCGTCATTGTTCTTTCACTAAGCGGAGATAACAATTTGTTTCACAGTAGTAGATTTTAAAACAGCTGAAGTGCAATCTTGAGCCTATTCTGCTTCCACTTTGGTAGCCATAAAAGCCTCCTTTGTCATCCCAAACTTCTCCTGAACTCCGCCAAAGAGAGATGTGCCTGCAATGTGCCAGTGTAGTAGTGTTAGGTTTCGAGGAGGCTTAGACAATAGGGTCAGAAGAACAGCAGGATTTACCTCACGCCTGGTCACATCAATGTCTGTGGCAGGATTTGTGGAAGATGTCCTCAAGCGTTCATATGGGTATATAGGAAGCCCATCCTCATCTTCTAGCTGACCCTCCTTTACAACTTCCTGCATTGTTGGAGTTACAATTTGACTATCCTTCGCAGGGCTACTCTCCTTGGCATTTGCCTCTGGTTTAGGTTTGGTTGCTTCAGGTTGGGGTTTGTTTGCATCAGGACTCGCTTGACATGAAAAGAATGGAGCAGGTAAGAGAACCATGTTTGAAACGTAAAATACATCTACTCCTTTCTAAGGATGCTAGCATACCTTTAATTGATTTTGGTATCAGATTTGGCCTAGGCCGCTCGAAAGAAGCAGAAATTGCAGCGATTGAAGCAGCCCTTGGAGGTGGCTTTGCAGAATCAGGGGAGGCGGACTTTGGAAACGGTTTTCTAACAACTGGTGGAGGGGTTGATAGATTCCGGGCATTTGGGTTCTCAAAGTTAGCGGCCAATGCATTGAATGCAGGTGATCTTCCTCTAACTCTTACACGGTCAGGACTGAACGACATGCTTCTGGACCGCTGAGATTTATCAGGTACACTGGATCTTCCAGTGTGTGATGATGTTGTTGGCCTTCTTTTAGGTTTCTACAAATTATATAACCAGGAGTTAACCTTACTCTAGGAGAAACAGCACTAGGTAATTGAACTTGCGAGAAGCAATGCATGTGCCACTTGGTTATGCCAATTTGCTACCTAGTATGTTCATGCATGATACAAAATGTCAACCAAATGCTCAAATTTTATATCT
This sequence comes from Bonia amplexicaulis, assembly GCA_036346245.1. Classification (NCBI taxonomy): domain Eukaryota; kingdom Viridiplantae; phylum Streptophyta; class Magnoliopsida; order Poales; family Poaceae; genus Bonia; species Bonia amplexicaulis. The sequence continues at coordinate 2,052,210 of CM070750.1, read as the reverse complement.
GACCATAGCATTTTTACCCTCGCTTCTTCGTGGGTTCGGAAAAAAAATGTAAATAACTAGCAAAATATAGCTATTGAAACATGCGGCAATGGTACCACGAGGTTATCCCAGTGAGCACCAACCCATAGCCTTTCCTAAAATAAATGTTCCAATGAAGAATGCTCGCATAACTTGAAAGAAATACACGATAGCTATGCTAGACATGTGGAACCAGTCAGGCTAACCTTTGGCCGCAACCATCTAACATAGCAGGATGAGAGATAATTTAGGAGGTTCAAAAGCTAACCAAAACAATTATCAGTATCAGGTACAGAAATCTTACATCTATTCTTGGTTTTACTCCATCCTTCACTATAGACAGCCTCCTTTCAAATGAGTTACCATGCATCTGAAACAATTTATAAGACAGAACACATGAGGTTGGCACCTGAAGTTTACACAATACCAAAACCACTCGAACCTAAGAGGAAAATGCTTACAGCTGATTTTGCAGAGTCCCAAGTGAAGAACCTGGTGAAGAATTGGGGCTCACTTCCTTCAGTGATAACATAAAGTGGTGTTTCTCGTGATAAATGCTCCATTAGAATGTCAAGTTCTAGAAATTTCTGTCAAATAAAGGAAGTTTTAACAAGTCAATGTAAATTTTTAAAAATGGACTTTACTTTCTCTGTTATAGCATTGTGCAAAGAAATCATGAGATTATCCCATACCTCTCCAATGCTCAAAGCTTGAGCCCGTATTTTGTGTCCACATGTTGTCCAGCCCATATGAACACACATGAATGATAGTCCAAAATAAATATGTCCTCCGTCATCAGATCATCTTGAGTGAAGTTGAATATTTCTCTAACCTGTAATAGCAGTAGACCAGCATTAATTTTTCATCACACTGCCTTATATTTATCATAATAACATATGAACTTCAGAATTGCTCACCTTAAGCACCCCTTCATTATCCCCATGTATGTCGCAGAGAACATTGATTCAAAAAGAGAACATGCAGATAAGGTACATATTGAATGATAAAGACCAACTAAGAGAAAACTTACAAACTTCTCTTACCTTCTGAAAAAGTACAAGAGAACAAATGAGGGTCACTTTCTTGATCTCTTGCAATCCTCTGGCTGGGGTACTCAGACTTGACTCCAAGTAACTTCCAAAACTGATCATATTCTGATCCTTCCTTGAGCAATCTGGACTGAAGATTCGGCTGCATATAATGTATTGGATGAGCGGAATGGAAATGGTCAGTGTTATGATAGTTTATTTGATAAGAGCACAGCAATCAAAATTGTTACATGCTCAGGTAAAGTACAAACATACAGTATCGACAAAACATTCATTAAGCTGGTATCTAAGTTCAGCAGATATAATTAGGAAGCAGATATGTCAGGCAGTGAATGTTTACTGGCTTACTGCAATAACCATGTTAAACTTTCAGTGGCATGCTGTAGAATTGTAGATACTGTCACACATGGTCTACATTTGATGCTAGTCAGGTACATTTGACAGGAAACAATGTGGAAAATGTACCAATGAAACCAGAAAACATAAATTATGTTGTATGAAGATGTACATCGTATTGTTACAAAAGGATCATGTACGGAAGAAATAAGAAAACATGAATCGTATTGTTACAAAATGAACATGGATGATTATAGTAACTACTCATACTGTTGAAATGGAAAATGTATTCCCAAAGAGGCCACCGGCCAATACAAGTTTGTACAGGTAAATATGCAAATAACCCCCTAGACTCTAGACTATTTACATGTCTAACACATACATGTAGTAACTAATTATCCATATAATATTTCAAAAACAATGTTTAATCATCACTAACTACCATGAACACTGAAGCTAGGTACAACTGGGATAGACACAAATGACACCTCAATGAACTGTCATTCAAAAATAAGCCGAGATGCAGCAGCAACATAAAATAGTGCTCATCTGAACAATCAAACACGTCATGAAATAATCATATTGAAGAGCATTCCTCGTACCTTGATCACATCTAGCTGCCTCTCAGCAAGCTCTTGGTCCATTGACGAGCTTAGGTTTCAATCCACGTAAATACTGTATCTCCGTCATGTAGGATGTAACAGTAAGAAGAGTTCAGCGATGGTGCTGCCTGGTAAGAAGTACCGTATCATAATTACAACATGTAGTAGAAACACATTCTGCTAAGATAAAGTGGTCATAACATGAACATGATGCCTTGTATTGAAACAGAATGTACCGTGTCAACTTGAATTGCTTGCATATTATCTGGTCCTGAACCTTGAATCCGGAAAAGTGCAACCCCATTTTCTGAATATGTATCATCCTCAATGCCGTTTTCTGAGACAAATTTCTTATACCCAGTACTAGCACCACCCTGTATTTATTAGAAAATTTTAAAATAAAAGGTGCAATAATCATATTGCCACAAAGATACACTTAGCAAAAATAGGACAGCGAAGCTCGATCACAAGAATTAGTAAAATACCAACCTTGAATATAACCAAGTTCTGAAATATTATGAAAAACTCAACCGGTTCTTTTCCTTCATAAAGGCGAACCTGTGATAACCAGAGAATTTTGAGATTAAGATATTGAACCAAGATTTTACATCTTTTAGACAAAACTGGAAAAGTTTTACCAGAACTGCCTGAAATTTTAGAGACTCAACCATCTTGTTAGCAAGTGAAGTGGCTGAAGTCCTCTCCTCCTGTTCTCAGAAAAAAAAAAAGGGGAAGAAAGCATGATTAGGTCATTATTCTCAAGCTAGAGAGCATTCAATGTACAAATGAAAGATTTCAAAGGGTCGTGAATGATTATGCCTCAGGACAGGGTGATTAATTTACCCACAATTTATACATGTCGGTAGTATACAGCAAAACAGAATCAATGCCAGGTAACTAGATACTCTCATACTCATCAGAACCATCTCGTATGACTAGAAATGTTGTACGCTCATATTCTTAATAATCAAAAGTCTTTTCTCCATATGAACAAAAGAATGGTAAATATATTCCCACTTATCACAGTGCAGAAGGCATTGGTGAATCGTTGATACAGTACAGGTTTGCACTGCATGAAGAAAAGATATCCAATTCACAAAAGAACACAATGATTGCCTTCATGAGTCTCCTACATTACTGTACAGGGAGATAAAGCCGGGAAGCAAGATAGTCATCATTCACAAATTCCCCTGAATCGGTTGCCAATCCAGTATATTCGCACAGCCATTATGATTCAAATCATATGTGCTACTACAAAAAAAATGCGTCAAACAGTTACCTGAACACTCTTTTTTCCGAACCAAGTACCAATAAGACATTCCTCTCCATCATCACCAGGGTAGCTATATTGAAAGATATAGCAATCTCCACTGTAGAACTTGCATTGCTCAGAGAATGAAAGAAAAGTCTTTTCACTGTCATTTACACGCCAAACCTGCAAGACGTACCCAACTTCAGATTTTGTATGTCTAAATGAAATTTTAGCAACAATCTAAATGAAAGTTATAGGGTAAATTCTATAGGACAACGATCGACATACGATATTATATGAAGTGGAATATTGGGCGACTAAAAGACAACATGTACTGAAAGATGAGTATAGCGTGGGCGAGGATGTTGCGTGGATCTGTGGTCATACAAGACTGGATCGAATCCGCAATGATGATATACGTGATAGGGTGGGGGTAGCACCAATTGAAGAGAACCTTGTCTAACATCGCTTCAGATGGTTTAGACATCTCCAATGAAGACCTTCTGAGGCACCAATACATACTGAGATTTTAAGACGTACCAAAAACATAAGAGGCGAGGTCAACTAAAACGGCGTATGGGAAAGCAGTTAAAAGACACTTGAGGGATTGAAATGTATCGAAAGAATTGGCTTTAGAAAGGAGAAAATAGAAGTTAGTAATCCACATACCGAACCATGACATAAGAAGAAGGTGTATGAGTGGTGTTTTAGACTCTCGGTTCATATGGCATGACGTGGGCTTAGGGTTTTAGTCTTGTAGATTTTATTACAAGATTCTCGTTTCTTTGGCCTTAAGGAGATTTTATTCCTAATCTACCCTAACTTGTTTGGGACAAAAGACTTTATTGTTGTTAATGTTGTTGTTAAATCTTGTTCCAGCATATAGGTGTTATTCTCACAAGAGCTCACAAACAAGAATGCAACAGCTATAACTGGATTTGGTCTGATTGCAAATGTTTAGCAGGAAAGGAAATTTAACTGACCTGTAAGTTGCCTGTGCAATCAATTTGAGGCTGAGGCTCTTCCTTCACAGGAGCAGATTTTGCTAGGCCCTTAACATTAAATCCCTGCCGCTTAAGAAGTGCTACAGAAGGAAATTTATTTATCAACAAGTTTTAGTAGTGACAGAAAATAAAACAAAAACTAATCCATGACATAGATGCTAACCTGCAACTTTTCCTCTGCTCTCGTCTGACACAACTGCATCAGCTTTGTTGGGCCATTTATCAAACTTTGATCGGAATATGACAGTCTCGAATCCTTCCATCAGGCGAATAATATGAGATTTTGGCGATTTCCTTGACAAGTAATTCCTGCGGAAGTGACAATGTGAGGTTGTAGATCACAGTGAACTAGCCTACAAGTAAACTGTAAAGTTGAATTGGCTGGTTAGAAAACCTTTCCGTGCATTCAGATTTTAACTTAGCTCACAGATAAGCACCATCATGACAAAAGCATAGTCGCAATCAAAATTCAAATTACTAATCCGGGCAAGTCAGAACATAGTTGGATGGTGTCTGGTTTGATGCCTATCTATGCCATGCCCCACACCTAACCATAGCAATAGGTGGCCATAGAAAATATATGGTTCATTGCCATAGTGATGGCATTTCTAACTTAATTAGCTCTGTGGTCCACCTGTTGTAGGATCTTTTTTCCTAACTTTGCCTAAGTTGTGGTAACTGATTAATCTGGCAATGAACCAAATGGGCCCTTCATCTCCCAATCATGTATGGGATGTCATTAATTTGAGCAGCCAAATTATCACAAGCCATCGTAAGCACTCAGACAAGAAAGCAGAAGCAAGACAATGTTACCTCAGCAGCAGAGCCTGCTCGTTTCCTCTCTTCAAGCGATGTTTCTCTACCCATCCAGACATAAATTTCAGATCCACAGTCCAGCAGGTAGCACTTTGTTGAAGCTAGCAACTCTCTTGTTAGAACTTCACAATCCACAGAAACAGTTTGGCCCTTATTGACACTGAAAATATAAAAGAAAAGAACATTTCATCAGAAGCAGAAATAAACATGTAACGTAACAAAAAAAAAAGAAGTGACAACATTTACTGTACATGAATTAAATTTCCCTAGAATTTGTCTCCTGTGATATATTACCAGAGCAGCTTTGAAAGGAATGCAGGATCTTTTCCATTAAGCTCAGAAAAGGCCTTTCTTGGCAGAGGAGCAAATCCACCAAAGAGACCCCAGAATTCACCAGCATCAGCGTCTGCCATCAACTTGCCATCCTCTGTTTAAAAGACTAAATTATAGTTCTGAAATCATAAAGGACTTTGCCTATTTAATCTTTTGCCTGAAAGTGAAAGTGAACTCACCAACTGCAGCTACTTCACATTTGCCCTCATGGTTGGTGTCTTTGAGATATTGCACAACCTCGAGGGCTTTAGCCCTCCTGAATACTTGAATTTGATCCATTGAATTGGAATATCTTGGACTTAGTATCTAAAATAAATATGTCATCATGGTTGAGTGATGATCGTGCAAAAGGAACCTGTTGGGGAGAAAATGAAATTTTACTTTTGTATTTGGTAGCTATCACCATACAAGGACAGAGTAGCAGAATATACACAGACAAAATATTCACCTCTTTGACATGGACTGTATGCTTTCCTCTGCAGACAAATAATCGTTACATGCTCCCACTCATTGACTTCAGCATTCCTGAAACCAGATGCAACTCACCTTCCTCTGGGTATAATACAAGGTTTAAAATATGAAAGAAATTTCTCTGTCTCATTTCCCTGTACTTCACGGTATTGAACAGCACGTAAACCAAGAGCAGCATCCAGTTCCACAGTCTTGATTGCAGCTGTACCAGCTTCATCCTATTCATTAATTAAATTGCAACAAGTAAATCCGCTAATTCATTAGCTAGATTATCGGCAAAAAGGATAAGAGATTAATGTAACAGCAAACCTGACTGGTATCTTTACCAAGCCAATAATGGATATCATGCCGAAAAGAACCATTTTTTAGGGCAGTTGTCTGTTCCAATGACAAAATAACTATTAATACCAATCATAATTCCACCATAATAATTAGTACAAACAGAATACTACTATTACATATAGCATAAACAAGATATTGAAACAATAAAAAAATAATAACAACAAAGCCTTTTGTTCCAGACAAGTTAGAGTAGACTAGGAATAAAACCTCTTTAAGATCAAAGAAACGAGAACCTTGTAATAAAACCTACAAGACTAAAACCCTAAAGCCTACATCCTGCCAGTATAAAAGATTGCTTTGTTATGATAAGAACAGCAGCAGGGGTACTCAAGATTTGATGAGCTTGAGTTAATATTTAAATATAAGGAATGGGAACAATTGCATAGCTGACATCAGACAGCTCTCAACAATTTTTCCTATAAAACTAAGCGCAGGACTTAGGCACATTTACAATTTGAAAAAGGTTGAGTACCTTCAGTATTACGTAGGAATCTCCTGTGAAAAATTTCCCATGTAATTCCCTGGGAATAGGAACAGCTTGTAATTTTTCAATCCGCCATATTTCCAATCCACTGAGGGTTGTTAAGGACAACTATGCAGGGATAAGTTAACAAGCATCATATAAAGAAACATACTAGAATGTAAGCATTACAGCACCAAGCTAACCTAATCTATCCGCTTACTTTTAGTGCAATGGTTTCTCACAGACTAACAATTCATCAAATGTGCAGTTGACCTGTAAGTGTACTAAAAATCCTCTATTGGATATAATGGGCATCATTAATTCAAAACAATAGTGCATAACAGTAATGACTAATGAGAGAGATGAAGGCATATGACATTCCTGGAACAAAACAACATACGAAAGATAAGCGAAAATGATAAGGTGACCCGGTGGCAAATTAGCAACTGAAGGATACTCCTTTTGACCAGCCCCTTGAAAGACAGGATCCACTTCCCTCATTGAAACGGACATAGTACCCCTAGATTTTGTCGGACTAGTCTTGGGTGGCTTTTGCTTCAAGAGAGAAGAAAAGGTGTGCTGAAAACAGAAAATTCATAAATGACTTGGTAGAGATTCCATTTACAACAATGAAAGCTTTACGGCTCAAAGGCAAGCCCATTAAAAGAATTCTTGAACAAGAATATACATAGAGATTGTAGATTTAGTTAGCGAAAACCCCAAATGAGACAAACAACATGCTGTGTTGATGAACAACACTACACTCAAAGGTTTCCTATTCAAACAGATAACTGAAAGCAACACAATACCAAAAGCTTGAGATTTTGGCCATAATAGGGGCAAAGGACATCTTTCCATACGATGAAACGTTTGGCAATTGCTAGACCTGAGACCTGCTCCGACAGACTGATTGCAGCTCCAACGACAGACACTATCCAAAAAAACTAAGGAGTTGGCATGACATAGAGCTAACATTCATCTGGGTAAAGTCAGATCCAATGTCATCCGGCTTCAACCATACACCATGAGTTGCTCGTATCCAATTGGCGTAGTGCGCCACAAGCATAAGATTTGAAATCACCAGTTAAAATTTACCAAATTCTAGACAAAGCAGCACATGCTTTGCAGTATCAACCTCCTGTGTCCGCAAAAAAGACAAGATCTTGACACATCTCCAGGATTCATTGAAGCTGTTTCAATCAGACTCCACGCCCACCCGCGGGAACAATACAAAAAGGTGCATTTCTGGACTCTGTGTATGGACATCCTTGAAAATTCACCCACCAATCAAAATTTTAGCGTCAAGAAAATTGAAGTATCAGGTTTTGGATATCCAAATTCGGCTATTGTCTCCGCGATTGACAACATTGTTATTTTAGTACTGATCTCGACATATATAAAAGTATAAATAACTATTATCTATAATACTTTTCACATCATTTATAGGCGACACTAAAAATAACTCATGTAATCAGTTATATTTTATATGTCTTTATAAACAACTTTTCTATATTATAATATATCTTATTTTTTGTGTTATAGTCGATTGTTATATGAAAAACAATCAATTCTTTATATTTTCTCTCTCTCTCCTCTACACTATCTCACATTCTATATAGCAAAACTTATAAACCACTAACGTCTACCATTGTTCACGGCCGAAGATTCACCTTGGGCGAGGCTCGGAATTCTTCGGAAGCTCGCATGCTATAACATACCTGCCAAATGAACACCTGTCACAGACTCACAGTATGACAGATTCACGCGGCTGGCCATCAACTATAAAATAGTGTTAAAGAACCCTAACCTCTCTTCCCCGATATCTGCCTGTGGAGTTGTGTTTCTTCAAGCGTTCTCTTGCCAAGGCTGTGTTCTTTTTTCGCAAGGATGACCTCTTGTTTTCCGTGTTCCCCGATCGTCTCTTCTAGATCTATCGGAATGCCCTTGTAAGAAATCTTGATCCCGTCCTCTTTGTTTCCTTGCTGCGATCGAGAAATTTGGATGGGCTCTAATCTCTATATCACGAGTAAACAGCAGGCACCTCTCGACGTTGTCCTGACTGCCGCTTGGTAGCCTAGAGTCAGAGCCTAACAAGCCAGGAGAAGATTGTTTGGAGATCTGTCTAGTTCCAAGCCACAATACCTGGCCACACTTCAAGAAACACACATCACTAAAGGCTTTTCTGACTGAGTTTGTTCCTCACGATTTTGTGAGATTTTTGCAACAAAAAAAATTCTGTTCAATGCATCTTATACATTAAGATGTTGATCGGCTCTAGTAAGACAATGGGTGCTCTGTCGATTTTACGATTACAAGTCACCTTTGCATAGGGCCTACAGAGATGAAACAACACGATTGGATGGGTGCTTCCTTGCACCCTCCAAATTTGAAGTGGCAATATATTCTAGTTCAATTTGGTTTGAGTTTTGTGGCACTTTCTTTAATCAGTCACTGCATTGTTGCCTTGCTAGATAAACCGGTTTGAGCTCCTAATTTCCGACATATCATCCATTTTCAGAGGCAGCGTTGAACGCTACAACCAAATATAAACCAAAACGATGAAATTATGAAAAATACTCGCAAGCTAAAAATTCATGGGCTGTTTGATGGCCGGTGAGAAGGCAATGTCAGCATGAAATTGTGGAAGTGATAACCTGGTTGAACAGACAAATGTCCATTGACAATAATCTACCAGAAAAAATTACCTTCTGGTAAGCATTCACCGAAAACCGGGAGCCAGAAGTTCGCACGCGGTGATACTTTTACCCACACGAATGATTCATTAAATAGGTAAATCGGAAGTACAAGACAACAGCCACTGGAAAATATTTTACAAACTCTTTTGTACACCATTTTCCGTTGCCACTGAAAGTATTATCTTGGGAGCTCTCTAGCTTAAAAAAATAAAACAAATCTGAGGCTTTCGGCCGGGGGGGCATTACAAGCTCATAACCAAACCTGTGACCTTGGAATGTGAAAGAATTGGAGTAACCAGACCGCTAGTGCAGCTATCCAACACAACATGAAAAACTGCCAGTGAACAACACAATTCAGGAGCATGAGCAGCTAAAAACTCACTGATCCTGCCCCTCTGAACCTACCAAGGGTCCCTTGACCCAGATAGGATATACTTACAATGACTTACCGTTGCATTCAGTGCAAGAGATCTTGAAGTGCCCATGGCAAATAAGATTTACCTTTGAAAACCAATCTCGTCATTGTTCTTTCACTAAGCGGAGATAACAATTTGTTTCACAGTAGTAGATTTTAAAACAGCTGAAGTGCAATCTTGAGCCTATTCTGCTTCCACTTTGGTAGCTTCGCAAAAGCCTCCTTTGTCATCCCAAACTTCTCCCTGAACTCCGCCAAAGAGAGATGTGCCTGCAATGTGCCAGTGTAGTAGTGTTAGGTTTCGAGGAGGCTTAGACAATAGGGTCAGAAGAACAGCAGGATTTACCTCACGCCTGGTCACATCAATGTCTGTGGCAGGATTTGTGGAAGATGTCCTCAAGCGTTCATATGGGTATATAGGAAGCCCATCCTCATCTTCTAGCTGACCCTCCTTTACAACTTCCTGCATTGTTGGAGTTACAATTTGACTATCCTTCGCAGGGCTACTCTCCTTGGCATTTGCCTCTGGTTTAGGTTTGGTTGCTTCAGGTTGGGGTTTGTTTGCATCAGGACTCGCTTGACATGAAAAGAATGGAGCAGGTAAGAGAACCATGTTTGAAACGTAAAATACATCTACTCCTTTCTAAGGATGCTAGCATACCTTTAATTGATTTTGGTATCAGATTTGGCCTAGGCCGCTCGAAAGAAGCAGAAATTGCAGCGATTGAAGCAGCCCTTGGAGGTGGCTTTGCAGAATCAGGGAGGCGGACTTTGGAAACGGTTTTCTAACAACTGGTGGAGGGTTGATAGATTCCGGCATTTGGGTTCTCAAAGTTAGCGGCCAATGCATTGAATGCAGGTGATCTTCCTCTAACTCTTACACGGTCAGGACTGAACGACATGCTTCTGGACCGCTGAGATTTATCAGGTACACTGGATCTTCCAGTGTGTGATGATGTTGTTGGCCTTCTTTAGGTTTCTACAAATTATATAACCAGGAGTTAACCTTACTCTAGGAGAAACAGCACTAGGTAATTGAACTTGCGAGAAGCAATGCATGTGCCACTTGGTTATGCCAATTTGCTACCTAGTATGTTCATGCATGATACAAAATGTCAACCAAATGCTCAAATTTTATATCTGACCATAGCATTTTTACCCTCGCTTCTTCGTGGGTTCGGAAAAAAAATGTAAATAACTAGCAAAATATAGCTATTGAAACATGCGGCAATGGTACCACGAGGTTATCCCAGTGAGCACCAACCCATAGCCTTTCCTAAAATAAATGTTCCAATGAAGAATGCTCGCATAACTTGAAAGAAATACACGATAGCTATGCTAGACATGTGGAACCAGTCAGGCTAACCTTTGGCCGCAACCATCTAACATAGCAGGATGAGAGATAATTTAGGAGGTTCAAAAGCTAACCAAAACAATTATCAGTATCAGGTACAGAAATCTTACATCTATTCTTGGTTTTACTCCATCCTTCACTATAGACAGCCTCCTTTCAAATGAGTTACCATGCATCTGAAACAATTTATAAGACAGAACACATGAGGTTGGCACCTGAAGTTTACACAATACCAAAACCACTCGAACCTAAGAGGAAAATGCTTACAGCTGATTTTGCAGAGTCCCAAGTGAAGAACCTGGTGAAGAATTGGGGCTCACTTCCTTCAGTGATAACATAAAGTGGTGTTTCTCGTGATAAATGCTCCATTAGAATGTCAAGTTCTAGAAATTTCTGTCAAATAAAGGAAGTTTTAACAAGTCAATGTAAATTTTTAAAAATGGACTTTACTTTCTCTGTTATAGCATTGTGCAAAGAAATCATGAGATTATCCCATACCTCTCCAATGCTCAAAGCTTGAGCCCGTATTTTTGTGTCCACATGTTGTCCAGCCCATATGAACACACATGAATGATAGTCCAAAATAAATATGTCCTCCGTCATCAGATCATCTTGAGTGAAGTTGAATATTTCTCTAACCTGTAATAGCAGTAGACCAGCATTAATTTTTCATCACACTGCCTTATATTTATCATAATAACATATGAACTTCAGAATTGCTCACCTTAAGCACCCTTCATTATCCCCATGTATGTCGAGAGAACATTGATTCAAAAAGAGAACATGCAGATAAGGTACATATTGAATGATAAAGACCAACTAAGAGAAAACTTACAAACTTCTCTTACCTTCTGAAAAAGTACAAGAGAACAAATGAGGGTCACTTTCTTGATCTCTTGCAATCCTCTGGCTGGGGTACTCAGACTTGACTCCAAGTAACTTCCAAAACTGATCATATTCTGATCCTTCCTTGAGCAATCTGGACTGAAGATTCGCTGCATATAATGTATTGGATGAGCGGAATGGAAATGGTCAGTGTTATGATAGTTTATTTGATAAGAGCACAGCAATCAAAATTGTTACATGCTCAGGTAAAGTACAAACATACAGTATCGACAAAACATTCATTAAGCTGGTATCTAAGTTCAGCAGATATAATTAGGAAGCAGATATGTCAGGCAGTGAATGTTTACTGGCTTACTGCAATAACCATGTTAAACTTTCAGTGGCATGCTGTAGAATTGTAGATACTGTCACACATGGTCTACATTTGATGCTAGTCAGGTACATTTGACAGGAAACAATGTGGAAAATGTACCAATGAAACCAGAAAACATAAATTATGTTGTATGAAGATGTACATCGTATTGTTACAAAAGGATCATGTACGGAAGAAATAAGAAAACATGAATCGTATTGTTACAAAATGAACATGGATGATTATAGTAACTACTCATACTGTTGAAATGGAAAATGTATTCCCAAAGAGGCCACCGCCAATACAAGTTTGTACAGGTAAATATGCAAATAACCCCCTAGACTCTAGACTATTTACATGTCTAACACATACATGTAGTAACTAATTATCCATATAATATTTCAAAAACAATGTTTAATCATCACTAACTACCATGAACACTGAAGCTAGGTACAACTGGGATAGACACAAATGACACCTCAATGAACTGTCATTCAAAAATAAGCCGAGATGCAGCAGCAACATAAAATAGTGCTCATCTGAACAATCAAACACGTCATGAAATAATCATATTGAAGAGCATTCCTCGTACCTTGATCACATCTAGCTGCCTCTCAGCAAGCTCTTGGTCCATTGACGAGCTTAGGTTTCCAATCCACGTAAATACTGTATCTCCGTCATGTAGGATGTAACAGTAAGAAGAGTTCAGCGATGGTGCTGCCTGGTAAGAAGTACCGTATCATAATTACAACATGTAGTAGAAACACATTCTGCTAAGATAAAGTGGTCATAACATGAACATGATGCCTTGTATTGAAACAGAATGTACCGTGTCAACTTGAATTGCTTGCATATTATCTGGTCCTGAACCTTGAATCCGGAAAAGTGCAACCCCATTTTCTGAATATGTATCATCCTCAATGCCGTTTTCTGAGACAAATTTCTTATACCCAGTACTAGCACCACCCTGTATTTATTAGAAAATTTTAAAATAAAAAGGTGCAATAATCATATTGCCACAAAGATACACTTGGCAAAAATAGGACAGCGAAGCTCGATCACAAGAATTAGTAAAATACCAACCTTGAATATAACCAAGTTCTGAAATATTGCGAAAAACTCAACCGGTTCTTTTCCTTCATAAAGGCGAACCTGTGATAACCAGAGAATTTTGAGATTAAGATATTGAACCAAGATTTTACACATCTTTTAGACAAAACTGGAAAAGTTTTACCAGAACTGCCTGAAATTTTAGAGACTCAACCATCTTGTTAGCAAGTGAAGTGGCTGAAGTCCTCTCCTCCTGTTCTCAGAAAAAAAAAAAAGGGGGAAGAAACGCATGATTAGGTCATTATTCTCAAGCTAGAGAGCATTCAATGTACAAATGAAAGATTTCAAAGGGTCGTGAATGATTATGCCTCAGGACAGGGTGATTAATTTACCCACAATTTATACATGTCGGTAGTATACAGCAAAACAGAATCAATGCCAGGTAACTAGATACTCTCATACTCATCAGAACCATCTCGTATGACTAGAAATGTTGTACGCTCATATTCTTAATAATCAAAAGTCTTTTCTCCATATGAACAAAAGAATGGTAAATATATTCCCACTTATCACAGTGCAGAAGGCATTGGTGAATCGTTGATACAGTACAGGTTTGCACTGCATGAAGAAAAGATATCCAATTCACAAAAGAACACAATGATTGCCTTCATGAGTCTCCTACATTACTGTACAGGGAGATAAAGCCGGGAAGCAAGATAGTCATCATTCACAAATTCCCCTGAATCGGTTGCCAATCCAGTATATTCGCACAGCCATTATGATTCAAATCATATGTGCTACTACAAAAAATCGTCAAACAGTTACCTGAACACTCTTTTTCCGAACCAAGTACCAATAAGACATTCCTCTCCATCATCACCAGGGTAGCTATATTGAAAGATATAGCAATCTCCACTGTAGAACTTGCATTGCTCAGAGAATGAAAGAAAAGTCTTTTCACTGTCATTTACACGCCAAACCTGCAAGACGTACCCAACTTCAGATTTTGTATGTCTAAATGAAATTTTAGCAACAATCTAAATGAAAGTTATAGGGTAAATTCTATAGGACAACGATCAGACATACGATATTATATGAAGTGGAATATTGGGCGACTAAAAGACAACATGTACAGAAGATGAGTATAGCGTAGCTGAGGATGTTGCGTGGATCTGTGGTCATACAAGACTGGATCGAATCCGCAATGATGATATACGTGATAGGGTGGGGTAGCACCAATTGAAGAGAACCTTGTCTAACATCGCTTGGATGGTTTAGACATCTCAATGAAGACCTTCTGAGGCACCAATACATACTGAGATTTTAAGACGTACCAAAAACATAAGAGGCAGAGGTCAACTAAAACTGACGTATGGGAAAGCAGTTAAAAGACACTTGAGGGATTGAAATGTATCGAAAGAATTGGCTTTAGAAAGGAGAAAATAGAAGTTAGTAATCCACATACCGGAACCATGACATAAGAAGAAGGTGTATGAGTGGTGTTTTAGACTCTCGGTTCATATGGCATGACGTAGGGCTTAGGGTTTTAGTCTTGTAGATTTTATTACAAGATTCTCGTTTCTTTGGCCTTAAGGAGATTTTATTCCTAATCTACCCTAACTTGTTTGGGACAAAAGACTTTATTGTTGTTAATGTTGTTGTTAAATCTTGTTCCAGCATATAGGTGTTATTCTCACAAGAGCTCACAAACAAGAATGCAACAGCTATAACTGGATTTGGTCTGATTGCAAATGTTTAGCAGGAAAGGAAATTTAACTGACCTGTAAGTTGCCTGTGCAATCAATTTGAGGCTGAGGCTCTTCCTTCACAGGAGCAGATTTTGCTAGGCCCTTAACATTAAATCCCTGCCGCTTAAGAAGTGCTACAGAAGGAAATTTATTTATCAACAAGTTTTAGTAGTGACAGAAAATAAAACAAAAACTAATCCATGACATAGATGCTAACCTGCAACTTTTCCTCTGCTCTCGTCTGACACAACTGCATCAGCTTTGTTGGGCCATTTATCAAACTTTGATCGGAATATGACAGTCTCGAATCCTTCCATCAGACGAATAATATGAGATTTTGGCCGATTTCCTTGACGAAGTAATTCCTGCGGAAGTGACAATGTGAGGTTGTAGATCACAGTGAACTAGCCTACAAGTAAACTGTAAAGTTGAATTGGCTGGTTAGAAAACCTTTCCGTGCATTCAGATTTTAACTTAGCTCACAGATAAGCACCATCATGACAAAAAGCATAGTCGCAATCAAAAATTCAAATTACTAATCCGGGCAAGTCAGAACATAGTTGGATGGTGTCTGGTTTGATGCCTATCTATGCCATGCCCCACACCTAACCATAGCAATAGGTGGCCATAGAAAATATATGGTTCATTGCCATAGTGATGGCATTTCTAACTTAATTAGCTCTGTGGTCCACCTGTTGTAGGATCTTTTTTCCTAACTTTGCCTAAGTTGTGGTAACTGATTAATCTGGCAATGAACCAAATGGGCCCTTCATCTCCCAATCATGTATGGGATGTCATTAATTTGAGCAGCCAAATTATCACAAGCCATCGTAAGCACTCAGACAAGAAAGCAGAAGCAAGACAATGTTACCTCAGCAGCAGAGCCTGCTCGTTTCCTCTCTTCAAGCGATGTTTCTCTACCCATCCAGACATAAATTTCAGATCCACAGTCCAGCAGGTAGCACTTTGTTGAAGCTAGCAACTCTCTTGTTAGAACTTCACAATCCACAGAAACAGTTTGGCCCTTATTGACACTGAAAATATAAAAGAAAAGAACATTTCATCAGAAGCAGAAATAAACATGTAACGTAACAAAAAAAAAAGAAGTGACAACATTTACTGTACATGAATTAAATTTCCCTAGAATTTGTCTCCTGTGATATATTACCAGAGCAGCTTTGAAAGGAATGCAGGATCTTTTCCATTAAGCTCAGAAAAGGCCTTTCTTGGCAGAGGAGCAAATCCACCAAAGAGACCCCAGAATTCACCAGCATCAGCGTCTGCCATCAACTTGCCATCCTCTGTTTAAAAGACTAAATTATAGTTCTGAAATCATAAAGGACTTTGCCTATTTAATCTTTTGCCTGAAAGTGAAAGTGAACTCACCAACTGCAGCTACTTCACATTTGCCCTCATGGTTGGTGTCTTTGAGATATTGCACAACCTCGAGGGCTTTAGCCCTCTCCTGAATACTTGAATTTGATCCATTGAATTGGAATATCTTGGACTTCGTATCTAAAATAAATATGTCATCATGGTTGAGTGATGATCGTGCAAAAGGAACCTGTTGGGGAGAAAATGAAATTTTACTTTTGTATTTGGTAGCTATCACCATACAAGGACAGAGTAGCAGAATATACACAGACAAAATATTCACCTCTTTGACATGGACTGTATGCTTTCCTCTGCAGACAAATAATCGTGTTACATGCTCCCACTCATTGACTTCAGCATTCCTGAAACCAGATGCAACTCCACCTTCCTCTGGTATAATACAAGGTTTAAAATATGAAAGAAATTTCTCTGTCTCATTTCCCTGTACTTCACGGTATTGAACAGCACGTAAACCAAGAGCAGCATCCAGTTCCACAGTCTTGATTGCAGCTGTACCAGCTTCATCCTATTCATTAATTAAATTGCAACAAGTAAATCCGCTAATTCATTAGCTAGATTATCGGCAAAAAGGATAAGAGATTAATGTAACAGCAAACCTGACTGGTATCTTTACCAAGCCAATAATGGATATCATGCCGAAAAGAACCATTTTTTAGGGCAGTTGTCTGTTCCAATGACAAAATAACTATTAATACCAATCATAATTCCACCATAATAATTAGTACAAACAGAATACTACTATTACATATAGCATAAACAAGATATTGAAACAATAAAAAAATAATAACAACAAAGCCTTTTGTTCCGCACAAGTTAGAGTAGACTAGGAATAAAACCTCTTTAAGATCAAAGAAACGAGAACCTTGTAATAAAACCTACAAGACTAAAACCCTAAAGCCTACATCCTGCCAGTATAAAAGATTGCTTTGTTATGATAAGAACAGCAGCAGGGGTACTCAAGATTTGATGAGCTTGAGTTAATATTTAAATATAAGGAATGGGAACAATTGCATAGCTGACATCAGACAGCTCTCAACAATTTTTCCTATAAAACTAAGCGCAGGACTTAGGCACATTTACAATTTGAAAAAGGTTGAGTACCTTCAGTATTACGTAGGAATCTCCTGTGAAAAATTTCCATGTAATTCCCTGGGAATAGGAACAGCTTGTAATTTTTCAATCCGCCATATTTCCAATCCACTGAGGGTTGTTAAGGACAACTATGCAGGGATAAGTTAACAAGCATCATATAAAGAAACATACTAGAATGTAAGCATTACAGCACCAAGCTAACCTAATCTATCCGCTTACTTTTAGTGCAATGGTTTCTCACAGACTAACAATTCATCAAATGTGCAGTTGACCTGTAAGTGTACTAAAAATCCTCTATTGGATATAATGGGCATCATTAATTCAAAACAATAGTGCATAACAGTAATGACTAATGAGAGAGATGAAGGCATATGACATTCCTGGAACAAAACAACATACGAAAGATAAGCGAAAATGATAAGGTGACCCGGTGGCAAATTAGCAACTGAAGGATACTCCTTTTGACCAGCCCCTTGAAAGACAGGATCCACTTCCCTCATTGAAACGGACATAGTACCCCTAGATTTTGTCGGACTAGTCTTGGGTGGCTTTTGCTTCAAGAGAGAAGAAAAGGTGTGCTGAAAACAGAAAATTCATAAATGACTTGGTAGAGATTCCATTTACAACAATGAAAGCTTTACGGCTCAAAGGCAAGCCCATTAAAAGAATTCTTGAACAAGAATATACATAGAGATTGTAGATTTAGTTAGCGAAAACCCCAAATGAGACAAACAACATGCTGTGTTGATGAACAACACTACACTCAAAGGTTTCCTATTCAAACAGATAACTGAAAGCAACACAATACCAAAAGCTTGAGATTTTGGCCATAATAGGGGCAAAGGACATCTTTCCATACGATGAAACGTTTGGCAATTGCTAGACCTGAGACCTGCTCCGACAGACTGATTGCAGCTCCAACGACAGACACTATCCAAAAAAACTAAGGAGTTGGCATGACATAGAGCTAACATTCATCTGGGTAAAGTCAGATCCAATGTCATCCGGCTTCAACCATACACCATGAGTTGCTCGTATCCAATTGGCCGTGTAGTGCGCCACAAGCATAAGATTTGAAATCACCAGTTAAAATTTACCAAATTCTAGACAAAGCAGCACATGCTTTGCAGTATCAACCTCCTGTGTCCGCAAAAAAGACAAGATCTTGACACATCTCCAGGATTCATTGAAGCTGTTTCAATCAGACTCCACGCCCACCCGCGGGAACAATACAAAAAGGTGCATTTCTGGACTCTGTGTATGGACATCCTTGAAAATTCACCCACCAATCAAAATTTTAGCGTCAAGAAAATTGAAGTATCAGGTTTTGGATATCCTTATGCTGAAGGTATATCCAATTTGAATGAACTCCCACCTTCCATCCCCCCAATACCATATGATCAGCCCATTAAAAAGTCAAAACAAAATCCAAGAAATGTGTCGTTTTTTGTGCAACTCCAAGCCAAAATCCAATCGTCTAAACCTGACGTCCTAGGATCCGACAAACAACCCATATCGCATGATCCCAAAGCTCCAACACAGATGAACCAAATCAAACTACATATCACATCGAAACAATCTAACTGGACAGCCAAATCTGCCGACTTCTGGAACGAATCAGCACCGAGATCGACACAAAAGACATCAGGTCGCACATGTACACTCACAAATCGAATCGAATTCCCACCACCCAGATCCAACTCACGGCAAAAAAAACCAACAAAAACTGCTATTTTCACACGACGAGGCTCCAAACAGCTTCTCCCAATTGACACCGATTCAACGCGCAACGCAAACAAAATGCGCCACCTCCAGGCCAAATGCCAAGATTACCAGATCCCAATCCACCAACGAAATCACCCAAAAAAATCCATCCGTCACAGCGACACGCGAAACAAGCAGCCTAAAACCCATTCATCCCAATCCGTACCTCAACGCACAAAAATACGCCGTTCCTCACCGAATTCCCGCACCCCAGATCCGAGCCACCCCAACCCGGCAAACTCCGAATCGCCCATACCTTAATCGCGGACCCCGGCGCGGCCATGGCCCCGACCTCAGATCGGCCCCAGAGCAGCGCCCGCCCGAACCCCCGCAGGAACCGCGCCGATCAGACCAACTTAACAACCCCCACCGCGGCCAACATTAAACAAACCCATCCCATTTTTATCAAAAAAGAAAAATAATCGGGCGAAATGGGATTTGGTCGCACCTGAGTCGGGGGCGGCGTCGAATCGTGGGCGAGGACTAGCTAGCTAGCGCGGTTGCTGTCGCTGATGCCGTTAGCGCGCGCCTGGGTGGGCCGGCGTTAGCACAGGGAAGCGAAAGCGAGGTGCGTTTATCGATTAAATTAATCGGCTAATCACTCGGTTAAATGGGAGGGAGGATGCGAATTATTGGAGGCGAGAGGCGAGGCGTGCTCGCCACCATGGAGGACGAGGAGGAGGAGGAGGAGGTGGAGGTGGAATTGTTTGGGAGTTTGTGCTATATGTACTTTGAATTTTTTGTCATTACTGGTATGTTATTTTCAACTCTTCAGCTGACTTTTGTTTTCAATTTTGTACAGTAATTATTATTCATTAGATAAATGAATTGTAGTCAAATATTATAGGCTTCGCTCATTTCAATTTCTGGTTTTTAATTTACTATTTTTTTAATTTCATCTTTTTTTAGTTTTTTGGTTTTTGGGATATTTTGCCTTTTTTTTAATTATTCCTTTGTATTATCCGTGATATGCTAACATATTTTTCTATTTTTAAAATTTTTAATTTTAATTACATTAAATAAACTATCATCAGCTACAGTAAAAATAAACAAACTATAGCAAAAAAAAGTCGTAATTCATCATCGAATTGAGCCCCCCTTAAAGCTCAACCCCAAAAAATTTCCCCGTTGTGTGGTGTGCTCGTGGCTGGTGGCTGCCTGGCTGGTGGTTTGATTAGACGATGCGTACGATGTACCCAAGAAGTAGCATAATAGCTACATTTGCATAATTCGGGGGAGAAAAGGAGAGTTCAGTAATGCAAAGGCAGGCTGTTGAAAACGAGAGTGCAGATTTTTTGTCAAAAGTTTGAACGTTCCAATCGCTTGCTCTGAATAAGTAGATGAAGAAACGAAAAGGAACTATTTTCTATCGCTTCCGGCTAAATGACCATTCACATACAACACAATCTAGAACATCATTACAATGTTCTGGGCAAGCACGGTTGAATTCTCGTATGCATACACTGTCTTACAATAACGGCATAGCTCCTACGGCTAGACGATGGTATATATGGCGTGAAAAATAAACTCAAGTTAGCTCGCCCTGTTATTACTGCAGTTTTACGGTTAAGTGATAATATGGCGCAAAAGGTAACTTAAATCAGCATGCTCGTTATTATTACATTTTGGCGCTAAAAGGGTCGGATCTTAACGTATACACGTCGCCTTGCAGTAGTACGTGTTATGCCGCCGTTGCGCTGAGCGCTTCGGCGGCTTGGGCCCATCCATCCCCTCCCCCTACCAAAAAAAAATTTGCCGCAGCCGAAAGGTGACTAGGATGTT
Organism: Bonia amplexicaulis; assembly: GCA_036346245.1. Classification (NCBI taxonomy): domain Eukaryota; kingdom Viridiplantae; phylum Streptophyta; class Magnoliopsida; order Poales; family Poaceae; genus Bonia; species Bonia amplexicaulis. Next base: position 2,031,030 of record CM070750.1, on the reverse strand, counting down.
TAGGATAGTCCATGGCATTCATGGAGGTCGGCCACCGGCCGGGGAAAAAAAAGACCGGAGAAAAAGGAGAGCGACAGGGCGACGAGATGATGGGAAGGACGTGCCCGGTTGGGACTCGGAGCCTGAGAAGAGAACAGACAAAGTCCTATTCCAGCTCCAGCCCGCCACGTGTGCGCGCCAGCCTGGAGGCGTGGTGCATTGTATGGGAGTCGAGGTGTACCGACGCGCGACAGGGTGGTGACTGGTGAGCCCCTGTTCGGTGCTTGGACGGGTCCTGCTCCGTGTTCGCGGCTGTGCCTGCCGGTGGCGGTGGCAGGACCGGAGGATTATTCGGTCATTTTGGTGCTGCTTTCGGGGTTTCGCGCGGTGCCGTGGCCTACTCGCGGTGGCGTGGCGGCTGTCTGCGCTGCGCCGTTGCGTAGAGGGACGGCAACGCGGCGCAGTTTACGAGCGCGGCATGGTGGTTTTCAGTGCGCGGCATGTTGCTGCGAGTGGGGCGTGAAGAACAAGTGGGGGAAGCGTCGAAAGGTGGGAGACCAAGGTCGTGCGCGGGTGTCGTGTCCGGGAGCAGGAGGTGACGGCCTGACGGACCGGCGAGCGACGAGCGACGGCGCTCCTCGCGCGCTCGGGGTACGAAGCTACAACCGCGCACGACACGAGGTAACTGCCGGCAACGTGCGGATGGAGACACGGAGGAATGGATGAGCTTCCTGTTTTTTTTTTCCTTCAAGATTAGGATTTAGGCAGCGGTGGGGTTCGGAATGGTAGTGCGAAAGCATAGGGGGGATTAAGAAAGCAATAAACAGACTTGGTTCTCACAGTAAGAAGGCAGTAAAAAGACTTGATTAACTCTTCATCTCACACAAGATTGACTACACTAGTATTAGTAGTTTTCTTGATATATTAACGAGTAGTAATTGAAGATTAGATCAAATTTGCTCCTGCCTTTGGTACGTTCCTGCATGTAATGTCATAAGACTCTGCTCACTCACCCACAGGGCGGCAGCCGTGAGAATTGACTATTAGAAACGGGTGAGACGAGGAGGACGAAGTAAACAGACTTCACTACCGCCGCCGGTTATGATGAACCAAAGTTGTACTTCTACAGTAGTACTAGCACCGTATACGCGCGTTTCCTAGTTGCACGTACAAGTGAGAGGAAGAGGCGCTACAGTAGTGTACTAGTACGTGACAGCGTGACTGTACGAATTGCGTGGTTTGCATGTACAGTCCACTGTTTCATTTCCTCTGAGTCTACTGTTTCGTAGGCTGGTGGAAACGAACGAACTTCTCGAGGTCCGAGCAGTCGAGCACAACTCGGCCTGCTTTAGCTGAGCACGGCCGCATCCGGCCCGCGTCCCGTCTTAAGGAGGAAATGTTGGGCGCTTTTTCTCTTGTTTTACTTCGATCCAAACTAGCACGGGCCAGCATATAGCGCTCCACAGCCCACCCCCACGCTTCGCCCAGTCCAACCTTCCGCGGCACCCGGCCACAGTTTAAGCACTCTCGTTTCGGCTTCAACTTCTAACTTATTTTTTACTATTTATAAATTTTATCTTTTTTCTGAACTTTTGATTTTTTTGAGATTTTTTGCCGGTTTTTTTCCGTATTCATTTGCATTATCCGTGATGAGTTAGCATATTTTTTCTATTTTTATTTTTTAAAAAAATTAATTACATCAAATAAATCACCTTTAGTTACAGTGAAATTCTAGCCGTTACAGTGCAATTTCAGCCATAAGCTATAGCTTTTCAGCCCAACCTAATAAGGCCTAATAATAGGGGGTAGAAATGAGCCGGCTCAAGCCAAGTTCGGCTGAGCTCACATGGAGCTACGCCTTGGCTTGGCCTGTTAAGGAAATGAGCTATAAGGCCAGCTCGATTTGACTTGTTCGCTGGCTTAAGTTGGCTCGTGAGCCAAGGTGCCTAAACTACTCACAAGTCTTCTATAAGGATTCACCAGACAACAACGCTCCTCCATATCTTCCTCTCCTCCCTACCACTACAAAACACAGCTCTAAAGTAATATCATTTTTTGCTATAAGCCTGTAACTCAACATAGCCAAGGCAAAAGTTTGTGATACTTGGATATACTAAGACCAAGCGAAGTACACATTGCACAGCTAGAATTCTATGGCCACATACACTCCTATAAACATGTTTTAAAGCAGATAATTTCCATAAAGGGAATGATCAAGCATTACAACAAGCACTGATGCACAGAATTGCTTATGCTTTTGATTTCTAGTCAATCAAAATACCAAGAAGCTGAGAACGACACAATAGCAAGTTAGCAAAATTTTGGTGAATATAATGCTTACGGATAGCAATATAGAATCACTTCTTGCACAGGTTAAACAGAAAGCATGCTCACAACAATTTTGGTGAATATAATGCTCACAACAATTGCACAGTGCGTATATATGCAGACGAGCATAGATCCACCACAACTTGTACCAGTACAAATACCAAGTAAAGCAGCAAACTTCAATAATGCATAATCAAACAAGAGTAGAGCAAATTCAAGATATGTGGTTTTTACTTCGTCCACATGGGAGTTGGTTGTTGTTACCTCGCCGGCCTTGGTAGTGAGAATGTGCGGAGTGAAGGCGATGGTCCAAGACCCTGCAAGAAATCACAACCACCACCGCAAGTTAGATTAGATTTAAGAAACCAGTGCAAGAATTAAATCACATACCCAGGGCTTTGAACTGCTTCTTCATGCCAGAGGCAGGGGGTCGACCATGGCTCTTGGCGTTAGGATTAGATGGGTCTGCTGATGGAGAAGCCATCCTGGCCAAGTGGGGCGGTGTGGCGTTGCCGGAAGCAGAGGAGATGGGAGTAAGCGCAAGGGCCATGCTCCCATCAGGCGTGTACTTGCGCGGTCGGGGCCGCTACTTGTCTGTTCATGAGCCGAGTCGATTTCGAGCCCAAGCGGCTCACGAGCCTTAAACTTTTTGTCCAACCCTATTTAAGACCATACCGTACCGTGGTCGACATCATTCTGTTAGCTTAGCTCTTTCATTTAGAAAATCAAAAGCCAATACAAACATTTGGTTTTTCAAAACGGTTTCTCTATTTCTCTTTCTACAATCTCACTCCAGGAATAAGTCAGAGAGTCACGGGCGTATTATACACATCACTTCTTTCACTTCCGTCACACACACGTTTCTCTTCCTCATTTTTTCACCGTTCCTCCTCTATTTTAAAAGCCGTTTCTTTTAATTATTATTATTTATTTTTAACAAAAAAATATAGGCTACAACTAAAAAACCACCAGCGAATAAGGATGAGAAGAAGTGGACAAATTCCGTAGGCTTGTGCTGCTAAACCCAACACTTTTTTCCCCCGCCCGGCTAGCTCCGACCGGCTCGTCCGACTCGCAGCATAGCAAATTAGCAATCAATAAGGGCCCACGAGTTCTGACTTAGTCCGGAACTTCTCGATCTGGCATGACATCTGAAGCACAGAAGTAACAGCCGCGCGCGTTTCCCGCCACGCCCCTCGGCCTCCCGCCGGATCCACCACGGCCGGACGGAGGCCTCACCTCACTCCGTCACAGTCACACCACTCCGGTGAGTACTGCTTCCCCGATGCCGCCCGCGCCGGCGCTCCCGTGGCGCCTCGCCCTCCCGCTCCTCGCCTTCGTATCCGTTCCCTTCCTCCTCCCGCTCACCCTCCCCTTCCTCCGCCGCCCCTCCACCTCCTCCCCGCAGGCGCTCGTCCTCCACCGCCTCAACTGGCTCCCATCCCCACTGCCTCACGTCCCACCTCCACCGCCGCCACCACCTTCACCCCCGCCGGCACCAGCAGTGCCTTCTCCACCGCCGCCGTCTATGCCATCGCCCGAGACGGCCGGCGATAATGCAGGCGAAAGGTGCGATGTGTTCGACGGCGAGTGGGTGCGCGATGAGGAGGCGCGGCCGCTGTACGCGCCGGGCACGTGCCCCTACGTAGACGAGGCGTACGACTGCGCGGCGAACGGGCGGCCCGACGCCGGGTACACGCGGTGGCGCTGGGCGCCGCGCCAATGCCGCCTCCCCAGGTACACCACCAACACAAACATACTGGATCCATCACGGCGACTCTTCGAGCCATCGCTGATTCGCTCACTAGGACCGTAGGTTCAATGCGACAGATTTCCTGGTGAGGCTGCGAGGCAAGCGGCTGATGCTCGTCGGCGACTCGATGAACCGGAACCAGTTCGAGTCCATGCTCTGCATCCTCCGCGAGGCCCTTCCCGACAAGGCCAGGATGTTCGAGACTCGCGGGTACAGGATCACCAAGGGCCGAGGCTACTTCGTCTTCAAGTTCGTGGTAAAGTGATAGTTCTAGGTCTGCAAATTAGCCTAAATTCAAGGTGGTGGTATGCTCATTGAACAACTGTAGGATTACGACTGCACCGTGGAGTTCGCCCGGTCGCATTTCCTCGTTCGCGAAGGGGTGCGCTTCAACCGTCAGGGGAATTCCAATCCGATCCTCCAGATCGACCGCATCGAAAAGACGGCTAGCCGGTGGAAGAAGGTCGACATCCTCGTCTTCAACACCGGCCACTGGTGGACGCACGGCAAGACGGCCAGGGGGTACGCATGCAAATGTGGCTGCTTGATCAATTTATTTGCAATTTTGGCCTCTGCTTACTCTTGGTTCTTGAACAATGTGAGCAGCAAGAACTACTACAAAGAAGGTGACACAATTTACCCCCAATTCGACTCGACTGAAGCTTACAGAAGAGCCTTGAAGACATGGGCGCGCTGGGTGGACAAGAACATGGACCCGGCGAAAAGTGTAGTCTTCTACCGAGGATACTCCACAGCACATTTCAGGTAGTGACCAACCGACCATTGCTCTAGCATCAGCATTTGCAATACCAATTCAGTTCAAGCTAGATCAGGACAAGTTTTCACTTGGCTTTTGCCGTGCAGGGGAGGGGACTGGGACTCCGGCGGCTCGTGCAACGGGGAGACGGACCCGACGTTCAGAGGAGCAGTCGTCGACAGCTACCCCCTGAAGATGAGGATCGCGGAGGAGGTGATCGGTCGGATGCGGTTCCCGGTGCGGGTGCTGAACGTGACGAAGCTGACCAACTTCCGCAAGGACGGCCACCCGTCGGTGTACGGCAAGGCGCAGGCGAAGAAGAAGGTCTCCAGGAGGAAGCAGGACTGCAGCCACTGGTGCCTCCCCGGCGTGCCGGACGCGTGGAACGAGATGATTTACGCCTCCCTTGTCTTGGATCCGAAGCCCAGCTCATGGAAACATCCATGAAAGGTAGTACTCGTTTTATGTTTCGTTTTGAGCTGACGGGAAAACTAAAAATTGGATTGATCTTTGCCTACCTAGAGATAGCATGAAATTAAGTATAAACTTTTGTTTTTGTTCTTTTGGATGTACTAATCCCCCCCCAAGTTCCAATATATTCAATTTCTAAAGCCAAAATTAAGAGCATATTTGGCTCCGATTAAGTGATTATTCCTGCACTCTTGATTATACAATCGAAACAGAAGAGAGACACCATGCGTTTTGCAATTTAAGTACATAGCGAGGAAGGGAGTTAGACAAAGGGACCATTGGAGACGGACTACATGCAGTTTACGTAATCGTCATGTGAACGCTTATACGCAAGCCAAATCTGAAGGCTATATGTCAGACTACGTGGAGATCACCCTATAATTGTGATAACTAATTGACTTTTGGATTTGAGTTTTTGTGGAGTTTAAGTTCGGTTTTGCATTGTGCATTGTATGAACGAATTGCGCAAACTGATATCTTTGTGTATCGTGCGGTGCTACGTGACGGTTTGTTTGTTTGTGTTGGTTTAAGAACTTCGGAACTAGATCATGACAAGGCATAGGAGGACCGAGACTAGGTACAGGGTGGCGCTGAGGTCCAAAACGGACAGAGAAACGCTGAAGATGATCGAGACTTGCGGGGTGGTTGCAAGTCGCGACGACAAGGAACCGGAGTGAGAGCTACCGGTGGTGGCCATGATGGGCAGTGGTAAGGTAGATCGGGACTAGCTCAGGGAGGAGTTGAGGTTCAGACGGTCAAAGAAGCCGGGTGGCGGGTGCTGTCATGTGCGAGAAGAAGCATGTAGTGAGCCAAAGTAACTTGGGTCATTTACAAGCGAGAGCGGTTTGGTGGTATTCGGACGTGTGAGAGGCTTGACGGTAAGTAATTGGGGTCACATGGAAGATGGAGAAGTATGGGCGATGCTTCGTGGAAAATAAAGTGGGATGTTTCGTCGAAAGCGGTAGAGGGGTATTTTGGTAAAATTGCTCAATACCAAGAAACGTGCGTGAGTAAAACTAGGCATTATGTAGGGTTAATGGGTTATCCTCAGTTTGGTCTAATGAGTGCATTAGATTTTGGTTCAAATTATGAGTCTATATAAGAGGAGAGGAGACAAGAGTCAGTAACTCAGTATGAGCTCCACACGCCTCAGTGCCCAAGGGATATCGGCGTTTGCAATCTGGGAGACGCTAGTTTCCATCCAGTCCACCCTCCTTGCCCGTGGTTGAATCGGCCGCTTCCCTCTTGGATTACAAGCCTTGGATACAAAACAGAGTAGGCAAGCATGATCCTGACATTTTCAGTTCTTCACGTTTGATGTGCCTGTATAAATTGGGAATTTGTAACTTGGTACTTTTTTTATATAGTTTGTTTCGGTATTAGGTTAAAGTATCTTTTAAGCCATAACTTTTCAAAATGAGTAAATTTGCTCCATGTCATCGTAATCGTCACTGAGTTGAAAATACCGTCGCAATTGGACATCACTTTGAAATACCATTGCAAAGACCAAAACTTCTGGAAAGTGCAATCGCCGTCATATTTTTCATCCATGGGCTCCGTTAATATCCATTTTAGTGAGAGAAAATATCATAAATGACAATTTTGCTCCCATGGCTTTCTTCTTATCTACTATCTCTGCTTCATTCCTTCGTTCCGGAAGAGTTAAGAATGGGAGAGGATAAGATGAAATGGAAGGTTGGACTGGCCCTAAGAAAAAGAAAAGAAAGAAAGAAAACGAGATATAATGAGGGCAGAATGGTCCTTTTGAACCTCCTTTGAGATGTCATTTTCCAGAATTTTGGTTGTTTCTGATGGCATTGCGAAGTCGACCTCCTTTGCAATAGTATTTCTCAACTAAACGATGACTATGATCACAAGGAGCAAATTTACTCTTTCAAAACAAATGGTATTTCTCAACTCCATGATGACTATGATCGCAAGGAGCAAATTTACTCTTTCAAAACAAAGGATATAGCATAACACAATAACCACAAACTAGCACTTAGCCACACCAATCAGCATAACTGTTAGACCATATGGTTAGGTCTAGAATATTTATGATAATAAATAATTAAAAATATTGCTTATTAATATTATTTGAGATGTGTGGTGTGTATGGACTCGTGTGGCAAAAAAATGTTGCTTTGAAATTTGCATGTGTAAGATAACTCAGAGACAATCATAGTTTACAGCGAGGATCAGGAGATGGCTTGGCGCGAATTCATGGTCTAGAGGGTTAAGGATGTTGGAAGAGACGGTTGTGCTTAAGTTGGGGCGCGTGAAGATTAAAGATGGATAATACGTGTTGAAGCTATGGAGGTGCAGTCCGAAGGTTACGATACGTGACAAAAGGTTCTTAAATAAACATGTTATGTACTTGTTTCAGGTCTCTTATTTGTTAGAATTGAATATGAACTTGTTTAAGTCGTAAACTATAAATAGAGATGTGTTAAAGGCTAATCCTAAAATTAAGTGATGTAATTTTTACGCTAGAGTTTAAGAATAACAGGAGAAAACTTTGCAGCGACAAAACCGATGATTCAGCAGTACAAAATTGATCTGAAAAAAGGGGACGACGGCGCGCCGCGTGGAGTTCGTCTTCGATTCGTTCGCGAGCGAGGAAATCCCGTCCTTGGTCATCTTGCACGTGAACCACCGCACGAACGGAGAGAAGCCAGCATAGTTCACGAAACGCGGCGTCTCACTACAACTCCTGGGTCATCGTGCGTTGTTCTCGTTTTCAGACTTCATGTGAGAAAGGCAGTAAAAGCGACGAGAATCAAGAAAGAACTTCCTCTACATACATCTATCCTTCGCCGTGCTTTCTCGTTTCCCACGCCCGGTACCAGTGCCGCATGCCATTAGCTTTCACCACGACATCTTCTTGCCAGCCGGCCGATCTATCCTTCTATCTCTACTGCTGTCTGACTTGTTCTTTTCTAATTGTCATTGACGAAGGAACTGGAGCCACCGCCGCCGCTGATAACCTAGGCACTAGCCACAACTCTATTAGTTCGTCACCGGCTCCTCTCTCCTCTTCTCGGACGTTCTCGTCGGTGTTCAGTGGGTTGGGGACCCGTTAAGTTCTAGAAGTAATTTTAGTTTTTTTTAGTTTCTTCAATTTTCGTTACTAGATTCTTCTCCGGTGTGTTTTCGGTTGGATTTTCATTACCCTCCATGGGTTATATAGTACGAACTTACCTAGACGACAATAGCGGTGTCTACATCGGAGATCGACACTTGGCAAAGTTAGGTGCAAATAAATCACCTTTGATTATCTTCCAACGAGCAGCGCCGCTACCAAGACATAAGTCCTACACGTCAATGAAGATAATTGACAATCTACTTCCTACTACCGTGATAATCGACAATTATAAACACTGTTGCAAGATATGGCTTCTACTGCGAGGAAGAGCAAAAAAGTCCAATACATTCATTGATTCAAGGACTTGATGGTAGCATGTTGCTCATCTAGAGTATTAAATGTAAAAGTTAGGTACGTATGTAGTTTATCATTGAGTTATTATTCATATAAATCAGAGGTTTTCCAAGGAAAAAACATTTACAAACTAGCCTAGCTTAACACGTACCTGAATGAAAACACAAGCTCTAATTTCCCACCTCCCTAGTTTGGGTCTAGATGGTCTCAAAAAAAGATGTTTGGGTTTAGACGACCACGGATCACGAGTAATAGATTCCACAGGCCCAAAATACCCCCATTGCTAATTTTTTACCTCCACTGTGCCCAAAACAAATTAGGTCTGCTGGCTGCAGCCTACTTATTTGATGCAAACAAAAGCAAAGCCGGAGACTTTTGGGCCTAAAACCGGCCTACGCCTCACCCGGCCCGATCATGCATGCATACTTGCCCAAGCATATGCATGATCGATGCAGAATTTGCAGAGCCAGTGCCTAATTTTCAGCTCAAAACGCACACACGCACAGCCAAAGCCAGCACAAGTTGTTGAACTCTCCATTCCCTTCTTTTTCCCGTAGGAGACGCTAGCTGCTTTAACCTTTTCGCCCTTCAAATCATCAAGAAGGAACAAGAGCAAACGCGCCAACCTGATGAAGAGCATGTGATGCGAAAGTGCAAAAGGCGCATCTTTTCTGTGCGTCAAAACAGAAGCCAAACAAGCAGTATTATTCTCTCTCATGACGAGGGAAACAAATTCTGTCGAGCCCAACGGTGGGGATCTTGCTGTTGCTTTGTGGTTCAGGGATGGCTACTTGACCTTCAGCTCCTGTGAGTTCTGAAGCCTGAACAAATTAGGTGAGCCCAGCGTCGTCTTCAGTTTGAGTTGTGAACATATGTATAAGGGGAGCTGATCAGCATTGTCTCACATTTCAATCTGAAGTTATGTTTTTAGCTACTAGCTCTTCGACATTCTTCTTTCGAAGGACTTCTTGTACTCTTGCAATCCATCTTGATCTAACTGTGAAGCATATGGAAGTTACTGCCAAGGTTTTGCCAACGGTAAAACCGAGGCCATATAATGCACACCCGATAGGCATGCAGGACCAAAGTACAAGGGGTAAAACGACGCAGGATCAGATCATGTGCCGGCCAGCCGTAATGATTCGGTGTGCTCCTGCATGCGGCCCGCCGGCCGGCGAGCGCAGCGAGCTAGCCCTTCTCTTCGCGAATCGTACAGCAGCAACAAAAGCGGCATGCCATCATTGATGCTTCTCTCCAGGCACCCACAAATCAGCATTCCCAATTCAGCAACCGCCCCCTGCCTTCCAGGACTGTCTCGTCTCATAATTCTTGCAATCTTAATTGCATACATATACACACCTAATCTTTCTACATGCATATATCTTCTTGCATCGCTTCAAAGAAGCAAAATTCACATGCACAGGAGCAATGATCTGCATGGCTTTGATCGATCTGAGTGATTTCTCCTCTGTAAATACTAAATAGCCTTTGTTTCCACTGAAACGTTATAGGCTGATCTGAAAGGAGATAGGACCAGTGGAAAAGAAGAAGAAAAAAGAGGTAAAAATAAAGGGTTCAAGCTTTCAGGAAAGGGAGATAACTTTGCTTATTATCCAAGACACAAATAGGTGGCCTTTTGGAACGAGGTGGGGAACATCCATGCGTGCACACGTACACGCAGCAGGCCAGCAGCAGCTCACCCCCCAGTATACACATCATCGATCGCTAAGCGTTTGATCGATAAATCTTTTTTTTTATCTCAGAAGAAAACTCGAGTTTTGTCTCGAATATTGTTGCGGCGGCAAAAGGACGAGAGGAAACATCGTTTGTCATGTACCAACTGTACTGACGCATTTGTGTATGTCTTGCCTGTCCGACTTCTTCCCCGGATGCGAAAATTGGATAAGCCATTTGTTCTTCCCCCAATTCCGTTGTGTATGATATCGTCAAAGTTTTCAAAGTTCAGTATTTACAAAATATCACTCGTTCCTGGTTAAAATAAAAAATGACTTGTTTCAGGGCTAATATAGTACTTCCTGGCCAAATTTATAAGGTATATTTTTTCTTGGTATATAGATCAAGAATATAGTGAAAATTCGTCGATATATCGGACCTGTTTTACTTTTAATTGAGCCGTTTTGTTCAGTTCAACTGAAGTTAATTCTCTCAAAAGGAAGATACAGTGAAAGAACTTTGTTGTAGATTTCATTGGATACTTACGGTACAAATAGTCATACGTACTACAGCTATACGCTTCTACAACGAGTTGATCGATTGTGCTGCATACTTGTTCAGAGAAAAAAATTATGTATACTACAATTATGCATGAACAGTTGAGAAATGGTCAAATCATTAAACCCAGATCTGAGTGCCATTAACTGCTTTTTCTCCAGATCTGTTCTGCCCTCTGAATTCTGCTCAGCTCATGCATGCATCTCTGTTTATGTACCCAAAAGACTACAGCAAGATGACACACTTCGGAAGCTCACGTCAGGCTCCTTTCCTCTCCGGTCCTCGCCGAATCAATTCGCTTCTCTCTCTCTCTCTCTCTCTCTCTCTCTCTCTCTCTCTCCCCCCATTAGAGGAGAAATTAACCAAACTTAAGGCGGGCCTCCCAGATTAGTTAGCTTCCATTTTCCAAAAATTAGTTGTCCCAACAGAAAAGTCAAGAAAGCAAGAAGAATCATGCAAAGAACACCCAAACAAATCCAGATCACGCAGTTTACGTACACCATTTTGCATCAGAAGTTCAGAACATGAAGGAAGGAAGACGAACAATTTAACCACCTGCAAACGGCGAGTTTGCGCTCGGAGTTGATCACTTGATCCCCAGGAAATTATCTGTTTGTAATTCCACCATCCATGCATCCGCTTTGCGCGAAGACAATCGTGCGCAGCCAACAATATATATGTACAACCCGGTTATTCAAACTCGATCAATCTGAGAAAGAGAAACGCACTCCGCTAAACTTGGGCACACATGCGTGGCGTGGCATTCGTGGCCAATTCCCTTTTTTTGAAGAAGCCACGAATCAATTCTCCCACTCGCAAGTCGCAACAATGGCGCGCAGGCGCGGGCGAGCGACTCATATGGATCAAGAACGCATCACATTAAGCGACACAGATCACCCCACGGCGTGCACCCGGATCTTCTTGGCAGGCGGGCACGGCGGTGAGGCCGCGGCGCGCGGCACGAACACGGCGGCCAGGTCGTGCGGTACGGGGAAGAGCGACCGCTGCGGCGGCGGGCTGCCGCAGCGCTTCCTCTTGGCCGGCCTCCGCTTCCGCGGCGCGGGAGGGCACACCGTGGCCGGCCGCAGCGCGCTTGCAGCCGACGTCGGCGTAACGCAGCTGGTACTGTCGGCTGCGCCATCTTTGCCACCTTCTTGCCGTGCAGGGGCTCCACTCGCCGTCGGTGTGAGGCAGCCGGTGTCGGCCGCGCCCTCTTCGCTGCCTTCTTGCCTTGCCATCATGGCTCCGCTCTCCGTCGGCGTGGCGCAGCTGATGTTGTCGGTAGCAGCGACTCCGCCGTTGTCTCCTCGCCGTGCCATGGTGGCGCCACTCACAGCGGTCCGGATCGGCCGGAGCACCGCCAATTCCGACAGCTCGAGTTCGAGGACCATTGAAGTAGATCGATGGATGGAAGAGATAGTCAAGACTCAGCCAAGAACTAGCTAACGAGGTTAAGAGGGTTGTGTGCGTGGATTATACTGGGAAGCTAACTAGTAGTGTGCATTTGTATGTTATTTTGTAGTAGTGGCGGTGTAAAGGAGGAGGAGGGGGAGGCGGCCGGCAGGCGTGGAGGCGAGGAGGAGATGGAGGTGATGATGGCAAAGGGGAGGGAGCTAGGCTAACTAAAGGAGAGGGCAACAGAATTATATGCAGGCAGGCAGCTGCAAAACAAAAGGGGAGTACATGTTAAATAGTCACGAGAGAGAGAGAGAGACGAGAGGTAGAAAGAGAAGATGAATGACTATACGAGAAGATTTAGGTTTTGTTGTAATGAATTATTGCCATTTTAGAGAGTGTGAATTTGGATTTTATAGAGTTTAAAATTCTTCAGTGTTGTCTGTTAGCAAAACTGGTCCAATCGCTCGACGTTACCGGTCAGACCACTGGACAGTATTGGTCTGACCGGCCAGGGCATATAGTCAGACTAGTAAATGCTTTCATCTTGGCTGATTTTTGAGAATTAAGTTAGGGGATGATTTGATTTGATCTAGGTCAATTCATATGTGGGTTAAGTTGTGAAAAATTTATGCTTAGAAACGATTTCTTTGTTGTTGGATGTGTAGAGTCGCTTGGAGTCAACTATAGTTAATGATGAGGATCGGGACTACTCTCATAGAGCAGCTGAGACCCAGAATAATCAAGGATGGCTGGTGCGATGGCTGAGCTTACGCATGGCACGAGAAAGCCAGGAAATATTGAAGAGAAGTTCGAGCGATGGGTTCATCATGAGGTTTGATCGGTCCAAATGAGGCGTGGTCCAATGAAATCGGCACGAGAGAGACTTACCAATGCTTGGCAAGCATGACGATTGCATGCAAGGGAAGGTGAAGATCGGATCAAAAAAGGGTATTATGGTAAATTGACTAAAATACCGAAAACTAGCTTGGATCAAAACCGCGACACTTGAAAAAGCAATTTAGGTCAAGTAGAAGCTGATAAGATCAAGTTGGATTAAATGCTAAGGACTTAGCGGATTCGGGCTTATATGCTTTGAAAAACATGCATAAGTATAGTGCATGAGTAAAACCTGTGTTGTATGGGGTTAACGAGTTTTTCTAATTTTGCACTAAGTAGATAGTATCTATTAGAATTAGATAGGTACAGGTAATACATCTATTTAATGGGTTGGGATGGAGACTTGCTAATTATTCATCCAACCATCCAACCTTTGCAAATGAAGCCAAGTGTTATAGGGTTAGGGTTTAAGAAGTGTGAGTGTTGTGGTGTGCTTTTTTGTTCTTCAGGTGGAGTGGATATAAAATATTCATTCTTAAGTAGCAATACATCAACTTTGTCTATCTCTCTTGAATCCCTTTTGTGTTGGTTGATTTGCTCTTGATTTGCTTGGTTTTGATGTTCTCTCTCTCCTTCTTGATCTTGCTGTATGCCAAGAATGAGTAAGTGATGAAGATATACCTTGAAATCAATCCCCATCTATCTAGACATCAGTTTTGGCAAAGTTCATAAAGTTGGCCAGTTTTGCTTGAATTTGACCTATTCGAGTGTTTTCTTGATCCAGTTATTTTTGGCTCGATTAATTTGGTGTTCTTGCTTGTTGTAATATGCGAAAATATGTCTAGATCTATCTTGTTTATTATTCACCTATGAGCAAGTCATATTCACCGTTTTCGGTTTTTGGCTAGTTTTGGTGCAATCTTGCTTGCTTTTTAGAAAGGTCTGAATTTGGCATGGACTTTTATGATCTTTGGTTGGAATAGGTTTCTAAGATCTTGAGTAAGGTGTGTGTAAATTTTCAATTTATTTTGCCTTGTTTTTTGGAGTTGTACCAAAAGTTAGATCGCTTCGCGCTATTATGGAACAGGGAGGCCGATCAAACCTCCCTCCTGCCGGTCCAACTGTCATCTCCAGTCAGACCAGCTTGCTGCTAGCGGTCTGATCGTCAGGCTTCAGTTAGACCGCCCCTGGTAGCTAGTCTGACCGTCTAAAGTATTAATTTCTTCTTATTTTGATTTCTTGAGTAGCTTGTTTCATGTTTTTGCTTTTGATCCTAATCTTAATAACCCTTTAGTTATTTGAGTGAAGAATCGGTGAATACGTAAAAGAAATTACAAATACACTGTTTACTCTCCTCAGTTACCATACTGGCAATCAAGAGTTCGTGCAAATGATAGTGGGTGCAAATGATTGTGGGAGGAATGAGAGGGCGGTGAAACTTTTGGATCGAGTAGATCGCACCCTCGCTATTACATGATCCATCGCTGTCTCTCCATCCCTTCTCTTCTCTCCTTGCACCAGAAAAGGTTTGATACGGATCAGATGGATCAGCAGCAGCTAGCATGAACAGACGGATCGATGCAGGCCGGCCGGAATTTTTACTGCACCGGCCGCGCACTGATGGTTCGTTCTAGCATGCAAGCGGAGTAGTTTAAGGACTGTAATAAATGGCTTGCTCTACAGCCGCCTCAAGAATGTTGCGATCGACCTAGAGGCTAGAGGTGGCAGGAGGGAGTGGAGGAACATGTTACAGCAGCAGCACAGTGAAGTTTGCACTGCATGCAGGACGGTGCTGATCTTTATATTGATAAGAGTCTATACTCCACAGTACATACAGCGGTAGTGATATGTAGCTAGGACTAATGGCCCTCTTGCGGGTTAGATGGCTCTCATCAATTTTGCCTGGCTGGATGTATTACGGTCCTGTTCTACACAGTTTCTATCTTTTAAATTTTAGAAGTTAGCTTTTTAATAGAGTAGCTTTTTAAGGTGCCGTTCGTAGGAGTTTTTACAGAAGCCGCTTTAAACAGAGTGTTTTCTCAACACGAATGACAATCAGCTAAAACACACGATACTTTTGGAAAGGCCATAGTACAGAAGCAGTCCCATTATCACTAACAAAACTAGGTCTTTTTCTCCAACAATTTACTAGCGGTAGTGCATGGAAATTTTAAAGTAACAAGATTTCGTTTATTTTTTTCGAGAGGAATAGCATGATTTTATTGGTCGCCAAATATACAATCGTATATTGGAAAATTAATCCACTTTAAGGCATTCTTCTTTTGCTTAATACGTACTGGTCCTTTTATTGCTCTCTATATATACCAGTACTAACAGTTTCAAGTTGAACACCTCACATTTCGTTGTAGAGAATTGGACACGAATGTCAGAGAGGAGGGAATTAAATTAGATAATTGGGAATGTAAGAAGTTGCAAGCAGTAGCAAAAGGGTTGGGGGCGAGTAGGAGGTAAAAGGTAGCTTTAACTCGTGCGTTCGCTGGTTCATGTGGCCGTGTCATGGCTCATACGGGGTGTGGTGCTTTCTCTCTCCCCCTTTAGTCCTTTCCTCCTAGGACCACTGCCAGGTGGGTCCCGCCCTTGTAGCCGTAGTGGGCTGCACATCGGCACTGTGGGCCAGGGGCCAAATAATTTTAGCTCTGTGCGAAAAGATCGGATCACCCCAGCCGTCCGATCGACCTCAAGGATATGCATGATCACCCCAGATGCACGCAACCTGCAAGCCAGTCCCGTCCTTTTTCTTTGCTCCTTGTGAACTAGTACTGTAACATATATGTCGTTTGAGCAAAAACGTTTCCATTTGAGTTACTGCAAAAATTATTTTGAACTATGTGCCACGTATATATTTATTATAGCAAAATTCAAATTTTGCCTACCACATGTCTATAAGTTATGGATGTATCTAGACATCGTTCGGATGTTTCTTTCTAACAATCATTCAGATTTGAGATCATTAGATTAGAGATCCAACAGTCCCTATTTTTTTGAAGAAGGGAGAGATTTTTTTTGAGGGGGTGGGAGAGAATTCATGGCTACTGGATCTCTAATCTAATAACCATAAATCTAGATGATAGTTAGAAAGAAAATTTTTAGATGATATTTATCAATACCTGTAAGTTTTACATGGTTGCAAATCACCGTCTATGGTCAGCTGATCAAATACCTACTCTTCTGAACATGAAATAAATGAAGGAACTGAAACACCAGCAATAAATATTTGAAATTATGGCATACCAGAACCTAAGGCAAGCCATGCAATGCATTAAGCCCCAGCACAGGAGATGTCGATCTCTCGATGATCCCCGATAGTATTTTTTTTGGCCTTTTTTTGCATGCATGCAGGTCACGTAGGAGGCTGGAGACCGTACGGACCATCGATCCGCGCGCGCGCAAGCACAAATAAGCATTTAAGTTTACCTGCAAAATTAATGGCGTAACGCTGACATGTTTGGTAAACACATGCATGACAGCTGACGGCGGAACGGGGGCATAGTGGGTTACTGTAGATTTATGCCTTGATTTTCTATTTTTACGCGGAGTATTTTTTTAAAATAAGATCTATAAATTAATTAGAGTCTATACTCTATCTAGTGAATAGTCAAATTTCAAAAATTTTAATCAAAAATAATAAACTACAGTCTAAAAAATCTATCCACTTATAGAATGCTACAAGTCTGCAAGAGCTAATACTATATGAAATCATTTTAGCCAGATGTGCAGACGTGCATCAGATCGAGGCCGGCTCACTGGGCTCAGAATTACTGTGCCAGAAACCTTCATCTAGCTAGCTAGGTTTCAGTGTCATTTTTGCCATCGTTCTTTGACCTGCCTTTTGCAGTCGTAGTTTTTTTACACAACATTGTTACTACTATTACTCTCTCTCCCTTGCGAGACCTGTTTGGCTCACATGCCGTGAGCTGGTAATTAAATAAGTATTATAGTGAGGTTAATGTCGACAGAACAAAAGAGTTAGCTCTATCACAGGGCCTGCTCCAAACCGTTGAAGCTTATAGTTTTCGGCTATGGCTATTAGTTTTTATTAAAATTACATTGTAGTGGCCGTTAGTTTTTTCTAAATCCTTTAATTAAGAAAATAAAAAAAATAAGAAAGAAATGAAAACACATTTATATCTCCATACAAAATGGAAAGGAAAAGGAGGGGAAAAGCCAAAAAAAAACAAAATTAGAAGCCAACGCGTTTCAAATAGTTTCTGGCTTAAAAAAGTTAGAAGCTAGAAAAAGCCAGAAGTCGAAGCTGTTTAGAGCAGGGCCTTTGAAACACCTCAAAATTCAAATCATTTTATTTCTTTTTGGATTTTGGTTGAATTCTCAATTCTTTCTCAAATTTGGCAATCCTCCTTGATTCTTTGCCTTTCCTCTTCTGCTTTCCCATCTTCCTCTCGCGTTGGCGCCTTTGGCAAAGCCGCCTCCCCCCACCACCTCCCTATTCTCCCTCTCCACGTAGTCGGGCGTTCGCGGCCCAAACTGTGGCCGACCTCCCCTCGAGCGTTCACACCCGTCCTGCCTGCTGCTATCAGCCAGCCCCATCGCTCAGTCGCTCAGCTGCATTTAATGGGTGATTCCAACAACAAGATATAAGTAGATTTTATTATATTTTGATCTGAATAATCTGAGTAAGCAACCGTTGAAACCCCCATTGCTCTTAAGAAGTTGTGATTTCTTGTTTACAAATATTTACAAATAAAATTGCATCCACATTCTCACTAATAAAACCAGTATATTCCCATCCTTTGATAATTCTTGCAAATAGATAAATTAGATTTTACCCTTGTGACTTGCTGCATACAGTTGTACCCATTACTTGTTAAACAACAAACAGAAGAGTAATGGGACAACGATGAATAAGTTGTTGATGAAGAACCAGAAGAGTCCTACTTCATTGACGACCAGTGGTTTTAGGTTTTAGTCTCGCTCAAGTGCGCCTGTGGGAAATTTCTTTTGTATTGTAAGATAACTTTGGATTTGTATGCCCGCTGCATCCAAACTTGGCTGTTAAGCCTTACTTCTGTAATAAAGTCTGGTTATTTGTTATAAGTATGTGTTATTTTGGTGTACACTCATGTATAATTCTTCGTAACTGA
This sequence comes from Bonia amplexicaulis, assembly GCA_036346245.1. Lineage (NCBI taxonomy): Eukaryota > Viridiplantae > Streptophyta > Magnoliopsida > Poales > Poaceae > Bonia > Bonia amplexicaulis. Next base: position 2,012,716 of record CM070750.1, on the reverse strand, counting down.
ACAGTCATGGATAGTTATGGGGTTTACTAGCGCTTCTAGAAATAGGGACGGTACAACCTTAACTACTCTCACTAATATGGAGCAATAGTATTCCCAGCTAGCTTGCTAGAAGACAAATGCCACTTTTTTTTGTGGCTTTGGTTCCAACTTACTGTCTCTGCGAGACCTGTTTGGCTCACATGGCCATTGTTGTCTTGCCTTGAGCTGATAATTAAATCAATTTTACAGTGAGGTTAATGCCCACGTAACCAAACAAAAGAGTTAGCTCTACCTGAACTACTCTCCACTAATATGGGGCAGTACTATTCCCCCAGCTAGCTAGCTAGCTAGGAAGAAAAAGACCCCCTTTTTTTTTTTTTGCTTTTTTGTGGTTTTTGCTTTCGGCTTCTCCAGAAGCCGAAATAAACAGAGCGTCTTCTCCAAACGATTTGTCAAAACCGCTTCTCTAAATAACTTTCTAAGTCTAAAACCATGTACGCCGTCTGCATCACATCTTCACCATCCACCACCGTCTTCAAAAGCATAGCAAAAAACTATCAACTATAATCACAGTAAAAAACCATCAGCCGATAAAATGGTACGAGATCCTTCTGTGTGTCAGGTCTCTATAAATCTCCTCGTCATCCTTGGAACCAAATCAATATTCACTGGGAGGGCAACAACTATAGCTGCAGGATTGCCAAGTAATCCATGGAGATGAAGTCGGCCATTTCTTTCTTCTTTGATTGATCATAGGACCACCTTCCGAAGACTGTTGCTCCAGATTCATATAGTACGAACAAATTGGTGGTTGAAACTTGCGGAAACTTTGAATTGTGCATCCATCTCGAAAGTATTCCTTTCGAAAAAAGAAATAGGATACACCTTTTTTTTATTAAACTATTTTTAGAGTCGATAAATTAGAAGTAGCCTGGCCACAAAATAGCTGGTCCACTGGACACTACCGTTGGAGAACACACAGTGAGCTGATACCCTGGTGAGTCACACATGAAAAACCCTGTGTCACACGTGAAAATCCACACAAGCTATACTATCCTGGAAATATTCGCAACGAGCCAACGAGTGCCAACTTAATTAATCTATATACATATATTAATCCGAGGTCACAAGCGGCTAGCTAGAGAGAGACAACATTTATATATACAGGCTAGCTAAGCATACATATATATGGATGGTCAGATCTAGGGGCGGATCCAGATCAAAATTTTGAGGGAGGAGGGGGGCGCTAATAGAACTTACTGACCAATTTGCTGAATGTTGAGCTGCCGGTCTATGGTAGTCTGTAGCATTGCCGTTGAGAAATAGAAAAACGCTATTGTAGCTATTACCGGTTATCTTGAATACTATGATATACGTCATATTTTGCCTAGGGAGGGTAGCAGTGCTAACTCCACGGTGTGAAGGACAAAACGGCGGCTGTCATGCGGTCCAGCTAGAACTGGGCGGTGGCCACCTGGAACGAGACGTTGGCCATTAATTTAAACTAATTTTTGGTAAACATACCTTAAAATAGGAATTTATGTATTGAATATACAGTTAAATATTTATTTTTCAGTTGCAAAAATATTTTCAGAAATATTGCATTTTCGCTTAACAGATTATTGTTAGTATTGCCATATAACCATTATTTAAATATGTATTTGCTTTATTCTGCACAACCCTGAGCTAGTATGAAATAATTGCACATACGCCCACGGCCCATTACATAATTCATGTTAATAACTACTAGTATTGATTAGCAACATACGAAATGCCTCAACCATTGGGATTTCTTTATTTTCGGAGGTCAACTATTGTCCATTGATATTTAAATGTTGAGATTGGCTGAGTCCCTGAAATTAGCGGCCAGTACTCGAAGCTTGTGCTCGATCCTTGTAGAGTTGTAGACTTGTAAATACGAGAGAGATGCTCCACGTCAAGAGTCAAGATGTTGTTTTGGCTTGTAATCATTACTACAAATACAATCATTTTGATCATGCAAAGACGCTACAAATACAATCATTTTGATCATGCAAAGACGCTACAAATATAATCATTTTGATTATACAAAGATTTTTTAAGTCCGATAAAATTATTCATATAGCTAATATAAAGCTGTAAGAGTGAGAGAGGTATACACAGCTGATCAGCGATAGGGAGATTGACGTCCCCCCATCTGATCCACTGCTGAGTCTGTCCTGGCCAGATCAACATATTTAATACACCTGAAATACGTACGCATGGGAGCCGTGTAAGTTGTTGTGGGGGTACTCTTTGTTCCAGAAACAGCAAACACCTGCAAATATCAAGAACCAGGTACGGTTTTTCTTACGCGTTAACTATGGATGACTACTTGCTATGGTTGAACACACACGCCAGTACACCACTGTCAAATGTGCACAGTTCGATGACTCAGGTGGCACGATCTGTTTTCCTCAACTCACGGCACATAGTCGCAATTAATGAATTAACCGGCCGGCCGGACAACCGTGTTACTGTGTAATTATCGATATGTTATGGAGTAAATCTCTCCTGCTACATGATTGGTTAGCATGCATGCATAGAGAGAAATCAGCTGGTTTCGATAGACTGTAAAATTTGTGATTTTTTTACTTTTAAAATTTGGAGAAAAGTACTAAAATTTAAAAATCGATCCACACACACACACATATATATATATATATATATATATATATATATATATATATGTGTGTGTGTGTGTGTGTGTGTGTGTGTGTGTGTGTGTGTGTGTACAAATCCTTAAACCGGGCAGTTGGGAATTAAGGCCATGTTTGAAAGAGAGTTACAGAATCCTTGTAAAATTCATTTGTTATGAACAGCTAAACTAATGTTGGAATTTATACTTTAGTAATCTATGGGCAGGCAGGCAATCTGTTTCCACCAGACCAGGTCAGAATTATAAATGAGTCAAATTCGAACGAATTTGGCCTTTCAAATTTGAGCTCGGTAGAAACTTTAGCGAGCCTAAGTTAGGGTTCAGATCTAGATCTAAATTCAAGCTCGGTTCGATCCAAACTTGATTAGGCTCAAGCAGAACTTGGCTAGAGTAAGCTCGTTAATAGCCAATAATTCAACATACACTAATTTTTAACAATAATAAAATTCAAGCTCGAGTAAGCTTAATACAAGTTAACATACAACAATATTCAATAAGTGAGAATAGAAAAATTATCACAGCTCACAATATAATAGCATGGTATCTTAATAGAAACAAATGTGAAAAAGAAAGACTTAAAGTGCAGACAGGCTCGTTGAAACTCGTAAGCTATTTGAGCTTGGTTTGTTGAAACTTATGAGTTTGAGATCAAGGTTGAACTTGACTCGGTTGAAGCTTGAGTCGAGCTTGAATCGGACATAGAGCAAACTGAGCTTGGGCAACTTGCTAGTCTTGAGCTTTATATTTTTATAATCCTAGATCAGGTAGCATTACTTAAATAGTAAATTAAACAATGATTTGTGACAGGGTACAATCACACTGATTCACACACCAACCATAACATAACTTTTCAGACACCTTTAAAGCGCCCAATGACACATTGACCACCTAAAATATACGAGCACACCGTGCGAACAAGTAACAACAGCGTGCAATCGTGCAGGACCACACGTGCACTTACTAGCATGCATGCATCTCGCAAAAAAAAAAACAAGAAGAAGAAACTAGCATGCTTGGAGATTTGGACACATCTAACACCGTGACAATAAAAAATTCCAAATTTAGCATCCGGAGCAAAAAAAATTCCACATCTAGCCTCCTTCCCGACCGTGGGATTATGCCATGCCGACACCTAGCCGATCGTGCGGTCCGGGACCGCACGATCAAGATCAGAAGCTGGGTCGTGCGGTCGGTGCGGGACCGCACGACTCCACCGCTCACCGGGGACCGGGACCGACGTGCTCTTACGGAGTGCGGAGATTGGAGACATGCGGTCGGCAGACGGAGTCATGCGATCGGCCCCGGTGAATGGTGGAGTCGTGCGGTCCCGCATCGCACGACCCGCTTCTGATCGGCTGTGCGGTCCCGACCGCACGACCGGCCACGTGTCGGCACGACGCAATCCCGCGGTCGGGAGGGGGCTAGATGTGGAATTTTTTTGCTCTGGAGGTTAGATTTGGAATTTTTAGATGCCATGGTGTTAGATGTGTCCAAACTTCGCATGCTTGCATATCTCGACGCGTTCCCGCCATAAAATGAGCTCTCGAAGTGATCCAGGCTAGTAATTAACTGCTACAAGGTGCCAAGTAATACAATGTTAAGTAGTCGCTACTGTAAAAAGATCATCACAGATAGTTTTAAAATATTATCATAGATGGTTTCATAAGTCATCTGAGTTTATAGGTCAGTAATAACATAAGATCATCACAGACGGCTTTCGAATTATTTGAGACACAGACTAGAAACTATCTATGATTGTCAATTATCATAGACAGTTATAAGTTAATAACCGTATGTGATATTCCCTTCTACTCCTAAATATATTTCAGTTTGTTGGCTAGCCTTAGAAAATGCTAGCCATGTCATCTAAAACAAGCAGATCAACACAGTATATATACATCCAATTCACATTCATTCATTTCAAAAACAAAAACATCTATTTCACAAATCAATTAACTGAAATGAATTATCCAGCTTTGAATAAATATACACATGAATAATTAAGCTCAATTTTATCCCGGTGAAATTTATTCTACATTGTAGAACTCTCTATCTTCTTTTATGACTTTAGATATAAAGAAGTACGCACACTGTCCTTGAATATGTTTGAGGTCAGCTTGTTTGAATGGAGTTGTGGGGATGGACACAACCTGGCGGTAGGAACATCAATGTCGTGCATACATATATAAATTGATAAGTATAAAATAATTATCACAAGATTGATATACCTGAGTATCATAGTTCTTCCCGGAATCAACAAGTAGTTGTATGTTGTGGCAAACATAGAATCCACAGGTGTTGCCGGGTAGTTGCTGGTGGCATTGAAAAAATAGAATTTGTTAATTCGAGAGGCATCACTACGAAGTGTTATATAGGATTAATGTATACGAGCGAATACTGGGAAATCTAGATCGTGTCGCAGAACGTCGATCCATCTCTTGGATTTCTGTATCTCTGCAACGTATGTGGCGAATAACCTAGTGATTCTAAAAAGTTAGCCTTAATCATGGGAATGAAGAAAAGACTACAATGGAGTTATCTATAAAGGAAATGTGTTTACCTGTTGATTAATCATTGGACATAACTATGTAGTCGATTCTGTTCCTCCATAGGGAATCAATGTATATTATCTTGTTCTATTTTGGTATAATTACGATTAGAATCCAATGAAACATACACAGTTATGTTGTTATGGTCATTAAACCTAAGTTTGTGTTGTTTATAAGTACAAATCAACGAGTATAGCCACTAGTGCAGCACTTATTCCTGGTTGTAGCGTGTAAGTATGAATTCCTTGTTGCGGTGAGCCACCAATGTCGTCGTCATGTAATTCTGGACGAAGGATGCATCCTGCTTGATGGTATCCATGGAGACCAAGCGTGGGTCGAAGAAACCAACCGGTAATTTCTTTAATTTGGCTTCAGTCGCCATGTATATATATATAGACACACACACAATAGCAATGAGTTATATGTGATATTTATCGGTATTACATAAACATAGACCATGATTGTATACACTTACAATATCCAGCATCGAATGAGTGAGGCGTCGAGGGTGTCGAGTGTGAAGAGAAATAATAAATCCTCAAAGGTCACCGTGAAAACAGTCATGAATATCGTGCTGCAGATGATGCGGCCTAAACTTGACGATGACACCCGAGCACCGTTGTTCCTCTAGCTTGTTGGCCTGTTCCATGTAATATATATGTAATCTCTGAAAATCCAGTCCTAAGGTTAGGAGGCGCTCTTCCAGGACGACTAATGGCTCGCTTAACATGAATTTCCAGGCCAACGACAAGTAGAGGATCTTATCATCGGTCTTCTTCGGTTTGCCCTTGCCACCTCGGCTGTAGGTATACTTCACGGTAGTCGACTGGGCATGAGATGTAGATGCACCGTGACTTTGCTGAATCTGTGCAGGTAGCTCCAGTGCGGATAGCCCCCGTGGACTTGGCACCGGTGCAGATGGCTCTTATGGACTTAGCATCGGTGCTGGAGCCTCAAGTTAGATGTCCCTCTTGGGTCACTGGATGAATGTTCCAATAGCTTACCCAAGAGTCATGACCTCGTTATTGAGGGGCATCTGCAGAGGGACAATATCGAAATTGGCATGAACACTGATCACATTCACTTTTGTGAAACCTGGTGCTAGAGATAATGTAACATCCTGAAAATTTGAATTTGAAAATATGAAGCTATTGAATTGTTTTGCAGTATATTCTGTTGGAGTTTGGGTTTTATGGTCTTTTGTGAATTTTGGTTGAGGTTCCAAAAATTGAAGAAACTGAGGCAAAGAAATAAAACCAACACAAGAATATACATATATCAATATATCTAAGTATAGACATGTAGATATAAATAAATAAATAAAAGAAAAGAGGGAAAAGATTTTTTTGGCCTGGCCAAACCAGCCGTGGCCCATCGGCCTGCCTCCTTTCTTCCTCTCCCACCCCTCACTCGCTTCCACCCAGGGCCGAAGCCGCCTCGCCACCGCAGCCCGGCCTGCCTCCGCGCCAACGCCTTCGGACCAACGGTTGCCGGCGCCTCCGACCACGTCAATAGGGCCCCACCGCTGTCCCGTCACGGTCTTGTCCCCCGCTCCGCTCCGTCACATTACCCGACGCGCGCGCGGAGCCAAAGCTGCAGCCCTGCTATGCCATCACGCCCGAATCTTCCTCGAAGATTCTACTCTTCACACCGCCGCCTGCTACACCACCTGCCATCGCCGCCTGCCAGCGTCGCTTGCCACCGCCGCTTGTCCGACGCGACCGCACAGGCAACCGTCCGTTGCCAGCCCGCTCAGACGGCTATAAAGCCTCGCACGAGCCCTCCCTCTGAAAGCAATCGAGCCCCCGTTCTCCACAAGCTCGCCGGCACATCTTGTTCCCCACGGCCGGCAAAGCCCAATTCCTCCTCCCCGAACCCTACTCATGACACGGCAAAGCCATCCGCACCCTCCTTCGAGCTCCACTGTGCCCATACCTCGCCGGCATCGAGCTTCTCCCGAGCCCTCTGCCGCCGCATGTCGCCGACCCACCTCCGGTGCTCCTTAGCCCCCACCAACACCTCTATCGTCTTCCACACGACTCCGGCAACCCATTTTGCCCGCCGCCGACAACCCTCCGGCCACCCTTGCCAGCCACACCGTCGCCATACGCCGCCCCCAGCTTCCTTTGCTTCTAGACACAGCTGCCGCTCGGCTCTTCTGCAATTCTTCCCCCCTTAATGTCAAGTAACACTCGAGGCCCGAGTGGTTATTAGAGCACGCGCTCAGCATTGCCGCCTGTGTTCGAGCCCCCGCTCCGCATCATTTAGGAAGAGTTTTTGGGCTAATTTTTGCTAAGAGATTTTAGTGAAGAAAAATTAGGGAAAACCAGAAATTAATCTATGGGTGATGCTAAAATTTATTTAGAGTATAAATGAGCTTAATAAATATTTAATCATGGATTAAATATTACATGTTATTAGCTAATGTGCCTTTAACATTTATATTAAAGCTTAATTCCTAACTAAGGCATGGTGAGGCATTGACTAGAAATATTGTGTAGATTTATGCTCTCATGACGATCTAGTAAATAAAAATTGCCCAAAAACAATAAATCATGAACCATTGCATAATAGTAAATGTTATAAAAATTAATCTTTGCAATGCTTAAACCATAAACCATTGTCTTCATACCATAGTAACTAGACACATAAGCGCGGCGCCACGCCGCGCTACCTACCGTGTGGACCGAAATAAAAGAGACAAAAATTCATGAGACGGTTTTTTTAAAAAAAGTAAGGACGGATGCGTAATTTCGGAGGAACCGAAGGGTTTTTCCGCAAAAAAACAGGGACCAAGGGGTCTTTTGCAAAAACTAAGGACCTGTACGTAAACAAACGAGGACCCGTCGCACTTTCAAACCGCGGGGCCATCCCGCAAAGGGAGGGCTAAAAACCTAGGGACCTTTTCGCAAAAAAACAGGGACCAAGGGCTCTTTTACAAAAACTGAGGACCTGTACGTAAACAAACGAGGACCCGTGCGTAATTTCAGAAACCGCGGGGGGCCATCCTACAAAATGGAGGGGCTAAAAAACTGCCAGGGATCTTTTCGCGAGGACTAAGGACCTGTACGTAATTTCTGAAAAACACAGGGGCTTTTTCGCAAAACGGCTCCCCCGACCGTACGCGAATTTCCCTGGCCACGCGGCGGGTGGGCGCTGGCGCGGGGCGACGTGGCCTCGCTCTCCTGGCCGGAACCCCCCCGGGTATAAGGATCTGAAAGATTAGGAGAATCCTATTTGGATATTAAATGATGTGAACATTAAACCACAAACCTTTAGACTATGATGCTCAAATTGAATTAGAAAATTATATTGCATATATTTGAGTTATGGTTAAGCTTTAAATGATTATAATCAACTCATTCTACCGCAAAATTAAATGAAACACATTTCTAAATGCACCCAAAAAAACTCAAAGTCTACCCAACAGAACTAAATCATGAGTTTTGGAGTTATTTGGATTTTCTTGCGAGTGTTTATTTGATTTTCTGATTTTCTTGTTATCCAAATTTTCGCGCACGTAACAATAGCATACGAGGCCCAAGAGGAGGAAGCTGAAGCAGAAGCCGCTCAAGACAACCAATACCAAACCCACTGTGACTAAGGCGAGTCAATACTTTGATCATATTGAGCCTACATTTTATGCAAATTATTTTGGTTTAAATTATCAAATTGCATGCTATTATTTTATATGCAAATATACATTTAATTTAAGATGTTAGATATATGCCTATTGTTTAACTTGATTACTATGACACCTCCTATGGAATATTTGAATATGTGAACCTTGTCACCCTAGTAAAATTATAAATGGTAACCTTTCAAAAATAAGTTCGTAATTATATGTCATGCTTAGTACTGCTTAGATACTCGGGGGCACTGAAATGTCCCAAGCATCAATTTTAATTATGAGAAACTGGTTTGGGAAGTCATGGTGGTAATGACTGATATTTTTGATATGATTACTTTATGCTCCCAAATACCCCAACTTGCTTGAACATCTGGACGGATGGTTTGGGGGCTGGAATGTGGTGCAAAGGAAGCACAGATTATGGAATGTGGTAGAACCACCTAGGTAATCCTAAGGACCGAATCTTGTCATGATAATCCGTGTAAAATAGTACAACCACAAGTCTGTAAAATACAATTTGGCTAAGTAAATTAAGTAGCTATATGTAGCAATAATAATTAATTACATTGAATTAAGTAGAAATATAATATAAATTGAATAAATCTTAAACCATGCTAGATGTAAATAACATTCTCTCTGCATCAAGCTGGTTAGATCTAAACCATCTTCAATTATCCTTTCTCTAAAAGCTATATCTAAATTATAATGCAATTAGGAACAAATTACTAATCATAGGTAGCCGATAACTTAGTAGATCTATTATTACTTTTGCCAAATAATTTTCTTTCACCGAATGGCCTCAAAGCCTCACCTCCAGCTCAAAGTAGCAGCGTAGATTTGGAATTTAAAAACAGAGGTCGACGGGTCTATGCGCAATTAATATAGTGAAATTATTACATACGGTTTTTAATACAAACTATCTGTGATAATCTAATTATCACATATGGTTTTTGATTCGAAGGTTCAAACTGAACCGTCTATAATATTTAACCGTCTGTGATACTTTACAGACGATTTTAACTACGAATCGTCTGTGATATTTCATTCACATATAGTTTTTAACACTAACAGTAATATAGATAATCTCTAAATTAAAATCATATGTAATTATATTTAATACTGATAGTGTCTAGTATTAAGTTTTTTTTATAGCAGTGGTACGATTTAGATGCGCCACTAACTGCTTTTGTTTCTTTAGGTTCATGGCAGGTGATGAGGGCTCCACGTAGTAAGGATAGAAAAGCGCCGCCACGTGCTACGTACGTACGGCACTGATCGATCTAATTCTACTCCATTTGCCCTCACTGCTGCATCTGCATGCGTGTCGTTATTACACGTGCCATCCATCTCTAAATTTTTCGCGATCTTCCAGAGATACAACTTTTAACGATATTAGTTTTTCCTGTCATGTATTTTTCTACTAAAAGGGGGCCGTATATATGTTGAGATATAATATTACGAATACAACTTTGATGACAAATCTACTCATGCGTATTTTTTTTTCATGTGCTTGTTTGTACTCAGCTGAGATGTACGTTCCATGTCCGGTTCTGGAGCCCTAGATACCTGCATGCACACAGTATGTACTCACAGAAAATTAAGCTGCATGCTCCCTTGCTTGAGTACGTACGTACTGACTCCCAAAATTAACCATGCCCCCTAATTAACAATCAAGACCACAGAGAACCAGAGATACGGTCTACTTACAGTAACAGCATCTGGTAAGCTAGCTAGCTAGCTAGTCTCTCTGACGTTGAGATTGACGACGACGGTATCTTGCGGTGGGCAAGCAGCTAGCAGCTAGCGTCCAAACATCGGGTGGGTGCCTTGTTCGGTCGCGTTGCGGGCGCGTACAACTACTGCATGCGTGTACGCTGTCGATAGCGACAGCTGCGCCTACGGGTGGGCCCCACGGGCGCCCCACCCGGCCAGAAACAGACGAAGCCCACTCCTGCTGCTTCCATGTGTTGTCTTCCTCGTGGTACAATACTGCAAGATAATTTATGCTACGCCTGCTGCGACACTGCAGTTAACCATATTCTAGACTCTAATTAACTCTCTTTTACTATCTGAATCTCTCTCTCTCTATCTCTCTCTCTCCTCTCTCTCTCTGAGAATTATCGGGAAAGCTAATCGTGGGCTAAACGCATCGGTGAGAACGTCTTGAGTGCATTATCAGTAAGAGGCGGGCATTGGGCCATGCCGTGCTAGTATGATTTAGATCTATTGTGTTTTGTGTCGTATAGTGTCATGCCGATTCGGCTCGATTATTCTGTCGTACTGGCCCGTCTCGTCTCTGGTCAGACCTAGATATGGCCCAAAGTCCGTCGTGCCAGTGTTTATACCGTGTCAGTCTAAACCTAGCACAAAGTAAATGTACAAGACGAAGTCGGCGACGACGGTGGTGGTGGCGGCCGCCATCTTCATTTCTTTCATACCAACCTCGTTAAAATTGAATTGGTTGTGTAAAAATATGGACACATAAATATTTTGGGAGAAAAGTAACAACATGCGTACAATATACTAGTCGTGGTGTACATGTGTGCTTGCCAAATGTAGGCATATACGGAATTAATGGGACCGTATTGTATGTTGTATATTTGTATAGATAGTCATAGTCTACCGGAGAGAGTGTGGAAATGGTAAGTGTGTCTTTTCTTGATGTTAGGAAGGTCCTGAAGTTTAGAACTGCTACTATATCTATCAAACCTCAAACCCGCATAGTGGAAGAACAATGCAATTAGCAATAGTTGCATGCAAAGATAGCACCTTGTGTCTGCATATGTGTAATGAACTAATGACTCAAAAAGCCCAAGTAGCTCAGGACTCACCTCGTACTCTAGTCCCTGAGAGTCTGAGACGATGCTACCAATCTACCATGGCTAGCCCTGTAGTAAAAAAAAGTACGCATTTGCGTGTTTGCAGTGTACACATGTAGGAGACTGTAGACCATGTTCCCTTTGCTTGTGTAAGGGATGATGTTATGGAGTCTGGACTAATAATGTAGCACCTCAGCTTTCACCCTTCATGTTAGAGACAAGATGAATGTGAAAAGACGGCATACACCATGCATGCATGTATTTTAAGATAGCTAGCAAAAGAGATGCATACATTAGCTATTTGAATGACATCTAAATGTGACAAGATGACACAACTAGCGCTGCAAACAAATTTATCTGGAAAGAAAAAGGAGAAAGGAAGTCACATGTACATTTTTACTTGGGCCGACTCATGATTTACTCTGGTACAAGGAACATTGCTACCTCGCTAAAAAAACCTGCAACGGAATGCTTAGAGTTAAATAACTATTGATGAGGATATAATAACTGGTGGTCATAACTCTATAGTGGAATCTGCAAAGAGAATGGGTGGGCTCCCTGTGAGTTCGCCCGTACTCTCGCAGGGTACGGATCCAACGGGAGACGGCTATAATCTGGAATTCTCCTATTTGGCGGGGTTTACTCCAGGCCGCGACGCAATCTCGCTTGATGATTCTTCAAACAAGGGGTCCTCCGCTGAAAGTGGAGATTCTAGATAGGTGGTTTTTGCCCTCCCCGCAGATTTTGATCACTCCCTCGGAAGAAGGCCTCCTGTCCCTCCCCGTCGATCACACACTGCCTCCCCGTCGATCACACACTGCCTCCCCTCGTGAGGATGGCGAGGAGATCTCTAGTGATGAATGAGGTCAGTTCTCTGATGAGTGAGGGAGAAATCTTAGAAATAATCGCTCTCCTTTAAGACAAACTCAACCAGCCTCTGAGATTGAGGACTCTAAGACCGCTCGAAGATAGTGACTGACCGCTCGGAGGGCCTTGCTTGGGTGTGCCCAGTATCAGTCCGAAGAGGCTCAAGAGTTTCAATGCATCAACGACTTGCTTGAGAATCCGACTCCAGAGCTCGCTCGAGCGCCAAGCTACGAGACGTCAGGAGCTTGTTGCCGGATGTTGGGTGCTCATCCTCAAATTCTGAGTAGTAAGCTGGCCGTCGTGGTTTCAGCTAGTAAACATGAAGAAATTTGATGGGTCTCAAAATCCCATTAAGTTCCTTCATGGCTTGGGCCCCCGATGGAGGAGCCGACGGAGCGGCTTGGGCTCCGACGTCGCTTGCTGATTCTGCAGCTAGAGGAGATCCCACCACCTCCGCTTCCGGCTGCCGTCCTCGGCTTCGGCTGCCTCGCTTCTCCTCCTACGGCCGTCATCCGGGCTCTGGTATACGCCAGTTCGTCCCCTCTACTCCCTCTCTCTTTGCTCCGTGATGGCTTGTGGGGATAATCGTGGGATGGCAACGGGAGGCAGGCCGGAGATGAGGCCGAGGCGACCGCCGACGCTGGCGTGCCGACCGTGCCCCCTGTACCAGCTGTGCCCCATGCCGACCGTGCTTGCTGGGCCGGACCGAGCACGACACGATAGCCATGTCATGCTGTACCGTCCAACGAGCCGACTTTTTAGACCCGGCTCGGCTCACCATTCGTGCCATGTCCATATGGCCCGCCACGTGGCGTGTTCATGTCATGTTTAGATCATGCCGGGCCTTAGACTGGCATGAATAAACCCGGTCCACTACCCAGACCTAATCAGTAGCATGTCTTTCATCAGGTAAATTTTGTACTAGTACGATATTAGTAGCATGTCTTAGCACAAGGAGGCACGCACATGCGATATACGGGGCGCGCGAGATCCGAGGCAGGCAACCCTTATATAATTTATTCCGCTACAATGAACCAAACCAACCGACCAATGTTACATGGAAATATACCAATATACCATGCACGATTCCCTCAATTCCCAGTCTTGTCCAAATCGCCTCCTCAATTCTTACCACTAGCTAGCGTCCACTCCATGTAAAGTTAATCTTTAAACTAGCTAAAGGCAACCATTCCCGGAAACTAATTAAACTCCATCATTTGGGTGGGGTCGCACCAGCATGTGGACGATACTAATTTGCATGGCAACGGCAACGTGGTTATGTGTACGATGCAAACTGTAAACAAATCAAATTACCGGCCAAATCTGTTCTGAACATCTAGGATCGGTTATTTTGGATTGATGTCTTATCATTTAAATATTTGATTTTTGATTTTTATGAGAAATAGTACGTATAGAAAAATAATCGCATGTAATTTTAGCTTATATATTTGAACTCATACACTTTTTACTATAATCATCCTATTAACTTTATTTTAAAAAAATATATCATTTAAAAACTAGTTACTGTAGACAGCATAAGTATAAATCAACTTAAAGTCGAAAAGAATCGGCCCTAGTCTTACTGGAGGGAGTTGATTTTGCTACTAATTATTTACTATCTGCGTTGATTTATTGTTAAAGAAAGTGCCGGTAAGGTCAAGATCGGCCAGAGGAGAAGGCACCGTCGTATTGTCATGTTCAGCAACGGATGGTCTCCTTTTATTAGACAATCGCAGAGCGAAACGAAAAAAAAGAGAGTAAAGAATCTATTTTGAGAACCTAGACTTTAGAAGCAGAATCAATAGAAGCAGAATCAAATAAGAACAAGACTGCTGATTTCGAGCCCGCATGAAGGTCATTTTCACAGAAGCCACGCCCTGTTTATGCAGCTTAATTGGGAATTGACGTTAAGACAACTAACCCCATACACGCCACTACTATTTTCGAGCCACGTACGAAACAGACATCCGCGCGCTGCACGTGGTTCCTTTTTTGAGATACCTAGCTTCCAAAAATACAGAAGAGCACTTGGGTATCAAGGGCCATGCGGTGAGCGACAAATTACGGAGCACTTGGATCGATCGGCCGGACCGATCTCCTCTCAGGCAACTGACGTTGCTTGCTTGACGTGAGTTGTACACTCCAGTCTAGATCGTCTCCGGCCGTAACGGCCTGCGGCCCTGCCTCTGCGCTGCGTACTGCGTGCTCGCCGCTCGTTCCCAACGCTGTGGTGTGCGGAAGCGCGTAAAAAGGCAAAAGTTGTTCGCGCGGCGCCACGAACAGCGCGACATTTAGGTAAGTACCGGAGTCGCTAGAGAGAGACTGGCGATCGACGGCGATACGTCGACGTTGCTGCACGGCTGTGGCGGCATGTGGGCTGTTCATCCTACGGGTGGGTCGAGCAGTATGGTCGTGGAGCCGTGGCACATGGCTAGGTAGGCAGGGGGCCACGCAGAACCACGAGCGTCTAGTTAAAGGTCCCACTCGGCTGGGCTAAAAAGCTATATCTTATAACTGAAATTGCACTGTAGTGGTTAAAATTTTAATGTAGTTGAAGATGACTTATTTGGGATAATTAAATTTAAAAAATTTTAAAAATAGAAAAATATGCTAACTCATCACGGACAACGCAAACGAATACGGGAAAAAAAGAACCGGCAAAAAAGCTCAAAAAAGCTAAAAGTTCAAAAAAAAATGAAATTTATGAATAGTAAAAAATAAGCCAGAAGCTGAAGCCGAAACGAGCGAGGCTGATGAAGACAGTGATTTATATTTTTTTCAACAATTACTATTTATTAGATAAAAGATATATTTATATTAATTTTTACTAATAGTTTTTAGCTGTTACTGATAGAAGCGGTTGATGAATAGCAGTGGTTCATAATTAGTAATACGTTATGCAAGAATGTAAGAAAGACGGTACAACAAATATTCATATCATCAAACGACTTACGGAATTATGACATAATAAAATATATTGCGTGTTTTACTCTAAAAATATAAAGTAGTTGCTAATCAATAGTAGCGACTAATAAAAAATAGTTTATAAAAGTTAGAGTGTTTATATTAGCTTTGACTTTTGAAAGCAGAGAAAACAAAGAAAATATGAAAAAAAATGTGAGAGGGCCTAATCCCCCAGTAGCGCTGAGCTCGCTGCTGCTTGGATGCTTGGCAGGAGTGGACGTGTGCCACGCCCTCCCCTCCTCCGTCCGGTGCTACCTGCCGTGGACGAAAGCAGATCGATGGGCCCACCTAGGGCCCAATGTCTAGGTGGCCGGCGTGCTCATGTTGTTGCTGTGGTGTTTTGTACCCGTTGTCGAACGAGCTGGTCCACGCGTGTGGCCTCACTTGCTTTTGATCGTACAGGCCCGGTCTCAAACGAGGGCGCTTTAAGTATTTGTTGGGCTTTTCTTATAGCCCTCTGATCTGATGGTTTCTTTTCCCTATTTGTATCGCAAAGCGGTCCCCCATGTCTGCTATCTGGGCTACTTCATTGCGTATAGGCCTTTCCGTTTTATTTTTGGTCTTCGTGTCCTGGGCAACACTGCCATATTTATTGTTCCGTTGAACCTTTCTAAGACCTGGGCAACACTGCCATATTTATTGTTCCGTTGAACCTTTCTTTTAGAAAAGGAAAAAAATTCTACTTTTACACCCTCAGCTGTTGCGAATAGGGGTACAAACGGAGCGTATTATTTTTATCCGATTCATGGACGGAAGGCTCACGGAACGAATACAGAATATATAGATAGATATCTGGTATTATCTATGTTCAACTTCGTTTTTGAGAAAAAAAATATGGAATATGATACGAGATAAGTGATATCCCTCTATATATATTTCTATGTTAAGTGATATAAGAAAATTTGTTGTGACTTCACTTAGGAATAAAATAACATATAGACGGATTGTCACATGTAAATATAAGAGGAATACTGAGTGTTTTTCCTTCGATATTTCGGTTATTAGTTTTTCCGTGTTCGCTCTGATTCCACTCTACTTATCTAATATCCTGTGCAAAAAAGTGGATAATTTCCGTTCGACCGACCACTTGAAGGATTATAGAACAGATACAGAATGGAGAAGTGAGTATCCGGTATTATTCGTGTTCGACTTCAACTTTAAGAAAAAAAATATGAAATATGATACATAATAAGTGATATCCGTTCATATCCGCTTCAATTACGCTCCTAGTTACGAATGTCAGCTTACCCTCTTATAACTTTTTTTCCACTTAACTTGTTAATTTCTAATACCGGATCATTTTACCTCCTAAGATCGGTCTTGAGAGTGGTTCCAACTTGGCCGCCACATAACTCGATTTTGCTACTATGGTTGCCACAACACAGCTGGCCCGCATCTTCTTCTTCTCTTCCTCCCCTTCTCTTTCTCATCCATGCCTGTACACAAGTAACTAGATCTATGAATACATGTGTGGATAAAAAAGATTTTATGTGGTTTGATGATGCCAGAATCCATGTGTGATGCCAAGTGGCAAACCACTCTCAAAACCTGCCTCGGAGGGTGAAGTGGTCTAATATTAAAAGTTTGGAGCTTAAATGGGCCTTTTCCTTTAGCAAATTACAAAAACCCTATGCTATTTGTGCACCAGTTGCAGTGAATCACATGTACTTGTGACAAAATGTACTTAACCCAAACAGCTGTCCCAAATTAATTCAGCGACGCTTTTACAAAGGATTTGCTAGCACCTAGACGTCCGATCTGAACGCTAGCTCCATACGCTCGATCAAAATATTTCTCGGTCATATATGCAATATTTCTTGTCTATATATGCAACAAAAAAGAATGATGGGGGATGCAACATTCGTAGATAGTGTGTGCAACAAATTTAATCATTGTATGCAATAAAATATTTTTCACAAAAATCTCGATGTTGCACTGGTTATTACTGATTGTTACACAGATGAAATCGAAATGTTGCGTAAACAAACATCTACCTCCGAAGAGGAAGTCGACGACGGCGGCCGAATCTGGTGATGGACGACCGAAGAGGAAGTCGATGGCGACGGCCAGATCCGGCAGTGCCGTGCCCAAAGACAACCAAAGAGGAAATCGACGGCGACGGCTAGATTCGGCGGCGCCGCGCCCGAAGACGGTCGAAAAGGAAGTCTACGGTGGCGGTCGGATCCAATGGTGCCACGCTCAAGGACGATCGAAGAGGAAGTTGACAGCGGTGGTTGGATCTGGTGGCGTCATGCCCGAGGACGACCGAAGAGGAAGTCGACGGCGGTGGCCAGATCTGGCGGTGCCACGCCTGAGGACGGCTGAAGAGGAAGTCGACAACGGTGGTCCGCTGGCGCCGAGGACGCGGTGGCTGGGTTCGTGGTCATCGCTGTGCATGGGGCCGCGTTCGAACAGGAGAGGAAGAGAGAGAATAAGGAGAGCGTGAGAGAAGGTGGGAAATGGAGTGAAGCCGTCCGATAAAAATTTCGCTCCGTACGTATATGCAGTAGCAATTCCATTTTACAAATACACTGGTTATGTGCATTTGTCGTATAATGTGTGGGGATTTTTATACTTATGTTTATGGTTTAGAGTTCAAGATCGTTATGCATACACGGGTTTGAATGCAGGAACTTTGCAAAACAACTGTACAAGTCTAGTGAAATTTCTACGAAATTTTCACCTTCCAAACGAGTCCTAAGATCCCCATGCCGGATCTTTTACGAGGTATAAAATAGCAGCAAGCTAACATCGCGCAGGGTCAGAGTATAGGACTCCACGGGTATCATATTCAAATCGAACGGTAAAGCCGCGTCAATCCAAACGTTACACGCACTCTCAAACCACTTGCTGTTCTTCACACGGCCAAAACCAATCCAACATTTGAAGCATGTACATTACGTACTTACACACGCAAGCGGCGAGATGAGATCGATCGAACTGCCCATCAGCTGGAGCGGAGCAGAGCACATATGCACCGCCGCGTTCAGCGGCGGCGGTGGCTGCAGCTGCGCGTGTCGCGGGTGTCTGTCGCGGCAACGACAAGACCTACGCCCATAGGGTACAGTGCCCGACCCGGCCGGCCTGTCGCGATTATACTAATCCTAACAGCCAAAATTACTTGGCTAGCTTAAGCTAAGCTAAGCCTGGAGTGGAGGAACTGTTCATGAATCTAGTATTGTAGCGCTCTTTTTTTTTTGTTGAAAAGTGGCTCTCGAACGTCTGTTTTTGCAAAATAGGCTCCTCCTCAGACTCAAAGAGCGTGGTAGACGACACGTGTCACCTATCGTATCCTCGTAGTTTGGCAGAAGGCGGAGCCCGCGGTAGTCGATTCGGACACAACAAGAGATGGAGCATGTGGTCCCCACGGCTCGGTAGGTCTGCTGGTCAGCCTCGCACGGAAGGCCATTAGTTCGACTAATCCGTATGGAATCACTGTTTGAATGGGATAACAATTTGGGATGAATCGATGAAAATATCTTCATCTTGTAAGTAGTGCATATATATTACTAAAAAGAAATGTAAGAATAGACCACGTTTAGCCTGACATAGCACATCGTAATAAATGTGCGAATTAGAACAACCACAGGGCAAAAATATGAAATTGTACGGTACCCACATGGCGTGGCGGTCATCCGACCGGTGTGGATGTGGCGGGTTGTTGAGTTAGTGGCAAGCGTAATTGCAGCTCGGGTTGGCACATCAATAATATGGGTGCAGTTGCTGCCGAGGTGCACGCCATCCTCATTGTTCCTCTCCCTAATCCCCTATCTGTGGAACTCGTCAGGCAAAGCTCGTCATTGTTGGCCCTCTCGAACTATGTTGGCACAACATGCTGGGGACTTACTATGAATTGCTTATTGACATGTCTGACAGGTTGTGAGATGCCTACTCATTGAACCATTTCCTGAATCTGCCCTTAATGAACAAGCTGGAAAGTTGCTACTTGAAAACTATGAGGAGTATGCACGCCATGCAAGGTCAGCCTTCAAATTCGTATTATCGAACCTGGAGTCATGCCCTACATCTTTTCTTATTTGTCAAAGATAGTGTTAGGATTGTGTATGCAAGTAATGTTGATACTTAGGCTAGACATGAATGTCATTGCTACCATTTCTGACAAATTGGATCACACCACTTACTGAAGCTTCCGGTAGAGCTGTAGCTAGTTACTGATTAATCCATCATGCTCCATATGCAGGCTATACACTTGCATCCATGCACTCAAACCTAAGGATAAGTCCAAGAATGGAGCTATTTCTGAGTCAGCCACAGCTCTGAATGTGGTTCAGTCTAATACTGTTCTCAATGAGAACGCACCGTTATCCACCTCTACTGCAACCAAAGCATTTGGCACAAATCTGCAGGATCAGAATGTTGCTCCATCTGCTGTTCTAGGAGCATCAGCAGTACCCAAGAAGGATGGACTACTTGCGAAGATGGGTGCGAGGAAGAAGAGTTTGAAGAGATTATAGGAAAAACATAAGTGTTAAGTGGGGAGGTGGTTAGTGCTAGTTAAGAAATTAAATTTGTCCACAGGTGCGAAATTTAGCAGGTAGAGCAGATGCATAGTTGACCCCTAACATAACGAGAGAGGCATTTGGTGAACTGGCGTTTGGGAGAAAGATGCTTCTGTTCTGTTCGGGCCGATAGGGAAGAATGTGAGTTGGCTCTATTGGACCAAACTATCCGTGCAGTGACGATTGTTCGGAAGAATACTAGCCTTTTTCTCTTGGTTCTCGTCTGATCGTGTATTAGTGCTGCTGTTCGTGCAAGAGATTACATAGTAATAGAAACTCACGTTTGGTTTTTGCCGATATAAATGAAATCAGTACAGCATGTACTATAATTAACTAGTAGACCCTATCTTAAAAAGATAGTCCATTTAAAAGTTAGTTACTATAGAAAAATCGAAAATAGCTTTTAGAAGCCGAAAAAAATAGGACCATAATAAGCTCGTGTGATGGAGAAGCTTACCCCAAAAAAAGGGAAAAGGTGGTAGAGAAGGTTTCTTTTCTGAAACGGCAATTTCTGGGCTACCTCAATTTCTTCAGGTATCGAAAAGTTCAGTCATCAACGCAAAATTGCATCACATCCATCAGAGAGATGGCTAGCGCTCTAATTCCTGGGCAACCTCTTTTTTTCTTTTTGCGGGATTCACGAAGTATACCTAATCGAGCTCTGAATCGGCGTTGCTGTGGACTCTGGTCGTAGTGGTTAAGATCCGACGTGTAGTGTAGCTCAGTAAGATAGTTGTAAATTGTTGGCTGAACGTTGCCTGCAGGTTCTACTCACCAGCTGGTAGCTTGCACCATTGGCAAGTCAGGATAACCAAGCTCGTGATTCAATGTATATACATGCTGCGATTTGTGAAAACATTTTTTGGTGTTGACACCTGTATATTTTCTTTCTAACTATCATCTAGATTTATGATTATTAGATTAGAGATCCAACGGCCATAAATTCTCTCCCACCCTCTTCAAAAAAATCTCCCTATCCTCTAAAAAAAGGGTCGTTGAATCTCTAATCCAACGGTTTTAAATCTGAATGATTGTTAGGAAGAAAATATCTTGATGATGTCTAAATAAACCTAACATTTTTTTGTAGGGGGTGTTAATGCAGTAATTATGAGCCTGCAATCCTAGATTAATTTTGCCGTTAGTTTGGAATTAGCCGGACGGCGAGCCGCGGGCGCGACGCACGCCGGGGCTTCGAACCCGTGGACGGCCAACCAAAGGCCCCAACGGATAACAAACGCGCCGGTGGAAGGCGGTGGGACCCACATAACACTCCTGGGCCCGGGCCGCCATCTGGGCCATGCTTGGGTGGGGCCCATCCCACGTCAACGGTCGGATCCCTCGCTTCGCTTGCACGGATTTCATGTTATATCGGTAGGTCCTCGCGGTCTCTCAAATCGCAATTTCTGCTTCCTCTCCTCTTCCGGCTGTCCCTCCCCCAAATCGAGAGCGCTCCACGCCTAGGGTTTTCCTCCCCATTCCGCGCCGACCGGCGGCGGCCACCCCTCTCTCCGCCGTCGCAGCCTCCCGCGCCTTCCTTCTCCTACCGCCACCCGTCTCAATTGGCTGCTCCTTCCTCCTCGCCCCTGCCACCCCCATCCGGGGGAAGCGCCGGCGCCTATCGATCGTCGCTTGAGTGCCTACCTGCCGGCTCGATCTCTCCCCCAGACCACCGGAGGCGGAGGCGGAAGCGCGGGCGAGCAGGGAGAGAGTGGTCTTCGTGTACGCCTGCCTTTCGTCGGCAGTGGGTGAGTAGTCGATTTCTTCCATTCGGGGGACATGAGATCTTGGTCAGTCTCAGATTCATCCGCATTAATGTTTAACTGATGTAGGCAAGCTTTGATTGATTGATCTGATCGATCTATTGGTCTCACATTGACCCGAATCTAATCCGAGCATAGACTTCTCTCTGAATTTTGAGAGGGAGATTCGGTTTCCGTCTAGTTCTTTCATGTAGAATAGAGGCACGACAGTGGTGTTCCTGTAAAAGTTTATTAGGGGCCCTGTGATCCCACAGGATACAATGTGCACGGCCCCGGCTCCTGGATGTAGTGACCCTGGAGTGCATGTGCGTGCGACTGGATTGGCAGGCAGGAGTGAGCGCATGTTGTGTGTGTGCGTGTGTGGTGTGGGCGGGAATGTGCGCATATCCATGTGCTAGTGGAGGGAGTGAGGGAGTAAAACTTGATATTTTTAGTAGGAATTGATATATTTTACCTTTATATTGTCAAGTTAGTAGTAAATTAACCAGCAGAAATGACTCATTACTAGAATTACAAAATTGCAGTACCATGGGACAGGAACGTACCCTACTTACCGCCAAATTGCCAATTAAGTGTTCTGTTCTAAATGCTTTACCTCGGCATTATTGGTTTCCTCATGTTGCAGACATTGCTATGAGGTAGCACATGCTGCTTGCAGACGTTACTGAATACAACATTGTCTAGCACTGACGTGTGCTTTGCGGCGAGTGTGCACTCTCAATTGTGTGTATGAGGGGATATAGGGTGGGGATAAAAGTTCAATTTTTTTTGTAGGAATTGTTCGTTTTGATGTTTAAACGGTAAAGGTAGTCAACAAAGGATAAATTAATTTACAGAAATGGCTCCTTTATATCGTAAGAAAATTGTAATAACATGGCACATGGTCTGTTTGAAATACTAAATTACAATATTTTATTGGTTTCCTTATGTTACTCGCATTTCTATCTACTTGCGGACTTGCCGCTTGCAGGCATTACTTATGCATTACTCAAATGTAGCAGAATTGCTTAACATCATTAAGTTACCACTTAACACATATAGCGGTTGACCAGTTGTCACTTGTTGCATATTTATTGGAGTTGGAGATTAATATTTGTTAGGTTTATGTACATCCCTGCAACAATAATTGTAGTATTTCAAGTCATGCACTAATTTTTAATGTACCTGAGACATTCTTCATTTCCCCACTACATATCAATTAGAATATTAGAAATGTTGTACTGGATTTCTTAAATTACAGACATAACTACTGCTAGTATGTTTGTATTTGATATTGATCCAATCATATCTAATCTCCTAAATACTGTTTTCCTGTAGGCTGGGTTTTTGTTGATCACATAGTTTGCAGACTGGTGAGGCTTTGTGGCCATTAAAGGTGCTATTCTTGAACAACTAACTTTCTAAGTGAAGTTGCCAACAAAGCGCCTTTAAAGCTGTCTGATGTTATTGCTTCCATGGTGAGTACTTGAAAGTATTAACTTTTGAGGAATTCTGTCTTTCATGATTCTAATGGCATGTTTGTGTCACTGAAGGCAACCAATGAGAACCTCCCACCAAATGTCATCAGACAATTGGCTAAAGAACTGAAGAATCTTGATGAGTCACCTCCAGAAGGGATTAAAGTTATTGTTAATGATGATGACTTTACCACCATTTTTGCTGATATTGAGGGTCCTGGTAAGATTCTATTAAGATGCTTTGTTATACACCTGCCATTTTTTTTGGGCCGTACACTTTAAAATTTACATGCCTACAGCTATGCTGATCATGCTCTCGTACTTGCTTTGCATATAGTGGCATCTTTTGTTATTCCATGACTTTCTAACACATTGCTCGCTTAGAGTTAAGTATCTATGAATCTTGTTCCTTCTGGCAGTGCATATTACAGAATCTGATGTGTTTGAAAGTTTCTGTTTTTTTTCTCCTATTGCACTACTTTCTAATATTGTGTTCTGAAAATCTGAATCTGGACATGGTGCAGCTGGAACTCCATATGAGAATGGAGTATTCCGGATGAAGCTACTGTTGTCTGGCGACTTCCCTCAGTCTCCCCGAAAGGTAGTTATCTTATGAAACTTTCAGAATTGTTCGTACTTAATTGATTTCTTGAAGTGAAGCCTTTAGTTGAAAGTCTTTGGCCTTCTCCTTTGATTTGCAGGATTCTTCTTGACAAAAATTTTCCATCCAAACATAGCAACTAGTGGTGAGATATGTGTAAATACATTGAAGAAGGATTGGAATCCTAGTCTTGGATTAAGGCATGTTCTGGTGGTAAGCTCAATGTGTAGCACACATCAGCCCTTATTTTCTTGGTAGTAATGCACGATTTCTTTGTAAGCAATTGCTCAGCTTTGATTTAGCATGACAGCTGGGAACAAGTTCCAACTGCTGTCACAACATGGAAACTTACTACGATTACTTGTTGGCATTTCTGACAGGTAGTGAGATGCCTTCTGATCGAACCATTTCCCGAATCTGCCCTTAATGAACAAGCTGGAAAGTTGTTACTTGAAAACTATGAGGAGTATGCACGGCATGCAAGGTCAGCCTTGAACTTCATATTATCAAACCTGGAGTAGAGAGCGTAGACCTTTTTTTACTGGTCAAAACTCAAAAACTGCAGGTGGTTTCAAAAAAGAAAGAAAAAACCCTTAAAACTGCAATATTAGGATTGTGTGTGCAAGTGATTTTGACACTCAGACATGAATCTCATGGCTACTATTTCTATGAAATCAGATTGCATTCACTTAATGAATTGTCGTGGAGAGCTCTGACTTGTTGCTGAATCTGATTATTTCATCGTGCTCCATATGCAGGCTATACACTGGCATCCATGCACTTAAACCTAAGAATAAGACCAAGGGTGGGGGCGCTATTTCCGAGTCAACCACAGCTCTAAATGTGGATCAACCTAACACTATTCTGAGCGAGAAAACACCATCTGCGCCAACATCATTATCAACCAAAGCATTTGGCACAAACTCTCAGGATCAGAATGCCACTCCTTCCGATCCTGTTCTAGGAGCATCGGCAGTACCCAAGAAGGATGGGCCACTTGCTGTCAAAGTTCCAGTTGAGAAGAAGAAGATGGATGCAAGGAAGAAGAGCTTGAAGAGATTATAAGCAAAACATCCTGGAAGTGTTGAAGCGGCGCAGAATTTAATTTCTTCATAAGTGCCAGATTCAGCAGACGCATAGTGGAGCTGAAAAAATAACGCCAGAGGCATCTAATGAAACTGGCGTTTGGGGCAAAGATGTTTGTGTTCAGGCTAAAAAGGGAATAATGTGAATTGGCCCATTGGAACAAACTGTCTGTGCAATGACAATTATTTGGAAGAATAGTTGCCTTTTCTGTTGATTCTCCACTATCTTGTTGCTAGTGTTATTGTTTCTGTACTATATGTTGTGATTTCATGGATTAGTTCAGTGATGCAGAAGCTTTCGTTCACAAGAATTTCAGTGTTACATTGTAGAAGTTGGATATTCAACCTGAACCAATAAACAGTTGACACTACCTCTGCTATAAGGTCAGTAGCATCTGGTGCTCCAACAAGGTGATAAAAGGCCTCATGAGGGTCCCCATCATAACGATTATTCAGCCACTACAAAATCTCTTCCTTTTGGAAGTAGGTTTGGGTTCTTAATCGGAAACTATCATGAATTTTTCTGGTTGATTCTTGTGTCACCTTTCCTTTTATCCTTTAAGCTGTGGTTCTGGAGCCACCTCAGTTCTTGATCAGATAGTGAAAAAGTAGTCATCAACACTAAGCTCCATATCCATCACACAGTAGGATATCTACTAGCACTCTCTTGTGTTCAAGCACCTGGTCATGACAGATTTCTTTTCAAGATGCAGTCCATGTTAAAAAAAAAATTCCTCAACAACTACTCGTGTACGATTAGCCATTAGGCGAGGACGTCTTTCCACGTGAAGAATCCCGAACTTTAGGGGTTGCAATTTGCAAAGCATCCTTGAGGCGCCCATGATGATCCACCCAAAGTTCTCGTGACCCAAAGAGGATTCGGGAACTTTCGCAGGCAGCTGCATGCACTAGGCTTTACGGCTTTTGCCCCTCTCTCTTTTCGATTTTGTTATCTTATCCGTTTGGTTACTTTGACTGGAGAGTGGAGGTCCGAATCAGTGGGTTCCCGCGAACGGAACAGAAAAAGGAGAAGAGGAGAGGGCGTGGACGACGATTGCAGTTTGGAGGATGAGAATTTCAATGGCCGGTGACGTCTTTGCTTGCCTATG
The DNA here is from genome assembly GCA_036346245.1 of Bonia amplexicaulis. Taxonomy (NCBI): domain Eukaryota; kingdom Viridiplantae; phylum Streptophyta; class Magnoliopsida; order Poales; family Poaceae; genus Bonia; species Bonia amplexicaulis. Next base: position 1,986,698 of record CM070750.1, on the reverse strand, counting down.
ATCGCCACCCCACCTTCGCAGACGCAATCATCACCGTCACAGCTTGCAACAGCAACTGCCGTGCCCTCAGCAAAGGAAAGAAGGATCTCCAATATCACGAAGGAAAGAAAAATCATTTAGCCGTGTAAGAGTACTACACTTGTTTTCTGTGAACAGTCAGGTACCATTTTATAATATGATGAAGCGTGTTAAGGGCTCCGTCTTTTTTACTTATATTTTATGACTTATAATTTATATTACAATAATTATTTTTTAAATGGTACGTTTTTTAACGTGAAGTCAACAGAAATATTATAGTAAAAAATATACTGAGTTCAGCTGTACCGGACAAAATCACATACGACTATTTTTCTCTGTATGCCGTCTCTCGCAAACAGTCAAAATTTAAAATTTTAAATCATAAACTATAAGTTACAGTAAAAAAAACTCGTCTTAGATATAGTATAATTCGTTTTAATGTTAAAGAAAGGAGACAAGTTTGTAAGTAATACGTCACATGGGTGAGCTGTGAGCTTAGACTTGAAACTCTTCGGGTTATCTACACTCGGCCCAACAAAAAAAAAATGCAATGATAAACCGATTTTTTTCATGAATAAACAGTTCCAAAAGTTTTTATTGCAAAGAATTCGCTGACCAACGAGGTATCTAAAGTTCTAAACATCAGCTTTCAGTAATTTGGTACTGAAAGCAACAGTCGAAACAAGCAGGCTAGTGGGTAGCATACTAAGTCAGCGAATGCATTCACATGGGTCCGTTGGCTTTTGATTTTGGTTATAGTTTATAAATAATAATAACTTACAGAGAGATACTTACGTACGAATTTGATAATATAAATGAAGTCGTTATAGTGTGTACTACAATCAACTAGTAGACTATATCTTAAAAAGAAGCTCTATTTAAAAGTTAGACACTATAAAAAACTATTTACTATAGAAAAATAATTTTTAGAAGCTAATATATTTAGGTTATCCCAATATTCAGATAACCAAGATGAGATACGCAAAGTCCAAACGGTTATGGCCCTGTTTGGCAGGCAAGAAGCCGGACGGTTTTTGGCTTTTGCTACAGTACCTAACTTTTAAATAGAGTACTTTCTTAAGACAATATCTACAAGTTAAACGTAGTACACGTTAAAAGCCCAACATCTGTACTAGCTAAAATCGTAAGTGAGTATCGATCTCTCCGTAATCTGTACCGTAAACAGCTAAAATTCAAAAATTTCAACTAAAAGTTATAAACCGCAGCAAAAAAGAATAGACCCTATATAGCAAAGGAAACCGAGATGAGATACGCAAAGTCCAAACGGTTGTATAGCAAAGAAAAGAAGGATCTCCAATGTCACGAAGGAAAAAAATATCATTTAGCCGTGTAGAGTACTAGAGCACTTGTTTTCTCTGAAAAGTCAGGTACCTATTTTTTTCGGATTATCTACGCTTGGCCCAACAAAAAAAATGCCATGATAAACCGATTTTTTTTATGAATAAATAGTTCCAAAAGTTTTTTTTTACAATCAATTCGCCTACTAATGTCAGCGAATGCACTCACATATACACCACACGTTACACGCTGGCGTAAGCGGAGCGTGCAGCACCAGATTCTCAAGCTACGGCCCTGTTCGGCAGCCCACAACCTGACCGGTTTTTCATAGGCGCTACAGTATCTAACTTTTAAACAGAGTATTTTCTTAAGACGGAGATTATAAGTTAAATATAATATACGTTAAAAAATTAATATCTGTACCAGACAAAATCGCAAATAAGTATCGATCTCTTCGTAATCTGTATCGTAAACAGATAAAATTCAAAAATTTTAATCAAAAGTCATAAACCGCAGCAAAAAAGAACAGACCGTAACAGCTTCCAAGTGGGCCTCTCCACCGATTGCTCCACTTCACCATGTACTACTACTGCTAGCGCTTTTCAAATGATCAAATCTGCGATCTCATTGGACGGATGTCCGCTTCATGAGTGCATGTGTACTGCTGTAATTATAAGCAGTCCTCCAAGACGCCTAATGCGCTTTAATTAAGTACCCAATCACAGTATTCATTAGGTTAGTTGATTTGATTAGTCAACTCTAGGAGGGATAAGGATTGCTTGTGGGAGACTTCAGAATTTTCATTGTTCTACTGTGTCGCTGAAGTATGCATACCACCGTAGGCCAAGATGGCGACATGCTTGTTTGTCATTGTAATGTAAGGCTTTAACTACGATTTATTATAATAATATACTAGAAAAATAATAAAAAATATATATCACGAAAGAATTTTGCAAGACAAATTTAATGGTATTATTTTTATTTAATCAATCTATATACTTTAATATATATTAATGATCAAAGTTTGATCGTACGAATTGTACGATAATCTATATTTGTGGACAGAGAAGGTACTTGACTGGCAACTTCCATGCTAGCAGTTGACCAGTTGTAGCAGGTAAGAGTAAAGACCAGAGATGGTAAGAATACAGACATCAATTCTCTGTGCAACGGTCAGTCAAGATGCAATTCATGTTGGCGTGGTCCGGAACAACGCCTACGAGGCAACTTCGCTGTTAGAAGACGTATCGCTATCGATGTACAAATCAAACACTATATACATTATAAGCGACTTTCCGTCAACGTGTACAAATCAAACACTACATACATTGTTTGAATGGGTTCTCACCGTGTCTTTACGTCAACTTCGTCTGTGCTACCGAGTAAACAACCATCCATAAACAAATTGTAAAAACCAACTCTAAATTTAACCTTTTCCTACGCATTGACTCAAGCTTTTGCGGTCTGTGGCCATCCTATCTTGCGTTAGTGTAGGAAACAAATATACTTCTCGCTAGATACAAGTTACAACTCATTTCTTGTTTTTTTCATAAAAAAAGAATCTGAAGTGTACCAGCGTCTCTTTTAACATGTAGAGGACTTGTTGAAGTGCGCACTATAAGAAACAAAATCACACACGAGTTACGACCAAAAAGCCCAAAAAAAAACCCGGCAAAAACAGCTAATTCACTAATACCCACGAGGCCACAAGACGCAACGCAGAGGTCCAACTCCGCAGACAAGAGCCTCCCCGCACATGCTTCTGCCGGTCGACGCCGCACCGTGCCACGGTGGACCCGCCGGGCCGGAGCGACGACCACGGCATCCGCTCCACGTCAGCCCGGCCCCACCTGCCAACGTGATACGCGCAACCGCAGTAGCCGCTCCGGCTGTAATAAAATCCTAATCATTTTTTCCGTGCCGTTTCGGCCAGCGCGAGGCGAAAGCCCCCGGAATTTTTTTTCCAACCTTTTTAATGCCCGTTGCTGCGTGCTCGTTCGGCTACTGCTCTAGCTAGTACTAGTTGCTAGTCTCGTCTCCTCGAGTCGAGTCGACTCCGTCGTCACGCTTCCGTCCACTTCTCCGCCTCCTCGCTCTCTCTCCTCCTCGGCCGAGCGGAACATTGCTTCGCTCGCTGGATCTGAGCGCGCGCCGGTGGCCTCCTCCCGTCGGCCCCGGCGGTTTCGATCTGGTCGAGGGCGTCCACGTGCTGCGCGTGCGGTTGGGGCTCGTGACGAAGCCGCCTGCGCGCGTCGCATGCTGTGATCGGGAGCGATGCGGCAAGCTCCGGTGCGCGGCGGGGGTGGGGTCGTCCTCCTGCTGGTTGTGCTGGTCGTGGCCGCGGCATTGGCGCCGCGACTCGCGCGCGCGGCCACCGACGCCGCCGACGGTACGTTCGTTCGACTCGGCTCTGTTAGGTTGGCTTTGGTACGAGCAGCGAGTCGGCTTCCTCGCTGCTCCCGCGGTTCGATGTTCGTGCGTGCGTCGGTCGGTGGTTTCGGTTTCGTCGAGAATTTTGTCGGTGGGGGCGGGAAGCAGGGGATTGGTTCTGTATGATACGCTGGTGCTTTTTGATACCACAGCGATTTTTAGTCTGCAGTTAGTCGGTGGCGGCGCTCGCGTCGTCAGAGATTTGGGGTGCCTCTGGTTTTGTGGATTGATCTCTGGTTCGACTCTGTGGGCGAGTTCTGCAGCAGTGTTCTGGAGCTCATGCGACTTTTAGGTTTGTTGTTGTGAAATCAGCAATGTTACGCCAATTGGTTCGCGGCGGCTGTGACATGTATCATTCGGATCACTTGATGTTTTTAGTTGATTTGTAGCAATCTAGCTGTCCCTTTCGGCAGGGATTACGAAAGGAACTTTTGAGGCTTATAATAATGTGGTGTCCTGTGCTCTGTGTCTTATCGTTCTCGATAGCAATGGGAGAAAGAGGTGTGTTTTTCGCATGCTGGATCGGTAGAAGTTGATATCATGCAGGAGAAAGCAATGGTAGATTGGCTATGTAAGTAGTAGCAAAATGGGTACTTCAATCTTAGTTGCTTAATTGTCATATTGGTGAATCTGCAAATAGGGGACAGCTGGACATAAGGAGGGGCTGAGGGGTAGGATAGGATTGTAGGAAGGTAATGATGGATGTGGCACACATGTTGATTATCGTTGTCATCAACTCATTAGCCCATTTAGTATAAATGTGGCATTATAGTTTTTAAAATTGTGGTATTCATAGTGGGTTTTACAAGTGCATTCTTTTTCTTATAAATGTTGTCCTCAGCTCATGTGTCCTGCAATGTATAGTTGACAACTTGGGAATTTGCTAAGGGTTCCACTTAATGCTAATGGCTTCTTTACATTTGTTTTACCATGTGTAGTTTCTGCTATAAATGGATTGTATGTTGCACTGGGATCGCCAATTCTTCCTGGATGGACTGCAAATGGTGGGGACCCCTGTGGTGGTTGGCAGGGTATTATATGTACTGGCTCAAGTATAACTTCAATGTATGTCAGGTTCTTCATTGAACTTTCTTTCGTATGGTAAATTCCTTCGTTTTGCACTCTTATCAACTCACCATTTTAGAACCATGAATGCTGCAAACTTGGGAGGACAGCTGGGCAGCTTAGGGAACTTCACTTCAATCACCACCATGTAAGGGTGCTAACACTGTACATTTATTCTTTCTTGCTTGAAGTTCATCATTATATCTTTTTGACATAGTTGTTATAGTGTTTCAGTCAAAATTAGAAAAGTTTACGGGTTTTTTCTGCTTGTCTAATTTGTGCTCTCTTTGGGTCCAGGTTGAGTTTCTGACCGATTTACTTTAATTTTTTGCTGTAGAAATCTTAGTAACAATAATATTGGTGGAACTATACCAGAAGACCTACCTGTTACATTGAAGCATTTGTACGTGTTATTGATTGTTTCTGTAACTCCTTCAGTCTTTGGGATTATTCATTTGATGTAATAATCTTTGTTCCTTGTTGCCACAGTTTTCTGTCTGCTAATCAGCTCACTGGAAGCATCCCAAGTTCATTGTCAAAACTTACAAGTTTAACAGACATGTAAAGTTTTTTCCTTCCTTTTCTCAGCAAGTCTATATTCATGCTAGTTTGTTTTGTAAAGCTCATTTCTTGATATCCTTATTTTTTCCAGGTCACTCAATGGCAACCATCTAGACGGAGAACTGCCAGATGCTTTCGATTCACTCATTGGACTTGTAAATTTGTAAGATGCATCCTAGTTTCCTACATTTGTTTGTGTTCATCAAGATGATGCCTCGATTGATTGATGGTAGCATCTGATCTTGCTTTACAGGGATATTTTTTCTAACAACTTGACTGGCGTGTTACCACCTTCAATGAAAAGCCTGTCATCTTTGACTACATTGTAAGTTCTCTTGTCTTAGTATTCTGTTCCTATTTTCCGAACTGATTTCTTTTTTCCTCATCTGTTGTCTGATAGGCACATGCAAGACAATCAGCTGTCTGGGTCTCTTAACGTCTTGCAGGATCTCCTGCTGAAAGACTTGTAATCTCTCGATATCTTCTCCCTTGTCCCATGCTCGTTCATTTATCTTATCACATTGGATTGAAAGCTTGCAAGATGTATAACTGTCTGCTCATTTAGTAAATTTTGTCTCCTCTGTGGATTTTCTTCTAAGGTCTTTGGTATTGCAGTACAATATTAATGATGATCTATGTGCTGAAGTTTGTTATGGAATCTTTAAAAATTGCACATAGAACAAATAGATCTGCAGTTGTTGGGAATCTAGACACCTCAATTTCTACCACTGATTTCATAAGGGGTGTAACATTCCAATTGTGCTCCAGGAACATAGTTTTGGGGGACATTGTTGTTCCATAAAAACCATCAGCTGCACGTTTGACTTGAGAAGAATAGTCAAGTAGATTGTGATTGTCAACACTCAAAAGCTATTGCATTTTGAAATTTTTGCACAACAGAATAAGAAGTTAAAAAGTTAACCCACCATCTCTTATTGACACCTTCTGGTAGTATGTTTCAATTCTCTCATCTGCATTACATCTATTTCTGGAGGCAATGGTATCCCAATGCGGTGTTGCAATTCTCTCATCTGCATTACATCTATTTCTGGAGGCAATGGTATCCCAATGCGGTTTCTTCTTTTGAGAAGCCAATGCATGCTTCCTTTTTACCACAATTTTGCACACTAGCACTTCATCAGCAATAAGGAAGCCTTCCCACGTTACTTTCACACAATGCAGCTGCTATGCTCTTGATTTAACGGCTCTTGTAGTGAAAATATTACTCCAGATCATTAACTGTTTGCACTTCTTATAAATTCCTTACTCTGAACAGGAATATAGAGAATAATTTGTTTTCTGGACCAGTGCCTGCGAAGTTACTGAACATACCAAACTTCAAGTGAGAAACCTTCTTCTTTTTTGTACTCTCCTTTCTCTTAATGCCAACCTGGTTGAGATAGTCATTACTCATTACGTTGTCTACCTTGACGTTATTTCATCTTTTAAAGAACAAGATAATTAATCGGATGAATTTTGTATGACTTGTTAAGTGACTAACAGTATTCCAGCGCAGAAAGGATGGGAATCCATTTAATACCAGTGTAGCCCCCTCTGCATCACCACCTTCAACATCAACAGGACCAGAACCAACTCCAACACCATCAGGACCAAAACCAGCTCCAACACCAACAGGATCAAAACCAGCTCCAACACCAACAGGACCAAAACCAGCTCCAACACCAACACCCACAGGTTCAAATCAGACACCAGCACCATCACCTCCATCATCCCCTTCAAGAGACCCTCCACCATCTAAAACGCCCTCAAACTCTTCTGATGGATCAACTGCTCGAGACAGCACTTCATCATCTAGGAAAAATAATTCGTCAACCCTCAAGATTGTTGGATTTGTTCTTCTCGGAATAGTGCTGTTCATAATTATAGTCCTACTGGTAATATTTTGTTTGTCCAAGTACCAAGAGAGACAGTCAAGTTATGATTATAACAGAAGTCAACTGGCAAGGGTGCATCATAGGGTTGAACCCAATATCAAGCCATCTTCAGTGCAACCAAGGGATGATAATGAAAAAGGTTAGCTACTTAACTTCTGTGTATATATCAGTAGTATAGGGATTTCTGGTTTTTTTTTTTGTATTCATATAAGTTGCTTTATTTGATAGGTCCAGGTGAGGTCGTTGATAGGAGGGGACGCGAATTAAGTTTGGCAGCAGCAGGTATGAAGTCCTTGGAGCAAAGAGGGCAGTCTAGTTTTTACATAATATTCATCAAGTTAAAATGTTTATAAGTTTTGTGCAATTGATTGCAGCTCTCCCTAAGAAGCCTCCTGAAAACCAGAAGGAGCACATTATAAATTTGGATCGAACAGATTCAGATCTTTTTGCAGTTGCTCCACCACCCCCACCCCACCTCCACCTCCACTACTCCCTGTTGAAAAAGTTGTTGTAAATTCCATTGTTCCTCCAGAAAAGAGATATAGCCCTCCGCCAAGGACAAGTACCCTGACTTCTGCCACACCCTTCTCTGTTGCATATCTTCAGCAATATACAAGCAGTTTCAGAGAGGAGAACGTGATAAGAGAGAGTAGATTAGGAAAGGTATACCTAGCAGAGCTTCCTGAAGGCAAGGTACGAAGTATTACTTGTAATGCAACTCACTATTCAGTGTGCAGTTCAAACATTAAGCTTTTCTCCTATTCTGTGTAGTTATTGGAAGTTATAAAGATTGACAATGCTAATGGAAGAATATCAGTAGATGACTTTCTAGAACTGGTTGGGCATATCTCAAAGATCAAGCATCCTAACATCCTTGAGTTAGTTGGATATTGTGCTGAATATGGACAGCGGTTACTTGTGTATGAGCACTTTAGTAGAAAAACACTAGATGATGCACTTCATGATGGAGAGGACATTGACAGCGCGCTATCATGGAATGCTCGCCTCCAGGTTGCTCTTGGTTCAGGAAAAGCTTTAGAGTAAGTGAAGTTATAGTTCTACATAATCCATATCTGGTGTTCTTTTTCAAAATATGTGGACCTTTATACTTCCAAATTACTTTTTCCTGCAGGTATCTCCATGAAAGCTTCAAACCTCAAATTGTGCATCAGAATTTTGAACCAGCTAACGTGCTCCTTGATAATAAATTCTCAGTGTGTGTTGCTGAATGTGGACTGGCAGAACTGATGCAATCAAGTTCTGTCACTCAGGTAAGCTATAAAATGTGATATAGATGTTGCACGTTCTTAGGGCACTAAACAGGGAGAGGAGGCTGTCAGGGCTGGGTCTTCTTTTTTCATCATGACCAATGTATTTTAAGTGCTGATGGTGCTATGGCTATTACAGCCCAAAGTTAGAATAGCATGTAAAGCCTTAGGTGTTAACAATGAGATATCGGGCACAACATGCACTAGCTCATTGTAAGATAATTTGTATTGACAAGTCAGGGATGTTGATAATCTGCTTAGCTAATGTGGTTGTATATTGCATGATGTGGCATTTCTGTCTTCCTGTAGTTTTTCAAAAAAGCAGATATCAATCATTTAGTTGGTTTGGAAGCGAGGTTACTGAATTCTGATGGTGAATAAGCATGCTCATATATGCATCCAAGGTCTGAAAATGTGGATTCTGGTAGTGGGGATAATAGATCAACTCTCCTAGTAACTCCTTTGCCTGTTAGTCCAATGTAGTACCAACCTGTTCCTGGCTAATCTTTGACTCAACGTATTAGAAAATGCTGGATATTGGTTGGAAGGAATTAAATTTTGATTTACCTGTAATTATTAATCACTTTACTTTTTTGTTCACAGCATGAATTACTTTGCTATTAGCTGACGCTTAATGCTTTCCCAGTTTGATCGCAAATGAGTAGATTTAGCTAATTTAATTTGGCCAGGCAGTGAGAAATGCATCTTGTTATGCTGATGGAAATGACTGCTGGTGTACTTACAACTGGTATATTTTTGTTCCAGTTGTCAGGTCGGATGCGTGCATTACTAAACTACAAAGCGCCTGAATTCCAGGAATCTGAGATCATTACAGAACGAGGTGATGTTTACAGTTTTGGAGTAGTGATGCTAGAACTTCTTACTGGGCGTAAACCATATGATAGGTAAGATTTGAAAGTCTCATGCTTGGCCAAGACCTTCCCAATTGTTTTAGATCATTTTTTTGTACAAAATAAGGAAAGAATTCTCTGGTTCTCATGTCTGTTTCATGTGAAAATATGCAGTTCACGCCCACGTGCTGAGCAACATCTTGTTAGATGGGCCAGTTCTCAGCTTCATGACATTGAATCCCTGTCCAAGATGGTGGACCCTTCTATACGAGGGCAGTGTTCTGAGAAAGCATTGTCACGATTTGCTGACATAATCAGCCGTTGTATCCAGGTAATTCATTTCTACTTTTCTTAGTTTACACTAAGCTGCAATTTCTAAGCATACTGTACGCTATAGCACATATCTGATGCTTTACATTCTTTGTACAAAGCGTTCTGATCTGAAATTTGCCTAATGCAGCGGGAGCCAGAATTCAGGCCACCAATGTCCGAAATCGTCCAAGACCTAGCTAGAATTGTAAATGCTACTGGTGAAGAATCGGAGTAACAAACAAATCAAGTAACTTACAACCTCATGCACCAAGTTGCCTGTTGAGAAGATTTTGGGAAGAAATTCTCTCCTTTTTTTTTGAAGTAATATGGGGGGAAAGATTCTTTTGGCGCATCCTGGGGAGACTCATGGCAAAATCTATTTTCCCTGGTGGGTGGAGAGCATTGTACACTACCAATATGTCAACTTGGAGCCTCATGTACACAGGAAAGGAGAGTGGAGGTGCAACCAACATGCACCTATTAGTTGAAATTCGTGCATTTTTTTTGCAGACATGATTTATTACCCCTGTATTTTTGTCACATTTTGTTTAAGTAAATCGGATGGTGTAGATTAAATAGTGAAGAATGGTTAGCTGATCAAATGATGTAGACACACATACACTGATACACATGCATTGCTTAACAAAGAACTGTAACAGGGATTTGATTAGTGTGCATGCATGATGCATCCATAGCTTTGATGGCGCCTGTACGTGTACACTCCCAAACAACAACGCAGTCACTGCATGCCACCGCCTGCCGGATCGTGCCTCGCCGCGCAGTTGCGGAGCCGGCGCGGCCGCTGGCGCCCTAGGTACACGACCACCACGCGCGTCTGTGTCCCGCACCACGTCATTGTCGCGGCCAGAGCTCAAGCCGCACCACGCACCTCCGCTACTTTCATGACGTCGCTGTGACGCAGCTTCGGCTATGACGCGTCACGAAGACGCCGGCATCGCAGCCGCGCCGCCAACGCAGCGCCATCGTCGCTACAACAGCCCTCGACGAGCCGGCCCACGCTCGCCCCCGAGCTCACCACACGGCCACGGCATTCCCAAGCGCGGCGACGGCGATTGACGCAGCGTGGCGTGTTGAGGGACACGGTCACCATGCACGTTCGTGCTCGCGTGTGCACCGTACCCTCGCATCCGCGCTGGCCAAGCCTCCTGGGCTGCGCCAAAGCGCCGCGGCCGCACCAGCTCTCCCATCACACCGGAACACTGCACCTCCTCGCTGGACCGAACCGCCTTGCTACACCGCCTCGGCCGTCGCGCCGACGTGCTCTCCGGCAGCAGCACCCGGTTGGGACATGGACGCCGCTCGCCGGAGCTCCTTGTCAGAGCAGCCATCGCCCCGGGGGCGCTGAACCCCTGTTGAGACGTGTTTTGCGATCCATTACATGGAGAGCATTAAGCGCAGAGTTTTTCATATATAACCGAAACAACGCCACATAGTGGCCTCAAAACAAACAAAACTACGGTATTACAGGAGCAAAACAAACCCAAACTATAGGAAGTAGAAATGTATATATTTTTTTTCTTCCAAGATACATATGGGTTCTGTACCTGGTGCACCCAGCGGTCATTATTCTGTTAAACTAGCGTGTGGTGGCCAGCACACTTGCCATGCATTATTCTTAGAACATATTTAATTAGTTTACGAGTACATTTATATAAATATCTGCCATGTATCATTCTTGTAATATATTTAATTGGTTTACCGGTACATATGTGATAGATAATAAAAAAATTCATATGAAAAATAAAAAGTTACAGATCACATGGAAGAATCCGGCCTTGTTCTTTTGGACTTTTATTTTTGGCTTCTTCGAAAGTCGAAAAAAACAGGGTGACTTCTTGAGTGGATTCTTCAAACGGATTCTTAAACCCAAAATTGTATACATCATCTGCTGTTATCTTGAAAAACGCAGATAAAAGTTATCAGCTGCAATCCAAAAGAATAAAGCCTTCAAATATTAGAATTTTTAGAACATTATCAATTTAATTTACTTTCAATGTTTGCAGAATTAGTTTTATTTGTGATATTAATGTATAGTAGTATATGTTAAAAAAGAATATAGATTATATCTTTGGAAGGAATATTTATTCTTTATAATTTATATTCGGCATCTCTAATAATAGAGATAATAATTGTATTCATATAAATACAATTAAAATAATATAAATTATAAACTTGATGATAATAGTTGCTTTTATTATAAACACATCGATTCAGATTAATAAAGAAGAACTGCCCTCTCTCTCCTGTTGTGTCATTCATTCATTTACTTTTGCATTACATGATTGGTCTCGCTTTCTAGTTATGTTGATAGACTATTGGATTGCGCCGGTGACACTAGTTTTTCAATGCGAAGAACAACCAAAATAACAGCTACAGCGGTTCACGACTCTGCAAGAAAACATGGCAATACCATATTAACAGGAGATAAAAAAAACAGAACAAACTGAAGGATCGAAGCTGGCCGTACGTACTCGGCTGATGGCGCATACGTGTGGAGTGGGCAGTGGAAAATCTTGGGTGGAGCGGGCCGGTGGCTGGTGGGTACGGGTGCGCAGCCTGCTAGGATTTTTGATGACTGCTTTGCTCTCTGGAGCAAGATTAGACAGGCTAGGCCCGACGATCGCTTGGCACCGGAGGCCCATACGGACCATCATTCGCCCGATTTCGCCGCAAGGTGCGAGTTTGCGATCCAACAACCCTCCAGAACAATGGTCCGAATGGCTACGAGAAAAATTAACATCATAACAGGTCTCCCTTCTGTGGGTTAATAGGGGAACATGTTTCCCTTTACGGGGTATTCTTATTTGACTGCAAGTCTGTAACGTATGACATTTGACTGAAAATAAATAGTAGTAACAAAAAAATAGTTTTTAGAAAGAGAGATGAGCGGTGAAGAAAATAAAAAAGATATGGGTGTGAGACGAGAGCGAGAAGAGTGGGGTGCATGATGCGCTTGTGATCCCTGGCTTATCTCTGGAGTGAGACGAAAGCGAGAAGACTGGAGAAATTTTTTGAAAAGTCGGATACTCATATTAATATTTGGCTTTTCTAAACAAAAGCTAGTAGTAGAAACAAATACAAACACCTTTGTGTTCACTAGGTAACATGTGACTTAATGGATGGGTTTAAGATTGATTTAAGTGTCTACGTGGAGTAATTGTTCCACAGCACTATAGAGCTGTAGGACCAAGAGCGACAACTAAAAATGGGTGAATAAGAGTTCAAAATAATTTTAAAGTTTTTCAAAATCTTTTTCTTTGAGAGAAAGTAAAATTCTTCACTCCAATAGCTATAGAAGCTATAAAGACCAGAAACAAATAATCACAAAGAAAGATTCAATCAAAACCAAGCAAAATACGCTTTGACGTGCCTCGGGCAGTCTGATCGGATGAACAGTATCTGTCAGACTGGGTGAACAGTAAAATTCATTAAGGGAACAAAGCAGTTTCAACACTATTTCAAATAAAAAAAATTGACGAAATTTTTTATCCACAACTTCAAATGACTTAAAATTTGAATCAATACTTGATCATGACCGTAAAAACCTATCCCAATATAAGATCAAGAAAGAACCTAATAAAATTGGGATCTATTGGCTCTTAAACGTCTGCTGCACCAAAACCAGACTAAAACCACAAATTGAGTTCACTTTCAAATCAAAACTCTAATTCACTTAAAATTTGGTATGCACTTTCTCTAGGATGTCAGTAACATATTCCAATCAACGATTAAGAAAATCGTTGCCAAAGTTCTGAACTTTTTCATTTTGAAGGAAAGTTGCACCAAAACAGGACAAAAGAGAAAAATCCCGATCTACTCTTACTTGTGAGTTCTTGATGATTTAGATAATCTTGGATGGGTTCTCACATGTCATAGCAAGCTAGATCACAGTAAGAACTCACCGATGTGGTCCATGCTTTGCTATCTTCTATACGGCCATAATGACTTACCGCCAAACCTCTCACATGTCCGGATCCCACTGAACTGTCATCGCTTGCAAACAACCAAGTCACTTGGCACATCATATGCCTCTCCTCGCACATGACGGCATCTGGCTTCCTTGACCGCACAGAACCTCAGCTCCTCCCTGGGCCTAGTCTCGCTTCACCTTATCGTTGCTCGTCATGTTCTCCACCGGTAGCTTTCGCTCCGGCTCCTTATCGTCTCTGTTTGTAGGAGTTCAGACATTAGTAGTAAAAAAAGATGGTCATAAGTAATAGAAAAGATAACCTGGCAAAAATAAGTAAAACCATCGTAGTTGAATAACTTGTCTGCATTTGCTCAACAGGCTGGGGGGTTTGACAAGCTATTGCTAGACAGCCTACATGAAGATGAGGCAAGGAGGCAGCAAATAGCCAGTGTTACTTACACCGGCAGCCTCGCGGCAAACCCATTTGATCCTAACGATCCATTTGCCATGTCCAATGGATTCGCACCACCATCGAATGTACAGTTAGCCATGATGGCACATCAGCAGCAGTATTATCAGGTACAGCAGCAACAGTACCTCCAGATATAGCAACAACAGCAAATGGTGATGATGCCGCCGCAAACATTACCAGCAGCGGCAACAGCCTCGATAGTCTGCACCTCCTCCTTACACCGGACTATCCAATCCGTTTGGCGATCCATTCAGTGGCCTCGTTGTGATGGCAAATCCACCAAAGCAAAGCAATTCAAATTTACCCTAAATTGCGCGTGCCTTTCTATGGCCCCGCTCGTTTCGGCTTCAGCTTCTAGCTTCTGGCTTATTTTTCACTATTCATAATTTTGTCTTTTTCTGAATTTTTTGCTTTTTTTGAGCTTTTTGGCCGGTTCTTTTTTGTCGATTCGTTTATGTTGTTTGTGATGGGCTAACATATTTTTTATATTTTTAAATTTAATTATGTTAAATAAGCATCTGTCAGCTACAGTGTTTTTTCAGACAGCTACAGTGCTTTTCAGCCATAAGCCACCAAAAATAAGCCAAAATGATCATCACCAATATCTCACTCCGATGTTGACCATATAACCCTTTTCCAATTTTGAGGAGCAACTTGTATAGTTCGAAACTTTGCAATACTGTATCTTGATGATGCATTGTAATACTCACATTTGGAAACTGATATGATCATTGCAATGTCATTATGTTCCACAAGTCTGACAACTGTGCCGTGCACATATCAGCTAATACAGGAGCATGTTTACCATCATACAATCTGGAAAATCACAGGTTATGCCATTATGGTCAACTCTTCAATTCACCAAACAGGTCAGACAATATCACAAAAGATGGTGAGATGGTATTGTTAATCTCTTTATATATTGATGAGTCTTACATATAATCAGAAAATGACATCAATTCGGTGTGTTTTTATTCCCACATAGTAGTATCTCATGGATTCATGGGTTCTACATTTGTACAATAGCAGAAAGCAACAGGCAAACATGAAACAGGATAGCCTTCCTTGATCCCCCACTTCATCCAGTGCAAAGAACAAGTCCTTTCCATTCATTCCTCTTCAGCTGGATCTGCATCCTGTCTTGAGCACTCCACTTCATCCGGAAATTGTCCTGCATAATCATTAATCCACAGGTAAGCCACACATACTTAAGTAAGCGTGCAAAACAAGTAGAAAACAGGTTAGCCAAATTAGCTTGGATTGCAAAAGAGCGGAGCAAAACGATGAAGAGCAACAAAATTGTTCTGAATTCTAGTTGTTCTTGTGCAATGCGTGCGTTTCTGGAGTCATTTCAGAGTTAGGCAGCATGAACAAGAAGGAGAAATGGAGATATCAGGTAGTCAGATTCTTACCATCGATGAAGTAGGTCGAGCAGGGGTATCCGCGGGAGGCGGAGGCGACGGCGCGCGCCTCGTCGCCGGGGAGCGCCCGAGGCAGCGGCCCCATCCCTCCGCCGTGGCTTACGAGCGCGAGCAGCCCGAGGGCCGCGCCGGCGGGCCGGGGCGGCGCGTAGTATGAAGTACCGGGCCGGAACGGCGCCCAGTCTGGCTCGGCCATCCGGGCCATGGCGCGATCGATGGCCTCCTCCAGCCGCTGCGTCACCGCATCTCCTTCCGCCGACGTCGACGGCCCGGAGGCGTCGACCTCGAGCAGCTCCGCCGCCCGGCGGCGGGTGTGGTGGTGCCGGCGGCCTAGGATCCCGCTGGGCCGGGCTGCCCCGAGGCGGCGGGCCAGGCTCGCCTTCCGGGAGAGCACGCGCTCCATGGACGCCGTCACGTCACGCGAAGACTGCCGCCGCGGTGGTCGTAGCTCGTAATCTGGAAGCAGCGCGTGCGACGGCGCGAGCAGCTGGTGCCGTGGTGGTGTTGCGAGGGAGGTGGGTGGAGCGGGTGGTAAATATAGCAATCGGCCGAGGGCTCCTCCGCAAAGGAGATGGTGGTCGGTTCCGTGATCACGGGCTGTAATTCGGTTTTGCTCCAAAACTGCAGGCTGTCTCCGCCAGTTTTCCCATGGTTGGCGAGTGGCGACACACGTTTTCCCCTCAGAGACCTTTTCGTAATAACGAGATAGAGAAGGGGTTAATAGAGAAAATTTCTCCACCCCTCGCTTCTGGCGCTGGCAAATTGGGCGGACGGCGCAGGGTGGCGTAGTCCGTTAGGCACGGTCCACTTAGCCGTCAGTCTAAACGGGTCAGGCTAACGGTTGTGGGCCAAGCTCTAGATGTAGATCTGGCCTATCAAGGTGACGGGACGTGGAGGCCTGGGCCTGTTTAGCCTGATGGCGCAAGTCAGATCGTCTAGCCCATTTGATATGAATTTAAAAATATATATAGGAAAATCCTAAAAAATATATAAGGATTTTAAAATACAAAATAAAATTATTTACAATTAAAGAATTGACTATATAAAATTTTAAAAATACAAAATAAAATTATATAAATATTTAAACCACAGAAGTTTGAACTCTTAATTCCCCACTTTGCTATGTATCATATTGTGTTGATAGCTTAGTTTAGGTTAAACAGAGGTGAGATTTTCCTAACTTCATTGCTAAATAGGACTTTGGATTTTGGCATGGGTCTGCCTTTCGGTAATTGCATTCGCAGTCTCTTCTTGGGGCATTGTCCAAGAAGGTAAGTAGAATGACATTGTAAAGTTGGAACTCTGAATAAGTGGATGGTGGTGAGCTTCAGTGGTTTTCATCAGCAGATTGGTCACTGTGAGCTTAAAAGATTTGGTTTTTTTGCTTGGTAAATACTAATTGAGGAACTCTGCTGATTGATGTGGCATGATAGGTTTTCCTGTTGGGCTATGTGTTGATGGAAGCATTAGCTTTGTTCGGTGGATATCCTGTCCAGGCAGATCCTTCAGAATTGGCATAACCAATGTAGGTCGGCAACTGTCAGTTTGTCTATGACGAGAAAGCTTGTAGAAGTTCAGAATGTAACCACTCTGCAGATGTATATGGTCTGTTCTTTTTTAGCTTTTGACTTCTGTTTTTGACTTTTCTACAGTAACTAGCTTTTAAACGAAATGCTTTTTTTAAGATGGGATCTACTAGTTAATTATAGTACATACTGTACCGACTTCATTTATATCGGCTTTATATCGACAAAAACAACACGTAAATTTTTGTTACTCTGTAATTTATATCTACGATTGCATATTGGACCTAGGTTTAGTGTAGCCAGGAGACAGACGATGTTGATGTGGTATCCCTTATTTAATTCCAAAATTACTAAGATATGTAGAATCCGTATTGCTTGATTCATACCGTGAACTTCAATAACCCTTCTGAAGCGGTTTGGTTAACACAAAATTCAGGATGCACGTTGTATTCTCTTCAATGCATTTTGCAACCTTTGTTGCATTAATAGTCTTTCGGTGCCATCATGTCTTACGAGCTCTGAAAGATCCCAAAATTTCAAACCAAATTTTTTCATAATTTTTCCTAAATTTTTGAGTGAATTTTGAAAACTTTCCCAATTTGAAAATTTCCGGCTCTTTCCGCTTTCCTTTCCGGGCCGAACCGTTTTCTTCTGCCGCTGGCGCCTTTCTCTCTTTCCGCCTTCTCCTCGCGCCTGCGCTCGCGCCCGGGGGAACGCCCGCGCCGCGCCCGGAACGACCGCGCCGGGAACGCCCACATCTCCGCGCCACGCGTCGTTGGATGCGCCTCGGGTCCCGCCTGCCTCGCCTTGCTCGCCTGGCTGCCTCCGCCACAGCCGCCTCGCCGCCTCGCCACCTCGCCACGCAGCTAGCGGCGGCTTCGCCTCGCGCCACATAGCCGCCGACTCCCACCTCGGTCCCTCGAACCCCACCGCCGGTGATGCCCTTCCCGCGCGCACCGCCAGCCGCCGCCGCCACCGCCTCCCGCTCACCCACTCTCCACTTTTACTCCCCTCCGCGTTAAGTCTCTTTTTCACCGCACGGACGAACTCCTCTTACCACCCCCGCAGCCTACCCGTGCTTCACTCCACGCCATTGCTTCTCCAAACTCCACCGTTCTGCCCTCTCGTCGCCAGCTCTCCTCGCGCCATCCCAAAGCTCAGACACCTCTCCAAACACTTCCCCTCACTCCCCAGATACCCCCCGAGCAGCCGATCGAAGTCTAATCGCCTGCATTGCCGCCGATCGTCTTCTTCGTCTCCGGTGATCATCCGAGCCTCATTCCTTCATTTCTTCTTTAAAATCTGATTACTCTTGCTGACTTGTTCCCTTTTGCCTCCTGAACACAATGGTGAACTCCTTCGGTTGAATGCACCCCTCTTCTGCCCTGACGGCGAAGTTCGCCGTCGGCCTCAAGGGGGCCACCGTGGCCAGCTCGCCAGAGAACTCCCTGGGCTGAGCCACTGCCACCATCGAGTTCCCCATCCACCAGAGATGCTCCAGATGCTGTCAATTTGCTCAGAGCGCCGTTCATGGCCTCAGATGCCAGATAATCGCTGCCGACTCCCCTTCGGCCGTTCGTCGCCGTTGAGCCTCGGCATCCGTTCCTAACCCCAGAAACGGATTCCCCACTTCTCAAGGAACCTCTCCCCACCCTCGGATTCCGTCGGACGGCACCGGTGGCGCTTTTCCGTTTTCGCCGCCGCTCTTTGTTTTCCGGCGAGAGCGTCGGGCTGGAGGTAGACGACGACGACGTGGACTCATCCTCGCCGTCCACACATTCGTTATCATTTAAAGACGGGCGTCAGATGGCCTCGTCCCAGGACCGTCCGATCTCACTTAAGATCTTCCTCCACAGCCGCCCGATCCGAACCCCCACCTCGCTGCCGTCCGATTTCATTTAACCCAACAGATCCGAGACGCCCGCTCCAACCCCATCTCGGCCGCCCACCATGCCGCGTGTCGGCCATCTAGCCGAGAGGAGCGCGCACAGACCGGCCACAGCGCCGCGTGGGCGGCATGCCTTCTTTCGGCCACAAGAAACCGCCGACAAAGGTCGGGCCGCCTTTGCTATGACCGGGCTGGCCCAACACTGTTCATTTGATTTTTTCAAGGTTTATCAATTTCCAAAAATCCAGAAACTCTAAATAAATTCTAGAAAATCACAGAAAATCTCAAAAATTCCCAAATTTCACCACCTTGCTCCTTTCATTTTTCTGAACCCATCTGTGAACTCCAATTTCCAAAATTCCCCTCCAGAAAAATCTGAAAATTCAAAGAGCCCTTTTTCATTTGGATATTTATGCAATTTATTTCTTTTTATTCCTTTTATAGATTATTTTTGCCTTGCTTAATTAGAATTAAGCATGACTTATGTTATTTTATGTGTTTGCGCTAGTGTCGGAAATTCTGGAAGGTTCGGTGCAAGACCAGGATTCGGGAGTTGCAGCCTACGAGATCGCCGAAGTCGTCCAGTTTCACGGCAAGTCGCATTCTTTGATCATGTTGAATCCCATATTCATTAAATTAAGTTGTAATGCTAATTGCACTACTGTTATTTGTGAAATGTTAGTTTATGTAAAATAAAATGTTTAAGAATGACATGCGATATAGATAATACCTGCCACCGATAAATACCATGTTAAACTTGCAGCCATTCCATTGTTAACCCTAGTAGTATCTAAATTACTGAATTAATAATTGTAGGTTGTATTTATATCATGCAAATCTTTACACTGCTAAGGTTGCGGCCGTGGGCCGGTAGATTTGGAAAACCCGAAGCTAGGGTAGGGTGGTATGGGACACCGTACCCTAGGTCGGTGGTGCTGGTATGCAGAAATTTAGGGTAAGAATGTTGTGGGAAACCGTGAGACGGTCTTCGCCCACCGTTTACCCTGAGGTGGAGGTTGCGAACCTCATGAGGAATATAAGGACTAAACCCTTACGCTAAGCACATGACATAGTAATCGCTCAACCACCGGTGTTGACGTGTCAACCCTGGTTTAGTAGCTGCTCAAGTCCAAGTGGAACCCTACATGGGAATTGGTATGTGGGATGAAGAACCCATACGCAATAACGATGGGTCCCCATGCCTCGGCCCATGTTGCTTTGGCCTACGGATACCCGAGGGTTTGCGGATTTCGAACCTATCGGGTAGAGTATAAGCGAAGGTCTGAGCAGTGAAAAGACCCGATTTCTTAACTCAGTCATGAGGGTTAAGAAAGCTCGTGGGTAAAGCTGAGCAAACTCTGCAGATTCAAATAAATGGTATTCGAATACGCCGTGCTCCCGGTTAATGGAGTTGTGTCAATTGGGTGATTTCCAACTGCGAAGCTTAAGTAGTTTTTGCAAGTATTTTAACTTGACTAGCTGTCATATCAAACTTTGAAAACCCCTATGAATTTAAGGAGTAGTCTGGATTTTGATCTTCCAAAAATTTTATCAAATAAAACTGCATTCCACCAAAGTAAGAAACCAAATATACTCCCAACCTTTGTTGAACCGTGCAAATAGTTAAGATAAGATTCCATTGTGGCTTGCTGAGCTGGTTAGCTCACG
The DNA here is from genome assembly GCA_036346245.1 of Bonia amplexicaulis. Classification (NCBI taxonomy): domain Eukaryota; kingdom Viridiplantae; phylum Streptophyta; class Magnoliopsida; order Poales; family Poaceae; genus Bonia; species Bonia amplexicaulis. The sequence goes on along the minus strand of CM070750.1, from coordinate 1,966,093 downwards.
GCTTGTTGAACACATCAGATGATCAAGATGCTGGTGAGGGCTGCTCTGTCGAGGAAGCCCCTGAAGAGTCAATCCCCGATGAAGATCCGTGGTTTTAGGTCTCGATGCGCCGAGTTCTGGAAGTTCTTTTGTATTGTATTATATTTCGGCTTGCATGCTCGCTCAGAAAGCGGGTTGTTAAACCTTATCTTGTAATATAAGTTGGTCTTTTGCTGTAAACTGCGATGGTATACTCTTGCGTGACGTTCCATAACTGTTCATGCGTGAATAGTTGTGGGACGCCGTGTCCTCTCAGCACCCCTGGCAACGGGGGTGTTACAAGCTCCACTAAGGTTCAGAAAGCTCGTTTCATCTAGCAATCATTTGGGTAGTGTTGACCTTATCATCCATTGCTTGCAGGATGATGGAATCAGGCTCGAGGCTGGGAATGGAATGACAGTGCTTGTTTGACATACACACGAGCATTTGTATGATGAGAAACTTAGACATTTGTATGTTTATAAACTATACGTCCCTCTATCTATCTATCTATCTATCTATCTATACTAATGAGATGCTCCTCCAGGTGCCCCCACATTAATCCTAGGTGAAAAGAGCAACAAAATCTCATATTATTGCATCTTTGTAAATCATGTAGCCGATGCAGAATTCAATAACCTCTTCGGTTTGTATAACCTTCGATGAAGCTACCCTCCGGTCGAAATCGATTGCGTCAATAGAATTTGAGAATTCTCATATACCTCTCGAATGGGTACATATGACATAGAAACACGGGACCACATATCTTTATCTCTTTCATAAGGTGGACAATGAGATGAACCATGATATCAAAAATAACGGAGGGAAATACATATCTAGATGACATAGAGTCGGCACCACCTCAATCTGCAGAGCATCTAGTCCATCGGGATCGATGACCTTCTGAGCAATTGCGTTAAAGAAATAACATAGCCTTACGATTGTCACTCGAATCTTGTATGGCAAAATACTTCTAATTGCAACATGTAGCATTTGTGTCATTAGCACATGACAGTAATGAGACTTCATGCCAATTAATTTCAAATATTCTATGGAAATAAGTTTCTTCATGCTGGTAAAGTGACCGGACGGAACTTTTATACCATGCAAGCACTGGCACAGTTGAGTTCTCTCGGACTTAGACATAGTGTAGCAAGCTGGGGGGATGAACGTCCGTCCTTTATCGGTCTCTGTCGGTGCTAACTCAGTTCTGATGTTCATAGCGACCAAATCACGCCTTGCGTTGACACCATCTAGTGGTTCTTTGCATTTGAACTGCTTTTTTCTTACCATTAAAAAGCCATGTTGGTTGTAAATTCAGAAATTGTCAGTTTAGTTTGACGTAGGTAAAGGGACAAAGTCAGCCTGAGAGTAGCTATAGTTTCAATTTTTTTCTCACTGGAATGATCGCATTTCTCAGGTTGTTCATCTGATAATGATTCAACGTTTTTACTTGTTTCCTAAAAAATCTGGCCACTGCAAATATTTGCAATCAATCTCATTCCCTTTAAGGACATATCAGGTGAAAACCACCTAAAAGTTAAAAAACCCATGAAAATCATGTCTTGGAAGTTTTTAAAATTCCAAAAAAATCAGATGTAGGGGAGAGAATGCCCTCTAACCATGTAAAATTTCAGAACCAAACTCAACCTTATTTCAAAGATATACTTCCTACATTCACAAATACAAATCATTTTGACTTTTTACAGTCTCCAATGCTTATTGTAATAATGTACCAACAAAAATTATATATATATAATGAAAAAAATTGGAAGACAAATTCAATAATATTATTTTTCATTTAGCCAATATATATACTTTAATATATATGAATAGTCAAAACTTAAAGAACTTGATGGTACGGAACACACGACAGCCTATGTATGTGGACAGAGAAAGTAAAAAACAAAATTCTGCATGAACAGTTATTTGTCTTCTACATACAAGATGTTTCTAACCACAAATTTTACCTTTTTAGAATTTTTGAAAACTTTGAAGGCATATTTTTCACGAGTTTTCAACTTTTAGATGAAACACTCGCATTCCCAGAATTGAGACGGCCACTCAGCATTGGAACAGTATAGAAAGTATATTCATTATGTGGCCGAACTAAAAACGAGCAACTTTTGTATTGAATCAATAGTTTCTAAATAAACCAATCTAGGGTTTTTTTTGGGGCATACAAGCATTACCAGTGTATTCGATAGCCACCGTTACGTTGCATTACATTCTGAGGAAGGGCTTGTTGGTTGTTGAATGACGTGCGTGAGCGCATGCAGGTGCGCGGTGTGCCAAGGCCGCCACGCCTTCCACATCGCCTGCATCGACGCCTGGCTCAAGCAGCACTTCACCCGCCAAGCACCCGTCTACCGCACCGCCGTCAGGGCCCCGCCGTCCACGTCCTCATCAGACCGCAGCGCATTCCAAGCAGAGGCGGCGGCGACGGCCCCGGACCAGATGGACGTGCCGGGTAGCCTGCCGGAGATCGTTTCCGACGAGCCGGCCTCCTCTGGCGCCTGTCCGAGCGCAGCTCCCGCTCCTGCTGCTAGGTGATCATCGTTGGGGCGGAACGGAACGGCGAGGCAGAGCATGCATGCAGGGCAATGCGTCGGAGCATTGCTAGTGCTGACACGTACGTGCTTATAGTTGGTTGAGAGTTGGGTCGCGTTCAGGTTTAGGAGCTAATAGTCTTGGGAATTAACGTTGGTTTTTACAGGGCTTCTCATTTGAGGGATCTTTTCGTTCACTTCCCCGTATACTTGCATGTACATTATTGAATCGAAATGCCCAGCCTTCGTTGCTCTTTTCCAAAAAAAAGAAGAAAAAGAAAAGCTTTCCTGTTCTTACGCACACCGGACGCCCATACGTGACTGACACGGCCCATACAAGGCAGCCCGCTACGAGCGTCGGCCCATGCACGGTGTCCGACTCGAATTCCTCGTCCTGACCCCCTGAGCATACACAGCGCGAAAGGGGCGCGCGTTTAGTACCACATCGCTTGCTAGAGGAGGTTGGCGTGGGAGCGCTCGATATAAAACCAAGGCCTGGGGCTTCCTTTCTCCATACTTACCTGGACGGGGTCGACGGGCGATCAGGAAGGCTTGTGGCCTAGGTTAATGGCTCACATTGCACTTGGTGTGCGCGTTGACTTACTATGTCCCCAAGCAGGAGAGTGGACGTCATAATTTGTGGTAGAGGGGGTACGCGTTCGCGCGGCCCCTGCGAATTCAAAAATACTGGAACTTTGCCCTTGGGTTTGCGGTTAGGTTCTTGTTTCTGCGGTGGAGCGAACGTCGGAAGAATATAGCTGTCACCCACTTGAGTTTTTCGTGTGGTGATGCGAGCAGCCCCAAAGTTTTTCGTGTGGTGTTTACTGCAATCATGTTGCAAATCCCAACGTGGATAGTTCGAAAGCTAATTAATGTAGAAAGCCAAGTTTGAAAGCTAACTAATGTAGAAAGTCAAATTACAAGCTCAAAAAACCCCCCATCCAATAAGAATGAACCGTAAGGTAGGCTAGGAGCCGTTATGCGAAAAGCACCACTCCTCTCGGCCTCGCAACCATTGTCATCTCCGTCGCGTGCTCTGCACAGGTAAGTAACTGACCGAACCAACTCTCCCCCCTTTATCTCTTCTCTCATTAGAAAAGAGGTAGGGAGAGAACAAAATGAGATCCACGACAAGCAGGTACCACGTACGACTTATGCCACTGCTGAGAAACCGACGCTGGCGACCAGTCTGATCGGATTCTCTGCTTAGAACAGAACGAATCAATCACAGAATCACAGAATAATAGATTGAACACAGAGAGAGATAGGGATAACTCCTGGTCTTTCTTTATTGCTTTTGATTGCGTGTACATCATGAGGGGGTATGACTCTCTATTTATAGACTACGGTGGGGTGCCCAAACATGTTAGGACTTTTGGCCATGGGCCCAGTTTCCTAACATTCCCCTTAGGCACTTACCCAACATGCTCATGCCTCGTCAAAACTCCATAAAAACCCAGTGGGAAAAATTTGGAGAACGAGTACATGATACACGTGCTGCTGCGATGCACGAATTGCCTCATTAAAAACCTTGGTCGATAAATTTCAGGAAAACTCGTCAAGGGAAAAAGAGTACAATTCAACCAAATACATTTAATCTTCAGGACTTCATTTCGTTGGGTACTTGATCTTCATGATCAAGATTTACTAACGGGTTTGAGAGAATTCTCCTCCTGAATTCTGCACTTCTCTAAGTCTCATCATTCCAATCCCTCGTTAATGGACGCGCGCGCGTTCTGTAAATAAAAAAGACGGATGTTGAGGCATGCAGTTAAGGTCAACCACATTAGACAGTTTTAATCCCCAAACTCAATAAAGAAACCACACAGGATGGGCAAATGCCCGTTCAATTCGACCCTTTTCTAATGGTTTTTAATGGTACTGAAGGAGTTGTTAATTACAAACTATATATGCCACGGATTGGCAAGGCAGAAACCAACATATAGTAGGAGCTTTACGATGATTCTGTCTATTGTCTGGAATTAGCAGAATATAGGATTTATAGCAACACCAACATATAGTAGGAGCTTTATTAGCAAAAACATCAATTAAAAACTATATATGCCACTGATTTTTTTCTGATAATAGAGGTGATATAAGTTTCTTTCAAGTGGCAATAACAGTTTTCTGATTTAAATTTCATAATCAACAGCTTCTTGCAAGCATGGTTACTATGACCAACACTATCCTTTCGTTCTTCTATAGCCATGCGTGGTAAACTATTTATCAATTTTACAGGAACTATATCAGCGCCATGAAGTTCATCAACAATAGACTGCCTAGTTGAAGTCAAATTACCGTTTTCAAATTTAGTATCCTTGGTTCAGGAAACATTTGATTCTGTATTAGATAAACATTTGAATCGAAATGCCCAGCCTTCGTTGCTCTTTTCCAAAAAAAAAGAAGAAAAAGGAAAGCTTTCCTGTTCTTACGCACACCGGAAGCCCATACGTGACTGACACGGCCCATACAAGACAGCCCGCTACGAGCGTCGGCCCATGCACGGTGTCCGACTCGAATTCCTCGTCCTGACCCCCTGAGCATACACAGCGCGAAAGGGGCGCGCGTTTAGTACCTCATCGCTTGCTAGAGGAGGTTGGCGTGGGAGCGCTCGCTATAAAACCAAGGCCTGGGGCTTCCTTTCTCCATACTTACCTGGACGGGGTCGACGGGCGATCAGGAAGGCTTGTGGCCTAGGTTAATGGCTTACATTGCACTTAGTGTGCGCGTTGACTTACCATCTCCTCAAGCGGGAGAGTGGACGTCATAATTTGTGATAGAGGGGGTACGCGTTCGCGCGGCCCCTGCCAATTCAAAAATATTGAAACTTTGCCCTTGGGTTTGCGGTTAGGTTCTTGTTTCTGCGGTGGAGCGAACGTCGGAAGAATAGCTGTCACCCCTTGCGAGTTTCTCGTGGTGATGCGAGCAGCCCCAAAGAAACGGTACTGGTCCTTACAGGGGAATTTTTGGAACGTTATTGGTCTTGGTGTGGGGGGTGATGTTATTTTCGAAGATGTGATTATTGCCAGAATTGCTGTGTTGTTAACGGAGTACACGCTTAAGGTCTTTTAAGGTATAAATTTAGTGTCAGTATTTATCACTTATTAGTATTCAATCAAAGTATGAACTCACCACCATGTACAATGCTTGTCTTTTAAAACGTAAAGTTAGCCGAACCAATCTTCTAGTTTAAAAAATGCATTAGTTGTTTACTCTGTAATCAGATGGTATAGGACCTATGGTATAGGATCTATGGTATAGGGTATATTCTTTAGACTGTAGCTTGTGACTTTTTGTTATGGTTTATTTATCTAATGGATATTGATCGTTGAAAGAAGGCAAAGCTAAAAGCTGATTTAAAAGCTGAAAATAGCGGGGTCATAATATTCAAAGGAGTACAAATAGTACAGATAATTTTCGGCTGATTTGGCATCGAAATTTCTGCAGCCTAGCCCGTGTGAGCCATCCAAGCTAGCCCGAGACTAGTCGAGTGAATGCAAGGTTGGTTGTTCGGTTAGATGTTTCTGTTTAGGTAGGCCGTGCTGAAAGGTTATTTAGTTAGTTGCATGAGCAAGTTGGATTGATGTCTAGATGCAAGAGATGATGTTTGGATGGTTGTATATAGCCTGAGTTTGCTCACCACTTATATTGGATGGTGAGGTTCCCCTTAGCACATAATAGAAGATGGTGAAAAACGGCTCGGCCGTTGTGTGGTCTATTATTGTGGCTAGCCAATTCACCATGGTTAACCATAGAATTTAATCATACGATCCTTTGAGATTAATAGATAATTAGCAGATTAAATTACTTCGAATAAGCATTTTTCTTCTGCTTAGTCTGATACTTTTTGAATATTTAGCGTTGAGCTACTCAGTCTATAGCATTGTAACACGTGTATGTATATATGTATGTATGTATGTATGTATGTATGTATGTATGAAGTCCTTTTCATACTCTCGGGAGCATATATTTCCACTTTTAATATACCACTTAAACGACTATTTATATCTCTTTATCATTTTTGTTATACTTAAATATCAATTCTAAGATACTTCATTATGACTTGGTTGAAACTTTTTCATCAGAGCTCTTTTTACTGATCTCCATTGGTTTTGTTCCTTATCTTGTCAATTTCGTGACAAGTAATGTCAACGTGCCACCAGGCGCCACCGACGACATGAATGATTAGTGACAGCGTGGAAGCCCCCACTCAACGACAATGGTACATTACAGCAAACTACCTCCTACGAATAACTAACTTGCCTACTACTCAGTCCCACCACTCCATGCAATCATTTTGACACATCAGTTCTTATCCAACGTTGGGACTACCTCTCGTGTGAGACTGACGAGCGGACCCAACCTATCAGGCCAGTTGGATATGATATCAATGCTTAAAAGGATAGTTTAATAAAATATTATGTAAATAGAAGTGTGGTTCCACGGAACTATCACTTAAAAATATAGTTTAGTTTTGCCAAAGATAGTGTAGTTTTATAAAATTTATTCTACAATATATTCAACTTTGTCCAGCATAGTTTGTCATCCTTCATAAATCAGAATATATGCACAACAGAAAGGAAAAACGTACATGCCACAGTTCACAGTAATAGATGCACCGTATAGTGACAAAAAAAGTTTATAAAGTTATGTAGTACGTCTCTTGTTATCTCTTTGTGTCTACAAAGAATGGATAATATAATAACAAGGTTGGCAGGTGAAAAAATCTGCTCTCCAATAGCCAGGGGCTATAATGAGGCTAAGAAACAGGGGAAAAGGGGTGAAGGACTAAAGGAAACATACAGAAAGCACAGTAGATTGCATCGAGGGCAGTGTCATTGCTATAAATATCGCCCCAGCCTCGCCCCAGCCCCACCCAGGGACTGAACTACAGGCCGTCGCAATTGCTGCGGCGACAACCTGTCTCTCAAGGCCCAGATCCATGTTACGAAGCTAAGTATTGATTGATTTCACAATTTACATAAATAGAAAAAATGCTTCTGGAGTTGAGACCATATGCTGAAGGCAAAGAATCAGGTTGAAGTCAAACAGATTTATAACTGGTGAATATCCTCAGTAGGTTGTCAAGAGCTTCGGGATAAAATTTTCTAGCAAAAAGGTAGCATGGTCTCTTCGACCCGTTCCACAAACATGGCCTCTGCGTCACAAGTTTCTGCAAGAGGAAGAAAACCACACATCAGCATTTGACAGTTGTTAATGCATGACTATTTTTTTAGATCTAACATGAAAAGATTTACTTATTGTTCATGGATAGTCAATGTTGACGACAGATTGCTGTGCTTACCTCGTCATCACTCGTTACGTGGAAGTTCTCAACAACGGCCTGCACAATAGTAATGTACATGATAATATGAATGCAAGGATAATGCAATAAATGAAAAAAGCACGTAAAGCTTATCTCGAAATAAAAACATGTCAAGCAAGGCAAAAACATACTGTTATATTCTTTAAGAGATCATAGGTGACATCTGCAGATCTATATGACCTTGGATGCCATTTCCCCTCAGACCAATCAACATGTGTAACCGACCAATTAGCTATTCCACCAGGATCTACCATCTGAAGTAAAAGTATTTAGCAAGCAACTCAAAGAAGCAAGAGGTAAATGCCACTCCGATAGATTGTAAATACTGACATTGAATAGGGTTGGCAAATAATGCTCGTCAGCAATGCAGTTGCGCCCTCCTGCTGGCTGCAAATCACAGGAGAAAGGTAGTTCCTTTTCAAAAATTGTCTTACCAGAAGAATGTTTCAGAAAGCTACAAAAGTGAAAATCATGACAATGACTCAGACTTCAGAAATGACAACTACAGTGTAGCTCAATTGCTTGCAGCATCTTAGGAGGTAACTTACACCATGAGGAATGTATGCAGTGCCAACTGCCATCCCATGCCGATTAAGTTTATTTAATATGTTTTACATATTGCTATGGAAAGAAAAAGGACAACTTTGCAATGAAGTTTACACATTATCCAATGTTTAAGGAAGTAGTCATCAAAACTGTTCTTCAGTCCCTCATGACTTATTTTGTGAGTTGGAGGGGATTGGTTGAAAGACCCTTTTGCATTTTTACCAATTAGAGGTAATTGCCGAATTTCTGTACTAAAGTTTCTCTATGAAAGCAATGGACATTATATTGAAAAGATATGTGTACAGATACCACCATCAACCTCATAGTGAACAAAAATATAAATTCAGTTATCATTGTATACATGTTTTGATTATTTTCTATTGAGATACCTGGTATCTAGTTCCATTCTATTAACTAAATATAGTAACTTTAGAAAGGCAACACACCTTGCAATATAGCTTGAACTTCTTGTAGTATAGGCTGTCCGCCAGAATCAGTAAAGCATGTCTCCTTGTAATTGCAAACCACTGTAACATGAACAACAATTTAGACAAGAAAGCACGTAACATTAGAATTTGATACTCAGTTACCGACTTCTGAACATGTCAGTTTTATATGATGGAAAAATTGCAAATAATATACCACTAAAAAATTAAATTTGTAGCGGCAAGTATTTTATAACCTAGCAAAGTACTGTAGCAAAAAACTGTACCTGGGCACCCTTTCTGAAGTCTCTCTCCTCTATTTCAGGAAGCATCTCAACAGAATACCTTCCATTCCCATGTGGACCAGGATCCTGGAAGCTGACAAAATGATAATAAAGGCAGACAAAAATCAAAATACATGGACATGGACATCTTCAGCGATAACACAAAAGTAAAAACTAATCAACGACATCCGTGTGGTATTGATCACATGCCAACACCACTTGTTTCACTAATTCCCCTTTACTTCCCTTCTTTTTCAAAATGATAATGAAATATGAGTTCCAATGTTCTTACCAATCAATGAAGCTAACGTTCGTTCTCATCAGATAATTATAGACATAATCAAATGAATGCAGTGGAACACAGCTGCGACACAAAGGAAACATGATTTCAATAATGAATGAAATTATCAAAAAGTTAAGTCATCAATAATCAAGAGTCAGAACCTGTCAGAAAGCAAGACAAAAAATTGGTTATCAACATCTTCCAGCGCATTTGCTAATAGTCTCTTCTCCGCATCAACCATTGAAATCTTTCCCCATACTACCTGCATAGCAGTTACGTACTCTGTTCAAATCTGACAACCTAGAATAATCTGTTAGAACTTAGAAGAGAAGCCTACTAAAAATATTCAATATAGGAAGGCCTTCAATTTGCAAAAGTTAGTAGATTGTGTGTGTGTTGGGAGGGTTGGGGGATTTGCATCTCAGTCCAAATTGCTAGTAGTGGGCTCCTTAGAAGAGATGGATCTCATGATACAAGTAGTGCCCTTTGAACTACAAATAATGCAACACATTTTTTGTTGAAACAACCTTATGTTGGCACAGAACCTACTAAAGCATGACCTATCTGACATCATGGGAAATTGGAAATTATGCGAAAACTCTTTTATGCAAGCAATCTTTATCAATTTATGTGCTCAATAAATCGATATGAGCGCACTGCTATATCCTGTGGTGTGTAACAACTGTTTAGCCATTGCTGGTTGCTGCGACCTTGGAGTAAACACCCTAATAAAACAGTTCTGGTGGCACCAAAATCTACCACTTAGTTATTAGCACATTTAGATAAAGCATTAAATACAACCTATGAAGCACAGATGAAAATTATTACCGCGTCACTGTGAATATCTCGGCCAACAAACAAAGAACTAGAATGCACAGGCTTTTCACGTGATGCGTGCACATAGATGGAGTATCGTCCCTCATGACCCTGTGTAGAGAAGTAAAAGTGATTCATTCTTTTGTTGACACAAATTATATAAGCAATAAACATTATTACTTCATATAGACATGCAGAGGGTTAGTAGCAAGGAGGGAGGAGATTCTAGTGACTAGTACTAGGGTACTAGCAAGATAATATTATTGGCTTGGTAAAAAAGATCAGTTTAACCTATTTATGCAGATAAGGATTAATTCCTCAACATTCTACTGCTCAAAGATGTGTGACGATCCTATGCTACAATGTTAGGTAAATCACTAGCTAAAAAGAAAAAGGGAAAAGATGCACTCAGTAATTCAGTTCAAGGAACCCACTTGTTTGTCTCTCTACATATTTATATTGAAAAAATTGATGATGCATTGGCGCCTTGCAGTTAAAGGAAACCCGAAGGACCCTAACCCTTGAAAGATGTGTACTCCTTAAAAGGCACAAAGACAGCAAATACAATCAGACAAACCTGTAAAAATTTCTCCCACAATTTCTCAAAAGGCAATGAACCAGGTGTCAAGAACATAAGAGCGATCTTTGGATTCTTTGACACAGCCATGGGCATTGCAAGGATATCCCTAAGAACTACGGATGAAACAATTTCCTCATCAGTCCGCTGTGGACGGGATAAAGCAGGGAGCCAATCCTTGAAAGGTGTACATACACTAGAAGCAGAGAAGTAGCATTGCGAGTAGCGCCGCGGTGGGTACACATATGCCCCAATCAACACAAAACAAACCAGGGACAAAAGCATGATTATCCACATGGGTTTCTTGGCAGCAGCACGGTGGCGCAGAGGCGGCATGACAGTCATGTCCTTGCTGCCCCACTGCGACACTCAAGGTACTTTTATCTGCTCTCCATCTTCAGATCATCTAAAGGTCATCACCATCAAACTCCAGTAATTTTGATGCCAAGCTACTACACCAGGGTCTGATGAAAATTCTCAGGCAACTGACACCTTCCTGCATTTGCAACACAAGGTAAGCATAGCAATAATCCATGAAACCATATACACGAAAAAGCAACAATCAAGAGGCATACTAAGGCAATTTACCAAGATTCGGCACTACAAACAAGCACCCCAGTTAGCTAATGGTTGGTCTAGCACAAATTCCGATGCATCTAGTATGCGACTCAGTTATGACCAGCTCTGATGCAAGCAGCAAGCTACCAAGACTAAACAAACACCATCCACTTAAGGCTGTGCAAACTCTTCAAAGATGCTAGCTCCCAAGCTGGCTGTGCAATTGGGTTGGAAGTAGGTGATCTACATGTCCAAATCAGGTGGTTTCCACATAAGACAGAGCAGTTGAAATCCACGGGGGCGGCTGGCGAAAAGTCAAACTCTGACCAAATCACCCGATCCCAATCGCTACGCCCCCACCGCATTACCAGCTCGATCCAATCCCCTACCACCCACACCACCAGCTAAGCCGCGCCAAATCACCAGAATTCGCTCACAAAGCTCGCGTAAAAATCGAAACTCTGCACCCAGAGCAGCAGGAAAAAAAACACGCAAAATCACACGGGAAACCCCGCTTTCGAGCAGCCAAGCCCAATGCGAGGAGCAGGAGCTCCGAACTTAGCCCGGATGGCAGCGAAGCTGGTACCGGATTGGAGAGCGGGAGGAGGCGAGTCCGGCGAGGGGATTACCGCGGCGAGCTTGGCGTCGGCCGGGGAGGTGGATCTGGAGCTCGCGGAGATGAGATCGGATTGGGAGCCGGAGGTGGAGGTGCAGATGAGGAAGGAGGGAGGGAGGAGAGAGACGAGGGAGATAAACAAAAGGACTAATTAAGCTAGAAGTGGTACTAATTGTTGGTTAAGGGGTTGGGGGTTAAAAGCCGGACTGCGCTTTCCAAAAGGAGGCAGGCAGAAGAAAGAACAATTCAGGCGTGTGCTTTTGTACTTGAGACCCCTTGAATTTTCTGTTGTTTGACGTGTGGTGGATTAGTACAGGAGTTTGGCCATATTCTTTTAGGGCATGTTTGGCAACGATCGCGGTTTATGATTTTTAGCTGAAATTTTTGAATTTTAGTTGTTTATGGTACATATTACGGAGATATAGATACCCACTTGAGATTTTGGATGGTACTGATGTTGGGCTTTTAACGTGTACATCGTTTAAGTTGTAGATCCCGTCTTGAGAAAATACTCCGTTTGAAAATTAGGTACTGTAGCAAAAGTCAAAAGCCGTCAGATTCGGAGGAAAAGAACAGGCCCTTAGTCTGTGGCTCGTAGTTTTTTACTGTGACTGATAATTTTTATCAATGTTTTTCAGACAATAGAAGATGACGTACATGATTTTGAATTTGAAAAGTTGTTTAAAAATCCGCTTTAAAAAACCACGTCATTTATTTAAACTTTCGAAGAAACTAAAACTCAAAAGGTAAAACAAAAAAAAAACGCCGGCTTCTAGGCTTCTAGATTCTTTTTAGTTGAAGAGAACCGTGGTTTCACATGCTCTCCGTATGGTTAACTCATAACCTTCTGTATAAGTACACTGTCTTATCGGTTGGGCTATCAATGGGTTGATCAGATTTCTAAATTTAGGATTGTTTAAGTGATTAGGTTCTAAACGTGAGTTATATCGAAAATTATATGTATTAAATTGGTGGTGATATGCATAAGGAAAATGCCTCTAGGCTTACGTATTTTGGACGTCCAGAACATCCTCCAACAGAAAACGAAAGCGGTTTTAGGCTGTTTCATTAACAAGCAAGCGTCTGTGGTGCTTGGGTCATGTGAACAAACAAGGGATGTAGATAGAGACAAACATTAAAGTGGGACAGATTTTTAAAACGGATTCTACTTTTTAAGCTTACAACCGTATATATCATTTATGTTAGCATCTCTGCCATCCGATGTTATATCAAAAAATCTAGACAAAAACTATCATCACAGTCCAAAAGAACGCCTTCAAAGTCCGGTAAGCTGGCCGTGGATTTTGAAGCTGCTTCCATCTCTATAGCCTCCTCCATACTTCCAAGAGGATATCATGCGTCAGCAATTCAGCATGCTTCCCACATTTCCATCAATGCCAATGCAGATATTCCTTGTCTGGTCTCTGATGTGGGGTGGGCAAATAGCATATTGCACGGCTCCTCGCATGCGAAAGTACTCGTCGAAAACACTTCATGTGGATAAAGTCGACTAATCACCATTATTGTTTCAACCACACCAGTAAAAGATGCATCCACCATAATCAAAGCAGACAACCGTATAAACAACTCGTGAAAATGATACAAGATGACCGCTTGTGACATAGAAATCACAGAAAAATAATGGCAAAGAAATATAGATGTTGTAGCATGCGCTACAACAGTGGGTACTGGTACCCCTCTTCATGGTGGATACGGATTAGCTAGACAGGCGAGCTGACACAACTAACTGCCTGGCCCAGCCCTCCGTCCCACGACAGCAAGCACGGAGGTCCCGAGGTGCGAGCCAAAGCAACTACTTGCTTGAGCCCCAGGGGTCTGAACACTCTAAATATCCCGGAACCGGGTTCTCCTTTCACTGGTGAAATCGTGAATCTCGCTCCCATAGATGTGGCCCTCCAGGCGGGCGACATGTGGAGGCGGCCGGGGTGTGGCCGCCCGAGGTGATGCCTACGAGAAGGACGGAGAAGTCCCACGATAGAGCTGGAGCCGTCCTGTCGAGGTCGTCCTCCGACCGGGCGGCGCATAAAAGCGGAGCCGGGGCCAAACCACCCCTTAGAGGCGATGCCTACGAGGAGGGGGCGAAGTCCCCCGACGCAGCCGGAGCCGCCCTGTCGAGGTCGAGACTCCGACGTAGGCAGCACGTAGAGGCAGAGCCGGGGCCAGGCTGCCCCTCCGAGGTGATGCCTACGAGGAGAACGGTGAAGTCCCCCGACAAAATCGGAGCCGCCACATCGAGGTCAAGCCTCCGACACAGGCTAAGCGTGGAGGTAGAGCCTGAGGCGGGGTAGCCCCTCTAAGGCCATGCCTACGAAGAGGGCGACGGAGTCCCCAGACGGAGCCAGAGCCGTTACATCAAGGTCGAGCCTCCGATGTTGGCGGCGTGCACGGAGGCAGAGTCGGGGGCGAGGCCGCCCCTTCGAGACGATGCGTAGAGGCGGGCATCGACAAAGTCGGTGGCAGGACAAAGTCTTGAAGTGTACACTCTGTCCCCCACTGCTCGGACGGGCATCGGACGAAGTCACAACCACGAGGTGGTCGTAGAATGGCTTATGACTATGTCGATCATGATGTGGTCGTGGAGTCCCCCCGAAAGAGCCGGAGCCACCACGTCAAGGTCGTGCCTCAAATGCGGACGACGCGTAGAGGTGAAGTCAGGGCCTAATCGTCTCTCCAAGGCGATGCCTACGAGGAGGTCGATGAAGGCCCCCGACGGAGCCGAAGCTACCACGTCGAGGTGAAGGCCCCCGATGCATCCTTCACTTGACTTGATGATCTTCAATACATGAAATTATCCCAAGTCATCCTCATTTGTGGAACCTAACATTTTCATCCAACTCATGGAAAATGTTAGTCCACAAACCAATTGCTATTAATTACCAAAACTTCATTATTAACTTATAATAGAGGGACTAAATTCAATAATCTTCTCTTTTTGGTAAGTCATGACAATCTCAACAAATAATGAGATAGAAAAGATTTGAGAGTATACAACATGTACACAACAATTGTATACTCTAGGATAAGCTTTCTAAGCAAACCTTACTCATCTGGTTATCATTAATCATCCAACCATTAACACATAACAGAGAAACTAGATGATAACCCGATTATGAGTATATATGAACTACACAAGCTATATATGCTCAAGGGATATATTTGAAGTAAAGATCCTTAATATGTGTTGAAAGGGAAACATGTATCAATACTAACAAAACCACAAAATCTAGAGAGAACTCCCTCTAAATATGTGCATACAAGAATGTATCATGAAAACATGTACACATATTCAGGTTAGACTATTGATTGAGTTTGATATATATTTTAGATCTAGGCAATGCATTAAGATATAAAATATGATGTAGAATGCATAACTTCATGAATTTCATTTCTTCATCCAAATGAGACTAAATAATATCATAATCAATAAACATACTAGTCTTACAATTGCATTTGTTATTACATCCTACACCATTTGTTATTATCACCAAAACCATTTTTCATTAATCACATCCAGATGAGACTAGGTAATATCATAGTTGATAAATAAGATAGTCTCATAATTATATTTGTCATTATAACCAAAATCAATTTAATGGAGCTTGAACTTATAATATCCCCCTTTTTGATGATTAATGATAAATCCATTAATAATAATAGCATTTGGATGAACATGAACATATGATGGGAAATTGAATTACGGTGAAAGTATAAGCATAATGAATTTCCCACTTTTTAGCAATTTTATCAATTTTAACAATGTTATTTTCCCCATTTTTGGCATTTTACACTATATAACAATACTATTATACATAATTCTACCCTTTTGGCATTGATCACCAAAAAGCAAGGAAGAGGGTTAAGCCAAAATATTGAATCTTACTTGACAATTAACCCATTTTAATTTTCACCATAAAGAGTATGCAGATAAGTACATATGACCAATTTGGGTTTGGAGTAACTAAAGGCAAAGATATTTTAAACGCATTCAAATAATGTTATTCTTGAGAGCTCCTTGAAGGTTTTCGAAGTTCCCCCCTTTTGGCATTTGAATCATACTCTAATTGAATTTTCTGGTTTTCAGGATTTCATATTCCAATTAAGCTTCAAAAGTTAGATGAAAAACTGACTTACAAATGATCGAAAATCTGATAAAATTTGTTAGTATAGATCAACAATAGAGGATCAAAAGTCATGATTATGCCATCCTCCGAATATGAGCCTACTTAAAGATACAAAAATAATGTAAAACTCTGAAATTTCAGCATGAATACCAAGTGAAGCAAATGAGAATGAAACACAATCATTCACAAGATCCATAAAATGTTTTGGGCAATAGGTATAATAATTTTCCTAATAATAATACTTTACCTCTTTTGTTTAAGTAAGCCCAAAAATACTAGATAAGTTTTTCACAAAAAAAAAACAACCCATTACACAAAGGTTCCTCTTGGCATTTAACTTCTCATTTGACAAACAAAGGATTCTCATCATTTCTTTTTTATTTAAACTTTCTCTCTTATGTCATCTAGCATCAAAAATCAAAGATACCACTTGTAAACATTTTTGTCCATAATAGGTGCTTTTTAACCTTTTGTGTTTCTTTTATCTTTTCCGTAAAGAACATATACCACTTTGATATTTACCACTTATGATGGCATTAGATACTAATTGTAAGGAATACCACTTGTAATTATATATGATACCAAGTATAATTAATTCTAATTGTAGAGACATGATACCAATTGTAGAGCCGCCGCGCCGAAGTTGTGCCTCCATTCCCCTACCTTCAAAAGCAGCGCCCACGGAAGGTGGGTGCGCTATAAAATGGGGCCGCCGATAAAAACAGTGGACTCCCTGGTGGGCCATGCACGAGTATATAATACATACTGGCGATATTACTAGCACGGGGGACTCCCTGGTGTGACACGCGGAGTGCGCGGTATATACCGAGGACACCACCGGAGTGGGGGACTCCCTGGTTGGACGCACGGAGTGCTCGATATACAGCGAGGGTGAGGGACGCCTTCGTTTATTTTATACTCTGTTGAGTGGCCCGAGACACACGAGGTTTCCGATGCTTTATACTCTATAGAGTACGTTGGGGCACAAGGCCACTGTGTGATTTATTTATACTCCATAGAGTACGCCGAGGTGCGAGGCTACCGTGTGATTTATTTATAATCCATAGAGTACGCTAGGGCCGAGGCCGCACAGCATGTTTTTTATACTCTGTAGAGTGGCCTGGGACAAACGAGGTTCCTGACACTTTATACTCTGTAGAGTACGCCGGGGCATGAGGTCACCGTGTGATTTATTTATACTCTATAGAGTACGTCAGGCTGAGGCCGCACCGCGCATTTTTTATAGGCTAAGGCCGCACTACGCGTTTTTTTATACTCCGTAGAGTGACCTAGGACACACGAGGTTCCCAGCGATTTATACTCCGTAGAGTACACCGGAGCGCGAGGCTACCGTGCAATTTATTTATACTCCGTATAGTACATCGGGGCCTAGGCCGCACCGCATGCATTTTTTTATACTCCGTAGAGTGGTCCGGGACACGCGAGGTTTTTTTATACTCCGTAGAGTGGCCCGGAACACGAGGTTCCCGACGCTTTATACTCCATAGAGTACACCGAGGTGAAACGCCACCGTGCGATTTATTTATACTCTATAGAATGGCTTGGGACACACAAGGTTCCCGACGCTTTATACTCCGCAGAGTATGCCAGGGCGTATGGCCACCGTGCGATTTATTTGTACTCCTCGGAGTACGCCGGGCCACAAGGTCACACCGTACGATTTTTTTATACTTCGTAGAGTGACTTGGGACACACGAGATTCCCTGCGCTTTACACTCCGTAGAGTATGCCGGGCATGAGGCCATCGTGCAATTTGAGCATAAATCAAATCGAATAGCGGCCTGACAGGAATGCTAAAGCCAACAAGTGCCAAATATCATCATGCATACTACACGATCAGTTTAAAGTTTCTCTACCTTTTTATCTTTGTAGCACTTTCCTTCCAACCGGTCGAAATCCAGCAGATGTCTCTCATGATGGCAACTCTTCATCACGCAGTTTCTTGCACGCTCCCCACAGACAGCACCATCTGTTATAGCATACGCTACAACAGTGCGTACTAGTACCTCTTTCCATAGAGGATACAGATTAGCTAGCGAGAGAGCTAGTGGGTAGTCCAAAATGAGTGGGTTTACCCTCACAACAATAGATGATGTTCAAGTAGATGGACATGGTGATTATTCAACTATGAACATGTCCACCGGTATCTTACAATAAATAATGGTACATCAAAAAAAGAATGTGCCCATCGAGCACTAAGTCATTTAGAACATTTGGTGATCCTTATTGTTTACATGAAATATACAATATTTTTACCTAGCTTCATCTTCTAGGTTGCGGAACCCGGTGGTGAGGTCATCATACAATTTCTTAAATTTTGCAACTAAAGCGTCTTCACCTTCTGCAGGGTCCTCAAACTTTTGAGATCTGTTATATAGAAAGATAATATTTAGCAAATTACATCATCAATAAATCATTGAAAAGAAGATCATCAATAAGTATCATTTTGAATACAAAATTGAAATACTTACACCAGGCGATAAAATAGATCACCCATGCGATGCTTTATAACACTGTAGGTTATCTTTTGTCCATCAGCATTAGCTGCTCGCTCCACAGCCTGCAAGACAGACAGACATATATTAAGAAGCAGACTTCAATTTCTGTTTCTTTCATGTATGATGAATTCAAACAAACTACCTTCACGGCTTCACCAATGAATACTATAAACTAAAATAAAGGGTGCCCCAACTCACTTCCCCAAAACTTGCCTGGCAGTGTGCCTTATTTCCTTTTTGTGCATGATAAATGTTTACTGTATGGGCTTAACTTTAAATTTCAGCTCGTTAGGTGTTTGTGCACCAGTTACCAAAAACATATTTAACAAAAGTTTCACGTAACTGATTTAATCATAGGTTTTTGAGTATAATTGGTTCACTTCACCCCAGGTCAGTTAGACTCATCCTCGCTGACTTGCTGAGGTGGACACCTCAACATGCTGCCATGGCGAGGACTCTGAGGTGTCTAACCCAGTGAGCCAGCGAGGACGGATCCAACAGACTTGGGGTTAAGTGAAACTTTTGCTTCGACCTGAGGCTTTGTGCAACTGGTGGGTTAACTGTTAAGTGTAATTTACTGTTTCCATTTTTAGGCCTCCTAGAGATATTGGACTCATTAAGCCCTTGTTTAGTTGGGCCAAAATCCCGGCCCATCCACGATATCAGCATACAGTTCAGGGCAGGAACAAAGCATGATAGAATAGTTCTTACTGGAACCAATGAAAACAACAAATTATCAATCATTTCTGCAAGAAGCCCTAGGTCAAGATTAGCAATATCAATCTTTAGAGCAAAAGGGCAACCTTCCCAATGCCATAAAAACACACATCCTTCAAAGGTTCATACTTCAAAGATCAAACATCTAAGCTGCTAGTGCAACTTAAGCTTGAAGGACCAAAAAGATTACAATGAGTGGGATTACCTGATTCGCCAATGTATTGAAATGAATAATGTTGCGCATCATCCAAACAGATTTGTAGAATGGACAAAACTTGTCATATCTGTTTCAACAAGTAATCATGGTCAGAATTAAAATGGTTAGGCATTTACAAGACAGGCAATTCATATAGATCAGACTAGCTAGGTATCACTCACGGGGTAAATGCATTCTGTGCCAAATAATCTTCCCTCAGGAGCTTGGCTGTCTCCAGCGTAATCTTGTCACTTTCTGCCAGTGCATCTTTACCAACAAGCTGGAAATTTGGCAAAAAAATTAATCCAAATGATGTGGCAGAAATTACATTACACCAAACACAAAAGCACCAATTCAATCTCTATATGGAAGTTTTCCGAATTTACAATAACACTAAAGTACAAATCGAAGAGTTTAAGCAATTCAAAGTCCATTAAAAACATGATTGAATCAACAGACAGAGGAAAAGTCTCAAACAATGACACAGGAAACAAAAGCACCAAGTTTTAAACTATTGCTTCTCAGAATGGGATCCTCGGCAAGTGAGACACATGGTGAAAAAGAATACCTGGACAATTTCATTTAGATCATCCTCTCTCTGTAACACTTCACGTGCTTTTGTTCTAATATCAATAAAATCTGGATCAAACTTTTCATAAAAGGATTCTAAAGCCTACAGTGCAGAAGATAGTATGTTAGTATAACACAAATACCTCACGAAGAAACATTATTTTAATGCATGTAAACACACACACACACACACACACACCAGCAGTAACTATATGAAAGCAAAAGCCAGCAGTAACTGGTGAAAGGAAACAAACTTCAACATCCAAGCATAATGACAGCTACTGAGCTAAACATGTGTACAGAAGAAATACAATGGTGTTTGAATCTCTCCTGCTAATTCATTTGGCAAGTAACAATGTCCTGTGTGTGCATTTGTTGCACTATATTCATGTAAGATGTACCATAAATATGGGATATGAACACAGTGCCAGGAATCATTCGGGTGTCTAATGTCACAGAAGTACAGTTGAGATGACTGCCCAAGGCTACACACAAGATCTAAAAGAGCACAATTTTCAAAATAATCTAAAACTTCAATTGCCAAGATTTAAAACACTGACAATTCCAATGAACCTACTTAATCATCAAGAATAACTTCAAATTTTGGATAACACATAAGACAATTGTTAGACATCATTTGGAGTTTACTGCTCTGTTCTAAGGAGCTCAATATATATGGAAGTGTTGAAAATATTCCAAAATTTATAAACTCTGTTGGTTTCTTTTCTTCTGATTTGTGTTTTGTCATACAGAGAATTCAGAGGACTGTAATTGTATTGACATCCTAGGCAAGTTAGGGAATAACCTTGGAGTATTTTGAGTAAGAAATGAGCCAATTCACAGATGGGAAATGCTTTCTTTGAGCCAGCTTCTTATCCAATCCCCAGAAGACCTGCAATTCAGAGCAGTTAATAGTATCAAAGCAATGAAGATGCTGTCAGTAAGGTTGGACCTGAAGGTTGGAGAAATCTAGTAGTTTTCTTACCTGCACAATACTAAGGGTTGCAGAGGTAACAGGATCTGAAAAATCACCACCAGGAGGAGAGACAGCACCAACAATTGTAACACTGCCTGTCCGATCTGGACTGCCAAGACATTTCACCTTACCAGCACGTTCATAGAAGGATGCCAAACGTGCAGCCAAATAAGCAGGGTAACCACTATCTGCAGGCATTTCAGCCTGGAGCATATTGAGCACACCATTAGTTTAAAAATCACATTAGTGTGCAGTAAAGCAGTAACTAACACATATATGCAAGAACAACTTTCAACTCCAATGCTAGTAGTTAAATGCCTTATCAGTCAAATATTTTACTTCTGGTTCAACCAATTCGTTCTGCCATTTGCAATGCTATTCTTGAAACTGACGAGTACTGCCAGCTACCAATGGATTCCTTAACAACAATAAGCTACCAAATGGAAAGAAAATAAACAGTACTAATTATAATTCTGGATCAAGACAATGGAGTAGAAATTAAACCCCAATAGTGAATTATGTTGTCAGGAACTTGAGAAATCACAAAAAAGGAATTTTTCGTTTACATCAGAGCATAGTATACAGCAGTCAACATGAGTTCAAAAAAAGGGCAACAAAAGGGAAAATGGTAACGGAGAAGGAAACATCATACCAAACGTCCTGAAATCTCACGTAATGCTTCAGCCCATCGGGAGGTGGAATCAGCCATCATACTAACATTATAGCCCATGTCACGGAAGTATTCAGCAATCGTGATTCCTGGGGGACAAAGAAAAAGGGAAACACCACATCATATGTAAAGCATGAAAAAGTGTGGACTCTTTTTAGCATATTAGCAGGAAACTAGACATGCTGGACCACTTCGATGAGGTTCATTCGCTACAAGATCTAGGATACTTTCATTCGCTACAAGATCTAGGATACCAAGTTCCCATCATAAACTGAACTATAACAAAGTGGTCAATACATCACAGCAGGCAATGCTAATAGAAAGATGTGTATATCCACAATGCTCTGCTAAAAGTTTCTGGACACACATATACAGATCTTAGGGATATGTCCATAGATGGCTATCCCTACCTGTGCTTGGTGCTATTACTTTTTTCATATGTTGTGTTTTCCAATCTGTGCCATGTAGCCTCAGTGATCCTAAAACTAACCAGTATGCACATAGATATATCACAAATTGGCAAGCAACAAGCTTGCAATAATTCCATGATATGATGACATTTAGATAAGTATGGTTTCTAGTAAAGCAACACAATCTGGTTGAGAAAAGGAGCTGCGGAAGATGGAAACTGATGCCTATACTAATGGAATGCAAATATAAAAATATCAACATATATGTGTTACCTGTATAAATGGAGGCTTCACGAGCAGCGACAGGCATGTTGGAGGTGTTAGCCACAAGTGTTGTTCTTTTCATGACTGACTCTTCACGTCCATCAGGCAATGTCATTGTCAACTGCGGGAAGTCCATAAGGACCTCAGCCATCTCATTTCCTCTTTCCCCACAGCCCACATATACCACAGTTTCGGAGTTGGAGTACTGTATAAGGTAACTTGAGTCAGTAAAAGGCCAATATCCACAGCTGGACAAAAATAGCAGTTAAGAAACAAGGAATAGCCATAAGACCTTCGAAAGTGCCTGACTAATGACAGTTTTTCCGCAACCAAAAGCTCCAGGAATAGCACATGTTCCTCCAAGCACTGAGGGAAACAGTGCATCAAGTACACGCTGAAACCAATTCACAGTATATGTGAGATACAGCAAGATTTGATGGAACGGGACAGGAAACAGCACTTCATGACGTTTAGTGCATTCAGCAAATAAATCTTGACACTAATACAGAACACTTTTTATGGAGGACATGGCCTTGAGTAGCTAGCTCCATGTACCTGTCCTGTTAGAAGAGGCGTATCAGCAGCAAGCTTTGACGAAACAGGCCTTGGTGACCGCACGGGCCATGTCTGCAGAGAAGAAATATGACAATTATTCAGAGATGCATATCCATGATAAGTTCAAGCTTAATGAAGGGAAAATGCTTTACCTGGAGCATAGTAAATTGCTTTTTGATGCCCTGAAATTCCAATTCCAGCACTGTATCCTGCATATATAGCAATAGGGCATCACATAAAGTAAAGCAAAAAGAAGAAGAAATGAAGCACAGAAGCAGCAGGCCTTCATGTAACATCTACTAACCTGCAAACTGTACTGACCAGCAGGAGCAATGTAACTTATTTTTCCCATAGAACCAGGAGGAAGGCCAACATGGTGTTGCATCAGTGTATTCTCAAATACAGTCTGCAAGACAGTAAGACAATACAAAGATGCACATAGAAGTAAACAACAGGCATCCACAGATTGCAGAACAAGAAAAATTCCTTCAACAAGAATGCAAGATAGTAAATTATAGAAAGGAAAATTAGGTGTCTTGCTAACTCACAGCATATAGATCTCCACCAGTGATGGCATCTCCAACACCTGAAACAAATGACCAAAATTATTGATCTTTCAGTACATGACAAAACTTGAAAAGAGGTGCGTCAACACCATGCTTAGCTTTTATAGCATACATTACCTAGCTTCTTTGGCTGAAATTCCCACAGGTGATCTTTATCAAGGGCAGGGACTGAGACGCCACGTGGTATGTACACATCTCCAGATTTAATAGCGATAGTTTTTAGAGGGCGCTGCAAAGGGAAGATAAAAAGGCCATATCATCAGAATAGAAATTCTCTCAGTTAAGCCTAATAAATGTGTGTTTGTCACATTTATATTACCTGGATTCCATCAAAAATGTTTCCAAGAATACCAGGTCCCAATTCAACTGAAAGAGGCTGCATTAAAATAGCCATGATGCGTTAAAATGGGAGAAAGCAAAATCATTTGCAAAATGCACATAGAAATCAACACGCATTACACCTTTCTTGTTCTCAACACTGGATCATTAACCGTCAGCCCAGCTGTTTCCTCATACACTGCAAGACAGTAGTGGCATATAAAATTTGTGAAATCCATGTTGTACATTTCCTTACAGGGAAAAATCAACGTGAATATGTGAGGAAGAATTGTACTGTGCCAAACCTTGAATTGTAGCTGAATCACCCTCAAGACGAATAATTTCCCAATGAGGTTATCATGAC
Source organism: Bonia amplexicaulis (assembly GCA_036346245.1). NCBI lineage: Eukaryota > Viridiplantae > Streptophyta > Magnoliopsida > Poales > Poaceae > Bonia > Bonia amplexicaulis. Next base: position 1,941,828 of record CM070750.1, on the reverse strand, counting down.
CGACACGAACAAGTTCATACATGGCAGCACCACCCATTCCATCAGCCACAACCACAGGTCCAGAGACCTAGAACAACACAATATTAAGGTGAAATAATGCATCATGACCCAATAAGAAGACACCATTACGTCATATGAGACTGCAGTACAAACTAATGATCAACATATCATCTTATCGGACTAAGACCAAATCCCAAGTACAACCACTCCGTTACATAATCTACACACCGGATCAAAATTTCATCATCGAAACCAACTCGACCACACTAGTTCCAGCCTATGCTGGCTAGCTGAGAACACCAGTCAACACACCAGTTCACGCATCATCGATCCACAGTGTTAACCAGCGCCTCTCGTGAGCCAGACACCACCAGAACCCTAAATTAAACCGCCCAATTCAGCGAATCCCCCATCAATTCAACTCGATCCAAACACCACCCGAGTCTCAGCAGAGTCGCATGGCGAGTACGGACAGCACAGTCTCGTACTCCCATGATCGAGACAACACTAAAATCCACAGAGAGCAGCGCCACAATCCAGTGATCCAGAACCAACCTAATTTCAAACCGAGGCTATGGCATCTACGCATGAAAGATCACAGGACACGAGATGTAGGATCAAATGATCCAACTGTGGGGGTGGGGGGAGGAGGAGGAGGGGAACCTTGCGGACGTATCCGTACTCGCTCTCCTTCTCGGGGTCCTCGAAGGTCGTGACGCGGGCGCCGTGCGCCATGGTGGCCGGCGGCTAGGGGTCGTCTGCCGGCGTCAGATCGCGCGGGGGAGAGAGACGGATCTCGCTCGATCTTGGCTGGACTCTGGAAGGAGCGATGGAGAAGGGGCACGATTGCAGAAGTGGATTTTTTTTCTCGTTTATTTCTGCCTTAAAACTTAAATCGATTGTTAATTATTGAGTTTTTTGTTTCCTTGCTTTGATTGGATTAAAATACTCTATTAGAAGCTAGTTACTGTAGAAAAACCAAAAAACAGCTTTTAGAAGATAAAAAGAACAGGGCCTAAACCAAAGAAAAGTTTAACAATGATATCAAATTGGTTTACATAGCTTCCTTGAGAAAATACAAAGTGGTGTCAGGTTGTCTTCTGTGAGCAAATAAACCATTTTCCAGTACACCCAAGTGCAAAAGGCATATGGAACTTGACGCCTATCCATTAAAGCTGTAAATCTTTTAGCAATTTTATACTCGAGTGTCTATCTTTATAGTGTTTTGTTTTATACGTCTATTAAACACTTCAATTGCTACCTATGGTAGATGCACACGATAAATTAAAAAAATAGGATCACCTAGTGGTTCAGGGATCGTCTCGGTTCCGAAGCCACGATCATCTACAACGCTGAGCATAAAGTTTATCGCTATTATGACTTTATTGCTCGTAGGATGAGGATATCTCGTGATGTCACTTTCAATGAGTCTTATCCTTATTACCCTCATCCTTCTACCACCAGTTCCATTTTCCTTAAGTTGATTTCTTTTCTAACTTTTTCTGACTCTTCGATTCCTCTTGCCCCTGTTTTATCTCAGTCGCCATAGTCATCTCCGTCTCCTCTGATTTCCATGTCTCCTCCGGAGGCTCCTACCAGCTCTTCTGTTGAGATCTTCCCTTTTCCGCTACACTCCTCTCATCGTCCGAGGCCTACTACTCCTCTAGTTGAGGCCTCTTCTCCTTCCACTCTTTCATCCTTGCTGAGTCTTGCTCCAGCCTCTCCTCTCAGATACAATATTTATGATTATCATATTGTTGGGCCTCTTGAACGTTACGGTTTCGCAGCTGTTGCTCTTGCTGAGCCTATGACTTACCGTGAAGCTGCTGCTCACCAGGAGTGACAGCACGCGATGGTTGAGGATATTGCCACTCTGAATTGTACTGGTACTTGGGATCTTGCCTCTTTACCTGCTTGTGTCACTCATATCACGTGCAAGTAGATGTACAAGATCAAGACCTATTCGGATGGTTCTCTTGAGCACTACAAGACTCGTCTTGTGGCGCGTGGTTTTCAGTAGGAGCATGGTCATGACTATGATGAAATATTTGCTCCTATCGCTTATATGACCATTGTTCGCACTCTTCTTGGCATGGCATCTGTCCGCCAGTGGTCCATCTCTTAGCTGGACATTACCCCTGGGGCTAGGGCTAGCTGCGACCAAGACAACACAATAGGTGAGCAATACTTCCTGTGTGCCTAATTTGAGCATGATCAAACTATAAACCAATGCGGTTCACCGTTCACGTGTTCAATTAGGGCTTGTTTGGAAGGCAGAAATTTCTCAGGAGTCTTCGAGCAAAGGAAACATCCACCCCATCCACAGACAATGTTTCCTTTTGTTCAAAATTCCTGTGAAATTCACACATCCAAACAAGCTATTAAACTGTAATTTACTGCGATTCACATGTCCAATTGCCCACAGTTTATCGATGCTCTGTACGTAGCCCACAGCATTCCGAATAGTTAAAAAACCAACTTAGTTGCAGACTGAAGGAATATTAGTGTTCAGAAAAGGATCAAAGGGATATGTATCACGCACCGGAGTTGCACGCCGTTTGCGACTCAACCGTGGTTGAGACGGCGCGGTGTACGGACGCTCTCGGACCACCACATGTAGCTGGCGCTGCTTCCATCCATGGTGTCCTGCTCGAGCATAGGAGGAAGAATGGTTAAATGAAATCATGTACCAGTGCCGCAAACTATGAGCTGAGATGCTCTGACTGGCAAGCGATGCTATTGTGTTGCTCGTGGGGCGCAATCCTCATTGAGTCGTCGAAGCCGAGGCCAGACAGGCCACCGGGGCAGAACACGCCGGCGTCTGCTCCGTGGCCATGCTGCTTCCCCTCGGCGTCTTCCTGGATGAACGCCTCCAGCTCTAGCTCCGACGCGCACTTCTTCATCATCCCCAGCCGGCCAACATGCAGCGTAGGCGCAGCAGCCGCAGCGGTGATGCTTTCTGTCTGTCGGGATGTCTGGTGCTAGTTCCCTCTCCGGTGGGTGTCGTGTCGCCGGCGACGGCTTTTAAGGGGGTTCACGGAAACAAATCTTGGGACGTGGAAAGCTAGCTCTGTCGGGCGATAACCGCCACGTCCAATGGACAGTGACACGAGCTGACTCGGATCCTCGTCGGCCGAGGCAATGTGCAAAGGCATGCGTGGGTGGCCCCGTCCGGCCGACATGCGGACCCCGCCGCTGGTGGGACGTGGTTGTTTGACAGTGGGGCGGCAACAATGATCGCATGAGCCGCTAGGCACGTGTGTAGATCGCGATGAAAACGGGACAGTCCGAGTCAGCAAGGGCTTGGGATCTTGAACTGTTCATATGTACGGCATTGGAGTTATTTTTTTTAAAAAAATGTTTTTTATAAATATAACCTTCTCCCTAAGCTCAATAGCCGCGGCAGGCGACACGTGTCGTCTGCCGTGCTATAGCAGCTTGGTAGATCCTGATGAGCCACCAGAGCTCAGCAGCACCTGCCGAGCAGCCGCACAATTGTGGCTTGGCAGGACTAGCAGTGGATCGCAGCAAATAAATAATTAATTAGTGATAAATTTAAGTAAGATTAGCACTAGTTAAGCTTTATATTGCATGATTAGCGCTAATTAAGTATAGTAATTAAATTTAAAAATAAGATTTGTGGCTTATTTAAAAATAAGCGACAATTGTGGCTTATTTGGCATAAATAAATTTAAAAAAATAAAAATAAAAAACAAATTAGCCCATCACGGATAATACAAAGGAATACGAAAAAAAGAATCGGCAAAAAAGCTAAAAAAGTCAAAAAAAAAAGACGTAATTTAGGAATAGTGAAAAGTAAACCAGAAGTCTAAGCCGAAATGAGCGGAAAAATTTGCTCAAGAAGGAGTCTAAATTTATAAAAACGAGTGTCCTGGATCAATTTTTTTAAAAAAAAATACTATTGTACTATATGCATGAACAGATCTGGGATCTTCTTCGGTGGGCGGCGTGCCGCGTCCATACGTTTTCAGATCTGGTGAGTGGGTGACTAGGTGGTGATGTGGCATGGTTGACTTGGCTGGTCCCACGGGGAGCGCGAGCTGACGAGGCTGCCGCGGCCTCTGATCGGATCGGTTCGGCGCGGTTTGGCTACGGGACAGCGGCTGCATGGCTTCTCGAAGCGATCGGGTGGTGCGGTTTCTGTTATGTTCAGCCTGTTTACAGTGTTACCACAAAAGGTTTATTAAAAAAGCCTCGATCAGCATGTCATTGGTCACTTTGGAAGCACTTTTCTCTACGAGGGGTCCTTTTTATCTACGATTGATTCGATAAACTCTATGTTAGATCAACAACGGATTATGAGGGCTTACGTGAGGCCCTCCTCCAGTTTGGGCAGTATACGCACATGCACACGATCTTCTTGACGAGATCTGATAGGTTTAGTTGGTGTTCCTACGTGGAGTGAGAGTGCGGGTCGCCGGGCTGCGACGCCGCCTCGCCATTGCTGACGTAGGACGAGGCAGTGCTACTGTCGTCGCCGGAGTCCCGCTCGCGGAGCTCCTCGATGCGCGCGAGGGCCTCCTTGAGGTCCCAGCGCTTGTCGACGTGGGTCTCGCAGCACCCGAGCCCGACCTTGAGCAGCTTCACCATCTCGCCCTCGCCGCTCCGGGTGCCGCGCATGTCCTTGTCGAACACCTCGCCGGTCCACTCCTCCTTCACCACCGAATGCACCCACCCGGCCAGGTCGGTGCCCTCCCGGCCCTGCCGGAGGTAGTTCGCCGGGAACTTGCCGGTGAGGACCTCCAGGATTAGGATCCCCAGGCTCCACACGTCGCTCTTCTTGCTCGGCCGGCCCTGCTGCGCGCACTCCGGCGACTTGTACGCCACCATGACCTGGAAACAAATCTCCCATGTGTCAGTGTCAGTATTGTATGATCACCGTTGTTGATCAATGCGGATCGATTTGTTTCTGCGTTGACCTGCGCGGCGTGCTGCGGCGTGATGACGGGGACGAGGGCGTAGTCGCTGAGGTGCGGCTCGAAGCCGGCGTTGAGGAGGACGTTGGATGACTTGAGGTGGCCGTGCGGCACGGTGAGCATCGGGAGCTCGTCGTACAGGTGCGCCAGACCGCGCGCCACGCCCTTGATGATATTGAGCCGCTTTGGCCAGTCTAGCGGCGGCAGGCTCGACCTCGTACCTGCAACATCACATCGATCGAGCAAAAACGCGCTTCAAAACGTAGCTTGTTTTAGGATGCGATTACGTGCGTTGATTGGCTTTGCACGTACGTACCACCATGGAGCAGGTGAGCCAAGCTGCCATTGACCATGTAGTCCGTGACGAGCAGCTTCTCCTCCCTCTTGTAGAGGTAGGCGACGACGGGGAGGAGGTTGGGGTGGACCAGCCGACCGAGCCGCCGCATGTGCTCATTGAAGTCCTCCCGCCCGACGCCGTTCATTTCCTTGAACCGCTTCACCACCATGGAAGGCCCCTCGAACAGGGTCGCCTTGTACGACGCGCCGAAGTTGCCGCTCCCCAGCACCTCGGCGGACGCCCGGAGCAGGTCCTCCAGCTCGAATCGCTGCCGGCTCTCCTGGATGAACACCAGCCGCCCGTGGTCGTCGCGTCGGCCCCCGCGCTTCGCCGGCACGGCCATCACCACGCCGTGCTGCTCGACGCCACCCTGTAGAAATGTCACATGTCAGTGCACTGCTACCGCGAAGAGTTTTAACGGGACACATGCATGCATTGCGCAAGAGTTGCCGCTTACCTGCTCGATCTTGATGGCCGGATGGGAGGTGGCCTTCGCCTTGGCCGCGGCCGCGCCGTCGCCGAGTGTTTCGGTGGTCACGTGGCGGGGCTTGTTGCGGCGGGCGAGGACCGCGCTGAACACGCCCGCAGCAGCGAGGAGCGCGCCGACCACGACCACCACGATGGCGATGATCGTGAGTATCCTCAAGCTGCCCGATGATGATGACGATGATGGCGCTTGGGGGCACGGAACGCTGAGCGGTGGGCCGCAGAGATCTTTGTTGCCTGAAGATTCAGGGTTTGGAGTACATTATACATACGACTTACGGGTAGCAATTTGTTTTATTTGATATGTTTAGATTTAATTTGTTTTACGGGTACATTATACATACGGTCTTGAGCGTGTGCAAGTGTAGATTTAATTTCCTTGGTGGCAGACAATTAGGCACTCGTTCCCAACATGATCAGCCTAAGAGTTTCAGTGATGTCGCAATGTGTAACACCGTACAAATAATATTGGAAATGTTTCTTTCGGGTTTTAGAACCGGCTTTTGATTTTTGCTACAGTAATTAACTTTCAAACAGAATATTTTTTCAAGACAGAGTCTATAAGTTACTTGTATTACACGTTAAAAACTCAATATCTGTACCATCTAAAATCGTAAGGGAGTATCTCTCCGTAATCTCTGTCACAAATAGCTAAAATTCAAAAATTTCAATCAAAACACATAAGACACAGCCATGAAGAACATGGCTTATATATTGTAACATTATGCAATAGCAGTAGTGGTTGACTTATGCCAACATAATATTACAACGCATTAAGCAATACATCAACTGGAGCAATTTTTTCACTTGAGCTAGTGACATAGCCTGTAGACTTGCAGATGTGATACTAGGAAAAGAAATTTGCAATGGCTGAACTCTGTTCTACAGAGCTACAGTGCCAGAAAATAATGTAATTCTCGTAGGATTTTTTTGCAAAATTTCTGTGTTCCATGCAAAGCGTAATCTATTATATTATTAAAATAAAGACAAAAGGAGTCACCACATTTACTCTCTAAGAAGTGGAAATTGTTAGATTTCTGAGGGTATTTGAGTAAATTTCCAATTTGAGAAAAGGAAAAAAATAGAAAAGGGTGGTCCCACCTGTTGGTGGGACAGGAGAGGGGATAAGGCATTGGCCTCGCATGAGCTGGAGAGGAGCTCAGTCTGACCGCTTCACTCGGCTTGACTTGGCCTAGCTCATGTGACGATGGCAGCACCACCAGGTTGTGCGCTTTGGCGTCGGCCATTGGTTGCAGCTTGCCAGCTACCTCCTCGCTCTTCTATATAAGGCGGCCTCTCTCTCCTCCTTTTGAGCACCGAAGAAATCCGTGAGTCCTCTTCTTCCTTGATCTCCTCCTCTCGGTTTTGTCTCAGTTTGGGCTTTGGATCTGCTGTCCTGCCGTGTTTCTCACCGGCATCGACGGCAGTGCGGTCTGGATTTGTCTTCTTAGGCGTTCCCTGTGCAGATCCTTGAGCTATATCTCTTTGAGACTTGGCATCGAGGTATTTAGGGATTTTTTCCTGAGACGACTAAATCCGGTTGGCTCTCCACCGAGGTGAGGAAATGAGAAATTGAGGCTTGTTGCTTGTTGCTTTGTGTTCTTGGGTACATAAGGCCAGTGTGCTTGTCGGTCTTGTGCGGCATCCTCCCCGACCCTCGACTTCATTCTTCTGTGTGTGGAAGTTCGAAGGCTGGCATTGTATCTCTGTCAACCTCGTCTTCTTGTGCGTCATTGTGAGGTATTTGGTTTTCTGGGATAGTGCCTTGAGGCATGCCTTGCCCAGATTTCTGCTCGGTGGCTTGAGTGCCATCAGTATTGTGAGTATTTTGGCATTCTTATTACTTTGCTTCATCTGTTCTTGTCAGATTATCATCCTGTTGATATCTCTGTTGGTAACATCGGCAAAGTAATATTGTGGGCTATGAGTTTGATAGCTCAATGATGAGAATGGTCATATACTGAAATTGAATTATTCAAATTTGAGCTCTAAAGTATTGCTATCATTTTGATTTCGGTCTTGCTGCCAATTACTTTTGAATGTGCTCATGCTCTGTGATCTCTGAATTATAGAATATATGCTCCTTTGATAGCCTATTAGGCTTATTGCTGAACTTGTTTCTATGATCTTTTACACTGGGAGTTAATCAAGTTAGTTGGCTAATTTGAAGTGTAGTCTGGTGATCACATCTATACTGTTTTCCAGTTGGATGAAAGTATAATCTATTGTATTTAGTCTAGAATAAGTTTGACAGTTTAGTAAAGATTTTAGAGCTCAAAGATTGAATCTAAACTGTCATATTCAATTAGTGAATAATATAGACCATTGTAGCAAAAAGGCCAAGATTATATCTTGAGCAACTCTATATCTGAGAGCGATAATCAAATCAGAAGTCTGAGCATTATGCTGATTTTAATAGCCCACATGTTCTATGTTCTAAGCATGACATACTTTTAAATGACTTGGTGAATTTACATATCTATATGTTGATTAAGTCATTTATATGTCTTTGGATTCATGCTTTTATCTTTGTTAATTATGCTGGAATTAGCATTAAATATTTGCTAAAATTGTCCATATATGACATTGGATTTCATTGACGTTACTAAAATTTTGTAGACGGTACCAAATTTTTGTAACAAACCAAACAACAACTAATTTTCACTGGCGTTATTGAATTTTGGTAAGATTTTCGTTGACAACAGCCCATAAATCTAACCGACACGTTTGCTCATGTTCGATTTTTACTTCTGAGCTTAACGCAACTCAGGTAAGCTTTTCTTAGTTAACAACAAAGTACTCCACTATTCAACCTGGAAATATGCACCTTGACCTTGGAGACCACTCTGTTTTTCTCTACCTAGTTCTTGCAGCCCATGTTATTCTTGGATTCTGACACATCAACCTGGGTTTACTAAAATTAACTTCCAGAGTTGACCAATTAGATTACAGCAAATGCGTAAATAAAGTCACTTAATAATCCCATTTAATCCCCCATTACTCCTAAATCCTATTGATTGTATCCGCTGCCTCCTAGATAACTGCACTTATCAGTAACATCAATAGAGAGTTCACACAAAAAAATCACACAGTTTTCTTTTAAAAAAAAGAAAAAAATTATCAGACAGTAACAAAGAACAGATAATCAACATGCATGAACGAACAAGTCGCAATGAAATTGTCGCCAAGCAACAAGTGAAAAGGAGAGAAACATGTGCGACGAACTCACCTTGGAACATGGTGGCGTTGAACCGTTGGAGGCCTTTCGGGATGGGCCCGGAGAGGTGGTTGTTCGAGACGTCGACGAACTGCAGGTCCTGCTGGTCGAAGTCCGGCAGGGGTCCCTCGAAGCGGTTCTTGGCGAGCTGCAGCACCAGCAGCCTCGGCGACGTGATGGAGCTCGGTATCGGCCCGGTGAAGGCGTTCTCGGAGAGGTAGAGCTTCCGGAGCCCCATCATGGGCGCGAACGCGCCGTCCGGGATGTCCCCGGCGAGCTTGTTCCGGGACAGGTAGAGCATCTTGAGCGCGGCGAGCATGGAAACGTCGGGGAATGGGCCCGTGAGGTTGTTGCTGGCGAGGCTGAGCGCGCGCAGCCCCGGGAGCGCGGCGAGCGCGCTGATGTTCGGCGCTTGGCCCTGCAGGCCGAGGTACTCCAGCCGCAGGCCCAGCACTTGGCCGGTGATGCGGTGGCACGTCACGCCGTACCACAGCGCGTTGCCGCCGCTGCACGGGCCGGTGCCGGGGGAGGCATCCCACTGTCTCAGCGGCTCCGGCAGGCCACCCTGCGGCCCCTGCAGCGTATTCCTGAAGTCCAGAAGCACGCTGGCCTCGGGCTGGGCCGCGGTGACCGCGGCCGCCGCGAGGACGAGCGCCGTGGCCAGGAGGAGCCGCCCGGCGGCGGCCTCGCCGGCCATGGACGCGCTAGGGGCAACTAGTGGCGAGGAACGCGGCGGCGACGTGCGGACGAGGAATAATGCGCGCGGCGCATGCGCATGGCGACTAAATACAGGGAGGTGAAGGAGGACAAAACCTCCGGACGTGGAGTGGATAGCTAAGATTAGGCTCGCGGAGCGGTGTGTGTCGCGGTACCTTCACCTAAACCGGTATATTTTGGGAGTGACTATTGTCAAGATGATTAAAATTTTTTTATCTCTCAATCATTTGAAGTTGCACTCTCAATCAACTAAAATTACAGTTGTTTTTTTGGAGGGGGGCTGCAATTTTAGTTGATTGAGAGTGCAACTAAGTGTAACTTTAGTTGCACTCTGAATCACTTGAAGTTACAGTTGTTTTTTTAGAGAGGGGCTGCAATTTTAGTTGATTAAGAGTGCAACTTCAAGTGACTGAGAGATAAAAAAATTTCAGTCGCTTGACAATAGCAAAACAAAAAAAATATATATCTACATAATATATTGGCCTATATACTGGTTACACTAGTTTGATACTAATTAATATCGGCTATGATACCGATCAATACCGACGGAATTAGTTATGCAGCAGCAGCACTGGTCTCTGGTTGGTAAATGATGGGAGTGGTGGATCGGAGCTTTGCATCTTAAGAAACAAAATGTATGCAAGTGCACTGCAGGATGTACGCCTTTCTTGGTCGCAAACGTACGCATACCATTCAAACAACGGTTGTGATGGTGTAGTATAATTTCAATTTTTTATTTTTAAATTTTTTTAAATTTAATTATGACAAATAAAACATCATCAGTTATAGTATAATTTTAGTTAGCTATAGTATAATTTTAGTTAGCTATAGTATAATTTTAGCTATAAATTAACTTATTTTAGTTCAATCAAGCCACACCTAAATATTATCCTTGCTTAGCCACGGAGAGTTGTCTGATGTTCACTTCTTTCCTTGTGAAGGCACTCGTTTTTCAAGCGGAGCATCACCTACGTGGTTACGTACCTACATTGCGAAATGGCACTATTGCTTCCGAAACGAGATGCACGACAGGTTTGATTCCAAGACGCGGCGACAGCTCGATCGGTTTCCTCGTGTTACTTTGTGCGTTTCGTGCAGCCAACTTGCACCCACGTTTTCAGCGATGTGAATACGTGACACATGAGCTGCTCATTTCGGCTTCTGTGTCGGTGTCCTGCTCATTTCAACTTAAACTTCTGACTTTTAACTTATTTTTTACTATTTTTAAATTTTATCTTTTTTGGTTTTTTTTGCATTTTTTAGCTTTTTGTCGGTTCTTTTTTTCTTGTATTCGTTTGTATTATCTGTAATAGGCTAATTTGTTTTTTTATTTTTTAAAATTTAATTACGTCAAATAAATCACCATCAGCTATAGTGTAATTTCAACCAACTACAGTGCAATTTCAGTCATAAACCATATTTTCAGCCCAAATGAGCAGGCTTAGATTTGTTTATTTTTCAGATTTGTTGTCGCTTTATATACTTGTATATACCATCCGAAGCCGCGTAGAATTAGCTGACATGTCATTGTAAAATCCTTGCTGGTACCTCTCCTCATGTCGATAACATCTTTGTGGGTCCATGGTTTCTCCCCAATTTTTATTTCTACATAAATATGTGGCTCTTTTAGCTTTACTATATGTAGCTTTTGATTTTTGCTACAGTAAATAGCTTTTAAATAGCATATCTTTTTAATATAGGGTATACAAGTCGATTGTAATAGATACTATATCGACTTCAGCTATACCGGTTAAAATCACATACGACTGTCTCCACGGGAGCCGATGTAATGTCCTTCTGAAGCAGAGCTTAAGGTGGAGTCATAAAAAGTTCTGTTTCGGTATGGAAGGGTCCAAGGTGATATCCCTCTTGGGCCACTGGACGAATGTGTGGACGGCATCCCCTAGTGTCATGATTTATCCGTTTGGGGCCCTTTCCAGCAGGACGACACTGAAAACGCCATTAATCATATCCACCTAGACCTTCGCGAAATCGGTCCCTAGTTGGGCACCATACAGTAACGTTCTTGGCAGGCGTGGATACGCCATCCCCCGTCAAGCGTTAACGGAAATGGAGTCAACAACCCTAACTCTGAGGATACACGACGTGTGCCTATGATATTAAGTCACGGGCACACCGAAGGGATGCCCATGAGGCTAAATCGTGGGGCACCGAATGACCACTAGGGATAGTAACCTCCGGTGAGTTTAGAAACCACAATGAAACTAACTCACATGCATCTTGGAGGTATGCCCATGACACTAAGTCACTAGATGTGGTAACCCATAGTGGATTGGAGGCACCCATGAGACTAACTCATGGGCACCTTAGAGGTATGCCCATGACACTATATTACATGCATCGAAGTATAAGGGCTGCGAATCCCTTTTAGCCCGTTAGTGAGGGTTTTCCCTTGGTGATCGGGGATGCGTGAGAATGGTTAGCCCTTGCCAAGCAACAAAACGAGGCGTGCGGTGACTCAGAGGTCGTTCGGCACGTGGCCTGGAGTGTAAGGGAATGAGTCCTCAACGCATCCATCAACTTGGGTACTTGGCCCAAAGTCATTCATGCCTTAGGTCGAGTAAGACACTAGTCGCCATGGTGGAGACGACAAAGGCCCAAGCCACTTTAGACTTTTGCTAGAGAAGACCACAGAGGTCGTGCGCCCTATGCATTGCGAGGGTGAAATCCTATGCAAGGAAAGTATCTCGAGAGCCCAACGAGGGCAACGACATTTGTAGGTCAGGATTGTCCCCTAACAGTAACATGTTAGGGGGCAGCTCTCGTAGTTGGCCTTCATCATCTTGCAGTTAGCGACGTCAAGGGTCCCGGGAGCGATGGTTGGCCCTAGCACCTCTAGCCCTCCGTTAGCGAGGGCGATTTAAGCTTCCCGCACTTGGATGGACTATGCATTAGGTAGCGCAAGGGAGGAGAACGCGCTCGAGAGCCCTAGGGCATGTAAGACGTTGTTCATCCCGGGGTGGAGGACCCCGATCCCTGACAATGGTGTGTGCCTAGGGCTCCTTCGGAAAGTGGACAGGTCGTCCATGAGCTCATTGCACTCCGAAGTTGGAGGAGGCTTCGTAGACTTAGAGTATTTCTTAGTAGGAGTCATAACCTTTCGTCAATTAGCTACAATCTCCATAGACGGTGCCAATGTTGTAGGTGTAAAACCCAAACACAAGTGAGAGGGTAGACATTGGCCATCTGATGGGTCATTGTCCACGAGAGTAAAATGGCATGGGGATTTATACAGATTCGAGGGTCCAAGAAGACCGTCCTACTCCTATCGGTGAGCAAACGGGGGTTACCTCCAGGGAGGGGGTCTCTGAGGGCTCATCAATTTGAATATACTTTTTATTGCTCAAAAGAGCTCCTGCTACAAATGAGGGATATATGGACCATTTATAAGCTCTTGGGCTCGTGCAAATGACGAGAATACTCTTTAATGAGATAACTAGTCTATAAGTACAAGGGAGGGGTATAGTTGTTCTTTCTAAACTAGACTATAACTTTTGATTTGTATGTAGGTATCTTTCATAGAGTAAGCCCCGGCTAATGGAGTGATAAATTATTCCTCTAATAGAATAATAGACTTTTCACAACTTTTTCTTACAACAGTTGCACCTCCGCAGCTTCAAGTTCTGTTGGGAGGATGGTGAACACAGATCCATCATCCATACGAGAAACTGACAACACGTGGACACCGACTACTCATCTTTCAGTTTTCTTCTTAGTTCTTGGTGCGGATTTCCCATAGAACTGTTAGTTTACAACGGAAAACAAGCATCTATACAAAACTCGAACACACGGGCAACGACACGACACATTTCTCCATTTCCATTTTGGTGTGAATTTTCCCCCCCTGAGAACTGTTTCATGTTTACAACATGAACTTCGTCATGGCAGGCACTCACATTACATGCTTTCCACAACGCTCCTCTACATACAATTGATAATCGGAAGAACAAGAAACCTAGCAAGGTAGACTTCCGCCATCAGAAAAATGCAACACCCACTGACTGATCTTGACAACAAGATGGATGGCAATGCAAAAGGCGAGTAACAAGGGCTCAAATCATCATCAAAAACTGCTGTGTGTTACTTATACCTTGTACAAATCCTCGTCCGGAGGACCCTTTCTACTTCCATTTCTGGAAGGGGATGCTAGTGCTTCCAGGCCCGGCTGCTGTCCGTCGGAGTCGGGTGAAGGGATGTACATCTTGCACTCCAAAGGCGGCTCACTCTTACTCCGGCCATTCCCTGGCCGTGTTCTTCTGCTCCGAGGCACTGGCTTTCCGTTCACCGGTGCCACAGCGTCAGTTTTGCTGTCGGTTCTTGCTTCGCCTTCTCTGTCTCACCATGCTCCACAGGATCCTTTGGGACCTCGTAGAGTGTCACAGCACCGGTCATGCAGTTCTGAATGAGTATGTCTTGGCATTCAGGCATGTTTTGCACAGCCTCAAAGGTCTCAACAACCTGGCTCATGGTGGGCCGTCCTTTGGGACTCTGGCTCAAGCATCGGTATGCAAGGCTCGCGACCTCTATGGCAGCCTTGGTGGAGTACTGCCCTTCCATTCTTGGATCAATGATCTTGAACAGCTTCCGGTTGTGGACAAGGAGGGGGCGTGCCCACTCAACTAGGTTATGTTCACGGCTCGGACGGCTCTTGTCCACAGCTCTCCTCCCAATAATCATCTCGAGAAGCACAACACCAAAGCTATATACATCGCTCCGTGCTGTCAAATGGCCTGTAGCAAATCAAATGGTTGGATTAACATACAGTAACTTCGCCAAGTACAATGCAGTGCATGTTCATTCTTGAGAATATAAATATGCATTTAAATTTCCCTCAAGTATCAAGAAGGAACGGATTGGCTTTCTAAGAATAATGGAAAATTCCTTGCTCACCAGTCATGATATACTCAGGAGCTGCATAGCCATAAGTTCCCATGACACGAGTTGAAACATGAGTTTGGTCTCCACTAGGTCCAGTTCTTGCTAGGCCAAAGTCTGAAAGCTTAGCATTATAATCCTGAAAGGGTGGTACAGAGTGAGATTGCGGCATTATCAATGATATCAACACATAAGATCCCAAGGTCGCATTAAGATATTTAGGTCTGTGTTCCTTTGTGCAGTTGTGTGGTTCCACAAGATGGATGAGGGCACAATTAATGTCTTCTATTTCTAAATGGTGGTACCACCATGTGGAAGCATTGTGGAGTGACAAAGGGCAAAAATATTATTGATCCTGCAGTTCATTTGGCATATTACATAGAATTGCAGGCTTGCAGCTCTGGATGCTGACAGCAAAAAACCTTGATAAATAGGCAAATACATCACAAAAACATCACCACTGCACGGCTTGGCGATGGAAAACATATTTTTGCCATATTAATTTGACATGGCAATGACCTTAAACAAGTGATTAAAACAGGGCAATGGTATCAAAGCATTCAAATAATAGATGAAATACGAACCGCATCTAACAAGATGTTTGATGTCTTGAAATCCCGATAGATGATGGATCTCTCGGCTCCGTGAAGGTACTCAAGCCCCCTTGCAGCACCCAGTGCAATCTTCGTGCGAGTTGACCATGGCATATTAAGGCAAACTCCTGTTATCTTACAAGCAAGAAGATTAAATCAATGAATGTGCCCTTTTGAATGGGAATATACATATAACTAAAGCACTAAACTAAAAAAAATATATCTTTTGCATGAAGCTTGCTTGGCTTATTTTCCACTCATCATTTACTTTTTCCAGTGTTCACATATCTTATAACATGTTCTCTCAGTAGATCAAACAAACGCAGGTGCAAGCTAGATTTGGTGCCTACCAGCAACTAGCATTTGTTATCATGTCAGTGGTAATTGTCAAGGCAAGAGTTAGAGCTTACGGCGAAAGAGGTGCTTTTCAAGGCTGCCGCAAGCCATGTACTCGTAGACAAGCAGTCTATGTGAACCCTCACAGCAGTAGCCAATCAGTTCAACTAGATTGGGATGACTAAGTTGCCCAAGATAGTTGACTTCTGCCTGGAAACATATCAGAAAAACATTAGTAGTCCTCCATTGATGGCAGGTAGTATGTTTTTTTTTATTTCAACCTATCTGCATAGAAACACTCTTTTTTCTAGTGTTATGTGAAAAGTTATCTCTTAAAAGGTCAACAAGTGAAGCTTTGAACGAAGATAATAAACAACTGTTCTGAATTCCTGATCATTAAACTGAATCTTAAAACCCAATCAGCTAAAAAGGCTCATGAAGACTTCACATGTGTCAGAAATTAGCATGAATTCATCTTATTGTATATGAGGCTATCAGGGTTTAGAAAAGGAAAATAAAGCAAGGAGACTTACCAACCATTCCTTGTCTCCCTGAAAGCCCTCCGGGTTTAGTTCTTTCACAGCAACCTGTGTGGATGGAAAACTTGCTCTAACATTTTCATCAATGACACCTTTGTAAACAACTCCAAACCCACCCTCTCCAAGAATTTGGTCAGGCCGGAAGTTTTTGGTGGCTGCTCTCAGTTCATTGTATGTGAAAATATTAACATCTCCATATCCTTCTGTTTGCAGGTCCTCCACATCTTTTGGAGGGGCAAGAACACTTGCTATAGCTTTAGAATCAGATTTGCACTTCCTCAACCCATCTGGTCCACCAGCTTCAGCTGATAGAAAAAAGAAAATAAATACATCAGGAAAGACGATATACATGGTCAATGCATGTTACAAAAATCAAGAGCATTTGGTCTTTGTAGCTTTTCTTTTAAAATAATCACATCTGAACTTGTAGATATCACATCTTTAATCAGTGTACAGTAAGAACATGCACAAAAACCAAAAGTCAAGACGTGTCAATGAACTTGAATGGAGAAGGAATGCATAGTATGCTGGCAGTGAAGAATCATAAATAATGCAAGAACATTTTTAGGTCAATCCCAAGTTCACCCTACCACACTCTTTTGCAAGATTAATCTATCCTGACCAGAATGTTCTATTTTATGAGGCATACGGAAAATTTTTGCCCTGAAGACGAAAAATGTTTTCCCTACAAGACAATAAACTTGAAAATCATCCCTACCCAAAATGGTGTCCATTGTCTAACTTGAGAATCGTGTGCCCATCTCCTCCTACAATGTCACTTTAAAGCAGCTCTACAGCGATGAAAGGTCTCCATAGATCATCCCCCACGTTCAATTGGCAGGTCATACTTGTACAGCTAAGGGATATGACATGGACAAGGAAGGGTCTCCGTTTTGGCTTCTCAAAAATTCTAGAAACTTTGCTAATACAGTACTACACCGAAATATGAGCTAAATGTGACTTATTCTACCACTAGACTACTGCTTTTCAGGGACCTAGCTTCAGACTGCAATTTCATAGGCAGCCTATTAGTATATCACTATATACTGCTTTCCACAGGCCAGCAAAGAGCAAAACCGTACCATGCTATTAGTTCAAGAAAGAAGAGAAGGGAAACTACAAGTAGAGAGCCCTGCATGTACGATGTCCAATCAAAATCAAATTTTTAGCACCCTACAGAGTATGGCATTTCCCATCACTCGTTACAGCAGCTTACAAGGGTAGCATCACACCGCAATGACGCCATTCTTGAAAAGTCGAATTTTGAACAGAACTTACCACAGCATAACCCCAAAAGGAGAAAATGATCCTGTCGCCCAAACTACAAGGATAGCATCAAACTACAGATTCCAACACCAAAATGCTCATCAAAATTCATTTTTAGCTGAATTCGCCAAAATCCAGACTCCCAACACCCCACCAATCCGTTCCATCTGACCAAACCCAACCTATGGCTAATTCAAAACCAAATTACACAGCCAACCACGCCAAACCGTGAAGCTTCAGTTCCATACGTACACATCCAACGCGTGAACTATATCAGAGACAGCTCAAGCCAAGAACACGAACCTGTCCTACTCTGGAGCCGGTGCTCCTCCAGCGAGAAGCATCCGCCCATGGGAGCCCCAAGATCGCACCTTCCGCTCCAATCCGGACCCTACTCCCGCCTCCCCATCGCCAGCCTCCGGCCAGATCCACGCCCCCGAGAACAGACCACCAACCCAGGAATTTCCGCCGCACCGAGCCGCCGCCGGCCGCGCGCTCCGATCGCCGGACCTGAGGATTCGCGCGCCACCCACCCGAATTCGCCGCCGAATTTTCTGGTGCGTTCGTGGGTGCGCCTTTTCTACTTCCGGGCTCCGTTTCGCTCGCTTGGCTTATTACTTTTTCGAGGAGGCGTTCGAGAAAAGAGGCGCCGGATCAGCTGTGCCAGAGGAAGCAGGAGTAAAAGGAGGCTGCTTTCGAATAAATGATAACAACAGCACGGGAGCATTTGGGGCTTGAGGCCTTTTCTTCTTCCTCGTTGCTTTATGGTTGGGGCTTTGGGTTGTGATTAATGTACGTGATTAAAGAGAGATTAGACAGCGACAGTGGCTTTGTTTGAAGTTAGATGGATTTTGATTGGTATTGTTTTTTTTCTCTCTTGTTGGCAAGTGATATAGGTTTTGATAGTTTTTCTCTTGTTAGCAAGTGAGCTCCCAAATTAACATCCATAAATATGGTGTCATTGTGCGGCATCTGGGGCATAACATTAAAGTCATGTTTGGAACCCAGTAATTCCACCAAAAATTTACAAAAAAATATTTCAATTTTTATAGGAATCGAGAAGAATTATCGTGTTTCAAACGGTACCTAAATGCTTAGCTCGATAATACTATATGATTGCACACCAAACATGAGTAAAAAAAATGGCTAATTTACATCCAATAAAATATTACAAACAACAACACAACTCATCTATACTTATTTGCTGGTGTCAAACGAGATGTGTCCAACAAGTAATATCAGCCGCGATAAAATTGAACCTTTGCCGTTGAGTTTTTCCAGTTGCTCTATATTTCAACCGTGCATATTTGTTCATAATTTAATTGTCGCACTAAATGTAACTCGAAATTCTGACCTACGGTATAGTAGTGGAATTATCTTTGTGGGATGGCCTTTGGCTATTCATCATTCAATCGAAGATATTGGTACTGGAATACTACTAGCCACCATGACAAAACTGACACGATCAACTTGGGATAAAATGGCGAGTACATGCATGGCGCGCAACTAAAGAAGCAGTATTGCTTGCAACACGGGATAGGTTGTCTCCTACTTGTAGGACCTAATCATTGGTTGTGCTTGGTTCGGCTGAAAAGCTATGGTTTATGGCTAAATTATACTATAGCTGGTTAAAATTACACTGTAGCTGAAGATGACTTCTTTAGCCTAATTAAATTTAAAAAATTTAAAATAGAAAAAATATGTTAGCTCATCATGGACAACGCAAACAAATACGAAAAAAAGAACCGGTAAAAAAACTCAAAAAATCAAAAGTTTAGAAAAAGATGAAATTTAAGAATAATAAAAAATAAGCCAGAAGTCAGAATCTCAAGCCGAAATAAGTAGTGCCTATAATTTTTTGCCTTCTAAATTTTGGTATTTTTTTTGGCCTTTTAGTCTTTTAGTCTTTTTTGGTTTTTTTTCTTTATTCATTTGCATTATCACAAAAGGTATAACGTTTTTTTTGAATTTTTTTACTTTTTCTTTTTTTAACTCATGAAAAAGCTAACAGCTCCTACAATACTTTTACGGTCACAGTACACGTATAAGTCCCAACTTGGCAACTTGTGAGCCCTTTTGAGCAGTTATTACCAAGGCTACTTTTATTTTGTGACCTAAGAAAGCAAATGATACATATGCAACACCCATCGGCCCAGAGTACAGACAGTGGAACAATAATCTCTCCAGGTCGCGAAACAAAGGGGCAGTGCAGCTGTGCATGCATGCATGTATGTCCCTAATTCCAGGTGCTCTACACGTTAATCAATTGGCATCAATCCACCGGGCAGTTGATGATGCGATGTTTAACTAAACTAATGGAGCAATTGTTGCAGCGACCAGCGTGATTGGTATGGATTATACGCCCCAATTGGCACCCAAAAATCTGAATCAAATCCAAGACACCACATGGCGAGAGAGGCCTCCACATGGGCGCTCGGCCGAATCGAGTATTTTTTTTTTGCTTTGGAACGACGCTGAGTTGCAGGATCCAGGTTTGGAAGCTTCGAATCGATAATTAAGGGTCTGTTCTTTTTGGCTGTGGCTTATGGCTTTTGGCTGAAATTTTTAAATTTTGGCTGTTTACGGTACAGATTACGGAGAAATCGATACTCACTTACGATTTTGGTTGATACAGATGTTGGGCTTTTAACGTGTACTACGTTTAACTTGTAGACTCCGTCTATAGAAAATACTCCGTTTGAAAGTTAGATACTGTAGCAAAAGTCAAAAGCCGTCCGGCTTTTAACTTGCCAAACAGGCCCTAAGTAGTAGCACTGGTAGCTTAATTGGGCATCACCGTGTCAAAGGCTCTTACCAGTTGCTGCTTGCCACGGATTCCGTTTCTTTTTTATTTTTTGTGGAATTCATATGGCTTCAGTCAATTACGTATTGGAAGCATACGAGCTACTATCACATCCTAATGTATCCCGGCAATGCCCACTGGCGCGTAGATCTTACAGGGGAATTGTTCTTTCGGGCTGTGACATAATTTGTTAGTTTCTTGCTAACAAATTCAAAGCTGATAAGTTATTTTTGAAACGCTATTTTGATAAGTCACTTCGAGATAATAATAAAAAAAATATTTCATCTATTTATTTGAGAAAAATCATAAGCCTTTCAGTCCCGATGGATGGTGTTTCAACTCGGCAAGTCCTGACTCGTAATGAGTAATCAGTAATGCCCTGTTAGTGGCTTAGTGAAAAGCATTGGTTCTTTTTTTTTTGGATTTATGGTTTGATTTTTTTATAATATCTAACTTTTAAATAGAATATTTTTTTAATACTGAATCTACAAAATCGATTGTAATAGACAATGTTCTGATTTTATCTACATCAAACAAAATTATACGTGATTATCATCCTCTTTATAATTTCTCTTATAAACAACCAGAGTTCAAATTTTAGATCTAACAACCATATGCTACCGTCCAAAACAACCGGCCTAATGGCTTGGGAGTTTCAGACCAATGAATGAATCTGGACGCGAAGGACGGTGAGCGAATGATGAGCAGCGCGCAGCCACTCTTCTGATCAGAGCACCGATCTTGTTTGTTTTTCTTTGACTGTGCGGTCGGAGGATGGAGAGATTCTTAGTGGGCGTCGAGAAAAAGTCGTCCGTCCATGCGCGCAGCGGCGCGAACAAACGCGGTTTCCCTCTGTGTCTCCACCCTCACCTCACGGACGGTGTTGTCCTGGCCTTTGCGCGGAGAAAGTGGGCCATTCATCTGCAGGATCGCTAGGATATTCGTTTCTCCTCCTAACCAACGCGGCGGGGGACGGGAAGACGCGTTTCTTTGATTGATCGTTTCGTCGCCTTTCACATAGCGTTTGAAATGTACTAGTAGTGGTTAATTTTGAGTGGAAAAGGTTGCCACGGTACTGAAAAGGCTGTGGCCCCCTTTTCTACATCTAGGGTGTCATTCGGTTACACTGAAATAAACTATTTCATAGTTGAAATTACACTATATCTGACTGAAATTATACTGTAATTGATGGTGATTTATTTGGCGTAACTAAATTTTAAAAAAAGATGTGGCCTCTTTTTCCAAATGTAGGATACCACTCAGTTGAGCTGAAATAAGCTAAGTTATGACTTAAATTCTATTGTAACTGGCTGAAATTACATTGTAATTAATGATGACTTATTTGGCGTAACTAAATTTTAAAACAAAAAGTAAAAAAGAAAAACACATGTAAGCCCATCACAAACAATACAAACGAATATGGGGAAACAGAACCGGCAAAAAAGCTAAAATAAAGCCAACAAGCCAGAAAAAGACGAAATTTATAAATAATGAAAAATAAGCCAGAAGCTCAATCCGAAATGAGTGGAGCCCGCTCGGTTAGGCTGAAATAAGCTGGTTTATGACTGAAATTGCACTGTAGTTAGCTGAAATTACAATATAACTGATGATAGCTTATTTGGCATAACTTAACTAAAAAATTTAAAAATAGAAAAAACAGGTTAGCCCATCACGGACAACGTAAATAAATACGGAAAAATCAGCAAAAAAAAGCTCAAAAAAGGTAAAAAGCCATAAAAATGAAATTTAAGAATAGTGGAAAATAAACCAGAAGCTCAAGCTAAAATGAGCGGGACCCTATAAGGTCTTGTTTTATATTGGTTGAGCTGTGTCTGTTAGTTGAAAATAAACAGTAGTACTTGAAAAAGTAACTTTTAGAAGAAGAACTGAGTAGTGAGGAAAGTGAATGAGAGATGCGTACACGGAATGAGAGTGAGAGGAGTGGGGTACGTGATGCACTTATGACCTCCTGCCTTATCTTTAGAGAGAGATAAGAGCGAGAGGAGTAAAAAAATCAGGTATTTTATATTGGCTTCTTTTCTTCAAACGGAAGCCATAAGCAATAACTAATATGAATATACCCTTAATTCTGCTCTGTGCAGTGCATTGGTCGGTATGCTGGTGAAAGCACAATAGTCCAACTTCTAGGCTTATGGTGCACACGCCGCTCTCATTGCTGCATATGTAAAGGCTTCAGAATATGCATATGCTGTGTTTCATTTTGCTAAACGATATCAATTAAATGGTATATCAATTCCATAAATTGGATATACATTTTGCCAAACGATGCAAGTCAATACAGCCAAAACCACATATGTGACCCAAGTTAATCCGCGGGGTTTTTTAAATCCACCTGTGAGATACACACGAAATACGTGCAGGATCATCATTAGAACCATCATACTTGCTGACCATCGATGAACTGATCGGATTAACCAACCAAAGTTGGCTTCGGTCATTATGTATTGAACCGAGGAAAAAGCCTCTGTAACAGTTGGGCGGTAGTAAAAAGTCATAGCAAAACCTGTAGCGACTTGTACTAGAAAACAAGTAAGTGTAATTCTACTTCAGAGTCGGGAAGCACACGCACCGACATAAAAGGTAGCCGTGGAAGAAGGTCACCGGCATGTTTGTCATGCACCTTCGAGTTGTGCACTGCTATCTTAGGGTTGTTTTTTTTGTTGCGGCTGATAGCTTTTGTCTGCGCTTTTCGATACGGCAGTGGACAATAGAGATGCTGACACGGATGACACACAGTTTTGGTCTCGGGAAGCTGTTTGAAGAATCCGGTTCAAGAAGTCATCCCGTTTCAATGTTTGCCTTTTTGACTTTCGGAGAAGATAAAAGCCAAAAAGAACATGTTTGAGGTGTGTACTTGTGATGCACTATGGCTCGTGAATCTGGTGGAACTTAACAAATCCTCGCCGTTGGTAGCTAACATACGTATCGTCGAGCTCAGTAAATAAATACAGAAAACATAGAAAAATAATAATGATAGTACTAAACATGCTTCAAATATGAATGATAATTCAAAATTTGAATTCTCTAGGTCCTTTATGCTGGAATATGAATTTTCAATAAATTCTGTAATTTTTGAGGGCTTATACGCAAAATTTCAATTCAGAGAAATTTTTTACATAGTTTTCTGATTCTTCAGAGGCCTTTTTACAAAATTACCTACGCCCCCTCCGAGCCGGGCCTCCGGCCCATTTTTCTTTCGGCCCAATCTGGCCCATTCTATCTAGCATGTGAATAAGGTCTTAGTGGACCTATAATTTGAGTGAGCTGCTGTTAACAAATTATGATATCTTCTGCATTCCTGACATTCATGGATACAAATTATGTTCCAAAATAGCTAGGATCGTTATCATATCTTATCTATTGCTACGTGAGTTTCTTTTCATCTAAGTACCATCACTTGTCACGTTTTTATTTTTCGAACAAAGGGCTAGATCACCCTGTTTTCTACATGTCCAGTTATCAACGAAACCTGAATTATACGAAGAGCAAACATTGTTTACCCAATTACCAGTTTAGTCCTTAGAAGTTAAGCTGAATTATGTTTGATTTCCGCTCACTTTTTTTCCGTCTATCATGTAGCCGGGTGCCTACAGAAAAATCTTAGATGAACTTCATATTGAAGATGATCCACGGCGTTTTGACAAACGTGCCATCCATTACGTATCTGAAAATTCGCTTCCCCGTTTGTACCGTAACTTTTGGAATATGATAAAGTTAATCTTTCGTTTTTGGGCTTTAACTTGCGATGCTGTGATGCCAGGTGAAATGGTGCAGCTCTCAGCACCACCTGGGACCCGGCGGGAATCTTTACATAGCTCTTCTTTCCCGCGTTTTAGGAGCTGAACATGTAGATCCAGTGACGAAGTCCAAATTTGGTTATGCTCAATGATGATATAATCTAGCCTATTTAGACTGAACTATAAAAATATTATCTAGACTAGACTGAATTTAGACTGAAGCCTACCTTATTCGAGATGTGGCTCGGCCCCTGTGTAGATCGGCACTTGGTGGCCTATTAATTTCATATGGAACGTCAATGCGGATTGGCGGTCGTGTCAAGTTCCGATCATAACGTCGACTGGTATGGCAACATGTAAGCGTAATTGAGAGCGTACTATTGTACCTTAGCATACGGCCTAACTGTAACAAGGCACGTTAACGGCCCAAAGTGGCACATTCCACAATCGGTGCAGGAGAAGCCCATGTGCGCCTGTATCCTAATGAAAAACAGAGGCCTAGGCCCATTTAGGACCTATATTCCACAGTGGCACATTCCACCATCCGTGTAAGTACCCCAATGAGGAACAGAGACCCATCACTGCAAAAAAGGTCAATTTAATGCCCGTATATACGTCATAGGCCCATGTATAGCCCAAGCATACGAAATAGGCCCATATGAGGCCCTAAAACCAAAAGTGCGAGTACATGCAATTATGGCCCAACAATACGGATAACGGCCTGTTTACAGCCCAACTACTAATGTAGTACCGATGAAATCCATGTTACCATCAGAGTTGGTCAAACAGATGTTTTCTTGAGGCCTGTTTGCGGCCTAGTTGAACACACGGCCCGCTAACGACCCAGGTGTTGTCTGCGCATTTAAGACACGACATTGGCCATGTTCTTTTCAGCTTCTAAAAGCTGTTTTTCGGTTTTTCTACAGTAACTAGCTTTTAAACGGAGTATTTTTTAAAATAGGGTCTACTAGTTAATTGTAGTACATACTTTATCGACTTCATTTATATTGGTAAAACCGTATGTGAGTTTCTGTTACTCTATAATCTCTCGTACAAACAATCCAAAAACCACAAGTCGCAGCCAAAAGTCACAAGCCACAGCCAAAAAGAACAGGCTCATTAATGGACTACGGCTACTCATGGACCCGTCAAAGTTTTTCAAATTAAGTTAATACAAATGATAAAAGTTTGAGATAAATAACACAATGAGGTACAGTAGGACCCAAGATATTTTACTCTTTATTCTCTATAGAGCAACATAACCTATACAAAATAGACAATTGCTTAGCAGTCCGCCAGTTTGGTTCTTTGAGTGCTGCGCGAACCGACGAGGGGATGGGCGACACAGGGGATGTCGGCGTTGCTGATGAGGCAGTCGCCGTCTGAAGAGCATACTTGGGATTGGACTTGTAGATGCCTGCCTTGCTCCGGGTTACCATTTGATGGACGGGCGCCGAAGCAGCTTGTGGCGCCACGGTTGGAGTGGATCGTGAAGGGATCCGGCGTTGACAAGCGTGGTGGCGACACGTGCGCTTCGAGGACGATTGGTCGTGATGTCTTTGTTGCCGCGGGAGGCGACGCCGAGGATCCTCAGTGCGGTATCGTCATCGATCGATGTCGTGGCCGGTGGCGTTGTCGTGGAGGAATGACTCGCAGTCGTGGGTGCTGACTGATGTGGCGCCAGACGAGCCGTGCGTGCGCGCGTCGGATGAGGAGGGAGGCTGGCGGCGAGCTGCAGTGTCGTCGATGCTGAAGGTGTTGCGGTGCGCGCACGGCGTGGAAGAGGGCGGGGTGGAAGATCGTCATGCGCCGTAGGATGCCGTGTCGCCGTGGAAGCATCGGTTGTCTCGCGGAAGGGAAACACCTGTTCATCGAAGACAACGTGTCTTGAAGTGATCACCCGACGCGTCGCGGTGTTGTAGCAACGGTAGCTGCGGTGATCCGCGGGGTAGCCGATGAAGACGCATGGCGTGGAGCGGGCGGCGAGCTTGTGACTCGTGGTGGCTGTGAGGTTGGGAAAGCAGCGGCACCCGAACACATGTAGCTCGTCATAGGTTGGTGCCACACCGAAGAGGAGTTCAAACGGTGTAGTTGTTCCGGTGGCACGGCAGGGTCGTCTGTTGACGAGGTAAGTTGCCGTGGACAGAGCCTCGGCCCAGAACGCCAGCGGAGCTGTACTGTGAAGGAGCATAGTGCGAATACAGTCGTTGAGTGTGCGGAGTACACGTTCAGCCTTCTCGTTCTGTTGAGAGGTGTAAGGACAGGAGAGGCGAAATTGAATGCCATGTTTAACGAGGAAGAGACGGAGGGCGGTAGAATCAAATTCTTTCCCATTGTCTGTTTGGAGAGCAAGAATGGGTAGCCTGAACTGAGTCTGGACGTATGTCTGAAAGGCACGCAGAGTGGGCAGTACCTCGGATTTCTGCCGTAGAGGGAAGGTCCAGAGGTAGTGCATATAATCATCGAGCACAACTACATAGCATTTGTAACCGGAATGACTCAGCACAGGAGAGGTCCAAACATCTGAATGTATTAATTGAAAAGGAAAATAAGTCTTTGTGGTGGAATCACTGAAAGGCAAACGAACATGTTTTCCCATGCGGCAAGAAGAACGTGTATGTGCTACTGATTTATTACAGGTGAAATCAAAACTAGCAAGAACTTGAGAAAGAACATTATTTCCTGGATGTCCGAGGCGTTGGTGCCACAAAGAGATTGCTGATGACGATGAGGCTGTGAGTGCTTGGTGTGGCTGGAACCGAAGTGGATAAAGATCCCCGCTGCTTTCACATCGGAGCATCTCCACCCGCGTTGGAAGATCCTTGATTGAGAAACCAGTGGGGTCAAATTCGATTGAAATATTATTGTCACGAGTAAGCTGTCGGACAGATATTAAGTTCTTAATCAAAGAATGAGCAACAAGAATATTCCGTAAATAAAGAGGGGAGGAGGATGTTGGAATTGAGTGAAGGTGCGGTGAGAGACGGCACCGGGCACCATTGCCGATCGTGATTACCAAGAGGAAGGTGTGAGGTGGGTGATGGGGAAGTTACCAGGGGATGAAGCCATATGAGTGGTTGCGCCGGTATCGAGATACCATTCGGCTGCGCTTGGAGGCTGGTTGGGCACGCCGACAGTGGACAGTGCCGTGTAGAGAGACGATGGGTCCCAGGCCCCTGTTGATCCGTCAGAAGGGGTGGGAGCCTGAGCCTGATAGGCCATCATGGCCTGCTGCTGCTGAAGAGGCGGGCGAGGACCCAAGACGCCAGCACCGGGGGCCCGAAAGGCGGTGGGCCAGGCCTGCACGTAGCCGGTCTATGGGTTATAACCCGCGGTCCAGGGTCCCGTGGGGGCCTGGGGGCGATGACCGCCGCCGCCGCGCCGCGCCGCGCTCTTGTACTGGGGCGGTTGCCGTAGCCACCGAATCGAGCCGCCGTCGGCCGAACCCGGCGAAGACGGTCGTGTCGCCGAAGGCATTGTTGCGGCTGGATCCATGCCCAGCAGCGTTGCTGTGGCTGGATCTATGCCCGTCGGTGAGAGCCTGCCCAACCTCGGCTTTGGCGTCGTGTTTCTCGTTGAGCTCCTCCGGGATCGAGAACGATCGGGCGCTCATGAAGGTGTGGGCGGGAACTTGGCGAATCACCGGCTTGAGATGACGAGAACGGGTCGAGGCCGGGCGAGTTGAGAACCCGCTCGGCTCGAGACGGGTGGCCGATGTCGCGAGTTGATCGGCGAGGCGTTTAAGCTTGGTGCGATGAGTCGTTGATGGACATGTCACCTTGATGCGAGTTGCGCGGCTCGGCCTCGAGGTAGACGGCGCGTTGCGATTCGTTGTCGAGGAAGAGCCCTTCGACGGCGATCCACAAGGAGTAGGCGGTGAGATGTGGCTTGTGGACGATGTCGAAGACGGACTTGAGACGGTGTTGAGGATCCAATTGACGATGCAGGGTCGATGAGATGCCACTTGCCGGCGCTCCGCCGTCGGCGTCGGCGACCGGACGTGCGCCGTGAGACCGAACTTGCCAAGAACGAGTCGAAGAAGCATCGCCATTGGGAGTAGTTGCCGTCGTCGAGGTCGAGTGTGACAGGGACGTGGGAGCGAGATGTTGACGGTTTGGAGAACAAAGCAGCAGCAGGGTTCGTAGAATGAGGTCGAGTCGGAGGAGGCGTCGGGGTGGGAAGGGAAGACGCCATGGGTGCGGAAGCGTGGCGAACGGATGGAAGGAGGATCCGTCGGTCTCGATACCATGAAAGAGGAAGAATTGATCAACCGCATGACTTCATTGATCTCGGGGTGTACATTTATACAGACATACGACAACGTTAGTCTAACTAATCGTGCGGCGATCTGCTGCATGGCGAAGCGCGTCGAGAGACTGGGTCCATCCCTTGCATTACGGCATGCAGAGACTGCTTCTCTAACACACTTACACCTGCACACAAGGCAATATATGGTATTATATATGCAGATGATTCGGTAGTGGGGCACCACCGTTATAGGGCTATTTATATTAATTTTTGTTTCTAACTTTTACTGGAAAAAGCTAAAGGCTAATCTAAACATCTGGTTTTTTGAAACATTTTCTTCATTCTTTTTGACTTTTCGAAGTGGTTTCTCCACTCTTTTTTTTGCTCCTGTCTCGCTTTTGAGATAAGACAGAAGATCACAGACATATTATACACCTCACTCGTCTCATTTCAATCTCGTGCATGAATATCTCTCACTTTTTGTTCCACCTTCTATTTTTTTCTAAAACCACTTCTTTTAGCCATCAATATTTATTTTTAGTTAAAAGAGATTAACCACCGAAAAAACCATCTGCCACCGCCAGTACGTTTCTCGACGAAATATTAGTCTATCCGTCATTTATTAGTTGCAGCGATAAATCACGATCATATTTGTTTTGCAGTTGACCAAATAGAGCACGAGCTGATACGCAAGTCCGTGTATCGACATCGTGGAGGAGAGAGAGAGAGAGAGAGAGAGAGATCTAGTGAACCCTGGAAACGCCAACCGGACCCTCTTGTTGACTTGAACCGACAATTGGTCTGGACAAATCACCTGCCACCGCGACAGATTTTTTTTTCCCCCGGAAGGATGTAAGCCCAACTACCGAGGTCACGTGTCACCGAATACGTATTAGATGTTGACCATAAGATAGGGCAACGATGCCATATTTTGGACTGACCACCGTTGATTACTGTGACAGATGACATGCAACTATGATCATTTTTTATTTTTGACAGAACAAGTATGATCAAATTATATATATGTACTACCGGCTTTTGAGTACGAACAGAAACATGCATGTATGGTATGACGCAAAATGCTACGGTCTGGGAGGCTGACTCGGATTCACAGTATCACGCGTGCCAACCTCACGTCCGATGCCGTTTTTCAAAAAAAAAAACATCCGCTGCGTATAAACTACTCTACAAAAAAAACATACATAAGTATTTCTCTTTTTATAAACTTTTATATAAATTATTACTATTTATAAGCTAAAACTAAAGACCATCAGCAAAACCCACGATATGAACATCCATTAATCCATCCAGCGGTTGGCAAGAATCACACGACACCTATAAAAAAAACTAAAAAAAAAATAAATCGCATGACCCTGATCCTGTGTTCTTAATAGGTTTGAATTGACTAATGAAGTGCTAATGCAAGGCCAGCGATTACGCGGCGAAAATAGAATAGTCGCTACCTGCTAGGCAGTTTCCTACTAATGGACTAGTGCTCATTCCTTGCGTCATCGATCGGTCATCCCTCCTGAGAATGGCCGGTTCTTGATTATTTACCGCCATCGAAGAGTTGAACAATCTTCAGTCCCCAAAGAAAAAGGTTGAGCAACCTTCAGAGAAGAACACGACATGGCCACATGGGCGAGAGACCACAGCTGTTTGTGCCAACCCTAGGATCATAATTACCTCCGGCTAGCCGAGAAATGTTTCGAGGTTTCAGGTTGTCGATCCATGACCATATTAAACATGTTTTTTTTGTTTTGCTGATGACAAAATAAAAGGCTAATTTGAGTAGCACTTTACTATCCAATTTCGTCTACTCTCGCTAAAAGAAGGCATACTCAACTTTCTTTTTGATTTAATGATCACTCGACTTAGATGGAGATTTGTCTCGGTTAGGCATCTACTTCTGGATTGAGCACAGGATTGGTCAATTTTAATGAAAAGAATATCATAAGGAATAAACAAAAATTCTAGTGTGTTACTATTCGTTATTTCTCACCGCCAGGCCCATTGTAGGCTTTAAAAGAGGTATATATTACGGATAAGATTCCCAACACAACTGAGAAAAAGCGGGGAGATAGACCTCGCTTCAGCTTCTGGCTTATTTTAGCTTTCGAGTTATTTAAGCCAGAAGTTACTTAGAACGCGTCGGCTTCTATTTTTGCTTTTAATCTTCAGAAAAGAACACAACATGGCAACATGGGCGAAATGTTGCGGTTTCAGGTTGTTTGATCAATGACCATGTTAATGTGACACAGTGGCGGGGCAAGACAATTTTGAGAGATTGAACGAGTCTAACTATAGTCCATAAAAATTAACAAGTCAATATACACATAATAACATTAAGCAAAGTTGATAACTGTAATAGTTTTAAACTAAAAGTATGATCTAATACATATGTAAATGTCCACGGATAAAAAGATAATGAAGATATGATAATAAGTACCTCACTACGATACTACCAATCACACACCAAAAAGGGGATACACAAAATAAAAATATGTAGATTAGTGTATCATATAATATTATAATGTATTTGCATTAAAAAGAGTGGAACATATCACTAATGTTCTAATCACATTTACAAGGCAAATTAATTTTCCAAGTCTCCGTGGCATAACCGTTAGGTAATAGTAACATCGAAAAGTACTTTAAATAACTCTCACTCAATGTAGCACACCATTAAGTCATTTAACTAATCATCGGTAAGTCGAGCAAGCTTTTGGATATTAAACTTGGAGAAAGAGTTCTTTGATCAAGACAAGAGAAGCATATTAATACCGTTGTAGATGATTCATCTCAGCATAAATTTGGTCAATAATAATATAGAAATTTCAGCATGATAATGATAAAGATTAGTAATAGTATACCCTTGAAGCATAAAGAGGAAGCAATAGAAACAATATGCTGCATCTTAGGACTCACTATATTGTATCCAATCAAACCTCTTATACCATGATTACAAAATGCTCTTGTATTTTTGCGAGGAAATTTCACAATAGGTCAAGCTAGATCTTTAATATGTATGCCTTCCTAACTTGGTCTTTAATTTCAGAGGCATACTCATCAATTTGAAGATCACTTACGATTTCATCTGGATTGAACTCCCTAACAACATTGCCCCTATTTGGTTGTGGTTGTGGACCTTGACCTTGTGCTTATGAAGCTTGCACTTGTGCTAAACTTGTACTTTTATGAGTTTCATCATTTGCGAGGCTTAGTGTACCAACCAAAAACCTCCTCGTTTCTGAGATTTGATATTTCAAATATTCGATATTTCAGGAAAAATGATCCTTGACGTAGAACCAAATAGCTCTTATCTAGTTGGGAGCAGTTAAAAATCTCCAACAAGAAGAAACACAATAAATTTACGCAAGTTCCCAATTTCACGTGGGTAGATTCAAAATTTCAAAGGAGGATTAGATTTAGAGGACCAACCGCTACCGAGCTGGCTGGCAGCTGCCCCTGCCCCGGTGCCCGCTTCACTATACCATGACAAGTGTTTTTGTTTGGCTAATGACAAGAAATAGCTAATTTCAATAGCACTTTGCTATTTAATTCTGTCAATTCTCTCTTAAAAGAAGACGTCCTCAACTTTTTTTCGATTTAACGGTCAAGGATAGTACCACGACTTCCTTCTACTGCCACTTAAAACTTAAGGTTATTAGAGGAGGATCGAGCGGTTGCTTGGACGGCTGGTAGCGCCGTCGAGCTTGCGGTCTGCTTGGGATAGCTAGGAGCTACTGTTCGACTGTGTTAGGACCTCATCCGGGGTCTAATCTCCTGCTATTTGGCCAACGAACTGGAGATAAGCCACTGGTTCAATCCAACACCTGAGTTATCTCAAGTTATTCCGGCTATTGGTGATTATTTAATTTGGTTTGCTCTAGTCTCATTGGTTACACCGAATTGATTGCTGCTAATCTTTCAATTCGGCTGCTGCTTGTCAACAGTACCAGGAAAGATCGAGGCATCGTAATTCTTTTGCTCTTATCTCGCTTTAGGGATAAAGCAGGGGTCACATGTTCATCACGCACCCTACTTCTTTCGCTCATATCTCACGCATTTATTTCTTTTCCACTTTTTTCACCCTCCTTCTAAAGCTATTTGTTTCAAGTACTACTATTCATTTTCAACTAAAAAAATATCAGTCGTAACTAAAAACTATTAGCCACATCTAATATGGACATACCATTAGATCGAGAACTGTCTTAGTAAGGGATCTACTTCTGGATTGAGTGTAGGATTGATCAGTTTTAATGGAAAAAGAGGAATTTCCCAAGGAATAAACAAATATTCTCAAGACAGATGGCTTATATCTCTTAACCTTAACATAAGTGTTTGTGCGGACGAACTAAATACCTATCAATTAATAATTTATTTTGAAAAGCTATTCTAATGAATTATTTTAAAAATTAGTAAAAAAGATAAATTTTATTTGTCCGAGAAAAGATGTAAGCAGAAAAGAACGGCCATCACTTACTAGTAGAGCGATAAAAGCCAAATTAGTGAGAAGGCTAGAGGGTAAAATCGGGAAAAAATGTGGAAAAGCAGTGAAGACTAGTTCGGTTCCTCCTCTCTCCCCACTCCTGACTTCGTTCCGAGTCATCGTCTCCCTCACCAGTCTCCAAAAAGGCGAACAGCAAGAAGCCCGCACGCCAATCCTTCAATCTCCGATTCTTCCCCTCCCCACCTCCGATTTCCCATCATCCAATCGCATCCCCGCCTCTGCAGCTTCTTCGGCACTTCCGTCAGCTCCCGATCGAGGTACGTCGTGTTCAAATCCTACCCCATATCGCCCAGTTCGAGTTGCTGTATGGTTCTGCCTGAATTTTTGTTGGTTGTTGTTCTTCCATTACCTCGTGAAAGATTGGGTTTTACGGATTAGGTTCTGCCTGAATTTTTGTTGGTTGTTGTTCTTCCATTACCTCGTGAAAGATTGGGTTTTACGGATTATCTTGCTAGGTTACTGCTCCTGATTGGGGACTTTTGGAGGTGATAGTGATCTTGGAAGGACTTGCAGTCCGCAAATTGATATATTTGCGTGAAAATTCAGAAGTTTCAACTTTTAGGGAGCATATTTTTGAGAAAGCTATTAGTTTGAGGAGGAATGCTTAAAGTAGGAAAGGCTTCAATGCCAAGTCTCATATTAGCTGTGAGTTGTTCACATATGTGAAGTTTTGAAAAGTTTTGCTCCTGAATGGATTTTGGGGGCCTGTAGTTCTTAGCTGTAGAAAGGAGCTAATCTATTGTATTTTTGTAGTTATGTAGGTTGTATATTGTGTATTTTCATAGATGGTAATAAATTCTGGCTTGGTTATATAGGAACAGTGGGGCGCTAAATAGGACTCTTTTTTTTTTTGCCTGAAGATGGAGAATTTTCAGATAATGTACTATTAGTGTGAGACTTTTGAACATGATCGAGGGACCAAGGTTTCACAATATGCTCGGTGGTGCTGGTACCGGCGGTGGCGGTGGCAGAGGAAGGCCAGAAAATGA
Organism: Bonia amplexicaulis; assembly: GCA_036346245.1. Lineage (NCBI taxonomy): Eukaryota > Viridiplantae > Streptophyta > Magnoliopsida > Poales > Poaceae > Bonia > Bonia amplexicaulis. The sequence continues at coordinate 1,908,193 of CM070750.1, read as the reverse complement.
GATCAATGGCTTCTACAATATGCCCTACTACCACAAGGTCGGCGAGAGCTCCCACATGTCGGTGGATGGTGCAGACAACTTCAACTTGACAAACTTCGCTGGCGGTTCGGTTGCCATGTCGGTGGATAACAGCAGCGTGGGCTCGAACGAGTCCCGCACGGTCATGCTCAACCACCCTGGTCTCCGTGATGTTCCAACGCCGAGTTATTCAGTTCACAACAGTGTCATCCATCCCAACCGGGCTGCCGCGCCTACTCTAAACGAGGATGCATTGGCTCTGGTTTTAATGGACCCAAGCCATCCAACGGAGATACTCACTAATTATGAGGAATGGGCTATTGATCTGGGGAAGCTGGACATGGGGGCTCCTTTTGCTCAGGGGGCCTTTGGGAAGCTATATCGGGGAACGTACAATGGGGAAGATGTTGCCATTAAGCTGCTGGAGAAGCCTGAGAATGACCCAGAGAGAGCACAATTGATGGGACAGCAATTCGTGCAAGAAGTTATGATGTTGTCTAGGCTGAGGCACCCAAATATTGTAAGGTTCATTGGGGCATGCAGGAAGTCAATTGTTTGGTGTATCATTACTGAATATGCAAAGGGTGGCTCTGTCCGGCAGTTTCTTGCCCGAAGGCAGAACAAGTCTGTGCCTCTGAGATTGGCAGTGAAACAGGCGCTTGATCTTGCCCAGGGAATGGCATATGTGCATGCCTTGGGATTTATCCACAGGGACCTAAAGTCAGACAACCTTCTAATTGCAGCGGACAAATCCATCAAGATTGCCGACTTTGGAGTTGCTCGAATTGAGGTGAAAACCGAGGGAATGACTCCAGAGACAGGAACCTACCGCTGGATGGCACCGTAAGTCATAATTGCACCGACTGCCAATTGTTTACCTGTGCAAATGTATGCCTAATATGCTTATGTCTTTCCTGCTTGCAGGGAGATGATCCAGCACAGGCCTTATGATCATAAAGTTGATGTGTATAGCTTTGGGATTGTCTTGTGGGAGCTTATAACTGGCATGCTCCCCTTCACAAACATGACAGCTGTTCAGGCAGCTTTTGCTGTCGTAAACAAGGGCGCTCGCCCTGTAATCCCACAAGATTGCCTGCCTGCTCTAAGCCACATCATGACTCGTTGTTGGGATGCAGTTCCTGAAGTCCGGCCGTCATTTGCCGAGGTCGTCACCATGCTTGAGAGTGCCGAGATGGATATTGTGAGCAATGTCCGCAGAGCACGGTTCCGCTGCTGTATTTCTGAGCCCATGACCACCGATTGAGATTAGTGCAGGATAGAGTACCAGAAAGAAAGGAAAAGAAAAGAAAAGGAGACGGTGCAATCTCGTTGTATAGACGGCATTGATACATTTGGGCTTTGCATGCCTATATGAAGGTCTCATCCCTGGGCTTCAAGGTTCTACGTACATTGCTGCTTTCTATCTTGTGTTAGTTGCATGGGTTGATCAGTGATCGTTTGTCAAATATGGATGCTACCTTGTATGTTAACAAAGAGCTATCGTATGTATTCTCGAAAACAAAGAGGTATCTTCTGTTAATAATCAGCTGCATATTCGAGTTTACTCCCTAGCTGTTGTGTACTTGTGTGTCCTCTGTCTGAAGCGTCAAACTATTTGTGGTCATTATCTCCTGGACCTGTTGATTTGAGACAATAAATACTGCCATTCTTTGCACCTCCAAATCCAATCCATATTATTCTCGATCGGTTGTTTTGTCTTAGATCCATTATTATCCATGTCAATTATCAAAGGCTCAAAGCCTAATGTATTTTCCCTACGGCGTTTGATCACTTGATGACCATGGTAAAATGCACGGATTTTGACTAGTGATTTTGTGTTACCAAAGACTAAAATACTACCCGACATTTTGTGAAATTACCTCTTATAGAAGTATCACTCGGTAGACAATAGCATCAACCAAAAAAAATAACTCTTTTTCGTGGTAGACCAACTGTCCAGGCGACGAGCGGTCAAGAACAATGGCATCTCGTGGGGCAAAATTACTCAGAGCACCATGTCATTTCAAATTAATCACTCATAAGAGATACGAAACAGTACGCACAAAAAAAAACTTGTCTTGATTATCCAGAGCTTCAATGAGATCAATCGGTTTGGCGGTAGATTGTACAGCACCAAGAACAAATAATAGCACGAGCACAGTTACATTGAAACGGGAACAAGGTTGAAACTTGAAACTGCACACTTTGTGAACACTGCATTGACAAGAATACTGGTTATTCTCCGAGCTAACTTGAGTTCTCCGTTTGATACAGGAGAGATCATGCTGTTTTGGTTAGCATCCATGAATTGGATGAGAGAAGATGTTTTCTGTACAGGGTCAGTCGAACCCCAAGAACTAGCTGACAGAAGAGAGAAAGCACGCCGAACATCCAGTGCTCCATCTAATTTTGAAGCAGCTCCAGATGGACCTGCAAAATTGACCAAGTCATGTGTACCATCAAAATTTGGAGAAACTGTAGAAAATCCAAATAATAGTAACAGAAGCATCTGGCATGACAAATTAAGCGTGCAGCACAGATACATTTAAGACTGAAGACATACACAAAGAATGTAGCAGCGAATGTAAGCAAATATTTCCCATAAGAGAGTGTAACTTCTCATGAATATCAAGGGGCTTGGATGATGTACAGAATTTAGTTGGAGGACTTGCAAACTCACTCTTGCATATTGCCTTCGATATAGTGATGCTGCAAAATGTCAAATGCAAGACATTTCTCAATCTAAAGGACATAAGGTTATCTGACACATCACCTGAACGGTAACTGGATTGCTTTTCCTATGTAGGTTGCAAAATTATAAGTGTTGCATCAAGGCACACATGTCCGTAGTAGTTCAGGAATAAGGTTTCCCACTTCAAGTGTTCCCAACATTTTGGCAATGCCTTAATAAGTCTCAATTTTGCGAAACAGCAAGCCTTGAGTTTGATATACACGTTGCTGAATAAACTACAAAATTATAAGTTTGGCATACAGGTTGCTGAATAAAGTACATAATTCAAGACTTGACGCCTTGACATAGGTTTAAGATTCTGCTTGGGCTTTCGACGCCACGTCATGCTAAGTTGCTTCTTTGGGGTCTATATGTCAGAGTATCGCTGATCTGCTTTCAAGCGACCAGGCGCCGGTACTGATCACTATTGTCAACATGGGGATGCGAAGGTCTCCATCCTTGGCCGCCACTTGATAGCTCGAAGACAAGTGGCCTCGAGGGACTAAGTGTTATGGCAAGGTACTGTAGCGATATGTAAGCAGTACCTCCGTGGGTACTGTAGCGTGTTGCATATTTGGACAGCTTGATAGCATTGGCAACATATCGCGGATTAGGAATATAATAATTAGCTTCCATATTATTTTGATTTATTTTCTTTTAGATTTATTCCATGTATTAGAAATAAGTTGTCTATTATTAGGATTAGTTGAGATAGGTTTCTTAAGGATCAAGTCTAGCCATTCCTATACAAGGGGCGATATTGTATTGTTATCATTAAGCAATGAATAAACAAAGTTCCTATTCTCTGTCTCTCTTCTTCAACTAAGTTTTAGAGCCTTAACGGTGGCATGACCAGCCATTAAAAGGTGAGTACCCTACCCTTGATCCTTAAACCTGTACCCAACCAACACCGACCATATCACAGTGGCCAGTGAGTTACAACACACATGGTTTAGCCAGCCATTCTTGGCTATTTGACATATGGGTTACTGCTTTTGTTAGAACATAATGATAACATTTTACTATACATAGCATATATCTTCTGCTGTTCTGCAACTGCCTTTCCCCAAAACATAATGCAGCACATTATAGGGAACCCATATTAGCTTTGTCAGGATTGCTAAGTAAAGTAAACTAGCTTTGTCTGGAAATATTAAAAATCAGATTTTAATTGTTAAGGCACTTCATCATGACCGAATTTGATAGATTAGATCTTGACAAATGGGATTTTGACAAATGGATTTGTCCGTTGGCTGCTCCAGCTTTTATTGATTTTTCTCCTACGTCCAACACTTGTGAGAGCTTCAAGTCAGATGGCCATGGAGAATATGGAAAGGGCTTTACATCGCTAAGTGGAGCTTTGTTCCAGACAAAACTTATTTCTCGCCGATCATCTGCAATAGCATCTAAATGTAAGTAAAGAAAAAATTCTAACAAAGAGATAGAAAGAAGAAGAAAAACTATCCAAGAATTAGTAAGGTCAAGAAGGGAAATGGTCATTTTGTTTTTCCAAAGAAAAGCAAATATCTGCTATCCAACAGATTTTGCATTGACAAAATCTGAAAGTAAACAGCGCCTTGATCCATGTGCGCAGTCAATGGTTTTTCAGCAGGCCACAGATCATCAAAACCCAGACATCTGATACAATGGAGAAATATGAGAACATATTGGTTGAGGTAAAGGTGGCTTATTTGGCGTAATAAAATTTTAAAAAAATTAAAATAAAAAAATATGTTGGCTTATTACGGACAATGCAAACGAATACGAAAAAAAGAAGAACCAACAAAAAAGCTAAAAAAACCTAAAAATTCAAAAAAATACGAAATTTATTAATAGTGAAAAATAAGTCAGAAGCTATAAAACTCAAACTAAAATGACCAGAGATGGACCGGAAGATAGTCGAGTTCGGCGTCCCGGAGTTTGGTGCGGAGGGAGGAAACCTGCAGCCGCCGAGAAATAAATCTTCCGCACTACCGCGACGTTTCGGCGCCACGTACATGGTTGGTTGGCGGGGTCGGCTCGGAGTAAACGCTGGTAGGTTTCGGTCGGTTTCAAGCCCCTCGCACACACGCGCGTGCCGTTTTGCCTGACCAAGTCGATCGACAAGTTCGGCATGCTGTTGTTTGACCTGGGGAGAATCAATCACTCCTATGATCATGGCGGAAACAAAGTTGTTAAAACTATGATCCCGTACGTGATCCATCAATACTAATACAGCTCAAATCGTACCATGGGTGTAACCGGTAGGATTATGATCCCTACCGCACTCCTAATCATGGTAGGATCACAGTAGGATCTCACTTCTGAGACTATGAAACACTAAGGTGTTTAATTATTTTCTGGCCTTGAGTCAACAGTTTATGTATTTATATAGCTACAAGTATTTAAATACCCTAACTCATGAATAATAATTCGTATAGTTAAGAGCCTACGAAAGTAACTTTTGTAAAAGTTCCGTATGATTGTTATAAAGGAGGAAATTGTGTATTTAAAGACTTTAGCTCTGCGTGGCAAAAAAATATTGTACTAAAAAGGTACTGTCTCTAGTTATTGTTCCACTGCAACGCTTCAATAAACTTCTTATTCGTTAGAGCGATGTTCTACCGACTAAACGAGTAATAATTTGTTGCATAAGTGTTATTACCCTTGGTAATAGCATGGGGCGTCTCAACCCACCACTGCTGCACGCACAGCTACTATCTGCGGATCCATAAAACCTCTGCCTTCTGCGAAGTCATAACACACCAATAAGCTCGTGGACAGATTGCTGACAATCAAGTTGCACTAAATTGTGTACATACCGACTGAAGAACATACTACTATATATTAGATATATTGGTATGAGCTAATAACGTCTGTAACCATGACATAAAAAAACATTGGCACTCTGCAGTGAGCTACTAAAAAGAATGTATCCCTAGTTCATTCTACGGCCTGTTCTTTTCCTCCGAAGCCGGCGGCTTTTGGTTTTTGCTACAGTACCTAACTTTTAAACGGATTATTTTCTCAAGATGGGGTCTACAGGTTAAACGATCTACACGTTAAAAGCCCAACATTTGTACCTGCCAAAATCACAAGTAAGTATCTATCTCTTCGTAATCTGCACCGTAAATGTACCAAAATTCAAAATTTCAATAAAAGCCATAAGCCGCAGCCGAAAAGAACAGGCCCTACAATGAGCTTCTTGACTCCTTTTGGGGCTGCACTTACAGTATAGGAAGAAGAAGCAGCAGCAGCAGCAGCACGGCACGGCCGAGACTTGGTCGACAATCAAGGGCACACATGAGTTGGTTCTGCAGATTAGTTAGTCTGTCATTTGTTATTCAGTCTGTTAGATATTCAGTTAGATATCTCCTTCAGAGATATTCATGTTAGGGGCGCCTAATTAAGGGCCGCCGCATCTACTCTTTAAGCAAGAATCAATGAAGTGCCCTTCGTTATCCGCAGCTTGCCTCTCAGAGCCTCCTTCCTGTCACGGCGCGCCGTGGCCACATCTACTTCCACTTCTCGCTACCCACCGTAAGCCACGCCGTATCAGAGCTACTAAAAAGAATCTATTCCTAGTTCTTAATACAGTGGCTCTAAATATTCATAGTAGCGATACTAAAATGATTGGAGCAACCAGTACAAAACAATCAGTTAAAGACCAAGGCAAAATTACAGTTAATTCATTTCCGAAAGCATCTACTGTAACACGAGGAAGAAGCTGAGCCTGGCTACTAACCATGCATGCATCCGGGCACCTGCCCGGTGGCAAGGGGGCCGAGGGTCCTGGGAGAGACCCCCAGGGTCGGTGGCTTCGATCCCCACTAGCTGCCCCGCCCCCACCCTTGGTTCCTGCGGGGAAAATCGCCACCTCTATAACTGAGCTTGGCATGCTCGGTAGCACCTACCGAGCCAAGGTGGCTCGACAGCACCGCTGTTGTCACTCCACACCAAGACCTGTATAAGTGACATGTGTCGTTTGTCGCACCTTCTGAGTTTGAAAAGAGGAGCATCTTAACAGACACGGATGTTTAGGACTAAAATTGAAAAAAAATATTGCTATAGGATCAAATCGGTAATCCCCAAACAGGCCAAAGCTTCCAGTATACCGTGATGCCATGCCACCAACGACACCTTTTTTGTCAACGCTCGGCAGCATATAGCATGTAAACAGGCATGGAGTCGTTCACCTGCTCTTGCTAAGGTCTCTCTTCTGCTTTAGGTCGCTTGCTGCACTGCACGCTTGCTGCTGCGAAACTGATGTTGTTTTGCTATGCTAACCACACTGCCCCACGCACACATGAAGTCAGCTGCTGCTACTCCAACTCCATGACAAGAACATCCACACGCGAAGCGAAGCACTCCAATGTCAAGTCAGGTATGGGTTTTTAAGTGCTCCAGAAAGTCTAGCACTCTTGATCCAAAAAGGCTTTATTACGAGTAGTGCTTAACAATGTTTGACCGGCCACGAGGCATTAACAGCCACCTGAATGAATAATGGCTGTCACCTCCTTGATGCGGGGATGATCAATTCATATTCTGTGAACGCCTTCTCAAACTTATATATATATATATATATATATATATATATATATATATATATATATATATATATATATATATATATATATATATATGAAAATACATTCTACACCGGTGTAGTTACACCCACCTTTAATATACCACCTAAACAAACTTGAAATACTCCTTTATCACTTTAGGTATATTTGTATACTAATTATAAGATACTCCAATGTGAACCACACGAAAAACTTGTAAAGGAGTTCATAGTTTTAGCGTATTTTGTAAATACCCTTATATACGCATAAAAAGGAGTATGTCGAAAAAATGTACATACCACTTCGAAAAATTGTTCATACCACCTAGATGGTCTTAAATACTTGTATACTACACGTACATTTCCTCCGTTACGAGATACTCCCTACATTGCGAGATACGATATAGGGTGTAACTACACCGGGTGTAGAAAAGAGGCTTCCTATATATATATATATATATATATATATATATATATATATATATATATATATAGTATTGACATCTTCACCGTCTGTTACCGTCTTAAAAATATAAATAAAAACCTTCAATCAAAGTCAAAACCATCAGACACAGTTATAAAGAACTACACATTTACCTTTTGACGACTGGAGACCACCTCGTATTGTATATTAAGGATGCCAATTGCCAACAGACAAAGGTTGGATTCAATTTGGTTTAGTTTTTTTGGCTTTTATTTTTTGCTATAGTAACTTATTTTTAAACGACACATCTTTTTAAGATATAATTTACAATTTAATTGCAGTAGACACTATCGAGTTTAGCTGTATCGATTAAAATCACATATAACTGTCTTCTTCTTTATAATCTCTCACGAACAATTAGAATTTAAAAACCATAAATCAAAATTATAAGTTACAGACTAAAAAAATTCATCCAATAAAACGAGGACTCGGTACGAGGCGATTTAGGGGCTGGTTAGTTCGGGTGTAGGCTTAAGAATGCAGTCATTGCAGTGTGCGTTTTGATCGCTGGAAAAGCAACCTACGTGGGCATGTTCGGCTGTGCATAAATCGGGCGACTTTTCACAGTCGCTACAGTACCTAGCTTTTAAACAAAATATTTTTTTAAGATGGAGTCTACAAGTTAAACGTAGTACACGTTAAAAGCTTAACATCTGTACCAGCCAAAATTGCAAATGAGTATCTGTTTTTTCCGTAATCTGTACCGTAAACAGCTTAAATTTAAAAATTTTAGCCAAAAATCATAAACCGCAGCCAAACGGCGATGTGTCGAATTGGATCCAAGGTTTACTACATCTGAGTTAAATTTCTCCAAATTAATGTGTCTTACAGGAGGAAACAGTATTTAGCTTGCAGGGGAAATGTGCAGTACGATGTTACTGAAACAATAGATAAAGGTCGGGTTTTTTTTTTTTGCTTAATATTGACTTATGTTTGTACTATCTATAGTAGCTAGTTTTTAAACGGTGCTTTTTTTAATACCGGGTTAATAGAAAAATTGTATTAAAAAATATACTGAGTGCAGTTGTATCAGCCAAAATCGTATGCAACTATTTTTCTCTGTGTACTGTCTTTTACGAACAATCAGAATTTAAATATTTAAACCATAACCATAAGTAATCAGTCCAAAATAATCCATCTAAACCTAAGTTCACCAACGTGCACAGCATTGCAGCTAGTCTAAAAAACATGCCGCTTGCATAGCAAGTATGCGCAGTGGGTGTTCTTAGATCGCAGATGAACAGCGCGGCAGCAAGCTGGACAAGCTTAAAAACTTGGTGTCTCCGCCGCTATGCCTGCGTGCGGTCGCGAATCCGTTGATACGTCACTGCAACTGCTAACTTTTTAATATACGGATGTCCTCATGTAGGAGTTCAGTTCTGGTGACGAGTCGCAGGAACTGAAGGATTCGGTTCACCAACTCCTAGCATCTTTGCTATGCACTCGTGCTTATAGATGAGATAATGTTTTCAGGTTCGGTAATGGTATGGTTGTTGGGTAATAAGTAAAGTGGACTGCATCTTGCTACAGTTGCATGCATAATAGGTTCCGCTTACTTCAGTTTGAACTTCTGATTTCTGATTTATTTTTTATTATTTATAAAGTTCGTTTTTTTGTGAACTTTTGTTTTAAAGCTTTTTTGACGGTTCCTTTTTTCCCGTATTCGTTTACGTTGTCCATGATGAGCTAATACATTTTTTTTAAAAAAATAAAATTTAATTACGCCAATTAAGCCAAATTTAATTACAGTGTAATTTTAGCCAGCAACATTACAATTTCAACCATAAGTCACAGCATAGCCTAATGTAAGTGTCGTGTTCACTGCACAATTGACTGTGATTTCTAGTAAAATGCATATGCTACAAGGTACTCTCTCCTATCTTTTTCCTTCGGCGTTCTAGAGTTCACATCGTTAAATCTTCTAAAACTTAATATATTTAAAATTATTTAGATTGAGTATATAAAAACCACGTTATTAAGTTTATGATTAAATTTTTTTATAATACTATAATTTTATTGGTATATCTTAATGTAAAGTTTAAAAAATAATAATTAAAGTTTGCATCTTAGACCATAAAAATAAAAAATATCAAAAAAAACAGAGTAAGTAGTGTCGTGCTCATGACACACATGCCAACTTAAAAAAAGTGCCTTCGAGATATGTCCACGCAGCGCAGTAGTGCAAGTGCTAGCGTAGCAACTTTTGGATGAAGCCCACTGAGGTTATAGTAGTAGTAGAGGACAATTCATCGACTCCTACCTTATGTGCTTATACTCCTAAAACAATTCACCATACGACGTAAAAAACACACAAAATAAATTTTATCGTACTGAAAAGTCAGTGGGGAAATCTTTGAGTTGGAGCGAAACTATGGTCCTGTTTCTTTTTTTTGCTTTAAGCGTCTTTTAGTTTCTCTCAGCGGTTACTATTTATTAAACTAATAGATTATAGCTAAAATACGTAAGCCGTACAAAAAAAAACAGACCCAATGACATATGACCATTGGTAGTTTGGCACAAGCATTTTCTAGGCCTGTTCGTTTTTTGGTTTCAGTTTATAACTTATGTTTGTTCGTAAGAGAGAGTATGGAGACACAAATAACTCACATGTAGATTTAACCGATATAAATAAAGTCGTTACAGTGTGTACTATAATTAATTTATAAACCATATCTTGAAAATGTACTTTGTTTGCAAGTCAGTTATTGTAAAAAAGCTAAAAAGTAACTTTTAGAATTTGAAAAGGGAAACTCTAATCCACTTGTGTTGACTGAGAGGTTGGTGGTCGCCCCACCAGCACCAAGGCCGGCTCCGACCTTGCTCCAAGTGCCTGCTCATTTGAGCTTTTTTTATGGTTTGTGGCTTAGTTTTCACTGTTTGGTATTGTATCTAACTTATTTTGCATTGTAGTTGCTGGCGGCTTTTTGGTGCAATTAAATTTAAAAAATTAATAAAAATAGAAAATTAAATTAGCCCATCACGGATAATGCAAAGGAATACAAGAAAAAAAGAAAAGAAAAAGGATGGTACCACTACGCACTTACCATCTCAATTTGGCGCTGCTAGTAAAATTTTTGGTAGCACCTCTCCTGTTTATACGACTACTAACAGAGAGCAATCAACATACACATATGAGCAAACGACATCGCGCTTACGCACAAACCTGACACAACCAACCCTACTCTCACCGGACACCTTCCTATTGTCCCGGTGCTCAATCGACCCAAAAACTTAGCAATTCCATCATCTATACCCATGGATTGAATTCTACACGTTGAATCTCGCCTTGCTTACGATTAGGCTAAACAAACATACCATCTAACCTTTCTCTCCTCTAATCTCTCTTTTTGCTGATTTCTCTCATTCTCTCTTTAATTAGTTATAATAACCAATGTTACATTACTTTATCATCTAATAATTAGTTTATACCCAATCACCTACATTAGTTAACCCATTCGGCTGTGCATCGACAGCCCAATTTTCTACTGCTAGCACACCCACACAGCCAACACTTGCGCGCACTACACCACACACTGCTAGTAGCTACTACTACTATTCTCTTCACCCATCCTTCCTCCCCTTTCCCTCTCCCTCCATAAATTAATAAGATCAATTGTCGCAGCACCAATTAAACTATCCAAGCACGCATCACCAATTAAACTATCCAAGCATTCATAATGATCGATATTGTAACTTCTACACAAATCAATAATCAGGCAGGGAGAAGGAATCAAAGTGTTACCCTAGCCTCGAATGACCGGATCGGGGGGCCATACCTTCCTTCCCTCGCACGGATCTAACAGATCAGGCGCTGAATCAAGCTTCCCTTTTTTTCTTTTCTTCTTTTTCTTCCTTTCCTTTCTTTTTGTTTCCTCTTCTCTTCGTTTTTCTTTCCTCCTAGCCGACCTCCTCCCCTTTCTTCATTTTTTCCCCTTCCTTTCTTCTTCTACTTCTTTTCCTCTCGACCGACTCCTCCCATTTCTCTCTCTTCCCTCACAGCCGGCCTTCTCTTCACCTCTCAACCCACTCGGTTCCTCCCTTCCTCTCTTCCCTCGGTTAGCCAGCACTCCTCTCACGGGCCGGTTGACTATCCCCTTTACCCCCGTGCGACACAGCGGTAGCAACCGTAGCTAGGCGGCGACGACCTGTGGACAATAGCGAGAAAGGGGCAAGGCGACGATGAGGGGCAGGGCGGAGCAAGGGCGCGATGGCGATGGTTGTCCAGACGACGCACGCTGCAAGTAGAGGCGACGCTCAACCGCTACTTGGCCAGAGGGCGGAGGCAACAACGCCGATGGATCTTGGCCGCGGCGGCTTGCACGAGTGGAGATCCATGAGAGGAGGGGCGACTGGAGGAGAGGAGGGGCGGCGGCTCGGGGCAAAGGCAGGCGGCGACTCGGGGGAGAGGAGGGACGGCGGCTCGGGGCGGAGGCGGGCGACGACAAGGGACGGTGGGTTTGGAGAGAAGAGAGGTGAAAGGGGTGGCTCGAGGGTGATTTGCAAATGCAACGCAAGTGACGGACGGGTTTTTACGAAAAGTAATACACGTTGATATGAGATGTTGGATAGAGATTAGATGACTAACATGAGCTAAGTGCATGAGTGTACCGAGATAATTGAGTGCACGGGATACGTTCTTGGTATCCGCGGTGATGGTTGGTTCTCTGTCTTCTCTTGTTACCACTGGGACACAGGAATCTTCTCATATCCAAGGTAGATGCGGAATTATGCTGCTCTGGCTGCGGTTAGTACTTGTCCTTGCAGCAGTTAGGAGTAGTTATGTCTTGCTCTTCTCATATCCAAGGGATGGCACGCAGTTAGGAGTATTTTATGTCTTGTGGGTGCTCCCGATGTGCTTCGGAGTTTGGAATTTGAACTTCCCAGACAGTAGCCGTGGAGTAGAGTTGTCCATTTATGTCGATCAAAGGGAAACAAAAAACGGATTTCTTGAGTACGAAATTACTTCTTTTATTCGTGCTTTGAAGATTGCTGGAATAAAATAGAAGGATATAGTATATGCATTCAATCTTTTTTTTAAAAAAAAAATTCTACCACTCCAAAAAAGTAAGAAATTTCCAGCAGTAGTTCGAGGAGAAAACTCGACTAATTGTTTTGGAATTGATGGTAGTACCGATATACAAACTACAAGAAAAATACTTCAAGCGATGTCACAACTGGAACACAGAAATTTTGTAGGGCAAATTCATTCAAAATTCTTGTAAAATCTGTGTAGTCCAAAATCCAAACAAGCCCCTTAAGCTTAAGTGGCAGTGTGGCTATCCCTTGGGGAAAAGGAGTGCTTTAGGCAAACTTTTCAACTGAACCTTTGTTGCCAACACAATTTGGAGCAAAGCATGATCCATAAATTTTGCCAAGCGGCCGTGCCGCCTTTACACCAAAATAGTCCACTGAATTTTCACATTGCTCATTTCAACTCATGTGCCCCAATGCTAGTTATAGGAAGAAATAAAGGGAAATGGATTGTATCTAGCTCCACCACTCCAAGAGTGAAAGTACCAAGGGCCTGTTTGGTTGGTGCCTAAGCTTGCCATGCCTAAGCTTAGGCAATATGTGGCTGCCACAGAAAGTGTGGCTAACAAAATCGAAGCCACACTTGTGGCAAAGTTTGGCAAGAAACTGAGTCTATGACGTGTGGGGTCGGGTGCTAAGAAAGTGTGGCATGCCACAGTTATATCAGTGAACCAAACAGCTACCTAAAAACTGTGGCACGCCTAACTTGTGGCTAGGCAACTTCTGGTCATGAACCAAACAGGCCCCAAATCTTCAAGGACTTCTCTATAAAAAAAGACTAGAATGTAATTTTTAAAAAGGGCTATAGTTGGAAGGACCTCATGGGAAAGATATTGGGTGGGCTCTTTTGAGCTATGGTTTATGGTTTAAAATTTTGAATTCTTGCTGTTCGCGAGAGGCAGTACGTAGCGAAAATAGTCGCATGCGATTATGGCTGATATAGCTGAACTTACTATACTTTTTACTATAATTTTTCTGTTGACTTCGCCCTGAAAACACACCGTTTAAAAGTTAGTTGCTGTAGCATAAACTATAAGTGAAAAAGAACTCGGCCATTACCCTCCAATTGCCAACCCTACAGTATCCAACATGGACAAATAAATAATTATTGAGAAGTGATTATATACTTTTCTCTCTAACAAGAGTAATACTAATATCAAAATATATAAAGAGGTAAGTAACATCTATTTATCATTCATGGTGCTTTAAAAATTATGCAAATCACTGTTAAAAAAAGTATATAAGCACCTTTCATAATTATTTTGTATTCTAAAAATAAATCATTGTTTATTGCCAATTGCACAAAGACAAGCAATAACACCAACTCCATTATCCCCGAAACAATAACATCCAATCCATGCACCAAGATTTACTGAGATGAGTAGAAGACTTACACATCAAAATCCATATTCTTTCCACCACTCACTCTAATAGCTCCCTATCTTCATCACTCCATGAGAGCCATCCCATTACAAATGTTTTTGCCAATATTTTATTTTTTTTTCTTAGCTTGTAGGTGTAGGTCCCCTATCCATCTCTCTCTAGATCTGCCTCTATATTGTTCTCTTCTGAGAGATGGGAAGAATAGCTGCAACACAAAGGAAAGCGCCGGCAAGTTTCAAAAGAACCCGCCACCCACTCTACTCTCCTCTCATTTCTCTCTCATATTTATTCGTTTGCCTCCATCCTCCATTTTCTTGGGCACCGTGCGAGCTCCAAGTACTGCTGTGCTGCCTATCTGCCTGCTTGCTCGCTTCTTTCTTCCTCCCGTTCTGGTTCAGCAGTTAATTTCTTCAATGCAAGAAAGCATCCGGAGAAATTGTCCTTGCTGAGTTTCGTCAAGTTCGTTGTCGTCTTGGAAAGCGAAGTTCTAGTAGGAAGGAGACGGTGACGAAGAGGACATATGGCCTCCAAGGAAGGTATTTTTCTCTCTGCCAGATTCTGGTGCTCAGATACAAAGTTCGCTCTTTTTTCCTCCTTTCTTCTGTCCACCTGGTGGAGCGGAAGAGAAAAATCGCAAGAACTAGTTGGCGATGACGAAACTGAAGGAGTATTTCTTGCTCGAATCTGCTGCAGAGGCAGACGAAGATGAGAGGCCAAAAGATGTTCTTTGTTCTGATAAGGAAGGTTAGCTGTGGCTAATGGCTATTGATTGCTTTCCTCATTTCTACTTGTGCGGTGTATTAGCAGTATCTTTTCTTTCTTGCTTTAGTCTTTGTGCTCCCTTAAGCGGATCAATATTTTCTCATTTTAATCCCGGAATTTATGAGTTACCACACATGTTCCAAGGGTATGTCACAACTTTGTAGAGTCTTTCTGAAGAGAGAGAATTGGTGCCAGTTTTGGGATTCTGGTCTAATTTGTAATTGTTTAATATTTTAGGTTGATCTGTCTTTTGTTTCTCTCCATATAAAAGACTGGTAGATTGTCAAGTTCTCCCAAAAATTCCTCCCTACCAAAATCTCCGAAATGGACATTTATATTGGTTTATGCACCCCCTTCGTCTTTTGCAAATAGGCCGTCCTAAAGGCCTGCATGAGTTATTTCAGCCTTAGTTGTGGTATATTAGTTGTGGTATACTGAAAGAAAACATCAGTTTTGGAAGGGGGACAGGGGTGGTGCAGATGTCAATTTTTGGGGGGCATATATCTGCAAAGAGATAGGTCTGTTCTTTTTTTGCTGCGGTTTATGTCTTTTGGCTGAAAATTTTGAATTTTAGCTGTTTACGGTACAGATTACGGAGAGATCGATACTTACTTGCGATTTTGGCTGATACAGATGTTAACCTTTTAACGTGTACTACGTTTAACTTGTAGGCTTCATCTTGAGAAAATACTCCGTTTAAAAGTTACGTACTGTAACGGCTGCCAAAAACCGGCCGGCTTGTGTCTTGCCAAACACCCCCAGAATGCCTCAGATGCTCTCAACGGGCAGCATGTGCTTTTCATGGCAAACCAGACAAACACAAACCTCCTATCATGAATCACGATAGAATCCGGTCTGTAACTCTGTATGTGACGATGATGTGTTTCTTGCAGTGACTTGCGTTGCACTTTGTCTTGTTCTTGATAGTAGGTGGCTGATTTGCCCATGAATAGGATTCAGTTTTGTAGCATGACAAACTTACGACAGCCCATGCTATGTCTAACATCTCGTTTTGTCCTGCTTAGGGCCAGGAGAGAACCAAGAAAACACTAAGAGAGATTCCAACGAAACAACCAACGAGGATCGCGACAAAGAAACTTGCTGTGGGTCCGTAGCCGATGCCACTGTGTTGAGTGAAGATCCCAGTGACAGGCACAGCAGTGAAAGCAACAGCCGATGTGCTGATTCTGATGGAGGTAGCAAAGAGGAGCATAAAATGGACTCCAAGGGAAGCAACGATGACAACAGCGAGTGCACCGATCGGAGCTCTCCCCGTGCTGTGCTAGATATCTCAGTATCTGTTAGCGTGGACTCTGATGAGAGCTCCTCTGTTGAGCAGCCAGCAGAGCCCAACCACAGTGTGCAGTGGAGGAATCTGATCAGCGGGCTAATACTCAGGAGAAAGAAGTCGATGGCAAGAGCAGTGACATTCCCTCAGAGATCCAAGAGCACAGGGCTTAAAAGGTACCTCGAGAGGATTCGGAGCGGTAAGAACCAGGTGGATTGTAGCGCCATTGCCCCAGAGATCCTTCCGGAGATTGAGAAGTGGAGACCATCATGGAGAAGTTTCGACTACGATGAGCTTTGTGCTGCAACTGACAGATTTAGTTCAGGTAGCATGTGCACTTGTTTCTATGTTGCTGTAATTCTGTGAGTTAATAATTAGCCTCTGTTACTATCATTACAAAACTTGAGGGATGTAGCTTTGACATTAAGCTATGGATTTATAATTGGAGCGCTATGGTTTCAGTGAGGAAAGAGGGTTTGAGTTCCTAATCATGAACTGTTCTTTAGGTCAGTAATGCGTTGTTGCTGGATACTAGTTGGAAAACTTAAATACTAGAGCATATTATTCCACTATTCTATGCTAGTTTTTTTAGCATGACCCGTTTTCTAGATTGTAGTACCTCCAATATCGGACAATATAATATGGAAATCAAATCCCTTAAGCTCTGTTTCTTACTTCCAAATGTCCTGTAATACAAGTACTGTTCTTGGCCTGAACTAGTTTTCTGTATCTGCATTATCTCTGAACATTTTTGCTTGACACCTGATAATACTAGAAAATTTGATCGGGAAGGGAGGGCATGCTGAGGTGTACAAAGGACAGCTTGCTGATGGACAGTTTGTGGCAGTGAAGAGGTTAACAAAAGGTGGTAACAAAGAGGACAGGGTTAGCGACTTCCTATCTGAACTTGGAATAATAGCGCATGTTAACCACCCAAATGCGGCACAGCTCTTGGGGTTCAGTGTGGAAGGGGGCTTGCACTTGGTTCTTCAGTTCTCACCTCATGGAAGCTTGGCTTCTGTTCTCCATGGTATAGTCCTCTAGCAATTTGTTAGGTAATGAATGAAATAGCTGAGTCATATGTTGTTACACAGTGGCATATTTTACATCATATTTTCAAAAAATAGGAATTATATCTATACCTTACGTTAAGGATTTGATGAGAACAGATCTCTTGACATTCATTTCAGTACAGCACAATCATTCAAAGCAGTATGTGAAATGCCATTGTCCAGTGAGTGCATATTAAGATCATGTAAGTTCATAATTTGCATTTCTTCATGCTATTTATAGATTGTACATTATCACTTTCCGTAGTCCTCTTTTCAGTTGCCTCAAAATCACAAATACTATAGGGCTATAGGCTATATCAAATACATGGTCTGAAGCATCACCTTTCAAAAGAAAAAGGAAATAGATATAAGAGTTTACCTGAGATGCCCTTAGTCTAGTGATAAAATGGAGTTCAGCTGATCAGGTGCAAAGGGAGCCCTCAAGTGGAAGGTCAGGTTCAATATTGCCCTTGGAATCGCTGAAGGGCTGCTTTATCTACACGAAGGCTGCCATCGGCGCATAATTCACAGAGACATCAAGGCTTCAAATATTCTTTTAACTGAAGAGTATGAACCTCAGGTATGTGGTGTACTGTTAATCTGTTACACTAGTCGTGTCCATTCTACAATTCCTAGGATGTCAAGTGCAACATTTTGATCCCTCCTTTCACAGATCTCAGATTTTGGGCTTGCAAAGTGGCTTCCTGATAAATGGACCCATCATGTTGTGTTCCCTATTGAAGGCACATTCGGGTGAGTTTGATATGTTCTTGATCATTGCTTCATGATGAATTCATAGTACCCAGAAGACCAAAACAGTGCTGTGATTGTTATTTTACCTTTGATTTTACACCTGTTTTCAGGTATATGGCTCCAGAGTACTTCATGCATGGGATCATAAATGAGAAGACCGATGTGTTTGCATATGGAGTTTTGCTTCTTGAACTAGTGACAGGACGGAAAGCAGTGGACTCCTCCAGACAAAGCCTAGTGATATGGGTAAAATAGCAAATTGCTCTGATGCGCTTTATTATATATAGATTCCAATCAGTTCATCGAATATTATTGTTTGATCATATAAAGAGAGGAAACTGATAATTCAATAGCAAGTCTAGAATACATGCTTGGATAACACGAAGTGATATATCTTCTGAAACCCGTTGAATTCACAAGTTGTTCTTCATCATCTGCAAAGGCAAAACCGTTGCTTGACTCGAACAACATGAAAGAGCTAGTGGATCCTTCTCTCGACGTTGGATATGACCCAGAAGAGATGGCACACACCCTAGCAGTGGCATCCATGTGCATTCACCACAGCTCAAGCTCGCGGCCTAGTATGAAATCGGTGAGTGAGTTGGACGTATCTGCCATTTCGACTGCAAAATGAGCATGGTGAATTGACGAGGTTATATGTTGGCTGTAGGTGGTCCGTTTCTTGAAGGGAGACAGGGAGTCACTTGAACTGATGCCAAGGCCTAAACTCGCAAAGCCCCCTATGTTTGATTCCTGTGATTCAGAAGATTACACTCGTTCAAGCTACCTCAATGATCTGGACCGGCACAAGCAGCTTGCCTTGGAGCAGTGAAATTTAGTTGATTTTGGACAGATTTTTGCCTTCTTTTTTGTACATCATCACTATCAGCATTGTGATCCTCCCGCTTTCCAGAGATTTTTTAAAGATTGTAAGGATGGATGTGAGGGATCAATCATCATTTGCTTCCTGGTTGCCGATCTAAGGTGTCATTTGTTTCCAACGTTTAATGCATGTTGTGATACTATGATATGTATGATCAGGACCATTATGCCATGTGATGCATTCTGATCCCCAGTGACAGTCTACTATTCTACAAATGGGACAATGTTCAGAAATAGAAGAATGGGGAATGGGTGCATTCTGATCATCTGCAGGATTGATTCCTATTTCCTTGTTATGGACTTCTTTTTTACAGTTTAGGCTTTCAGCACTCGCATTTGATGAATACGTTCTGTTTCCACATGAACATTGGTTATCATTACGTCGATTTTGGTAACTATCAAGCTGAAATTACATTTCTAGTTTCAGTGAGCATACATGAATTTTGAAAAGTTTGACCCCACCACATAACCTGATAGAAATGTCATGTTCAGAGATCAAAGAAACGCCAGGGCACATTGCCTACAGATGTGTCCAACTCTCCAAGAGCTTTATATATTCTTTAACCAAAAGGCGTGGAATCTGTGAAAAATCATGTTGTATCTTTCATTTTCACATAGAAGATAGAACGATAGCAAATTATTCTCTTCTATTATGCACTGAACTGCATAGGCAAGAAGACAACAAAAAAACAAGACAGAGAGAACACTGATCTTGCAAATACACATACATACACGTGTTACCTTATTTTATGCTGCAATACCTGAAAATTTTACCTCTTGCCTATCATTAAACCTCATATCCAGGATTAACCTTCTGCTGGACATCCCCATAGCTTTCCAACTCAAGCATGTCCTCCATGCTCCCTAGGAACAATGGCAGCCTCTGATGCAGCTTAACAGGCTGAATCGAGAGGATTCTAACCTTGCCATCTGACCCTCGACCCCCTGCCTGCTCCGCAAGGAAACTCAGAGGATTCGCCTCATAGACCAACCGAAGGTGATCCCTTGGGTTCATGGCTACTCCACCGTATGTTAGTGTCCGGTGGAAATCAGCAACCAGTGAGCACACGTACCGAGCTGAGTACTTCTTCGGATGCTGCCCCTTGCCTTGTCTGATCGTGTCAATGTACTGCCTTAGGCCCTCAGGCCAGTCGAAATATCGTGCATCATTCACAGAATATATCTGTCCTGACATAGTATGCAATTACAACCTTTGAGCAAAGATAAAAGTATCTGCTAAATCATGCATTTCTAACTGATAGTAATACTGCAGACTTAAAGGCAGGTATATGGAATGAAGCACAGTAGCAGTGTGGAACAGTATGTGGGGTTCATATTTCAGTTTTTAGGTCATAAGAATTTTTTTCTGTAATATCTTCTCAAATTACTTATGTTGATTGCCCATCAAGCCCTATAAATAGAGAAATCAGATATGAGAAAACCTGTAGTGCTAGTGCAAGTGAATTTAGGTAACAACAGCTCAAGATTTAATAAAAAGTAAGGAAATCAGCAGATTACCATGTACTGATAGATACACATCTTATTTACCTCTAGGGGGTATTTGGATGGAAGGATGTGTTAGAATAAATTCTCCAGTCGATCGATCCAATGTGAAGCCATGGGTGCCTGCACCGAAGCTGATACAGAAGATGGTGGCGGATGAATACAGGACATAACCAGCAGCGACAAAGCGAGTTCCACTTTGCAGTGAATTGAGCTGAGCTCTCTCCTCCACAGGGAGATGGTCGAGTTCCACGAGCCTATTGTATATCCCAAATATTGTTCCAGTGGGGATGGCGACCTCAATGTTGCGAGAACCATCAAGTGGATCGGTAACAACAACATATGGGCCATCATTGGATATCCAAATGGGGAGATCATTTTCTTCGGATGCCATCACTGCAACTTTTCCAGAACTTTGGAGCGACGACAAGATGATGTCATTCTGAACTAAAAATGAAGTTAGTATCCAGGTTACTTGAAGCTCCTATTATGCTAAGATGCATACTGTTACACTCTGATACCCCTTCTTATACGCAACAACCACTAGATCGGATCAGAGTTTGTGAGATACGATACATGCATGTACGGTATCCAGAATGAAGAAGATAATCTTGTAGAGAGAACCAAAATAACGACGTTGAAGCAACAACGACGAGAGAGAAAAGATTTGACGAAACCGACCGTAAATTCCTTCAGCACACCTCAAAAGAGTACAAGAGATTTTCACTATCTCACAACCCTCTCAAATCTTATAGAACATTCGGATGCTTACCCTATATAAGAATCTAGCGCTAAATATTAACCTAGCATCTAATTCTCTCGTGCATCTCTACCTTTGGATGAGTGGTTTTTTGCTTGATTGCTTGGATTTTTCATGACCACCCCTCATGGTTTTATATATCCCCTCGGCTCTCCTTCAAAATGGAGTAGGAATCCTACTTCAAAAGAAAGTAGGAATCCCAATCCTACTAAAATTCATCTAGAACTCTTTATAACGCATATTTTCAATCCTAAAAAACTAGTATATGAGTCACCACATACTTCACCATGCATTGCCACATGCTGAAATTTCGTCCACCATCAAATTTCTCTACTTGATTCTACATCGTCGACATCGATCTTAATTTTGTGCCACCTGACGCTTTACCTACCTTCTTATAAATCAGATTAATCTGACCTTGGCTTTAACATCATTTGTTACATTCTGATACCTCTTCTTACGCGCAACAGCCCCCGGATCGGATTAGAGTTTGCTGAAATTTCGTCCACCATCAAATTTCTCTACTTGATTCTACATCGTCGACATCGATCTTAATTTTGTGCCACCTGACGCTTTACCGACCTTCTTATAAATCAGATTAATCTGACCTTGGCTTTAACATCATTTGTTACATTCTGATACCCCTTCTTACGCGCAACAGCCCCCGGATCGGATTAGAGTTTGTTAGTTACGGCACGCACGTGTACGGTATCAAGAACGAAAAAGATGAATCTCGTAGAGAAAACCAAAATAACAACATTGAAGCAACCACGATAAGAAAGAAAAGATGTGACGAAACCAACCACAAATTCCTTAAATACAACCTCAAAAGAGTACAAGGCTCTCTCACAACCCTCTCAAATCTTTTAGGACACTCAGATCCTTGATCTATACAAAATCTAGCGCTAAAGAATAACCTAACATATAATCCTTTCGTAGGAATCTTCATGGCTTTATATAGTCTCCCCTAGCTCTTCCACAAAGTGCCTACTCCAAAAAAGTAGAAATCCTAATCCTATTAGGATTTATTTAGAATTTGTTATAGCACACATTTTCAAATCCTAAAAAACTAGGATACGAGCCACCACACTCAACACATACACCTCCATCTGACATACAATAGAAGCAAACAGCAAGGATTCTTACAGTAAAATTCCGCTAAGAGCACAAGAAATATGCTGGAAAATGATGGTACTTCTGGTATGTAGCAGAGTATTGAATTCAAGCAAACTAATCTAGTAGCTAAAACATTTAACACTTCATACCTAATACAAACTCTACAAAATTGAATTCACCAATGCTTCAGATCTCCCGATCTTTTACCTTTCAATGTCTTAAATTTATACTGTAAAATTTGCAAACTTGGGGGAATCAAATAGCTAGTTGATTTAGGAAAAATAAAGACACAGCAGAAGCATAGTGGATATTAAGTCCACAAAGCACATGTAGATCTCCCTCCCGTGTGTTTCTCAGTCGGGCAGTCCGGTGCGCGTCTGGCCCTCATATAAACTAACCAGCTACTGCACTTCTGATGGATATATTTGTAGTGTGCCATATCAAGTCCTTACTACCAATCTCACAGCAATGGCACTATTTTAATGTGGCATGATTCGCATGAAAAGCACATGTAGATGCGAGAACCAAAACACCAAATCAATAACCAGCGAAACGCACCGACAATTCGTCGAGCGGCTTGGGCGCGTCCCGCCCGGCCGCCACCACGCCACCGCCCTCCTTCGTCCGCGACAGCTCGGCGTTGCCGGGTGACGCGACGAGCGCGGCGATGCGCTTGCACGCGCCCTGGATGTGGGCGACGAGGACGGCGAGGTCGTCGGCCGTGCCGGTCTGGCCCATGTACTCGAGAAGGGTGGGATGCGACGCCGCCGCCGCCGCGGCCGCGGCCATGTCGGTGCCCGCCGCACGTGGCCGGGAGACGAGGGTGCGGCTGCGACGGCGGGGCGTGAGCGGCGGGAGGAGGAGGCGAGCGGGAGGCGGCGGTGGCGGGTAATTTGATGTTGGCGGGAGCGGGAGGGGAGGGTGGTGGAGGGGGCGGAGCGAGCGAGAGGATAACGGCATAGTTTAGCCACTGGTGGATGGCTCGTGTGCATTCGGGAAAGCAAGGCGGGAAAGCAAGTTGCGACCAATGATCTCGTTCCACGTTTGATATGTAAAGTGTGTGCCTCTGTTTCGCTTGCATGTGGGCAGCGTGCTAGCCTGCTAGGTAAAGAGGAGTCTCCGTCAAGTTTACAAGATACTAGCTGCAGACCGAAGTGCAAGAATTGATAATTTGTTGGAGACTTTTAGAAGAAATCAAGGATTCATATATATTTCTTAACAAGGTAAAGAATTTTTCTGGAAAAATAGAGGATTCGTTTGTAATTCTTGAAAAATATGAGGCTTAATCCCACAAAAAGAGGGCATTTCCGAAAAAATCGAGGGCCCATATGTAATTTAAAAAAAGCGGAGGGCTTCTCACGAAATCGCTTACATGGCAGGAGTCTTTCCATAAAAACAAGAATCCATACGTAATTTTAAAAAACCGAAAAGCCTTTTCACATAATTGCCTATGTGGCAGCGCTGCCCGGGAAGTAATCCCTCGGAGAATAGTAACAAGCATTTGGCATATAAAATAAAGAGAGAGTAAAAATGATTAGATTATTTTAATTATTATATCTAAATATTATATTTAATACATGTATATAGATAATAGCAAATAAATATATATTTATTAAATATATAAAGATAATATCATACTAATTTTATATTAAAATATAAAATATATCTTATATTTATATATAAAATCATTAAAAAAATATACTATATTAACTTGGACAGGGGAGTACAACGTAAAAAACTTGCTAGCTAAATTCTTGTTCGTGTGGGAAAACCTTTTTCTCTCTCTCTCCGATCCTCCTTGTCTTCACCGACATAACCAAACAAAATGGAGCATAGAATTTCCCACTGTTCTTTGCTTTTACAGAGCATTAGCTAAATTTTCGCCGCAACTCGTGGGTAGATACTAACGTATCTTGATATTTGAAAATAAATTCGTACCTGTTAATACAATTCTAATGCTTATTAATAAAAATATTGTTGTCTCTTACACCGATAAACCTCGACCGATCAAAATAAATTATGTACAACTTTTTCCTTTTTATCTAATTAATGTGGCCATTTCTAGCTTCTTAGAGCGAATGTAAAGGTTTCTTTTAACATTTTTCGTTCACCACCCCTAGCTTAAACGTTTGCCTACTATAACTGCAATTCTTATTCGTAGTCGTGTTAGTACCGGTGTAAGAAGTTCGTGTGATCCTTCAACCAGAATCGTGGACTTGGAAGAACAGCTTTGTGGATACTAGTTATAGCACGTGATATCAACAACACCATCACCTTTTTTTCTCCTTTTGTATATGTATATAATATAGGGTATTGCTAAGGAGTAGTCAGATGTTATTGAAAAACTGTTGCACAGTTTTATTACTATTGTGAATCCATGTACATACACCGCACACGTGTCTTAACATTGAATAACTCCAACTTCATCAAAGATATTGTCACTATTCTTTCTGGTCTATCCGTCTATGGTTTATGACTTCTTTCGAATAAACAAATAGAATGGTTTCTCCGCTGCTGTTTCGAAACGGTTTATCGAGATAACCTTTTTGAAACGGCTTATTGGCTTATCAACGTTTGGTTTATTTGCACAAACGTCCACACTAGAGTCAAAAGTTATCACCGTAGCCGAAAAGAATACACCCACTATTCATATAAGACTGAAAAAATATTCCACTTTGCCCTACAATATTCCAACCAGAACCAGTTGCACAGCTGTTCCGATTCATGACCAGTCAAGCCTGTTCTTTAACGGCTTCTACAAGCGGTTTTTGGTTTTTGCTATAGTACCTAATTTTCAAACGGAGTATTTTCTCAAGACGGGGTCTACAAGTTAATTATAGTACACGTTAAAAACCCAACATCTATATAACCAAAATCACAAGCGAGTATCTGTCTCTCCATAATCTCTGTCGCAAATAGCTAAAATTCAAAAATTCAGCCAACAGTCATAAGCCGCAGCTATATCAAACATGCCCGATACGCTCGTTCTGACTTCAACTTCCGACTTCTAGTTCACTATTCCTAAATTTTGTCTTTTTCTGGCCTTCTGGGTTTTTTTTGAGTTTTTTTGCCTTCTCTTTTTTTCCATATTCGTTTGTATTATCTGTGATGGACTAACTTATTTTCTAGTTTTAAAAATTAATTACGCCAAAAAACCACCAACAGTTATAATACAAAATAAACCAATTACAGTATAAAATAAGCATAATTCAGCTTATTTCGGTTGAACTGCCATACCGTGCTTTGCACCGAGACCGACTGACCAAGGCTTTAAAAAAGAGAATGCCTAAGGAGAAACTATGTTTCTTTTTATTGAGAAAAAAATAGATATGTAAATTCGAGTGAAAAAGGACTCGAATCTGACTCAAACAGGTTAATTTATCAAAACGACCATAATTTGCAACTTTTTGCCAAATCACACATATAGAGTAAATCTATATATTAATACTTCCAAATTCCAATTAAATTCCAATTTTGTTCGTCCAAAAGCACTGATCTAGAATATTGTTTTTTCCTTTCATCGTACGCATGGAACATCAGTACTGGTTTTCCTGTCTCCGAGAGTGTTTTCTTCGAAGCAATGTCGGTACTGTACTCTTAACAAGAAAACAACAGCTGAATTGTGTTGCCCTGATGGCTTTTGTAGCTTTTGTGCGAATAAATTAAATATCGATAAACTGTTTTAAATAGATTATCTAGATAAATTATTTTTAAACGACAACTGAAAAATCATCCTATTTGTTTGTTTGTAGAAAACCAGAAGTCATAAACCATATATCACAAGTCAAAAAGAATATAGCCAAAGATATTTGTTCCACGAAAGAGATGAAGCATCACACCTTTATTTTCTTGGTTTTGCTACAAATATAAGCATCCATGATGCGAACCCATGGCGTGTAATAGCAGTTCTATAGGTAACCGGTACCCCCGAGATACGTTCTTCTCATAGAAAGGTCAGGCAATGTCAATGTCAAAACAAGAACTTGCCATCAATACAAATATAGTCATAGTCTTAACAAATAAACCAGAATTGCATTGAAATTTGCACTTTTATCCTTTGAATTAGTATTAGTATAATGTAATTTTAGGCGATAACTAAAAATAAGAAAGTTCAGATAACTAAAAATTAGTAAAACCGTTAAATTAACTGTCATGGAACACAGCCCACATGGATCCGCAACTAACAATGTATAAACAATAAAATAAGAAAGATGAAAAAGTGAAACAGTAAATATCAAATGAGATGACATGAAGGGTCTGTTCTTTAGCGGCTTTTGGCTTTTGTTACAGTACCTAATTTTAAACGGAGTATTTTCTTAAGACAGGGTCTATAAGTTAATTATAGTATACGCTAAAAGCCTAACATCTGTATCAACCAAAATTGTAAGCGGGTATCTCTCTGTAATCCCTATCGCAAACAGCTAAAATTTAAAAATTTCAGTTAAAAATTATAAACCACAGCCATATCAAATAGGTTCGAAGTTGACATAAAACATCAGGGCCAAACCTGTCCACAGAGAGAGATACTCCAAACCAGAACCACAGGTCTGTAATCTTATTTTCTAAAAGAAAAAGTTGTCCCTTTCATGCTCCTACTCTGTATACCTCCGCAGCTGCAAGTAGTTGGCTGCTGCCTCGCACACACCTTCCTCCTCTCTGTGTCACCTTCTCTTGTACGTCACAAAAGTTGACACCAATGCCCCAGACCAATCACATTTTAGTACGATCCAAGCAACCGTCTCGTCATCTCACCTCTCAAGTCCGAGCTCTCTCTCGCATCCATCCATTTGCCTTGCGCAGTTGCACTCGTCAGTTTGCAATTGCACAAAAGAACCCGGCAAGAACATTTTTTTTCTTGTGACCACCTAACCTTGCTACCGAACACAAGTCGTTGGCAGCCTCTTTGAAGTCTTGTTCCCTCCTCTCATCGCCAGGGAGAGGAGGGAGAGGTGATCGATTGCTTGATCGGTCGTGCAGCAATGGCGAGGCGCGCGTCATGGCTTGATGGCCTTGTTGTTGTAGCGTTCTTGATCGTCATGGTGATGGTGGCCGCGCCGGTGCGCGGCCGGTTCGTGGTGGAGAAGAGCAGCGTGAGGGTGCTTGCGCCGGAGCACATCCGGGGCCACCACGACGCGGCCATCGGCAACTTCGGCGTGCCCGACTACGGCGGCACGCTCACCGGCGTCGTCCTCTACCCCGACAGGAAGGCCACCGGCTGCGCCGAGTTCGACACCAAGTTCAAGTCCAAGTCCAAGTCCCGCCGGCCGGTCATCCTCCTGCTTGACCGTGGAGGTAGGCGCACGGCTTCTCTTGATAAGTTTGTTTTGATTCGCATAAGAAAGTTCTTCAAAAAAGTTTGCATAAGAAAGAAGCGTCTTGAAGTTGCATAAGAAATAAGCGTCTTGAAGATATCTTATGTGCCAATTCAAGTCTGAATTGTTCAAGTACCGGCAGTTTTTCCACTGATGATTTTGTTTCTGAAAGCTCGTTTTGCCTATGATCTATGTCCATATCCCAATTCATGTCAATTGTTGTTCTCTAGGATCAATGGTTAGCTAGTGAGTTTCAGGTAGACATGCTAACAAGTGTTATAGTATTTTAACTTTCTGATGTAGATTGATCTCCAACTTAGGTGTCAAATAGATTGTAATCCGATTTCTGATATTTTTTTATTTGCAGAGAGGGAAGGTAATTGATAATTCAGTTCTCCAAGTAGATCTGAATAACACAACCCAATATTCCATTGAGTTTGTTTCTTAGTTTTGGGCTCAACTGCATGTTAAACAGTACTAGTATTAGGAATACTACAGTACCTACCATAAACTATGACCAACAATGACTGGAACTGAGTCGTCTTTCAGAGCCATGATTGAAGTCATCTTGGCCTCTCCTGTGTTGTATGTATGCAATAGTAAATAGTCAGGCAGATTGTTTTTAATTTCATCCGGGTTAATTTTCCGGGACCATCAATTTTTAGTTTTCTGTTGACGAATTGGCATCAGATTGTTCCTTTATTTGCATCAGAGTTTCAGACAACTGTCTGATCTGACAACTCTGAACCCAGGAAGGCAAGAACTGAATTCTGATGTTTATACGTGTAGGATACATCCGTTGCATTTCTGAATTCTGATACTCCTATATGATTCAGTCATTTAATCCCAACCAACGAAACGCCCTTGATAACAACTCGTCCGCTACCAATCAGTAGGTGTCACAATTCCTTTAAGCCAAAGGCAGCACAGACCAATCTGTTCAGCCTTCCTTTCCAAGCAAAGCCTTCCAACTCTCCATCAGATGCAGTGTCACTTAGAAAAATCAGCTTATCCACTTATTTTATACTAACATTTTTGTTGGAATAGTCCTACATTAGTTGTAGAAGGACAAGAGACCTAACTTAAAAGTGTAGGAAGTCCCTCGTCTCATTGGTTAGCTTTTGGGGTGAGAAGACTCTTAAGATCTAACAATTTTGGAGTTATTAATTCACTTTAGTGCATTGCAATCGTTAAAAAAAGAACAAAAAATAAATCTTTTACATAATTTTAGCTGTAAAGAATGTGATTATGTGGCATTTTCATGGCCCCTCCAGGATGCTTCTTCGCGTTGAAGTCGTGGAACGCGCAGCAGGCCGGCGCGGCGGCCGTGCTCATCGCGGACAACATCGACGAGCAGCTGCTCACCATGGACACCCCCGAGGAGTCGCCGGACACGGAGTACATCGACAAGATCAACATCCCGTCGGCGCTCGTGAACCGCGCGTTCGGCGAGTCCCTGAAGAAGATGATCCAGAAGGCAGATAACCAGGCAAGAACTCAATGTCTGAAACTATCTTCGAATGGTATGAGCGAACAGTGAACACACCATGAACTGAGACTTGCATGCACATGGATTGTTGGTCGATCAGGAGGAGGTGATCGTGAAGCTTGACTGGCGCGAGTCGATGCCGCACCCGGACGAGCGCGTGGAGTACGAGTTCTGGACCAACAGCAACGACGAGTGCGGGCCGCGGTGCGACGAGCAGATGGAGTTCGTGCGGAGCTTCCGTGGCCACGCGCAGATCCTGGAGCGCGGCGGCTACACGCAGTTCACCCCGCACTACATCACCTGGTACTGCCCCGAGGCCTTCAAGCTCACGCAGCAGTGCAGGTCCCAGTGCATCAACCATGGCAGGTACTGCGCGCCTGACCCGGAGCAGGACTTCGGGGAGGGGTACGACGGGAAGGACGTGGTGGTGGAGAACCTGAGGCAGCTCTGCGTGCACCGCGTCGCCAACGAGAGCGGCCACCCCTGGACGTGGTGGGACTACGTCATGGACTACAAGATCCGCTGCTCCATGAAGAAGAAGAAGTACAGCAAGGGCTGCGCCGAGGACGTCGTCAAGGCACTAGGTGAGCCGCGTTTCAGCGTGGAACCATCAAACAGCCCGATGTTTCTTGGACTTCTCTTCATCGATCTTGGCGTCCTTTTGGAACTAGGGTTGTCTCTCGAAAAGGTGCTGGAGTGCATGGGGGATCCGGAGGCCGACACCGAGAACGCCGTCCTGTCCAAGGAGCAGGAAGCCCAGGTTCGGTCGTCGGAAGGATCTGTCGGAGACATTACAATCCCTTCTATTCAACAGATTTTAGCATTCAATCTTCAGGCGTTAGGCTGGTCGGTTTCAGTCTAAAGTCTCACGATGCTGCAACGTCGGTGGTTTTCGGTTTTGCTGCTCTTTCAGATCGGTCGCGGGTCGCGAGGAGATGTGACCATCTTGCCTACTCTGGTCATCAACAATGTTCAGTACAGAGGTCGGTTGCGGCGTCCCTTTCAGAAACGGAGAGCTACCGAAAGCTTTGATGCGAAAGCTGCGTCTTTCTGAACCTGATTTCTTGTGGACTAACACGAATCGCGTCCGTGTGAAGGGAAACTGGAGAGAACGGCGGTGCTGAAGGCTGTTTGCGCTGGTTTCAAGGAGGGGACTGAACCTCACGTCTGCTTGAGCCATGGTACGCCTTCGAGCTGCAGTGTTTTTTTTTTCAAAAAAATTGTATTTTTGTGAGCAGCGAAACGATGATCAGCTCTTCTCCTTCGAGCCGTAGACATCGAGACGAATGAATGCCTTCGCAGGAACGGCGGATGCTGGCGAGACAAGGATACGAACGTCACTGCTTGCAGGGTATGGTTGTGTGCAAGAGCAGAGATTTTGGCCTAGTGCAGTGAGCCGGTGACTGAATCTTGTTCACCTGTCGCGGTGCGCAGGACACGTACAGGGGCAGAGTGTGCGAATGCCCCGTGGTGAATGGCGTGCAGTACGAGGGCGACGGATACACCGGCTGCAAAGGTAATGCTTCTCATGCCATGGTGCTATTGTGTTTACTACTTGGCAGAAGGTTTTGACATGTCATGACTCGTGACATCTCCGTAGTTGGAGTGCTTGATCACGATTTGGTTCAACGAGACGAGCTTGTTAGGGTTCAATTCACGCTAAAATATTGACACACGATAATTCTTACCGAGTTTACTTGAGATGAGCTCGAGTTTTTCTTATTGTTGATAATTAATACGTGTTAAATTATTTTTGATTTTTGTTGAGTTTAATCGAGTCGAGTTTGAAATTTTCTTATTGTTAAAAATTAGTACATATTTCTCTGTTAAATAATAGACGGCATATTTTCTCTCCCTCCTTATCTCTCCTCTATATTATCCTTTTCTCTCCATCAATCCTATATAGTATACGTTTATAGACAGCTGATATGTATCAGTGTACATGTCTTTAGGCTACGGTGGATAGTTTTTTTTATTATGATTGATAGTTTTTGTCTGCGTTTTTTGAAACGACAGCAGATGGTGCACACGATTTTAGGCTCGATAAGTCATCTAGAGAATTTGATTTTCAAAAAAAAAACAAAAGTGCAAAAATAGGGGGGTCTTTCACAAATCACAAGTTCAATTACCACAGAACAAACCCGTTTTTTAGTCTGTTCCCAGCACACGTGCGAGAGTAATCCAATCTAGCCATGAGCTGGTCTTCGTGGAACAGTTCATCGGTCCAATTTCGTAGCGCCACGTAGTAAAACCCTACCACCCGTTTTGTCTGTTCCCTGTTTCAGCCGTCGGCCCGGGCAGGTGCACGCTGAACAATGGAGGATGCTGGTCGGAGACCAGGGGCGAACAGACGTTCTCTGCTTGCTCGGTAAAGCCTCCTCTCTCGCTTTCACCTGCACAGCTTCGTCGTCCATGATCTCTACTAACCGCACGCTCCACAAATCGAAGGACACCGCACTGACTGGATGCCGATGCCCGCCAGGGTTCCAAGGCGACGGCCACAAATGCCAAGGTAAAACCTACTCCGAAACTGATCGGCAACGGAGCTGAGTTACTGACCAAGAACTCTGTGCTCCTTCAGATCTGGATGAATGCAAGGAAAAGCTTGCGTGCGCTTGCCCCGACTGCCGCTGCAAGAACACCTGGGGCAGCTACGAGTGCAGATGCAAGGGCAGCCAGATCTACCTGCGAGGAGAGGACACATGCATAGGTAGCACGATCTGCACGTACGCATACCGATTACATGTGATCTTGGGGAACATGCTTCAGATGCTCTTGCTTTGGCTTGTGATGCAGCTAACAACATGGCAAGGTTCGGCTGGTTCATCACCGTCTTGGTCGTGTCGTGCGTCGTGGGCGTAGGGATCGCCGGCTACGTGTTCTACAAGTACAGGCTCAGGGTATGTCCATCTCACAAGCGTAGTTCGACAGAGAATGACTGTGAAGTGTCAGGTATGTGATGTAGAACGATGTGTACGAGTGAGCATTCTTTGTTTGTTGTGTTTTTTTTTGTAGTCGTACATGGACTCGGAGGTCATGGCCATCATGTCCCAGTACATGCCGCTCGACAGCCAGCATAATGAGAACCAGCCTCTTCGGCAGCATGATTCAGAAGCGTGAGGTAGTTTTTCATTCCCCAACCAAATTTACAGTCCTTATTTGTTAGGTTTAGGATCATGAGCTAAGTGATCTCTTGAAATGTCTGTGCGACCTTTGCATCTTATGAACAGGCACTGGGAGGAGAAATTGGACAGTGGAACCTGGGGAGTTTCCTCCAAAGATTGCTGGGACTTGCAGAGCGTCATGTTCTCATGATTTCAACCATGCTAAGCAGATACTAGTGTGCTTTCGATGATTTTTACATCATTTTTGTATAGTAACGACAATAACGGTTTGTACCAAGCCACAGCCCACAGAGATGAGCGTTAGGGAATTAGCAAGGTAGGCATTTCTGCTCTCTTGTGGATCAATGCTCGACAGACAAAACACACGGAGTAAAAAGAAATATACAAGCAGGGATGTACAGATGTACAATAGATAACCCGTATTGGCACTATGGTGTTCTCGTACTCGTGAAGTGGTTTCCTTGCATGCTTTCCTGAAAACACCAGGGGCTTCTTACAGAAACCTTGTTATGCGTACCAATGCTATTGCAAGTGCTCCAGTTTTCAGAAATCCATGATAAGAGAGCTGAGCAGCTTGCTACTTCTCTTATAGGCTATCACTATCAGGCAAGACGACGAAGGAACCGCACAAAAAATCAAATGCGCTAATAGCAGGCTGAGGGGCTGACAGATTCTTGATTCTTGATCTCGGCCATGTGGAGTTGTCCCACAATCCCCTTCCCCAATGCTATTTCTTGGGCAGTGGAGCATCATAAATCCATGATATGATTCTGCTGTTCCTACTTGGGCTGCCGACTTGCCAACACTGAAAAGAGCAGTTCCTGCAGAGAGCTGCCCCTCTGAGCACAAAATTCCATTCATTTCTGAAGTGGTCCAGATGTGGGAATGTGATCCGTAGAGCAAATTCGAACCGTGACAATTCATCATTTGATTAGCACCTTAAGAGAACTTAAAATGGGCTAGGGGAGTTTCAATCGCCATAAAGAAATGGTGGCAATGGTTCTAGAATCAAATGACAAGGGCAAAAAAAAACTCCCAAAAGAAACGTTCATGTTTCAGTGATTTTATATATCTAACTAGCATCCTAATGAAAGGAAAAAACATTGCATGGATTAAGGTAACATCACACATTCTCTCAAAACAAAACATCACACATTCTCTCAAAACAAAGAAATATCCGCTAAATCTTCATGGGAGGCAAAATGAGATCTTACAACAAAGTATAAGATAGCTTTCTACTTGTATTGCTCTGAAACTTCACGAACAAACTTGTCCATGAAATGGCATTTCTTGTCAAAACCCCAGCTGGATTATTCTGCAAAACATAGAAAGAGAAATAAGGATACAGAAATTCATCATGATACGCCACATCTTGTCTTTTCTGGAAGGAAAGCGAAAGGAGAATAGTGGCAAGTAGAAACAAATTACTCCAAGAAAACTAAAAACACTGAATACAGAAATACGCTAAACAGGGTCTGGAGTCAGACATGAATCATGTTGCTTCCATCACTACTGGAGACTCAGAAATTGGTACTCATAAGACATCATTCAAATAGACCATCAATACTATGAATACTGTTCAGAGCATCAGTTGTAAAAGAAGGCAAACCTTAAGAGATAGTATAGTTTTATCAGTAAATCGCTTTTCTGAAGAGGGTATGTTTTCAGGAAGAGTGTTGGCAACTCTTTGCAGCTCCTCTTCCTGTTGTTTTGCAGTTATGACATCAGGCTGTACATATCTATCAGCTCTTTCATACAGTGCGCCCTAGCCATTACATCTTTCACAGCTTCCTATTAGTGATACAGTAGATTATACTGGGTCAGTTGAAGATACCCAAAAGAACTCATATTAGCAGCAAGGTGAGTACAACTGTTAATGTATGCATGTACTGGTTGGCATATTAGTCGAAGGCTGTGAGACAACATGTAATGTGGTGTCATACAGGACTTTCCAAGTGTGCACTGAATACTGAAATGTACAACCGGATATGTTTATTTCTACAAGTCCAGGAGATATCTGATCTGAAAACTAATATCATCATATTTTGAAAGTCATTGAATCACTGTTATGAGGAAATACATCGATAATAAAACCCAAAAGCAAATGAGCTGATCCTGTCAAAATCTTTCCCATAAGCACTGGTTCTTCAACAAGAAATTATAATTAGCTCAGCTATATCTATATAAAAGAACCATCTTTCATTTTCATACATGATACATCTGATACAAGTTAAACCTTTCTGGAAAGTAATTACGCAAATCTTGTATCCAATGCAGTCACAATCTGCTTTTATTTGGAACAAGTTGAAACTTATGAGGTAGTTCAGCAGTGACTTGGAAATCAACTGGACAGCAGTAATGCAATTCAGAAAGTCAAATCTTCTGTATAAACCTTATATTCCCTCCATTTATCACATATGCATATCAGCCTATAAAATTGTAACGTTATGAATGTAGATCTGACAGCAAATCTACTAATATCATTTTGAGGCCAATCTAGGTAACTTTTTGTATACTAGCGGACGAAGTTAGGTAAGTTTGACTGCAAACATATCGCAACAATATACATTTGTAAAATGAGGGAACACTATTTTGATAGTAAACTATGTTGTTGGTCCATCTGTTTATTTAACAAGCCTGAAGCAGGTTATTATAGTCTAATATCACCCAATTATAGACTTGGACCCAGTTTGCATGCTATAAGCCTATAACAGCAAAACAAGGTATCAATTAACCTGGCTACGCAGACTTACTCTATCACATTCTAATGCAGCAAAAATAAGTAAATCAGAAACTATATACTGGCACAAGCATTTCCGTGGAGGAACATAATATGGTGTGGGGTCAATTAAACAAATCACCTCCCATTCTTCCTGGTTGTGGATGCCCTCATAAGCAATTCTCAATGGCTTCACCTTCTGCAGCACCTTCTCCAATGACATTGGTGGCTTCTCATCAATATCCGGATTATCAAAATTCGCATGGTAATCTGGCTCAAACTCAATCTGCACACACAAACCCACAGAAACAAAAACCATCAGGAACCTCACAAGCACAATCAGATCTGACAATTTTCCAAACTCCACCAAAGTGCCGCACGCACCATGTTCTTGGTGTGAATAGCGTCGAGGTACGCATCCTCCATTGGATGCGGCAGTGCATTCTCGGCCGCTTCATCAAAAGCTTGGTTCAAAATCTTCGTCTAGTCCGCGCCGAGCTTCTTCTCGAGTTTCACACCATCGGCGTTGTCCCCCAAGTAGACCCCGTGCCGCTCGTCCACTTCAGCAGGTCGGCGGCGACCGCGTCCCCGCGCGACCCGCGGCCACGGCCACCACGGTCACCGCGCCCCACGCCGCCGCGTCCACCATCCTCGCCGCGGCCCAGGAGCTCCAAAGCACGCTTCACGGCGTCCTGTGGCGATAACTTTGGCTGCCCGCCGGGGCCCGAAGGGGATGCGGCCTGCTTCGCCTCGAGACGTCGGATGAAGCGGTTCTCCTCGGGGGGCCTATCCACCGGTTGCTGCATCCGCGGCGCGCCGCGGCCGGCGCCAGAGGTAGGGAACGAACGCGACGGCTCGGAGCACGAGGCGCGGGGCGTGGGCGGCTCCGGATCGGAGGGGGGAGGGATGTCATCGAAGCGCTTGGTAAAGGTCGGTTGCTTGGGGGCATCTTGACCGGACGGCGGCAGGGGCAGCGGCGATCCACGACGGCGGCCAGGCGGCCAGCGCCAGAAAATGACGAGAATAATGGGATGGTGGGGGAGGACGGGATCACGGGCTCCCCGCGACCGCGGCCAACGAATGCTGGGGCGGAGACGGGATCCGCGCCGCCGTCGTCGTCGGGGATGAGTAGCAGGCCGATACGGGCCGCGGCCAGGCCGGCTCAAGCTGATACAAGTGTTGTAGGATAAGTAAATTATCTATCTTGTTTTTATCAGATTAAATTTTTAGATAAATTAATTGGTATATATAATTTAATATAATATTAAAGTAAGAGGTCTTTGTTCAAAACTCAGCTAACGCAATTAAAAAATACCGCCCACTCATATTACACATCTTAGGTACGAAGGAACCTAGACATGAGAACAGTGTGAAGTATAACTGTATAAGTGAATTATTCATCTTTCTTTGTCTGGTTGGTGCATGCAATTCAATAGCAAGAACAGAGACCACCCGTGCGGTCGGCCTCGGCAGGGATGCCACACCCAACAGAGACCACCTCTCTCTACCGACACTGCACTTCTCCTTTTACTTGACCGACGCTGGCTCTAAGCTACCGCCTCCTCTTCCTCCGTCCTCTCGGTCTTGGAGATGCTACCTCCTCCTCCTTCTCGTGGCTTGCTACTCCTCCTAGGCTAACTACCGGTGCACTCGCCTTTCCCGGCTCGCATCCGCACGGATCTCTCCTATTCTCGCCGCTCGTCGAACACGGGGCTTCTACCACCTCCTCCTCATGGGATCCGGTGGCAGTGCATTCTCGGCCGCTTCATCAAAAGCTTGGTTCAAAATCTTCGTCTAGTCCGCGCCGAGCTTCTTCTCGAGTTTCACACCATCGGCGTTGTCCCCAAGTAGACCCCGTGCCGCTCGTCCACTTCAGCAGGTCGGCGGCGACCGCGTCCCCGCGCGACCCGCGGCCACGGCCACCACGGTCACCGCGCCCCACGCCGCCGCGTCCACCATCCTCGCCGCGGCCCAGGAGCTCAAAGCACGCTTCACGGCGTCCTGTGGCGATAACTTTGGCTGCCCGCCGGGGCCGAAGGATGCGGCCTGCTTCGCCTCGAGACGTCGGATGAAGCGGTTCTCCTCGGGGCCTATCCACCGGTTGCTGCATCCGCGGCGCGCCGCGGCCGGCGCCAGAGGTAGGGAACGAACGCGACGGCTCGGGCACGAGGCGCGGGGCGTGGGCGGCTCCGGATCGGAGGGGGGAGGGATGTCATCGAAGCGCTTGGTAAAGGTCGGTTGCTTGGGGGCATCTTGACCGGACGGCGGCAGGGGCAGCGGCGATCCACGACGGCGGCCAGGCGGCCAGCGCCAGAAAATGACGAGAATAATGGGATGGTGGGGAGGACGGGATCACGGGCTCCCGCGACCGCGGCCAACGAATGCTGGGGCGGAGACGGGATCCGCGCCGCCGTCGTCGTCGGGGATGAGTAGCAGGCCGATACGGGCCGCGGCCAGGCCGGCTCAAGCTGATACAAGTGTTGTAGGATAAGTAAATTATCTATCTTGTTTTATCAGATTAAATTTTAGATAAATTAATTGGTATATATAATTTAATATAATATTAAAGTAAGAGGTCTTTGTTCAAAACTCAGCTAACGCAATTAAAAAATACCGCCCACTCATATTACACATCTTAGGTACGAAGGAACCTAGACATGAGAACAGTGTGAAGTATAACGTATAAGTGAATTATTCATCTTTCTTTATGCGGTTGGTGCATGCAATTCAATAGCAAACAGAGACCACCGTGCGGTCGGCCTCGGCAGGGATGCCACACCCAACAGAGACCACTCCTCTCTCTCGGCTGACACTCGCACTTCTCCTTTTACTTGACTGACGCTTGGCTCTAAGCTACCGCTCTCCTCTTCCTCCGTCCTCTCGGTGCTGGAGATGCTACCTCCTCTCCTCCTTCTCGTGGCTTGCTACTCCTCCTAGGCTAACTACCCGGTGCACTCGCCTTTCCCGGCTCAGATCCAGACGGATCTCTCCTATTCTGGCCGTTCTCGTCGAACCTGGGGGCTTCTACCACCTCCTCCTCGCCGGATCTGGTGGCTACCCGCTGGATCTGGCGGCTGCTTGGCTTTCGACGGTTTGGCTACTCCGATGACTACTTGGCTACTTGGCCTCCTTCAACTACTACTCCGCCTACTCAGCTACTAGACTACTCTGACAACTACTCGGCTACTCAGCCTCCTTCGACCTCCAATTCACCCTCAAGAAGAGTGCCGCCAGCTGGGGTATGCTACTGTGGGCTTGAATTGGCCAGTGGTTATGGCTGAAGGGCTCAGCTTCGTCTACTCCCTGGTTCTACCTTCTTCTTCTATCTCTATCTACGCTTATATTACATTTGTGTGCCTTAACGGGAAGAACTAAAAACAAAGGGAAGAAAAATGGGAGGGAATGTGGGCTTACTTGTGCCGGGTTGAGAATGGAATGTGTCGGTTGGTTGGTGGGGGCCACGATGTGGTCCTCACGCGGTTGTAGACGTGGACGAAGGTGCGGTTGAGGTACTTGTCGTGGTCGGGGGCTTCGTCTTGTGGTGGTCATCGCCTTGGGGTGGTGCACCCTGTCGACCTCATTGTCTCGTGGTCCTCGTTCTCCTTCGTCTTCCTCTACACACTACCTCCCCTTCTCCGACACTCCTCTCTTCTCACTCGATGTGCTGAGGCTTTGGTGGGATGAGCTCTCTGGCCTCCGGCCGAGAGCAAAGATGGATGGGGAATGGGCTGTGGCTTGGCTTGGGGCTCAGGTGCTCCTGGTTGTTCTTGGTGTTCTTTGCTGGCTTGTGAACTCTTGGCTGGTTTGAGCCTTCAGTGGTTTTGGCAATGCAGTGGGTTGTGGCAATGGCTAGCATTAACGCTTATATGTGAGGGGGTTTCAGCCTCCTCCTCTCGGTTTCGGTTGGCTTCTTGTTGTTGCCCAGCTGGGTAACGTCGTGCTTATCCTCTCTTGTGTCTTGGCTCTCTGTTGCTTTGGACCGAAGGTCCTAAAGGTGGGTTGTGCACTATTTTGGGATTCTTTCGGGGCTAAGGCAAGTTGAAAAATGTGGGCTTTGGATTTTAAATGCCGGATAATGAGGCCCACTATTGGTGAGAGGTGCCAACTGGCCTGGGACAGTCTGGGAACCTCAATGAACGCCACTCTATTTGGCTCTGGTAGCCCGAGGGTACTGACGACATCTCTGACTCCTCTTCTTTATTCTCCCTTGGATTATTATTTGATTTGCTCTCCGATTACAGAAGAAAAGAGGGGTGGCCGGCTCGGGATTCTAACGCTGGCTAAATGCGAGGATAGGGCACTACAACGAAAAGCACCGAAGGACTTAGCTTTTAGTTATGCAATTGCAATTTAGAAATTAGTTTTTCTTTATGTACATTTTTGTAAAAGGTTGTAATAATTAGTTTTTAATCCAATTCTTTAAGATTTTGAAATTTGGAAGTTGTAATTTATTCTTGTAATTAATGTGTTGTAATAATTCTTAATTCCCTTTTAATTATTGTTAATTGCACTGTTGTGAGTTAGTTAGAGTTTGGGTTCTTTCATTGCACAATTCAGTAGATTTCCTTCTAATCAACGAGCTAGTAGTATAATGCTTTAGCAAACGAGCCGTTGTCAAAAAGATACACAACTCAAGTATGTTCACACATTAATCTGGACATCAAATATATGAGATTGGTCGCACCATGATTACATACTTGTTAAAGCTAAGCGCGAATGGGTCACGTACGCCTAATAAACATTGGCAGATGAGAAGAGCTTTGTGATCTTAATCATTTCATGCCAAAGCTAGAAGACCTATCAAACTAATCCACTGTTATATATTGCTTAGGGCCTGTTCGGCTAGTGAGAAGTTAGGTGGTTTTTTACTTTTGTTACAGTACCTAACTTTCAAATAGAGTATTTTCTCAAGACGGGGTCTACAAGTTAAATGTAGTATACATTAAAAGCCCAACATCTGTATCAGCTAAAATCGTAAGTGAGTATCGGTCTCTCCATTATCTATACCGTAAACAACCAAAATTCAAAAATTTCAGTCAAAAATCATAAGTCGCAGCTAAAAAGAACACCCCTTAATCTTTTGGAACTTGCAGACTGCATGAGTCTTAGGCAAGAGAATTCTCACTGTGATATGCATATCAATTAGCTGTTATGTTACTACGCACTAGAGTGACTACATGATGAGTGGTAGATTTCTTAAGCGGTTTTTGGCTTCAGCTTTTGACTTTTCTACGGTAACTAATTTTTAAACGGAACGTCTGTTTCAAGATAGGATCTAATAGTTAATTGTAGTACATACTGTACCGACTTTATTTATATCGGCAAAAACCGTACATGAATTTCGGTTACTCTGTAATCTTTCAGATGAATAGCTAAAAGTTACAAGCCGTAGCTAAAAACCACAAACCATAACTATAGAAGAACACGTCCGAAAAATAAAAGTAGGCTTGCAAACACTTCGCCTGCATGTCTTATCTCAGAGGGCATCTTCAATTGTTTGCTTGAAATGCAAGCTACCACCCATAGTGGATAGTGATCTTTTGAGCTTAATTAGGGCCTGTTCGGCAGCCCTCCAGCCGGTCGGCTTTTCGCAGCCGCTATAGTACCTAATTTTTAAACGAAGTATTTTCTAAAGACGATGTCTACAAGTTAAACGTAGTACACGTTAAAAACTTAACATTTGTACCAGCCAAAATCGCAAATAAGTATCGATCTCTCCGTAATCTGTACCGTAAACAGCTAAAATTCAAAAATTTCAACCAAAAACCATAAGCCGCAGCTAAAAAGAACATGCCCTTAGAGCTAAAAGTTAAATGCCAACTTTACAAGGTATATTTAGTTACGCGCGAAACTCTCTCACTTCGGAGCCATTAGTAGAGCCACACATTTGCTACTTGAACATGTGAAACACGATCTGTCATACACGTGGCTGCGCTTGCATGCATGTGCCGTTTTTTTGCCAGACTGGTGACGTGTTAATTTATCATGCAAACATGTCTTACACGTACGTATCCCATATATATATATACACGGCTTCTTTAGAATTAAACCTAAACATTTTGGCCTAGCTAAAACCATCCTTTAGAAGTTAAGTTCATATCCTCACTTGTTAATTTGGGTAGCTCATCACCTTTAGCTAGGGAACCTGGAATACTTAAGGCCGGCCTTTGTTTTTTAGTTCTAAGTCAATTTTTGTGACCATTGAACTTCTATGTAGACTGATCTATGTGCCATATGATTGGATCTGGATCTCCAATGGATAAAAAATGTGAATTATGCTTAGGAAAATTTGAGCCACCTTACGTTTATACAAACCCTTGAAATAATGCAGCAATCATACGTAATTTCTAGAGGATTTATGTTGTTTCGGGTAAAAAAATATTATATGAAACTCACACGTTCCATACAAGCCCTTGACTGGTATATATATTGCATGGGCTGAATCTTGGAAAGATCCTGCACTTGCATAGGGCCTGTTATTTTTGGCGGTGACTTATGATTTTTTGTTAAAATTTTTGAATTTTGGCTATTTGCAACAAAGA
Organism: Bonia amplexicaulis; assembly: GCA_036346245.1. NCBI lineage: Eukaryota > Viridiplantae > Streptophyta > Magnoliopsida > Poales > Poaceae > Bonia > Bonia amplexicaulis. The sequence continues at coordinate 1,866,700 of CM070750.1, read as the reverse complement.
TTACGGAGAGAGATACTCACTTATGATTTTGGTTGATACAGATGTTAGGTTTTTAACGTGTATTGCAATTAACTTGTAGATCCCGTCTTGAGAAAATACTCTATTTAAAAGTTAGGTACTATAGCAAAAGTCAAAAGCTACTTTTAGAAGCCGTAAAAAATAGGTCTATATTTGACCCATCACATTGTTGTTTTTTTTGTTGTTTGAAATTTGGCCAGAAGCTCTAACAGTCACTTAAGGAGTGGGCGTATGGGTTTGAGCCCAGGTGAGCGGGTTTGTCGACGCCACACCCGACCAAGCAAGCAGCGCATGGAGTAACGTTTGCTTGAGTGCAAAGACTTCCAAATTTTGATTTGATCTGCTAGACCGGAATTTATGGCCGTTTACCCGACGCCAGGGAGTAACCAACCAAACCTCCATCGAATCAATCTATTGGATTTTGTGGACAAATTACGACGCACGATATTGATATTGGCACGATGGATTAGCAGTATTTTGTGCGGACGATAGAGATATATTTTAGATAATTTTATTTTTTTCACAGTACAAGGTGCACTGTGATTTTCTTTTTTTGAACTCAATTCCGAGCTAGCACATTGCAACTATGTACATTACGTGAATTTATTATATCCAATTATAACAATGTGCTTAATGTATTATAAAATTGAGGGTGTGTGTTTGTTTCGCCTTGGCTAATTAGAATTGTTTGTAAAGCAATACAACTTTTATCCGTTATTTATTTATGAGAAAATTGTACTGTAGCTCTATGAATTTGTAGAGTTGTGCCACTTTACCCCTTGAGCTTATATTCTATTTTCTCATTCTTCTAAACTTGTAGGGTTGTACCACTTTACCTATGAACTTGTATTTTATTTATTCAACCATGTACTTGCGTCTATTTGCACCGCAAGTTCATTGGGCCATTTGCTAACAGAAAACACTGGCTGATATAGCACATTACTGATGTCGTAGGGTCGGGTTCAATCGCGTGGGCACAGTACCGAGTCAACATAGTGCCATCTCTCCCTTGCAGTGTGGCTGAGCAGGGGATGGAGGGCGTGGGGCGACAACGAGTACGGCAGCAAGGAGGAGCACAGCGGTAACGCTCAACAATAAGAGAGGTAACTGAAGGAGATGACATTTGGCTTCAGTGCGATGTGGCACATCTTGTGACGTGGACGGTCTGGCGCAAGGATGACAGAGACAGTAATGCCCAGGAGCCGAGATGGGAGAGGTGGCGCAACTCAATGTCGGTGGCCTATTCAACGAGCTTCGGCGACGGGAGTGGCACTAATAGGACTGCAATGAAGTAAGGAAGGTAGTGGTATGGTCAATTTTAGGAGATGAACTAAATTAATAACGCATCTAGGAGATTTACCATCATGGTTTGGAGCAGTTGCAGCTGTTTGTTGGATTGGGGACGAGGAAGGGGTACAACGACGTTATGGCAGGATGGAAAAGATGGAAAGAGTTGCAAACAGGTTAGGATGGCGTGCTTGGATGTTAATCTATCATCTTCCTCATTGCCGTTGACCTCACCGATGTCGTCCCCATCGTCTCCATGGAGCCTTTTTGAGCCGCTCCTTCTTCCATGCATGACTTCGCAGGCCCAGGTATGCGCCACTTGCATGATATCACTGAAGCCCCACCATGATAACCCGTTGTCGCCCTGCGTCCTCCATCCCGTGCTCTGCTATGCTGCAAGGGAGAAGAGGGCATTGTGCCGACTTAACACTGTTCCTACACGATCGAGCCCAACCCTACGACATCGGCCATGTGCTATGCTAGCTCAACGTTTTCTGTTAGTAAATAGTCCAATGGATCTGCAGTGCAAATAGACGCAAGTTCAAGGGGCTGAGAAAGTAAAATACAAGTTTATGGGGGTAAAGTGATACAACATACAAGTTCAGGGCTGAGAAAATGAAAAGCAAGTTCATGGGATAAAGTGACACAATCTTATAAGTTCAAAGGGCGGAAAAGGTAAAATACAAGTTCATGGAGCAATGTGGCATAACCTTACAAGTTCAGGGAGCTACGATGCAATTTTTTCTTTATTTATCGAGCTATACAAACTAGACTCATGTATACTTTATATTTACTAATCTAAATTAAAACCAAATCGGTGTGTTCTTCAGAAAAATCTTTTGCTTAATTGTCAAAGAAGAAAGCATCTATTCCCTCTGGGGTAATGAAAAGGGCGTGCATCCTCCCCCCTCCATGCGAGAAGGGGTAGGGGACGACTGAGCTAGCTAGCTAGCTTTATAATGTTCTCACTCATCCTCCCCATTTTTTTGACCTTAATTCCATATTTTTTTTTGTTTGGATTTGTGGGTGCCGTCTTGGGATGCTTTAGTGACGTGTGCATGCATGGGGAGACAACCTTCTGTTCTTCTAAAGGGAGAGTGAGACTACGAGTTGAACTTGCTCACTTTTGATTCTTTTCGGGATCATTGGGCCTGTTCTTTTCGGCTGCGGCTTATGGCTTTTGGCTGAAATTTTTGAATTTTGGTTGTTTACGGTACAGATTACGGAGAGACAGGTACTCATTTGCGATTTTTGCAGGTACAGATGTTGGGCTTTTAACGTGTAGATCGTTTAACCTGTAAACCCCGTCTTGAGAAAATACTCCGTTTAAAAGTTAGGTACTGTAGCAAAAGTCAAAAGCCGCCGGCTTCGAAGGAAAAGAACAGGCCCATTATCTGTCGACACATGTATTTGTCGCTGTACGCTCCTTGCAACTAAGTGCCATGCACAGATCGTCCAACGTGATGTACGAGAGGAGTTTTTATCTAACAAGAAGTTCAGTCGTCTATTCAATCAAGAAGTTAATAACTAAAATGGATTTTATGCATGGACCTGACAAGGATTAAATAATTTATAATTAATACTTTATCATTAAGTATAGCTATTATAATGACTTCAGCTAAGGTTCCCCGAGTAGACCATGGTGGAGGGTAAGTGTACTCGATCAGTATCAAGTCTCGACTAAAGACTACTCAGAAGCGCCCACTAAATTGGCATATGGGCCTATTCCCTAAGTGGCCGTTGAGCCTTTGGTGTCTTGCCCACGATATTAACAAGAACTGCACGACAGTTTGTACGGGAAAAATGCCTCTCTGATAACAACTACTCGATGGTTCCTACATAGAGGACATCTCACTGATAGCAACCGACAACATGTACAGACTCTATGAATTAACCAGACGTCTCCTGACTGAGTCTTGGAAGCAAGAAGACGTCTCTTAGCAAGCAGCAACTGCCACCCCTTCGTGAGCTATATAAGGTTAGGCCGGAAGCTGCAAAACACAAGGAACAACCTGAAGCAAATTTCGATTTCATTTTATGTGTAATCAAAGCTCCTTGAGCACCTTTGTAAACCTTCTTTTAGCAATAAAGAAGTCGTTACCTCCTTCATGTAGTCTGTTGAGTGATCTTTCTCTCCTTTATACTCGTAAGATCGATCTTCAAATTGTTGACAGTACCCTATTTGCTTTTTGTCAGATTGTTCGATTGACAGATGAGATCTCGTACTGTCCCATGCATTACTAGTCTAGCTGGTTCACCCGAAAAGATAAAGTTGCTACATGTTAGTTTGGTAGGGAAAAGCAAGTAATTAGTCTCGTGGTACATCGACACTACTCGAGTGTATGCTCACTTACATTGACGGCCAAGAATTAGAATATTATGTGCCATGCATATATAAATCTGCGGATGATGAACCTATTTGGCAAGTTACAAGTCGATCGGTTTTTGATTTTTGCTATAGTATCTAACTTTCAAACGGAGTATTTTCTCAAGATGGGGTCTACAAGTTAAACATAGTACATGTTAAAAATTCAACATCTGTACCAGCCAAAATCGTAAGTGAGTATCAATCTTTCCGTAATATATACCGTAAACAGTCAAAATTCAAAAATTTCAGCCAAAAACTATAAGCCGCAGCTAAAAAGAACAGCTCTGATATCGGTTATGAGGCACCAACAAAAGGGATGGGAGGATGGCTGCTAGGACCCCCCACACCGGCACTATATATATATATATATGCCATCAATGGTTCCACTCCGAGGCATGGTGGTTTCCTTCTATTGGGTACGTTGTGTTGTCTACTTAGCCAACTAACAATTCCCGGGGCTCAATGCAAATGCATGGCTTTTTAATTACCACACGATCTGCAAACCATCATTTAGACATTATGGTGCTTGGAGTGTATAATCCTTTTTCCGTGCATTGAATTATGGTGCTTGATCCATTGATGATTAGATGCACTGATGATAAAGTATGGATTTCTTTCTTTGATATGCACCAGATCGACTCTAGGACATGCATGCATCACAGTTAAGTATAGTACTTTCATGCGCTGTAAAATTAAAGTACTGTCGTCTAATCCCTGGAAGAACAGTACTATAGAGCACGTTTAATTCCAAATTGCAATCGTCGTCTTAATTACAGTAGTACATGAGCAATCGTTTTTCCCTAGGTAAAATATGAACCCCACTACCCCAGAACTTCTAAAACAAAGGGAGATATTAACTATAGGGAGTGACTATTGTCAAGGCGACTGAAATTTTTTTATCTCTCAGTCACTTGAAGTTGCACTCTCAATCAATTAAAATTGTAGTTGTTTTTTTTTGGATGGGGCTGCAATTTTAGTTGATTGAGAGTGCAACTAAGTGTAACTGAAGTTACACTCTCAATCAACTAAAATTACAGTTGTTTTTTTAGGGGGGCTGCAATTTTAATTGATTGATAGTGCAACTTCAAATGACTGACAGATAAAAAAAATTTAGTCGTCTTGGCAATAGCAAAACCGTTAATTATATTATATCCTCTACTAGGGTTCAAGGGAAACTGATAGTATCTCAGATACCCATAATTAGTGCCTTTTGGAACACTCTTCATATACATTGAACTCACAAACAGATGATATATAGTGCTGTTTTAGTCAACAACCTACAGCGACTCCCCTGGTAAAACATGCATGGAAGACTAGGGTTTAAATTAGTTCTTTCAAAAAAGCTTATAGATGACAAATTCGACGGGTTTCTTTTTGTTGAATGGGCCTCTCTCTCTCTCTCTCTCTCTCTCTCTCTCTCTCTCATCTTTTGCAAAGGGGGCGCGAGGGGACAGTGGCGAGGCTTCGAGTAGTTGGCGGTGGCTTTTCTCCTCGGGATAGAATACCCCATGAGCTTTCTAGGTCAGGAGAGACCAACAGAGAGAGAGAGAGAAAAGAGAGAAACAAAGCAACTAAAGCAAAGAGGGAGAGTAAAAGAGATCAAGAGAGAGAAGAGAGATGAGAACACATCAAGAAAGAAGAGATCAAGGGTAGTAGTAGTACTACTACTACTATACCGTCCTCGTTCTGCGTGCGGAGCGAACCCTATTCCTTGTTCTTGAATCTCTTCCAATTCTGTAGCAGATCAGAGAGGAAAAGAGATCGAATTACCTCAGGAGATCTAGAGAGAAAAGATTTAAGGGGGAAAGCAAGGAGCTAAGAGAGCAGAATGTTCCCTTCCTCCAAGAAGCCCAGTACTACTAGCACCGTGAGCTCAAATGATCGACCTATGTGCGTAGGAGACTCCGGCCTCGTCCTCACCACCGACCCCAAGCCCCGCCTCCGGTGGACCGTCGAGCTCCATGACCGCTTCGTCGACGCCGTCACCCAGCTCGGAGGGCCAGACAGTACGTAGATGTTTGACTTTACACAAGTGTTTGATGATGATAATAATTTGATGGGTTTTGATTTCTCCCTGCTTCCCTGTAGAGGCAACTCCAAAGACTATCATGAGGGTCATGGGAGTCAAGGGCCTCACCCTCTACCATCTCAAGAGCCATCTTCAGGTATGTTCACATATCTAGTTCGTAGTTGCACCTATGCATGGTGAATTGTTTTTTTGTTTTAGCACTCTCTCTCTCTCTCTCTCGGGGTCTGATTTGGGTTGTTCTTTCTCAGAAATTCAGACTAGGGAAGCAGCACAAGGAGTTCAACGATCACCCAGTTAAGGATGGTAAAGATAAGATCTACTTATTAAACTAACACATGCCTGTGTAGATCTTAGCGTGTTCTTAGCTTCTTTGTTTACATACGCATGCGTGTTTGTATTTTTCCTTCCTTTCGTTATCGTTAAACTTAGCTGATCAAAGTCATGTTAGGTGGGTGATTTCTTTCGTTTATAGATAGATGCATGTGCGTAACCTAATTGTGCAGGTTACTTCATTTCACAATCACTGCATTTGTTCAAAAGGTGAACTATATATTCTAGCTATCAAAGTTTTATTCGTCATCTTTATTTCCCAACTGCATGCAGTAATGGAGATGCAACGGAACGCAGCCTCTTCTTCAGGCACGATGGGAAGAAGCATGAATGAGTGAGTTGATTCTTCACATAATACACCGTAAACTAGTTAGTTAATTAGTTCTTTCAAAATTCACTCTTCATTATCTTAAGCGGGTTAGTGCTAACACATTTCTAATAGAATTTTCTGCTGTTAATGATCAGCCGCAGCGTGCACATGAATGAGGCGCTAAGGATGCAGATGGAAGTCCAAAGAAGGCTCCATGGGCAACTAGAGGTGAGCGAGAACTAAGCACATGCAAATCACATATATACCAACGTACATAGGAAGTTTACTTGGCACTTTTGTCATTCTCCATGTTCCTCCACATGCTGGTCGATCCTGAACTTTGCATGCATGCATGAACGTTCTTAGCAAGTTCACATATCTGACAGCTTATATGGCAATGTCTGTTGTTCACGTCTCTGAACTCGATGCGTACGTGCAAGATGCCAAGAACATTCTTGGGAAGTTTACTTATATGCGTTTGGCATATATGCATTTTTTTGCAAGACAAAAGGCTTTAGCTTTGCATGGATGCATGACCAATGCAGGTGCAAAAGCACCTCCAGATGAGGATTGAGGCCCAGGGAAGTACATGCAGTCCATCCTGGAGAAAGCATACCAAGCGCTCGCCTACGGCGATTGCGCCACGTGGCCCGGAGGATACAAATCTCTAGGCAACCAAGCAGTCCTTGACATTGGCAGCTCCGTGAGCTTCCCTTCCATCCAGGACCTACACTTGTATGGAGGGAGCCACCTGGAACTGCAGCAGCAAATGGAGAGGCCAATGGACAGCTTCTTGGCGTTCAACGAGAGTTGCATTAGGTCAGCAGGCAAGAAGAGCCCTAACCATTACAGCGCCACCGGCAAGAGCCCAATGGTGTGGGCCGGCGAAAAGCAGGCAGAGATTTCTGCCGATCAGCTCCAGATGGCGCCGTCGACGTCGGTGATGGAGGCGGGCGGCATCGACGTCATGGAGCCGATCGCCGACGTGTATGAGGCGAAGCAGATCATGGCAGGCGACTCCATGGGCAGCAAGGGCTTGGAGAGTCCGAGCTCCAAGCTCGAGATGATGTCGTCTCCGCAACGAGCACCTGTGGGAAGTGAGGGGGTAATTAAGTAGTCCAATTAATGGTTGGAGCTCAGGCAAGGAATTTGTCCTATGGTTATAGATCGTACTAGATTTTAAAGAACAAGACCAAGAGGTAAATTAACGTATTGTTGTGAACCAAGCTTAATTAACTCTTGCATGGATCGATCACGAAATAAGCATGGCCTGAGTGGGGTGTAGAGTAGTATGCATTCATCAATTAGGATGCATTCATGATCTTCAGAGGGTCCTTCATATGTTTGATGATGCCCTAAGATTATCTGCTATTTTGAGGATTATCTAGGTAATTGTGTTTAACTTGTTAACGGTGGTTTTAAGGTGTGTACATTTTGGTTATCCTGAATGCAATAGATTCTAATCTGATGCTTGTCTCAATACTGAATTTTTTTTTGAGATGTATTGGACCTGTATGTGCATGTCACACTGTTTAATTATGCATATGATGATGCATGTGTAGTTAGTGCTATATGTTAATTGCGTTAACTGATTATTTTCTTCGAGAAGCGTCAACTGATGTTGAGACGTGTTCTTCCAGATATAATGAAGTGGCGTTTCTCATAGCTAATCTGTGCAGTGTATTTTGATCGCCTGCGTTGCGATCGTGGGGAGTACATATTTACAAGCTCCGGACTTCGGTGCAGGAGAGATCTCGAAATGCATCTGCAGCTGCAAGCCGGAGCACCGGATACGCCATGCACGCATGGCGCGGCCGTGGGGAGCACGCGCCAGCGCCGCGTCGTGTGGGGTCCGCAAGCACCGCGTGCAGCCGGGCGAACTCGTCGGCGCCTCCGCTCTTGTTCGCCGACGCCGCTCGGGTGGCCGCGCGCTATTTTCCTCCTCGATCTGGACTGTCGATCCGTCTCCTCCGCGTACGACGGCGGTGCCCACCGGAGCGACGTCGCCTCCCGATCGATCGGCTCGCCGCCCGCTCAGACGCCGGATTCCGGGTGCGCGCACGGCCTCCCTCGCGCGCCTTAATTTCGATCCACTCTCTGCAGGTTGCCAGCATGCAGATATATACACGTGTGCATACATGCAGATATGCATTAACTTGGCAGCTACATGCACGTACGTATTGCTCGATCTCTTTTGCTCAAACAGTCAAACGAGAATGAATGTACGAGATGCAATGCAAGCTCCAAGATTTCCAACAGGCGGCTGGTTTTCATGGCCGGCAACATGCAGACGATGTTTCACCTGGTTGGAAAAGAACAATAGAGCGACCGACAGAGATCATGATTCAGAAATAACAATCCAAAGACTACACGGGATTATCCACAAACGTACGTTCAAAAGAGAGCATCTGCTCCACTTTGTCCTCTATCTACACACCACAAAAGAAGAACATGTAGTCCTGCGTGTACGTGTCCGTGATGCCTTGCTGTCTGTGGAACGATGGAGGCAGGCAGAGAGCATCTGCTCCACTTTGCCCTCTTTTTAATTTCCTGCCCACAGGGAGAGCCACACATTGGTCAGCTGGATGCTCCATGTACATGCAAGTAAACAGACAGCTTCGCCCGCACGTCTTGTGTGACTACCTGCATGCACATCAATGTGTCGATGAGACGGAGACGGTGTGTGCTTGTGTGTGAGTGAGAACTCTGTGATCGCATATTGACCTGGAAGGAACTCCCTATAATTTGCTTCTTTTATCGCCTATATGGTCAGACAAATGTAGGGGGGAGACACAAGTGAGGCGGGTGGGTTCTTTTAGGTTTATGGTTTGACTTTATACAGTAACTAGCTTTCAAACGGAAATCTTTCCAAAACGGAGTCTACAAGGGTGTTAGTGAAGGGTGTTGATGTGAGGAGAGGTGAAGGGAAAGTGAGGAGAGAGGATGAGGATGAGTTATATTTGGCTGACATGTGGACCAGTGGTGTAAATGTAATTTCTTTTCTTTTTAGGTTTTAGTGTATATATTTTGATAAATTTATACATTTAAATGTTGTAAGGGCTGAAATGGAAAAAATAGAGGGCTAAAATACAACTGTTTCAAACTACCACTTGAAACCACCGTACATTGGATAAGAAATGTGTGGAGTGGCCTGAACGTATGTGGCATAGCCCTGTTCTTTTCAGTTTCTAAAAGCTACTTTTCGACTTTTCTACCGTAACTAACTTTTAAACAAAGTATTTTTTCAAGATAGGGTCTACTAGTTAATTGTAGTATATACTTTACTGATTTCATTTATATTTGCAAAAACCGCACGTGAGTTTCTGTTATTCTGTAATCTTTCATACAAACAGGCTAAAAGACACAAGCCGCAGCCAAAAGACATAAGCCGCAGCCAAAAAGAACAGGCCCAGATCTCTCTTTGGGGCTACATGCGTTGTACATGGCCTGAGCGACAACACAAAGCTAGATGCGCACCCAGAGATTCCAAGTAAGCTTCTTCTGGCCTTTTGCCCTGCGAGCATTCAGGCTCAAGCTACCTGTGAGTTTCGAGCAAAACTACACTCTAGCTAGCTGCTTGGAGCCGTGGAGCCTTTGAAGTGAAAAAGAGGTGGATGGCGACATGAAAAAGAGCCGCTTGGCGTTGATGAGAGCGGAAGTATCGTTTATTCCCTTGCGCTGCTTCTGCAGTTTACCTGGATATCGAAGGGAGTGACCGGCCGATTTCCTCGTCTGGTTCTTGATTTCTCGGCAAACGTATAATAATAAGATTTTGTGCAAAAATAATATACGCTAAATACATAGGCACGTGCCATGTAGCTTAATAGTCTGGGTTAGGCTAGAAACTAATAGAGACAGGGATATTTGTTTTAGAGTTTCATCTATTGCTGGTGAAAACATGAAACTCCATAATGGATCTGTTCTTTTTGGTTTTGGTTTATGACTTTTCGCTGCGGCTTATGGCTTTTGAGTTGTTCTCTTAGTACAGAGTAAACTCGCGTGTGGTTTTGGTCGATATAAATGAAGTCGCTACAACTCGCATAAGGTTTTAGCCGATATAAATGAAGTTGCTACATAGTAGAAGAGCGGGGCGGAGGTGGGAGGTGGAGAGGAGGAGGAGGCGCGATGGGTAGGGACTGAGGAGAGAGAAGGTAGCAGCGCGGCGGGGCAAGGATGGAGAAGACAGGAGTGGTGACTCGACAGGATGAGGATAGAGAAGATTGGGGGTGGTGACATGGGGAGAAAGATGGTTGGGATCGAGAGGACATCACGATGGGATTGATGGAGCGAGAGGCAAGAGGTGGTGGCTGTTAAGGAGATAGAGTTGTATTAGGATAGTTTGGATTCTATTCCATATATGCTATATCTCTATATGGCATATCATCATGTACTCTCCTATATATATGATCCTTTGGGTCTCATATCAATACACACACAATATTCATAACATGGTATCAGAGCCTAGGTTCCATACCTAGCTCCGTTCATCTTCATTGTCGCGCCCGGAGACTCCATCTCTCTGGGCGGTCATCTTCTCAACGCCACCGCCGAGGCTGTTCGCGCGGTTCACGGCCGTCACGAAGCTCGTGCTCCGCTGAGATCTCCGGCTCTTCGATCCCGGAGCTGCATGTTCCTGGAGATCTTGCTCGCCGTCCTCCTGCCGCCGCCTTCGGACGTCATCTTCCGGCCACCGCACCCGCGCCACCGCGCCCGTACCGCCTCTCGTCGTCGCCGCATCTGCTCGGGCTCCAGATCTGGACGCCCTCCGGCCTCTCTACCGCAGACCACCGCGGCTGGCTCCTCCCATGCGCCGACCCGAGCTCCAGGCCTCCATCGTCTGCAGACCAAGTCACGCCGCGTCCCGCCGTCTCCGGAGCAGGCGAGAGGAGGAGGAGGAGATGGGCGGGCTGGAGCGAGGCGAGCTCGAGCTGGGCGTCCTCATCGGCGTCGTCGACGAGCGATGGATGCGCGACGTCCTCCCGCCGACGATATCCCGTCTGCCGGCCATGGCCGTGAAGACCGAGGACGCAGAGGACCCGGCACCGCCAATCGGAAAGCCAACCAGCACAATGGGATGTATGGCGTGTTTTCCTTTGGAAAATCCACGATCTCTCATGGTGCAAAGTACTTCTATAGTCTCGAGATGATGATACCATCTTTGGGAGTCTAGGGGCTGCATGGTATATTGTGGCCAAGGAGGCTGGGCGAAGGAATGGGCTAATGCCATAGGAAGGGGCAATGTGTTTTGCTTCACTTCCGAGTTTGGCCGCCTGGACCGCCTTCTCCCTCCACTTCTTTTCTTGCTGTTCTTTTGAGTCAGTCTTTAATTATTTTTCTCGTAAATCTTCCGTTGTGTCCATCCAAAATCCGTAGTTTTAATTTTTTTAGTTCGTCTAAAGCCATGCGAGTCCACAAATTCATTGTCAGTCATAGAAGTGTAGGAATTTTTCTTTTGCATGACAGCAGCCGCCTTAAGGCCGTCGCTTCTTCTTACGCGCGCCTCCGTTGCGCTTCTTGTGCTCTGCGTCGACTCGCCGTCTCGGGTTTCGATCTGCAGTCATGCTTCTATCTATTCCTCTTGACGATTTGACGGTTTATTCCAAGGCTGCACGCATAGCGGCGACATCATCAAGACTCGGATTTTGGATTTATCTTATTTTAATGTCAACCTCTTTTTCAAATGCAATGCTATTGCATACGCTTTGCATTTGAGGGGGGGTGTTAAGGAGATAGAGTTGTATTAGGATAGTTTGGATTCTATTCCATATATGCCATATCTCTATATAGCATATCCTCATGTACTCTCCTATATATATGATCCTTTGGGTCTCATATCAATACACACACAATATTCATAACAGTGGCGACGGTTGCTGCGAACGGGGGGATATGGCCCAATGTGCAAGACGGTTTCTGATCGAAGGATAGACCTACCTGCTGGCACGAGGTTTTCGAGTGGTGCGCAGATGATCATTAGAGAGAGAGGGGGAGGGGAGGGGCGCTTGATGGATTGTTCGAATCCTATCTCGGAATCAGATCGGACTGCTGTAAAAAGAGAAGAGAGAACATATCATCATTAACTTATATTTTTAAATAGTAGAGATAACTAGATAGATAATTGGAGACGGCGTCGGGCAGACATGAAGCACAACGCAACTAACTGTCGCATTGTCTTCCAGATGCTATCATTTGACTTTGACCCTTGACTTTCAGCGAGACCTACGCGGCAATGACTAACGACCGCTAAGTACTCGTAATTGTGATGATCAGAGTCATGTAAGAACGTTTCATTGTTGAATCCTCTCTGTCGAATATTTATGTACGTGATTATCGACAGATGGATGAAGAGCATGTTCTTTATGGCTGGGCTTATGGTTTTTGGCTAAAATTTTTAAATTTTGACTGTTTACGATAGATATTACGGAGAAAGATATATTCGTTTGTGATTTTGGCTGGTACAGATGTTAAGCTTTTAACGTGTACTATAATTAACTTGTAGATTCCGTCTAAAAAATACTCTGTTTGAAAGTTAGATATTATAATAAAAATCAAAAATTACTTTTAAAAGTCACAAAAACTGAACTGGCCCGTCATGGAAGGGACCAAAAGATTCTACCAAAGGTGGCGCTGAAATATTTATTCTGCCTGTCCCTCCGTGCGCTGCCTGTTATCCAACCTTGCTTCTAAAAAGAGAGGCGCGGCACATGACGTGGACATCTTATTTCAAACCACACGCCAAAGAATTTCAACCAGTTATGGTTTAGATTAGGATGCTCGATTGCGCTGAATTTTAGTGGTTTATAATTGAATTTTTATTATAGCTGGTTGATATTATACTGTAACTGATAATGGTTTATTTGGTATAATTAAATTTAAAAAAATTAAAATGAAAAAATGGTTTAGCACATCACGTATAATGCAAACAAATACGGGAAAAAAATAATCGATAAAAAAGCTCAAAATAAACCGAAAAATCAGAAAAAGACAATTTAGGAATAGTAAAAAATAAGCTGAAAGCCAAAAGCCTAAGCCTAGATAATTTTGTAAGAGTTGATTTCTACAGGTGCAAATTAATCCGAGCAAGAAAACTTTGTATGTGCAAATTATTTTGATTTATAAATTAGTCTGACGTAAGACCTCTCTTAATCCCAAAGTTACAGGGTTATTAGAGAAACTCACCACAAAAACAACTAAGCCTCACACCATAAAGTACAACCGTGGTGGCGCTATTTGTCATTTGCAACTGTCCACGCATAATGCATATCGTGTACATAATTGCTCTCACTATACTAGAATTAGTTTGCAGGGAGAAATGCGCAAAAAGTTTCATTTTAAACACAATCCAAATCCATCCAAAATATCTCAATTAAAACTCCACAGTAAAAAAAAAGAAAAACGTTCTACAACAGTCTTGCCCAAATAGGCGGCATGGCACGGCCCTAGGCATGGCCTATTTAGCCCTTCAGCCTGAATGGGCCATACCATGCCGTCATGTGGGTCTAGGCAGTGGCCCAGAGGGGTTGTGCCGGTAGGGCCACACGTGCCCATTAATAGCCCAACAGTCGTGAGCACGACTAACTGTTTCGGCCGGTTGGCGAAAAATTTGAAAAAAAATGTAATAGTTCTAAAAAATGTGTAGTATTCGAAAAAAACACAATGAATGGTAGAAATTGTAGAAAAGATATAATAAATTATAAAAATTGTAAAAATGCACAATAAATTGTACAAATGTAATAGTGAGCTTTATTAATGTTAAAATGGCTGCCTCGTTAAAAACTTTGCTAAGTAAAAACTTAACTTGAGAACCTTAGCAAATAAAAAAGAGTACATCCTGTAGTTTAGCAATACAGGTAAAAAATAATAAAAAGTACAATGTATATATGGATGCTCTAAGAATCGACGGTGTCGTTGGTGTCTCGACTGCCTTCGCCGCTATCTAGATAGAGATTGTTGAATGCGTGTTCTGTCGTCGTACAAGTTCGGACAGTGAACTTAGAAGTTCCCCTGGTCGGATACGAAGACCGCCGCGGATGCGAAGAGACCACGAAGTAGCACAACCACCAAGTGAATTCAAGAAAAATGTATTATGGTTACAAGAGTGGCCTCCCCTCTCATAACATGGGGTCTTATTTATAGAGGGAGAGGGGAGGCCAGTGTAGTTACAATTTTGCACTTAGGGTTTGGCCTACTTCTGGGGACATTTCGGTCATTTGCTCCGCGCGGGCCATGACATGTCCAGGACCTCAGGGTCAGTCCGAGGTCAGCCTGAACCCTTCCAGGGTCGATCTCACATACTTTGCCCGGGGTTGGCCCAGGGTCCTCCTAGGGTCGATCTTGCATACTTCGCCCGGGGTTGGCCCAGGGGGCTGTCACGCATACTTCGCCCAGGGGTGGCTCAAACTTGGATCAGGATAAACATTCCATGGGCCTGAGGAAGTGCGGGGACCCTTCCCCAATAGTAGTCCCTCGCCAATTTGGGTGATCCCCGCCCGAGCCGGCGCACCGATCTTAAAAGGGGTTGGTGCGTGGCCTCGGGCCAATGATCTTCCAATTACGTGCAACAATTTGACAAAATGTTTAGTGTTTAAGCGGGCTCAGGGCGGTAGCCAGCGTGTAGTCCGATCCTGGATGTGGTACGTGGTACGAGGTGCCTTCGCACCATTGGAGATTCTCCGAGGGAGGGCGCTATATGACCCCGATTCATGGCGAACCAAACCGTACCGGGGGGCGTCAGGTGGACCAAGTCCGCCATGAGCCAGCGTTGCACTATAAATACCCCTAGCTCTTCTTCATTTCTAACTATCCCCCATCCTTCTCCGTCATTTCTTCCCCTATCTCACCTCTTCCACCGTCTTTCCACCGCCCCAGTGCTCATCTGCCAGCCACCTCGAACCACACCATCGCCGCCACCCGGTGTCGCCTCGCTTAGCCACCCGGGTCGCGCCTCACTTTGACCGCCTGGGCGTAGCTTTGTTGGTGACCGGGGCCAGCGACTTCGTTGGCGACCCAGGACAACCTCCGCCCGTCCGTCCTAGGTTCGCCTCCCCAGGTTGCCCTCCGTTTGACACTGTGCTTCCATCTGGGATCTGCCGTTCCTAGGGTTGGCCTAGGCCTTGCGTTGTCGCCCCTCCCCCCGGGCTGCCCAGGGGACCTTCCATCGCATCGCGCTCTCATGGGGTCCTTGCCTGGGTAGCACTGGGGCCTCAGTTGTCTTGGCCTCCCACCCGGGGTCTTCTCCAACTCCGCTCCCAAGACCAGGGGCTCCCTCCCTCGGGTCATCCTTCCGTCGGTCGTGCCCGACCTCGGGACTGCATCCCCCAGGATGCCCTACCTTCGGCACCGTCGGCCCAGGCTCGCTTCCCCGGGGTTCCTCCGTCGCTGTCACCAAGACTGGGGGCTCCTTCCCCTTGGTCATTCTTCCATTGGCCATGCTCGACCCTCGGACTGCCTCCTCGGGCCGCCCTACCTTTGGCGCCACCAGCCTCGGGTCCACCTTTCCAGGGTTCCTCCATCGCCACCACCAAGATCGGGGGCTCCCTCCCCTGGGTCATCCTTCCGTCGACCGCGCCCGACGTCTTGCTCCCCCAGCCTCCCTAGGGTCCCGGACCACTCGGGGGACCATGCCACCTTCGTCGCTTCGGGGTCCTGGACCACCTAGGGGATTGCGCCACCTTCGTTGCTTCGGGGAACTCTAACCGGTAGATCCGACGTCTCGCTCCTCCCGGACCACCTGGGGACCGCGCTGCCTTCGCGATTTCGGGGCTCTCTACCCGACCGACCCGGCGTCTCGCTCCCCCGACCATCCTGGGGTCCTAGACCACCCCGGGGACCACGCCACCTCCGTCGCTTCGGGGCGCACCGCCCAGCCGACCCAGCGTCTCGCTCCCCCTAGCCACCCCGGGGTCCTGGACCACCTAGGGGACCGCGCTACCTTTGTCGCTTTGGGGTGCTCTGCTCGGCCAAAGTTGACGTCAAGCCTGGGGTCTCCAACCTGTCTTCCTCAGCCGTCTGCCCACCAAAAATTCCCCCAAATCTCTTCCTTAGCTTCCCACGAGGCTCTCTAGTCTCAAGTTCCCATTCGCCCAGGCCACCTTGGGGATCTCTCGCTGCACCCCCAAGAAGTAAGAACTCCCACCATACCTTCCCGCCTCCATGGGAACCTCTTGCTCCATTTCCCCAGGCCGCCTCTAAGCCACACACCTACCGGCCATCCTAGGGTCCTGGACCGCCCAGGGCCACACCGCCTTCGCCCGGAGACACTTCTTCCCCTGGATGACCTGGGATCCTGCTCTTTTCGACCACCCCAGGGTCCCAGGCCACCTGACCGAAGCCGCGTCTCTACCAGGGGTCTCCAAGTCGCCGACTTCTCCCCGGGGCCTTCATCGTTGTCCAGACAACAAAGTTGCTACACCTTCCGGGATCCCGTGCCATGGCCAGCAAGGATGTTTCACTGGCTATGGGGGATTCCCGAGGAGGCGGTGACCCCCTCGTCTGGGCCCGAGTGCGTGCTTCCCATCCCCTGGTGCCAGGTGGGCATGCCTCTAGGCGCAGGCCTGAGTACGCCGTTACTAGCTCAGGGGCGCGTCACCACGCAGGACATCATGCTGGTGAAGCCCATGCTCGACTTCTTGGGTGATGTTGTCTCACGTGCGATGCTGCTGATCTCGACTTGGCCTTGGAGGATGACCCTTTGACTAAGAGACAGGCGTTCGCTTCGGTGGAGTACGACCTCATGAATGTACCCGAGTCGATTGCTTGGCTTGCTTGGTATAACCCCTAACCTTCTATTTCCTATTGTAGAGCCTCATCATTGTGCCAACGATGGTCATCGTGCAGAACGAGATCCTGATGGAGCACAAGAGAGTTGCGCGAGAGGCCGAGGGTCGAGTAGCTACTATGGAGCATGACTTGGAGACAGCCCGCACTACCATCACTGAGTTGACCCGCATTGCTAAGCAGGAATCTTACATGGAGCATCTCTACCATGGCATGTCCCAGCTCACTGATGAGCGGGACAAGGTGGCTACCATCGTTGTCCCTGCCTCCGAGATGATCCTGGGTCTCGCCCGGGACTTGGGTGTCTCTGCGGAGCTTCCTCCTGGTTCCCCTGTGGTCATCATAGAGACTTGGCTCACCTGGCTGAGCGCGACCGATGAGGCGATGAGAGCATCAGTGCTAGGCTTCCAGCGGGCATGTGTGAAGGCCGCTGTTGAGGTCCTCCCCACCTCCCTTCGGCTGGTGGGCTGCCAGCACTTCACGTCTTTCGGGGCATACACGTATGAGGCGCCGAGCTTCACCAACTTGGAGGGAGGCTGAAAGGCCATTGCTGACCACGTCCGCTCCTTTTTCATGAGAGTTTGGGACTCGCATAGGTTGAGCTACTTCGACGGGCTCATCCGCCATGCTCATGCTCGCTCGGCCAAGGGAAGCTCCTCCGGGGCATGGGAGGGAGGCCTCGAGGGACCGGGTCCATCCCAAGTGTGAGAGGCGGCGCCAGCTTGCCAGTGTTCTCTTTTTTGCTTAACTTTGTTTCGTACCTCAGGTCACCTGACTACCGTGCCACAACTGGTGCTTGATGTAACGCCTTGTACTTAGGGACCCGACCTCTTTTCTAGCCATGATGCCATTTATGAAATAGTGTCCTTTTGTTTTGTTTTCCTCTCTTTTTTTGAATGCGATGGTATGATGGAATGTTTACAATGAGTGTTCACCCTTGTAGACAATGATGTGGTGAACCAAGTCCGTTGCCGGTCGTTCGGGCACTAAACCCTCCCGAGCTGAGTCACTCAAGCACCGGGCCTCGTGAAAAATATCTAAACCACGATGAGGTCTGAGGCCAAAGACATGCCGTGGCACTGGATGTGATCGGGAATAGACCCTCCTAACTCTATGTTAGGATTTTTCCGCACGAGAGGTCTTCAATCACGACGACCTATGTGCTGACTAGTATGACATAGAGCCGGGGCCCTTGAGACTTATTCTCCGACCTATTGTTGCTTGGTTTTCTATAACAATAATTTACGGGGACTATGATTGAAAAAACAGTAGTGAATCCTACAATTTTAGCTCTTGGATCTAGAATAAATGCAAATGCGTATAAGTATAGAATCTCATTCCAATATTTTAAATATTTAGTTTTCATAGCGTATACAACCTCTCATAATACTAGGGTAAAAGATTTTGTAGCATGCGATAAGTTGAGTTCCACCTTACCGGCATGTCCACTGTGAACTTTCGTGGACATACACCCATCGCAATGTAGTGGGTCTTATATACTGTAATTCATTGGTTAGAACTATTTATGAAAAAAATTGCATCACGAAAAGCTTGAAGATATTGTCCAACCTTTTCAAACTACATTTAACTATAAAATTAATAATATAACAAACGCATCGCTAATTTAGCAAGAAGAATTCGACGTATGTACTAAATAAGGGAGTGAGAATATCCATTGCCCTGTAGTTTGCTGCAGCATTGTCTAGGGTAATTGCAAAAAAATTATTTGCAAGACCAAAATCTTCCATGACTTTCATAATATATTATGCTATATTCCCACCCATATGTGCTACGTCAATTAGTTGAAGCTCATGATTCTCTTTTCCAATACATAATCATCATTTATATAATGAGCGACTACACTAAGATAATCATCTCTAGACTGACCACTCTATATGTCTGAGGTCAAGGCCACTGAAAATATATAGGTTCTACAGAGTTCTTTAATTTTATCATGATCATTATTGTAGTATTTAACTAAATCTCTACTTGTTGTCTATCTAGAAACATGAGTAAATCTAGCATTATGAGTAGTTCTAATGTACTTTTCGAAGACATCTGATGTACCAAAATTTAAAGTAAGATCTTGTGAGGCAATTAAATGGGTTAAAGATTCTTTAGCTACGTCGGGATTATAATCCTAGTTACGTACCATACCATCAGGGTGGGCTGTAGCTGCATCTGCTTCATGGCTATGCCTTACTCTTCTTTACATCTTTGGGCATATTTGTGCAAGTGACCGGTTCCACGTGGAAACTTTGTGGACAATTTATGATGACATATTTTACGAATAACAACTCTTAACTTATCTCCGGACGCGTCTCGATTCATATCTTGTCAAAATCTGCCCACACATCTGATGTGCTAGGTCTGAACCTCTTTGCTCTAGTGCTTGCTGATGCAAATGCATTAATATAGCCTGACGATGGTATAACCAGGGTTTGCTTTGCCATTTTGAGGTGGAGGTGAAGGCGAAGACATTTTATTCCCGAAGGATGAAAGCTCTTATGGATCAATTTCGTATTCACTCACAGAAAAATTGTCAAAAATTTTCATGGAGAAATATGAAAGCTTGCAAAATACAAATAGAAAATTACACAATTACCTATTTTTATATCACAATAAATAAAATAAGAACAATATAAGTACGTAAAAATTAATATTGCTACCTCTTTTCTCAATTGTAGGCTGGATTTCAAATTTTCGGAATTTTTTTGCAAAATTATCATAAATTGTATTGAAATTTCACAGGAGAATCAGAGAAGAGATTGCTAGTGAGGGTGTGGTTGAATGAAGAGTGTATGCTGCCTATTTATAGAAAAAATTAAGTTTTTTTTCATATTTTCAAACTCACAAACAGTCACAAAACAACTATCGATTTTCAAAATCGATCATTACTCGTGCTAAACAGGTTGTGTCCACCGTGCCATGCCCACCAAACATGTCTAACGGTCACTTTTTTTTTTGTGCCAAATGAGTCGTGTCTACTAGCCACCATGCTACTTGTGCCTATGGGTCAAGCATGCTGAATGAGATGCCGTGCGGTGCTGGGCTGTACCCGACCCACCACTTTGCGTGCGGTGCTAGCACGACATGCTAGGCTAGAGTGATGACTCAAGCATAGCCCGACCCATCGTGCCATACCGATCCGGCCAGACGTTTCTCATACCGTACCATGTTGTGGGCCGTATCTACTGTAATAAACTGAGGGCTGTATCTACAGTAATAAACTATTTGCACACCACTATTTTACAACAGAGCAGACAGTGAAATCCGAAAAGAAAGGCAATTTCTTTGACCGCTTCGACTCCCCGACCCCGAGTCGTCTCCGCCGGGTCGACACAAACCCCACCCGCCCACCCACCCCGGTACCCTCCTCGTCGTCCTCCGGCCCCGAAGGCAGGGGTCAAATCAGTACGCTATCTTCCTTGCAACCTTCGCAAGAAGGAAGCCAGAACAAAGAGCACCAAGATCGCGGCAAGCCCCCCCATCTTTTCTTGCACCCACCTCGAGTAACCAGCAGAAACCGCCTCTTGTGGTGTCCGGGGAGCCCGGTTCTTGCTTCCGGACCGGACAGGCTGCGATTTTGGCGTGGTCACGAGGTTTCTTGGCTTCCGGAGGGGTTCTTGGTGGCTTGGCTTGGTGCGATGAACAACCACGCTGCCGGCACGAGCAACGGCGGATCCGGGGATGGGGATGGGGGCGCAGCCAGGAGGAACACCAAGATGCCCAAGTGTGAGATCTCTCGTCGAATCTTGATGTTTCTTGGTGGTTCTTCTCTTTTTGGTCTTGTTGCTAAGGATGAATGAGATGTAGTGTTCTTGATGGTGTTAATTTGGTTAGCTTGGGGTCTCGAGATGCTAGCTGCGGAAAAGGTTTTTAGTTGCTATACTTCCCTTATTAAGCTACGGAGCTTAACCTAGTGATTATACCTAGTTTAATCTAGAAAAGCTTCAATCTACTCGGTACATGATGGTATTATTTGCTTGTGTTTGTGTATGAGCAACGGGATGAACCTTTGAGATTGAAATGCTGATTTAGAGGAATTGCTAACCTTGTGGTGTGACTTAGGTTTCTGGTTGTGAGCCAATTCTTACTCCTAAATTCTTATGCGCAGATTCCAAGTTCACGCAGCAGGAGCTGCCGGCTTGTAAGCCAATCCTTACACCAAAATGGGTAAGCTTACTGGTTCTAGAAATTATGATGCTACTGCTTCTAGAGGATAAAAGGCGCATGTTGGAGCAGCTCACAGATGCTTTGGATTGTGTTGTGTAGGTTGTCTCAGTGTTTTTCCTTGTTGGCGTCATCTTTGTCCCTGTTGGCGTCGTTTCACTGCTAGCTGCACGAGATGTACGCTGCTTATCTTTTACACCTTATATTAAGGTAGACGTTGTGGTAGTTTCTGTTTTGATTTATGCTGAATGATTGCAGGTTGTTGAGATTATTGATCGGTACGATGAGGCATGTGTGCCAGTTAACATGACTGATAACAAGCTTGGCTACATCCAGAACTCGAGCATCTCCAAAGAGTGCACAAGGACTCTCACGGTAATAAGCTTGGTTTCCTGGGGATTGACTTGTAATTTAAAGGATAAGGGTATATAAGGAACAACAGTGCAATAAATAGATTTGTGACAGATTATTTGGAGTGTGTAACATGTTTATAAATTTCCAACGAGCATGCAGCTACAAGCCAACATCTTCTATCACAGTTTCTTGGCTGAAAAATGAACTGAATGTTTGTCTCCAGGTTACCAAGGATATGAATCAGCCAATTTTTGTGTATTACCAACTTGATAATTTCTACCAGAATCATAGGAGGTATGATCCTATTTGAGGTTTTCAGGCAATCACTTAAATATTTTAGCCTTCCGCACAATTTGTTAGTTATTCAGTTTCCTGTTTCTTTGCAAATTGCAAATGTATATGATGCAATTAAAATTGGAAAAGCATAATCTGTAACTAATTGATCAATGAGTTGGCTACCATATGCTAAGAAAAGCATGTATTGGAGACTTAGCAAGTTAGCATGTATAACCCTAAACAAATTCAGGTATGTGAAGAGCCGAAATGATTATCAGCTAAGAGATGCTAAGAAGGCTAATCAGGCATCTGCTTGTGAACCTGAGAAGACCACGGCAGATGGAAAACCAATTGTTCCTTGTGGTCTGATTGCTTGGAGCTTGTTCAATGACACATATAGCTTCACTCGTGGTAATGAGAACTTGACGGTAGACAAGAAGGATATCTCCTGGAAGAGTGATAGGGAGCACAAATTTGGCAAAACGTCTATCAAGCAACTTCCAGAATGGCACACTCAAAGGTGGAGGAATGCTTGACCCAAAGATCCCGGTAGGTGAATTTTGATCTTTATTATCACATTGTTGCGTATATGTGTAGGGAGTGTGGGAGACAACGATTCATTTAGTATATACCCTCAACATCTTAATTTTCTGCCAATATGACCTATGTTTCTTTTGAGTTCTTAATTCACATAGATAAAGAAAGCTCTGTGGGTATGGAATATCTGTAGGAGTTATTCATGTTAGTTGGCATTTTATGTGACAGTTGAGCGAGCAAGAGGACCTTATAGTTTGGATGCGGACCGCAGCACTTCCTACATTCAGAAAGTTGTATGGGAGGATATACATTGATCTCAAGGAGAATGATACCATAACAGTGAGCCTGAGCAACAACTACAATACATATAGCTTTGGTGGCAAGAAAAAGTTGGTCCTTTCCACTGCAACCTGGCTTGGAGGGAAGAATGATTTTCTTGGCTTTGCGTACTTAATAGTCGGTGGGCTCTGCTTTTTCTTGGCATTTGCATTCACCTTGCTATACATGATCAAACCAAGGTTAGTAACTTTTGAGCTCATACCACTGCAATTAAATGAAAATTTGCTATGTACTTGGTATGTTTGTAAGCCATGCGTGTTACATGCAATTAACATTCTAGATTTAGTTTTAAGTTCCCTGTGTATAATTGTAGATGCTTATGCTATCTAATGCTATATTCTGATAGAGTTAATCTGGTTGTCTTCATGTCTGGTCGAGTTCACGACCAGAGTATGTCTACGGCCACGGCAGTCTTTACGACCAGTGTTTATGTTTGAGTACTATAGTAGTCGTAAGTCAAGTAGCAGTCGGAGAAGGATACTGTAGCAGTCATAGTTGTAAAAATACTGTAGCAGTCGTAGTCGTAAAAGGTCAGGATACAGAGTTCGTATAGGATTCAGAGTGATTGTAAAGGAAAGTCAAGGCGTGTCCGTGTAGGACTCAATGTGTGATGCCGTGTTGGTTACAGAGTCTTGTATGTTACTTCTCTATATCAAAAAGACAAAAAGGACACAGACGTATCGCGTCGCCAAAGATCTAAGTTTACTCATGTTTGCGTGCGTGATCTCAAAGTTCAAGTTCATCGCTCGTTTAGATCCTGGGCAAACTCCCAACAATTGGTATCAGGGTCTAAGGGGACAAAGCAATCGCCGGCAACGTTGGTGATCCGTCGAAGTTAGGAGTGCTCGTCAAAACCATGGGCAACGAGCTTGATCCATCAAAGTCAGGCGTGTTTGTCAAGCTGACGGCAAGAGGCGCCTCGATTCTGATCCAATACTTGATGTTGAGCGAAATGAATTATGGCATATGGGACGTCAAGATGAAGTTAATCTTGCGTTCGCTAGCGGTATGGTCGGCAGTCGAAGATGGAGACGACGATGACGACAAGGATCAAGGTGCGATGGTGGCCATCTCGCAAGCGGTGCCAGATGACGTGATGATGTCGATCACGGAGGAGACGGCGAAAGAAGCATGGAACGCACTCAGGGAGATGCGAATAGGCGAAGATCGCGTCAAGAAGGCACACACTCAAGTGCTGAAACGAAAATTGAGCAAGTTGCAGATGGGGGACTCGGAGACGATCACCGAGTACTCCATGAAACTCACCACACTGGTGGGTGAGATCTGTTCGCTCGGCACAAAGTTGGAAGAGAGTGGTGTCGTCGAAAAACTGTTCAGTTCGGTTCCAGATCGCTTCCGCCAAATTATCGGAACAATCGAATAGTTCGGCGATGTCACACCAATGTCGCTCTTGGAGGCGATCGGTCGCCTCAGAACCTACAAGGAAGGACTAAAGGGTCGATGACACTCGAAGGACGGGAGTGGCAAACTTCTCCTTACCCAGAACAAGTGGGAAGCAGAATGGCCAATTTCGTAGCGAAGCAGAATGATGAAGATCCTCAACTGTTGATGGTCAAAGCATGTGAACTCGTTTATACAGTTCCGACGCCTGAAGAGGAGGTATTCCTACACAAATACAAGGTTGTGCAGAAGCTTAGCGGCACCCAAAACAAGGCCTGGTACCTTGATACAGGTGCAAATAATCACATGACCGGCTGCAAGGAGAAGTTTCCTGAAATTGACACGGCCATAAAAGATTCGATCAAATTTGGTGATGGTTCGGCTGTGGACATACAAGGAAAGGGCTTGGTACTGTTGAAATGTTCTACGTGTGAACATCGTATCCTCATGAATGTTTACTACATCCCAAAGCTGACAAGCAATATAATCAGCCTCGGTCAGCTAGACGAGAATGGCTGGAAGTTGTGGTTGGAGGAGTGATGTCGATCTTAGACATAACTCGCAGATTATTGGCCAAAGTGAGCACAGATCAAGAAATCGGATGTATGTGTTGCACATCAATCTGGCCCTCTCGGAGTCTCCTTCCAAGAAGCACAGAAAAAGCGTGGTGATGGCACGCCAAGTACGGGTATGTGAACTTTCATGCTCTGAAGGAACTGGCTCACAAGATGGTGCATGGGATGCCTATAATCGAGCACGTGGATCGTATTTGTGATGGTTGTCTAGTTAGCAAGCAACATCGGAACTCGTTTTCGACCAACATCTATACCGAGCAGATATGCCCCTCGAGTTGTGGCATGGTGACATCTGCAGGCCAATCACATCGACCACGAATGGAAGAAATTGTTACTTGCTGTTGGTAGATGACTGCACAAGGTTTATGTGGCTGGCTTTACTCCGAAGCAAAGATGAATCTTTCGAGGCATTCAAGAGGATCAAGGCTGCAGCCGAGATGGAGAAAAATCTAAGGCTGAAAGCTCTACGCACCGACCGTGGTGGCGAGTTTACCTCGAGCGAGTTCATGGGCTACTGTGAGCTGTTGGGAATTAGGCGTTATCTGACAACGCGTTATTCTCCCCAAAGAACGGTGTGGTCGAAAGAAGGAACTAGACGGTGGTCGGTATGGTGAGGAGTCTGTTGAAGAGCATGGGAGTCCCAGGCGAATTTTGGGGAGAAGCCGTATCAACTGTCGTTTATCTCCTAAATCGGGCACCAACGAAGAGCGTGATCAACAAAACTCCGTATGAAGTCTACTACGACCGCAAGCCAAGTGTTGGTCATCTCCGCACTTTCGGGTGCGTTGCACACGTGAAGATGACCACGCTACACCTCTCCAAACTAGCAGATCAAAGCAAGCCAATGGTACTCATTGGGTATGATCCGAGGACAAAAGGTTATCGGATGTTTGATCCGGAGACACGACGAGTTGTGGTGACTCGTGATGCAGTGTTTGGGGAGGAGATGAAGTGGGAGTGGAGCAGAGATCCCTCGACAGAGGTACGACCGATTGAAGACATCTTCACGGTACCTCACTCTCCTAACACTGATGCAGGTCCTGATGATCACGTGGGGGCAACCGATACACGAACCACGAAGGGCGTAGTCGGAGGACCCGGCCACGACGAGGTTGTAGGTCCTAACGACCACGTGATGGCTTTCGATACTCCGACCACGGAGGACGTAGTCGGAGGACACGACCATGAAGCGGTAACTCCAGGCACACCACACACTCCTGTAGCAATCATGAGAGTGCCAGTCTCACCAGGAGCCCCGCTACGGATGGATCTCGGCGAGAGCTCAACTGAAGGACCACGAGGGGAGCATGACATCAAAAGTCTATGATGCCACATCTCCGATAGAGCCGGAAGATTCAGGGTTCTGCTTACTCGGAGGAGCCTGCGAACTTTGAAGAAGCCAAGACGAAGCTATGGAGATGTCCTCTATCCAAGAGAATGGAACATGGGAGCTTGTTCCATTGTCAGACAACTGTAGACTGATCGGATTGAAGTTTGTCTGTAAGTTAAAGGACACTCAAGGTGTGATTGTAAAGCACAAGGCAACGCTAGTTGCGAAGGGGTGCGTTCAACGACAAGGAGTTGATTTCGACGAAGTCTTTGCCCCTGTTGTGAGGCTAGAGACGGTGTGACTGCTTATTGCGATCGCGACGCATGAAGGATGGGAGGTTCATCATATGGATGTGAAATCAGCCTTCCTCAACGGCGACCTAGAAGTCTATGTTGTGCAATCTTCAGGATTTGAGAAGAAAGGGGAAGAACACCTGGTATTAACATTGCATAAAGCTCTGTATGGTCTACGTCAAGCCCCAATAGCTTGAAATTCGAAGCTAGACAAGTCCTTGGTGGCACTCGGATTTGAAAGATGCCCGTTAGAGAATGCAATGTACAATCGAAGCTAAGGAAAAGTGAGTTTGTTGGTTGGAGTTTATGTGGATGATTTGATCATCACTGGAGAGAGTATCGTGGAGATTAATAGCTTCAAAAGCCAGATGAAGAAGTTGTTTAGCATGAGCGACCTCGAGTTACTTAGCTACTACTTGGGCATTATAGTACATCAGAGCTCTGGGAAGATCACTCTCAGCTAGTTCGCATATACAATAAAGGTGTTGGACAAATGCGGCATGAAAGATTGTAATCTAGTGTAAATTTCGATGGAACACCACCTGAAGTTGGGCAAGAGCAACACAAACCCTCCTGTGGACAAGAGCATGTACCGAAGCATAGTCAGTAGCTTGAGATACTTGCTACACACACGACCGGACTTAGCGTTCTCAGTTGGCATGGTGAGCAGGTACATGGAGAAGCCGACTACGAAGCATATGGCTGCTGTAAAGCACATATTGAGGTATGTGAGAGGAACTTTGAGTTACGGGTGTGTCTATGAGAAGAAGGAAGAAGGTTTGGGGCTGATCGGTTACTCTGATAGTGACCTGGCCGGTGATATTGATGATCGAAAAAGCGCTTCAGGCATGTCATTTTTCCTTGGGTCGAACCCAATCAGTTGGTGTTCATAGAAGCAGAAAGTGGTCGCTTTATCCTCGTGTGAAGCTGAGTACATTGCAGCTTGTGCGACAGCATGTCAAGGGGTATGGCTGGGATGATTGTTGGTTGACATGTTAGAGACAAAAGTTGAGAAGGTAACCTTGAAGATCGATAATCAGTCTGCAATTGCATTGTGCAAGAACCCAGTCTACCATGAGAGAAGCAAACACATCACACATGGTACCATTACATTAGAGAATGTGTGGAATCAGGGAAGATAGAGGTGCAGCATGTTTGCACGAAAGATCAACTCGCTGATATCCTGACCAAGTCACTTGTATAGTTGGATGATTGAAGTTAATGGAAATATGGGAGAAAATCGGTGTGCAGAACATCGACGGAAGACAACAAGCTTAAGGAGGATATTGATAGAGTTAATCTAGTTGTCTTTAGGTTTGGTCAAGTCCACGACCAAAGTATGTCTATGACCACGGCAGTTTTTACGACCAGTATTTATGTTCGAGTACTATAACAGTCGTAAGTCAGGTAGCAGTCGGAGAAGGATATTGTAGTAGTTGTAGTCGTAAAAGTATTGTAGCAGTCGTAGTCATTACAGGTCAGGATACAGGGTCACGCAAAGGACTAGAACCAGGCAACCAGTTGTCCCCATTTACTTTGATCTTTTACACTACTAGTTGGTTTACCCTGGTATTATGCTACGAGTATGCGGCATCCCTATTCACCTCATACTTGATTCATACATATCCTGAGTCCTGACATGATCAAGCGTTTTTGGTCACAAGAGCGGTCTTTGTAGAACTTTTCACACAACCACCACATTCTGTCTGATGAAATAACAAGTATTCCCTTTTGTTGACCAATCTGAATGAATGTCATTTTAACGTACTAATTTATGGCCTTCTGCAGGAAATTGGGAAATCACAACTGCCTGTCTTGGAACCGACACCCTGCTGGCCGCTAAGATGTTCTGGAACTCCAAACAGCATAAAATGGCTCAAGTACTTGAAATGTATCGTGTACTAAATGATATATCTAAGATTGCAAGTAGGTGTAAGCAGGTCTTTGGTTCGGCCTAGACCTTCATGTACATTTTAGCAAAAGAGAAGAAACTACGCTGTTTTGTTTCTTTGTTTCTTTTATTTTTTAGAGTGCATGTAGCAGTGATGAAGGTAATACCTACTGATTGTCCAATTGCATGTTTCGTGATATGAAATTATGAATACTCAAACGGTTTCCTGTGTAATATTTCATTTTCCCTATCAGAGAGCATGCTTCGGCAACCAAATGTCTTCTGATAACCCTGTGAGATCAGATAGATACGGTATATTCACTGTAAACTTCTGCTGTGCAAATTGATAAGCCTCTTTCGGGGTAACAATCAAGTGCTATGCAAATTGATAAGCAGCTCTTCATTAGCTACATTGATGCAATTTTCAGCAGATTTGTATGTAAACTTATGCTGATAACTAGTTCATCTTGGAGGTACAAGCCGCAAAACCATAATGCCCTTCAACCTCACATGAGATGCATATGCCTAGTCCATGTCATGTTTCTTCTTTGTTGTTTCAGACAGGTGAAGAATGCAAAACAGAACTAGAATTCTTCGTTGAAACTTGATACATGGCACGTCGATTTGCTTGCCATCTTCAGCAATTAGCATCAGCCCCAGAAGCTACTACCTCACTTCATAAAACGATAGACAAGAACCATCACCTATCTCCCTCCCATTTGTACAATACAACGATAAACCGTTTCATTGGCTCCCTCACTTCATAAAAGGAACTCTCTACAGGGGCAAAATTCACATGTCAAGTTTTTCAGACATTCTGCTCAGCTGCTACTGGTTCCTCCTGATTCTTGCTGAGCCACTCCCGAGCAGCAACCAGGTCGGGGAACACTGGTGCGCCAGACTGCCTCCAGCTCTCAGCATCAGCGGTCTTGAATCGGTCCAGAAGCAGTGCATGCATCCCAACGCTGCGCGCAGGGATGCAGTCCTTGCGCATGCTGTCACCTATGTGAAGCGCCTCTTCTGGCGCCACATTTCCCGCCATTTCCAGTGCGATCTTGTAGATTCTTGGATCAGGCTTCTCAACACCAACAATGCCTGAGAACACCCCAAAGTCCCATTCCGAGCCCTAATTGCAAAAGCCATGGCATGCATTAGATCGCTGCAGTTACGAATGAAGACAAAACAAATGATTACACAAGCGTGTAACTGTCATGTGTAATGTTATCAAACCTGATTCAATCCTAAAGCAGGCAAGATGACATCTTTGTAACGGTACTCCGCATTGCTGACGATTCCAACCGTGAGTCCCTTCTCCCGCAGCCATCTCAGGAAGGGCTGCGCATCAGGAAACACCGAGTATGGTGCAGAGGAGCCAAAAGCAGAATAAATGCGTTTGAAGACTTTCTCAAATGTTTCATCATCATAATCATAGCCGGCCTGCAGTATATATAGAGCAACCAAACAACCAAGTATCTAAGCCCTGTGCACATGAAAAAAGGCACCACTGTTTCATTAAAAGCTCCATATCTACAAAATGATCTTACCTTCACAAATGAATCCTTAACGCACATCCTCCACCAATCGACATTTGGCATCTTTGCGGCGAATCCAAAGCATGGGTATTGGTTTGCCATCTCTGTGTATGCAAGCTTGAAGCCTTCATGCATACGCTTGTAGTCAGGACATGGCATCCCGGCAGACTTTGCTGCCATACAGTAGTAATCCCCAAGCTGTCCTTTGTAAGCAAGCAGAGTACCAGTCACATCCACAGTGATCAAGCGTAGCTTTGAAAGGAGCGACATGCTTGATGACAATCTGAACTGCAGCTTTGTTAAGTTATCTGTGAACGAAAATTAATAATGAAAATTAGGATGAAACTGCCCTTCTACAGAAGCAGCTAAACAAACGATCAAAAAATATGGCATGCATTTGAGTATCTACAGAAAGACTTCTACATATAGTAGAGCTCATACATAACAAAATGACAGGCATGCAAGGCAACACTACGAGCGGTAGAAACTATCTTTTGCACCCAGAAGTCAAATTTGCACTAACACACCTCTCCCTACCTCCGAATTAATATCCAAGATATTTTTCCCCATCCAACTAATACCCATTGTAATGGTTGTTCCATGAGAAACTAAAAAGGAAGGAGCAACAATAAGAAAATGGTGAGAAACTAAGTCATTAATTAGAATAAGGAAATGAAATGGAAAGGAGACAAACCAACAATAATAATATCACTAAATACAGTAATGGAACATCTAGGACGAACACGCCTACTTACAAACAGAAGCTCAACCTAAATGTAGCACTCCCCACTCCATTAGAAATGACATACTGGAACAATTAGCAGTGAATGCAGAACACAATAATGTTGATCTCAGCTACCAGGCAGAGTGAACAATTATCCCATCTCTATGACTCTATCAAAGCACCTCCAAAACCCCCCCGTTAACCCTAATTCAAGCAACCCTATCGATTAAGATTAACAGCTCCAGTCCATCTAAGCAACCACTGTTGGATCCCCACTCTATAATGAAGACCCCCTTTTTACTTCTCAAGAAAAGCAGGAAGTAAGCTTGGCATCCACCACCTTGCTTCAAAAGAACAGAACAAAAAGGCTCTATATCCCTCACATCCAAGCAAATCTTTAACCAGTGCACCATAAAGGACCACAGAGAAAGCTGACATGCTCCATTACCTCAAGCAAAGGATCAGGGATTATTTGTCCTGTCACCAAGAATACCTACAAGAACAGCACAAGCACAAGATCCGTCAAGGAATCGGCGACGGCCCACCTAGCAAGATCCACCCTTTTTGCACAAGAACACAGCAAGATCCACGAAAATAAAGGAAGAATCCAGATACTACCTCTCGATTCCTGCAGCCCACGCGGTTCCTGATGCTCAACATGCATCAACTACTAGAACTGCGAGCTGAAAATCAATAAAAATTACAGCTTTCTGGGCTGAGATTTGAAGAAACGGAAAGCATCAGGGCCAATGGTGCGGGGCACCAGGGAATCGCGGAAGTTGATTCTTCACGTTTCCCGTTAGCTCCAGGTTTTGGACTTTGGAGGTGGAATTTTGCTCGGTTTTTGGCCTGCTATAAGTACTGGGAGTGGGCAGTGGAAATCTGTGGAATTGGGAAATGGGAATAGAATACCGGCGGTGTTGGTCCACGGTTTTAGTTCATCGGATTTCAAGCGTACCTTGCAGGAAGTGGAGAGGTACATCTCGCCTAAAGAAATGTTTGGAAGGGACAGGTGTGCCATGTCAGCGATAGACCTCCTGCCTTCTGTGTCCATGTCAGCAAAATCAAGCACATCCTGTTTTGGAAGGATTTTTCCTAGCAAAAACACAGGACTTTGCATTCCATAGGATCGGCTACTGCTCACCTAACACACCATCGAATCCCGTACGCTTGCATAGGAGTTTCATGTGAGAGAAACATTCAGTTGGACTGGAGGTTATTTTTCCTGTGCTAGTGAGAGAGATGCAGTCGAAGAGACTAATCTACGCGAAACCTGTCGCGGTTGTGGAATCAGTTCGTATAAAAACCGATTAAATTTCCAAAAGCACAACCCACATTTTTTAGAGGAATACACAGCCCAATTTTTTTTGAGAAACATCCTCCGATTTATATTGATAACTTATGAAAAAAAAGTACACAAGTACTCAATAACCCAATTAGGTGAGTAAAATTAGGACCGGAAACAGATATTTTTTCTCCTCATTAGAATGGGCCGGATGGCCCATGAGCCATGTGTAGATGAGTGATAGCCCATTTAAATATGCCTCACCCCTTCTTGGGCCCAAATAACATGCAGGCCGTGGCCCCAACGACCAAACTGCATGTTGATCAAAATTCGGAACAGCGCACGGCACAAACTTTTAACACGCGCGTCTCTGCACGTGTGTGAGACAGAGGCTTACTGGGGTCTTTGGTGATGAGCATGGCGGCCGTGAAGTCGCATGTCTTGCCGGCGACCTTGGTGGCCGCCGATGGTGTTGAAGGCCGTAGGAGGCGTGCGCCATGAGCGTGTCCGGCAGGTAGCACGGCCCGCCGGGCACCGTCATGTCGCAGTCCGCGCCCGACCCGCACGCGTAGTCCATCGTCGTCTGCACCACCTCTCTCGCCACCGTCGGCAGGAACGCCGGCGACACGCTGATCATTGGCGGGCGGCCCGGCTATGAACGGTGGGCGGTAGGAGGGCTGGCCGGGGCTCACCGGCGTCGGTGGCAATGGGGCCGGTAATTAAGGTAGGCTTGGCCGGGGGAGGGTACACGCAGTAGGGGGCGGCAGGCGACGGCGGCGCCCACTGAGTCGATGGCCCTATCACGTCTTTGTACGGTGGCAATAAGGAGGGCGAGTTCAAAAGGTTTGGGTGCGAGCTCTTGCTCTTGAGGCGCCATTTGCCCAACCTGCATGACTGACATTCGCATAAAAAGAGAGAAAATTAGAGAGAACTATGTATGAACAATACATACATATATGTGCCTGCAAAAAAGAGAGGAGAGTGAGTACAAGAACATGATCAATTATGGATTAATGCATAACTCAAAAAAAGTTATGGATTGATGTGCATTAATGGTAGAGATGCATGGTCATTACCATATTGAATGGACAAGATAAGAGCTAGGAGGATGTAGCACTTCTTGATCATCATTAGCTCCATGATGAGTTTGCCAAGTGATGAGAGCCTAGTACCAAATGCTTGCTATGAGGCATGGGAATGAGATTGAGGGCCTGTTTGGCAACGGCTGCGGTTTATGACTTTTAGCTGAAAATTTTGAATTTTGGCTGTTTATGGTACAGATTACGGAGAGAGAGATATTCACTTATGATTTTGGATGGTACAGATGTTGGACTTTTAACGTATACATCATTTAACTTGTAGACCCGTCTTGAAAAAATACTACTTTTAAAGTTAGGTACTATAGCAAAACCAAAACCGCCAGTTTCAGAGGAAAAAGAACATGCCCTGATATAGTGCCAGAAAAGGGATGTGAGGGAATAGTAGTCAAGCCTCGAGTGGGTAAGTAAAGGGGAGAAGGGTTATGATAACTGGCGTCGATAGGACCGATTATCGGTTAATTTCGGTAGATTTTGGTCCAAAATTTTTAAATCAAATTTTTATTTTTAAAAATGGCAAAAAAATCAGAAAATATTGGAGTTTTTTGGCCCAAAAAATTCAAAGCAAATCGGCGTAAATCGGTATAACTCGGTGTAAATCGGTGCAAATTCAGATTTGACTAAAATATTTGAGACCGGTTTATACTCTAATCGGGTTTAGGGTTTATACTCTAATTTGTTATGTTGTCTCCAAATGTCTCCATCTCAACAGCATGTAAGTAGTAACTAGGTCATAGGAAAAACATGCGTGCACGTAGTTGGAGAGACTCGAACCATATGTCTCGTCAAATCGTAGCGAGTTTACAAAACCTGTGAAACAATCCAGAATTCAAAATGAGCTTGAATTGCACCGATTTTTCAAAAAGTACCATGTACATGTCGAATGAAATTAATTGTATTAGTCTAGCTAGCTAGGGGCCAGGGCCTGTGCTTGTCTTGCTCTGCCAGGTGTGCCGTGAGCCTGTACTTGTACTGTTTCAACGTGCCCTCTTCTTTTTTACTCATGGATTATATCTTATAGTTTTTCTCAACAAGGAAATAATAATTTTTTCGTTATTTTTTTGAAATAACTTATTAAAATAGTTTTTTTCAAAACAATTTATCGATATTTAGTTTATTTATATAAATACTTCCTTAGAGAGAAAGCTATTAACCATAACATAAGACACAGCTAAAAAAACAATCTTAATTAATAGCCCAAAGCCAAATAAATAATAAGAATCCAGCACCCAACCATGTGAGCTTTCTCTGTGGCACTGGCTCTGGCAGACAGCCCAGCTCTGGCCGATCCGGTCAAGAAGTACCTGGATTTATACCCCTGGGACCTGGTGATCCAGACATGCTACAGTACTAAACTGATGTCCATTCCCCTTAAGAGGTTCCTCCATTCCAGTGGACATTGCCAAATATAGTTCGACTGTACATGCATTTACCTCTTCACATTTTTCATTTCAGAAATTGGTATATGTTATAAATACATGCTGGTTCTTTTTGGCTTTATCTTTAACTTATCACTTCCTACTACAGTATTTTAAATAGTGTGTCTTTTTAAGACAAGATCTACAAGTATATTGTAGTAGATATTGTACTGAGTTCAGCTATATTGCCCAAAATCGCATGCGACTATTTCTTTCTGCATATTATCTCTTGTGAACAGCCAGAATTCAAAAACCATGCATAATCCAAAAGCCAAAGCCACAGCTTAAAACAACTCACCCTGATATACCTAAATCAACATATTTGATTCTTGCAAATTTATTACTCCATCCGGTGCAAAAAGATTGTTGTTTTTGTATGCCATTGATCTGATAGTGATTCTATTAATTTGGCAAGGTATATATGTTTGTTTGGATGTGCCTTGCCTGAATTTAATTGGGTACGTGCCCTTTATTTCTGAATGATTGTTTTGCAAATTTTATAATACATATATATAGTTGAAACAATATTTCATTGTCCTTCGTAGAAAACAAGAAATTTTCCAAGGTTCCGAAGCGTATATACAAACTCCTGTTCTTAGGGGGTATATATATCTTTTAAGGGGTGGGACTAGGTATATATATCCTGTCTCCAATTAGATAAAAAGTAAATTCTAGAATTAGCACAAAATAACAATCTGGTCATAAATTTTGAGCAAAGGATCTGCATAAACCTGATTCATTGTGGGCTCTTACTTCGTCAAGTTGGTTTTAGTTGCACTAAAAGTATTCAGAATATAACACGCACTCACATCTCTTTGCTCTATCAATATTCAATAAATGTTCGAGAAAAAAATGCATTCCCAAATATTGGAATTATCTAAAGTAGATTCAGATTAAACAAATAAAACGCGCTAGATGATCTCCTTCTCGCATAATCACATAATTAATGTTGTATATGGCTATATGCATGCATGTGATCATGGAACTATCTAATTCTCAAACATACATAAATTATGAAATACCACACTTACTACTAGCTGCTAAGAAACATCCATGCATGACACATCACTACTAAACCAGTTACCACGCTAGCTAAGACACACCCATGACACACATCACGACTTAGCTCATGCATGAGTGCATGCACTAACCATCATAAGAAGCCATGCATAAGCCACATATGCAAGCTAGCACCTAACCATGCATGCCATGCAAGACGACCGGCACTGTGGCGTCGAGGAGGCCAATGGCCGGCGTCGCCAGGCGGGGCTCGTACGCGAGCACCCGAAACCCTGCCCCACCAACCCCACCTCCGCCGTGCCCGACGTACGGGCACGGCGGCGCCCACCGCCACTCGTCGCGGCGCGAGTCGAACACGAGCACGTTCGCGGGCGCCGGGGCCGCCGGCCCCGGGGCGCGAGCACGACGAAGTCGCCGTGCGCGGCGCACTCAAACCCGCGTCCGCCCTCGACCGCGGCAAACTGCTCGTGCACCTCGGGCGGCATCCGGGCCACCTCGGTCCACGAGCCGCTGCCTCTGCCGCCGCCAGCTCCTCCGAGCCCGTCGCGCAGCGTCCACACGCGCACGCTCCGTGGCACGCTGAGACGGCTCTTCTCTACGGTCGCGACTAGCCCCACCCTCGCCGCGTTATCCGTCCCGCCACTGAGCTCCACAAGCGCCGGCGACCGCAGGAATCGCCTCATCGGCGGATGCACCTTGCTCCAGACGTTGGCCGCCACATCAAACACAAGAACCTCAAACGGCGACAAGCTTAAGCAGTAGAACCTGCAACGACAACGATAAGCTAGCCATACTCAACAAATTGCATGTACTGATTATGTACAAGCATCTCTGCATATATACGCATGTGCGAGCGTACCTTCCGAAGGCGAAGGCCATGCCGGCGCGGGGGTCGAGTGAGGAGAGGCGGGGGAGGAGGGAGCTGGGGGCCCAGAAGCCTGAGGGGGGGACGGAGGCGGCGGCGTCGGCGATGAAGGTGTCGGCGGAGATGTTCTTGACGGCAAAGGGGGACACAAGGTCATCGCCAGCCACGACGACGATAATGGAGGTGGGGCCAGCAGCGACGCCGACGGTGGGGGAGAGGCGCGCGGTGGGGCATAACGGCAGCGCCGCGAGGAGGCGCGTGATGGGGTTGGCGAGGAGCAGCATCTTGTGGCCGGACGCGTCGGACAGGAACGCTAGCAGGCCGGCGGACGCGGCCGCTGGGGAGAAGCCCTGTGGCACCGGGAGCGGGAGGGGGAGGCTGGACCAGGAGGGGGCCTGCACGGTGGGGTCGAGGAGGAGGAGGTGGCCGGCGGAGGGGATCACGAAGGCGAAGAAGGGGAGGTGCGGGGAGAGGAGGAGGTGGGAGTGGAGGAACGGGGAAGAGAAGAGGAGGTGGTAGAAGCGGCGGCAGGCAACGCGGATGCGGAGGAAGGACGGCGTCGGGAGGCACGCCAGCACGCGGTCCACCAGCGGCTGCGGCAGCCGGCGCCACACGCGCGGGTCCATGTCCACCGCCGCCTCCAAGGACGACGAGGAGTGGCCGGCCGGCAGAGGCAGCGGCAGGCGGTGAGGGTTCAGCATCCTCGACGCTCTAGCACTGGGAGAGTGGAAGCTGGGGAGTGTGTGAGAGAGAGAGCTACAACTTTGCAGGTGTCAAGAGTGAAGTGGCTAGAAAGAGCGAACAAGAGGGCAAATAATACGGTTCGGATATGGTTGAGATACAATCTAAGCAAACAACAATTAATGGACCGATCGATCGATCGACCGTGTCCATTCTCCTCTAATTTCGGTGGAAAAACTTGGGAGTAATGCCGTCACTTGTTGTTGTCTGGATTGGTAGCTAGCTAGGCCGGTTTTGCTTTGTCCTAGCCAGGGTTTACCATTTCATCGAGAATGGAGTGAAATTTCAGAAATCTCGCTCCTTTCGGTACCCTCCGAAATAAGTTTGACCATATTCGAAATTTGTTCAAATTTCATCCAAAATTTAGTTAAATTTCATCAAAATTTCAGTGATATTTAAAATTTTCGTCCGAATTTTCAAACGAAATGAATGAAATTTTGGAAATTCGTTCATCTCAGTGACCTCCGAAAGTTTTTTCAAACCGAAGCATTTAACCTTGATCCTAGCTCTCTGTTATTCTATGCACGCATGCGTTGTGCAATGTTGGGAGGGCTGACTATACTATCGATGAGGCATAGACACTGGTTAATCAGGTGTTGCTGAAATCATGAAATGGATACAAGAGCAGAAAAACTGTTTAGGGGCTGTGTGGATACAAAATATTTTTTGAGTTTCGAAGGAATATACCATGGTTTCCAGAAATATCATAGTATTAAATTAAATACAACGAGATGTTTGGGAAAAAAATATTGTAGTTTTATAAACTGGTATTACAAATACCGTAGTTTTTTTTATAGTTTTTAAAAATCCACTCTTGACCTCTTTTTTTCTGAACCGAAGTCAAGAGCTAGCTTCTCAGAGCTGTGTTGTATACGTACGTCTCTTAACGCATCTACTAGTATTTTCTTACTCTTCTTGTCAATCCTGGTAACTAGCGAATCAGTGACGAAGAACTCTCTCGTATGACAACCAGAAATTAAACGTAAGTCTATTTGCTTTGCATATTAATTAGAGCCTAAACTCGGTATCTTGTATTCCGTTTTTTTACCAGAATGCTAGCCATCTGGTATCTTGCAAGTACTATCACATACAGCTTAATTGAAGTTTCTAACTTTTTACGTTTGGTGCCTAGCTATTTTGGAACGTTCATATAAATTAGTGCTTTTGGAAAACCATAAAAATTGGTGTTGAATAGTCCACGCTGCACTCGAAATATACGTCCAAAAGTAGCTACCATGCATGTTTATACATTGTTTAAAATGCTCATATAACGTCGAACAATCTATTTCAAGCCAAATACTGTATTAAATACTGCAGTTACCAAACATGTCATGGTTTTTCTCAATACTGTGAAAAACTATGGTATTCATAAACTGTGATATTTTATGCTACATACATTTAAAATTATGGTATTCTAATACTGTAACATCCTATCAGATCCGGATTTTGTCAATTCAGAATCCTTTGTAATTCTATCGTACTATTCCCTAGATCAATAGATAGTACCCACAGACACATTACTATATATCAAATACATATCTTGCGGAAGCGTAAATATAATGGTGGACTTACACATGGACCGATCATACCAAAATCATTAAAAGACAACAGCAGAAACGAAAAATTCATATTAGTGGGACTCTTAGGACACGCCCACAGGCAGCAAACTGGGATCCGCGACCTAGTTCTTGGCTTCACCGTCTTCAAGCTCTATTGACTCCGTTAGATAACCGTAGGGCTTGACTTTCCCCTTCTTACTTAATGAATAATAGTAATTGAGTAAGAATGAGTACAAAGGTGCTCAGCAAGTCACCATGTAGAATATAATAGTAATAGATGCATGGCTACCAAATGAAGGCTTGATGTTCTTTTATTTGTGAAAACACCAATATTTAGAGATACCATTATAGGAATTTCTTGAGAGCTAGCATTTTTTACTAAACTAGGTTTTTAAAGATTGTAAGAGTGTGAATAATAATAGTAGTGCAGATTCCATCCACCTGTTACAGAGCATGGTTCCATTCACCATATGCTAATTTTGTTACCAGGGTTACATCCACCCATGAATATCACCAGGTTACATCCATCCAGTGCAATCCAAATCCAGGGTTACATCTACACGATGTGTTTTATCTCACCTACAAAGTTTTAGAAATAGACACTAATTCGAGTAAGTTCTTATGCCCACCCATGACCATGGGCACAACTGTCCAAATAGTTTATACTCTGCAGAGGTTGTATACTTTACCTACAAGAGACAATCGACTTGATGTGTTTCACATGTTTCCTTAGACTTGCGAATCAATAAGATCACCACAAACTTACCAATGCATCTCCCTGGTAAGACTACACCTGTTAAGGTTTTCACCATTGTAGGGTTATATCCACCCGCTCCAGTGGCCCCCTCTTACGCCACACGGAGACTTAAACTAGCACTCATCCTGTGTTCTACCAAATGGCACAACTCACACAGGGTCCATGCAAATTAGTTGGTCAAGTCGTATCTATTATAGACTTATGGTTGTACTATTTTACATTAGGAAGTCATCACCAGATTCAGTCGTTAGAGATATCTGGGTGGTACCACCATAAACCACACATTCTCATGCTACATCTGCACCAACATCTCTTACCACCCGCCCAGATATGTAAGACATGATTTAAGGGGGTTTGAGAAGTATAATATTAAATTATCCAACATACCAACTATTTTCCTGTAATAACTGCCCAAAACTAGTTTCATGATTAAAATGATGATTAGGGCAATTTAATACCCCGGGTATCTAAGCAAGAATAAGCATGACGTTTAGATACAACCTATAACTAGTAAAGTTACCATTATAATTTTAGGGTGACAAGGAATTAAGTGTTCAATTTGTTGGAGGGGTGAGGTACAGTAATACAAAAATGATAGGTATTTATCTATAACCTTAAATTTTAATATAACTTGCATATCAAATAGAAGCATGAAATTTGATAATTTAAATGAATATAATTAGCATAAATGTAGGCTCAACATGATCAAAGTATTGACTTACCTGGCTCACAAGTCGGGTGGTCTTAGAAGTCTTGTTGCGGCTCGAATTGTGGCTCTTTAGTGTCCTTGTAATCTATTCGGACGAACGTGACTTATCGTACTAATTTTCTTTTCCATGTCATCCTACGATACTTATAACGATAATAACTACTCCATCATTGGTAAAACCTTACTAGATTATGGTTATACTTAGAAATGCCTTGGTGGTGAAATAGAATACAACACAATTATTACCAACTGAAACTTGAGACATGCTAATAGGAGTGGTAACGTGGGTTACCAGTAGAAACAGAAAAATGCTTTACAAATTGGTGAGACTTGGGAAAGTGGTTGGAAGGAGACCATTGTCGTAACGCACGAAATCTGGGTTTATTAGTTTATCTCGTGCCACTCTTTTCTACACCCAAATTTTGCAACCACAAGTTAAGTATGTGATTGATCTGGCCAACTAATTTGCTTAGTTTCGGTGTGGACTCCTACACACATTAGATTGGTAGGAGAATTTTTAGATTTCTATTGTGATTATTCTGGGAGTGACCCACACTGGTCACTGCCCATATATGGGTTTCGTTAAATGTGAAGGGTTGTAGACTCTCTAACAACGATGATCCCTCATTGAAAAAGTTGCCCGTAATGGTTGCGTTCTGGGTGACCTATAACTGTCACTTTCCCAGTGTTGAGGGTCTCACCTCCGGAGTGGGAGAAAACGCTGAGACTAAGCATTGTAAAAGTCTTATTATGATTTTCTTAGTCGTACGCCTATAAAAACGTGTAGTGGCTAATATTATGAGTTAATCATACCTTGTGGATAAAGTTGTACAATCTTTATAGAGTATTAAAAATCTTTTCGAATAGTCATACCCCGGTCATAGGCAAAGTGTGCAAATGCCACACTTGCATAGTTTCATAAAATAATGGTTACTAATTAATGGTAGTTATGGATAAAAGTATGGGAAATGGTTACGGCATCTTGATACGAAAATGAATATGGCGGACAACTATGAAGAGAGTTTGACCTTACAAATTTAATTGAAAGTAGATACTTTTATTTTAGTTAAAAATGGCTAAGTCATAGGTTTGAAAACTAGTTATAGTATGATATTTGATAAATTGGTTTCATACTAAAAAAATATAAGACCTTCTTTTAATTAAGCCTTGCATATAAATATATACACCTACACTTGCATTATGATATAGAGACTTGCTGAGTAATTTTATACTCATAGTTGCTTAATATGTGGATTTAGATGACGGAAGCGATTACCCAGTGTATGGATACATCTATGCCTCAGGCTATGACATTGAAGATGATAGTCAAGACTAGGTTTAGCCCCAATCGATTGCACATGGCAAATCATGGAAGTCCTTTTGGTTTATTTACTTTCAGCTATTTTATGTGAACAAACTCATTTGGTATGTCGACCTGTTCTGTAATACTTGATCGTAAGATTTATTTATGGATGTCTATGTAATATCAAGCAGTCCTTTTTATTTATACGCATGTACGGATGTGATATGTGCCAATGTTATATTGTATTGGCTAGCTTCTGATCCACACATAAGATTCGGATTGCCAAATCCGGATCACTACAATAATCTGCGCACACTTTGGGAATTAAGATCAATCCCATGTCTGTCATTACGAACACAAGAATTATGTCCTGTTGAATCTTCGCAGGAATTGTTCACATGAGCTGCTAGAATTTTGCATGGAAAAATACAGGAATTTTGAGAGAGAACGATATATACAAAGAAAATTTCCCATGAAATCTGAACTTATGTTAGATCCTTCTTCCTAAATTTCTATTAGTTAAGCCATTTCATATGAATTTTGGGGACTCATTCTTCTGTTCTTTGACGGTACGTATAGAAAATTTTCTTTACGATCGATCCCAACACATCAAATTTCATCTGATACCTATTTTTCGAAACCACGACTGTGTGCATCAAGTTCTAGGCTGTTGGACTGTCATAACAAAGGAACGAACTCTCACCACTGGTTAAAACCACGCACGCAAGTCTAATTAGAACACTAGTATGCAATGCATCTCTGCTTGCTTGGTGTGAAGAATTTTTGTCGCGTCCATGGAGGACAACCGGACAAGGAGTAGTACTTGTAGTAGCGGTGCAGGCATACTGGCTTGGGCAGCAGCAGCTAGGGCACTTCGTAGCTGTGGAATGCTAGCAACACGAGTTGACATGAAGTAGCCAACTCGAAGCTTATCACAGGGCATCAGCCTTTCTCGTCAAAGCTGTCGCAGTGAGGGAGAGCGAGAGACGTGTCGCAACAGCAAGAGGCCAAAAGTTGATGGCAATACCATGGCCATGGCCACCTGCCTACTATCACTAAGCATCATCCGATTTGTCTGTTACCATTTCCACTCTCGTGTCGCTGTCCCTCCTCTCGTCTCCCTGCATTTTCGTGCTACTCCATTTCCATTTTTGCACAGTGCCTCTCCATTTCTAAATTTCCAATGCACACGTCTCTGTCCGAGCTCTCAGCTCAAGGCTTAGCTAGCTCCTACTCGCGATCGAACTCGATCGATCGATCGGCGACGGTTCAATCTGTTTGTAAGTTTGACACGATAGCAAGCAAATCGATGGATGGATGGAGGGATGCAGATTCATGGTTGTCAGGTGGGAGTAAAGAAGAGTAGCAATTCAAGGCTCAAGCTAGCTCAAGGAATCAGCGCCATGCATGTCAGCATATCTCATCGGTTATGTCTCGTCGAAAGAACTTGCAACGAGTACTTGTATAAATTATTATCGGAAATGCTATATCACAGTGGAGTGTTATTTTTAGATTTTCAGTCGATTTCCTACCTTACAATTTGTTCCACGATTCGTGCCACGCTCTTCCTCCTCCAGCTCCGGTGACCGGCGAAGCCGAGCATCCTGTGCACGTGAGCTCCACCAGAGCACTCGAACATGAGTGCGAGCGCCACCACCGGCGAAGCCGGCTTGCCGCTGCCGCCGACGAAGGCCCCCTCCGCCGAGCGCCCCTCCGACGAGCGTGTGCTCCGCCGCCGCATTCGATGGATGGAGGTGGAAGGAGGTAGTAGTATTGGAGAGGGCGAGAAGGCATCTGTTGGATTTTGATCCAATGGCTAAGAAATCTGACCGTTTTTGAGAGAAAAAAAATAGCTAGGTGTTATTTAGACACTCCCAGTTATCATTTACTGATGGGAAACTCAATGTTTGATCCGCCGTTTTAGAATTAAAAAACAAGAATGTATGCGATGAACTACGCACTTTAATTTAAAGAAGGACGTGCCAGGTCTGGAAATCACTTATGTCATGTTTGAACGTTAAGAGTTTTGTAGAAATAGCTACGATTCCTTCAAGATTTCTATCAAATTTCTCAGATCAAACAGGGCGTAGGATATAGTTGCCACACATGTATGGTTCTGGAGTTTATTCTTGTTACTTGTAAATGGGGTATATAATGTCGTTCTATTATATAATTGGATGAAACCACGACGAATGATGTTTCCACGTTTCCTTTTGTTTTGCAAACATAACACATGGGAACCATTTCTTGATAGGGTGGTGAAGCTGTACATGTACTATTTCACCCATCAGGGTTCAAATCATGATTCCCACCTTACGCAAGTGCACCTCAGGGTCGACCTCTCTAATTATAGGCATGTGCTTAGAGGGTGCATTCACGTATGTGTGATTAGGGATATAAACGAATTGGATACGATTAAATAGTCGCAAATACGAATACAAATCCACATTTTTAAAATGAATGCGAATTGAATGTCGTAACGAATACGAATTCAAATCGAATATGTACTTAATTTGGTCGAATACGATATCCCCCTCATAACTTCTGTAACAAATCTCGGTAGAATAAATTCCTAGTGGTTTTGCCGGTTTTTCACCGGTTACTAGAACGGTTACCGGTTTCAAACCACCCAAATTTAAATTTTGAATCACAAAATTTGTCCGGGTTTTTCCCGAGTTCCGGAAACGGATCGAATACGAATCAAATAGTCTCGAATATGAATACGAATATGAATGTGAATACGAATATTCTTAAATATGGATATGAATATTCTCGAATACGAATACGAATATTTTTTAATACGAACTTTGCTTACCACATTCGCGTTTTCTCGAATACGAATATTGGTAAAACAGATTATCCGTTATTATTTCC
This sequence comes from Bonia amplexicaulis, assembly GCA_036346245.1. Lineage (NCBI taxonomy): Eukaryota > Viridiplantae > Streptophyta > Magnoliopsida > Poales > Poaceae > Bonia > Bonia amplexicaulis. The sequence goes on along the minus strand of CM070750.1, from coordinate 1,822,529 downwards.
CACCCCCATGTGTGATGGTATGAGTATGTAACACCTGATCCGTTCGTAGTGCAGCCCATGTGACCCATGTGAAGTTGTGATAGTGGGACTAGTCCTACATTAGTTATCTAAAGTGGGTTGTAGTAGAATATAATGCTTGTTGGGTCTAATGTAGCACCTCTATGTCAACCCTTTTATACAAAACAAGAATGAAAGTATAAAGGAGTGCTATGTGTTCGTAGATTCGTCCCGCGATTAGGTTGGACATTGAGTGGATTTTGCTCAAGGTGTTATAGATAAGGGTGGCAACGGGGCGAGGATAGCGGGGGGACTCCTCTACGACCCTTCCCCAATCCCTGCTAGGCCATCCCCGCTCCTCTCCGCCAAGCTTCTGGGGGAAATGCCCCTGTCCCCACCCCGACAGGGATCTGAGCACCATGGGGATCCTCGTGGGTAGGGTAGTAAACGAATCGAGCTCGAGCGAGCTTGGCCTCCTAAGCTTGAGCTTAGTAGAAGATCGAGCCGAGCTCGAGCGAGCCAGAGTTGGGGTCCGAGGCTGGACCTAGGCTCGAGCTCAACTCGAGTAAACTCGACAACAGTCAAAATAATTCAACATGCATTAATTTTCAGCAACAAGAAAAGGTCGAGCTCAAGTTTGGCTCGAGTAAACTCGATAACAGTTAAAACAATTCAACATACACTAATTTTTAACAATAAGAAAAGCTTAAGATCGACTTGAGTAAGCTCGGTAAGAGTTAACATGCATCAATATTCAAGCTCGAGTTGAAACTCGACAACAGTCAAAATAATTCAACATGCATTAACGGACTAGACGACGAAGATGGAGAGGGGGACTGCGTAGTGATAGGGCGCGCTTCATGACTGCGTGAAGGAGGAGCGCCCCTATGACAGCAGTGTGTATGCGGAGTACATGTGCTGGTACCAGCCTTAGATACGTACCGGGCTCGTACGTGTCGTTGACCAGCCCACAGCACACGTCACCGCACCGACAGACACGTACCCTGCGCACCTCGCGTGGGACGCTAAACACCGCGACCTATCGGCAGCCGGTAATGACCAGGTGCACCGTTTTCCCCCTACTTTTTCTCCTTCAACTACGCACTAACAATCTCTCCTGTGTATTCACAGTCCCCGGAATCCCTATGTGGTTACCGCAAATGGATCGAACTTGAGATCCACCCAGAAGACAAGTGGGCCCTTAACTTTGCGGAGTGGAATGTCACAAGGTTCTCCAAGATCCGAGAGGAGGAGCGCCGTAAGGACGAGCAAACCGAGCGTATACAACGGGAGATAAAAGTTCATCTCGAGGCGTGCGCGCGTAGGGAGCACGAGGCTCGCGAGAGGGAGCGCAAGAAAAAAGGAAAATGGCGACCAAGGCAAAAGAGGCCGCCAATGAGTTCAACGTCGAGCTCGCAAGGAAGGGAAAATGGTCATAGTCCACGCAGTAGGTCGTACGAGCAGTTGGATTGGTTAGTCGTACATGATGCTCTATGTTATGCATGTAATCAAACCCTACACGATATGTTACCTCCAATTGTATTATAAAATCTATTTTAATTCAGATAAGCTTATTTTCTCGTCTTTTCACATTCAATTACTCCCATAGCAATTCATCCAACAATATTAACATACTAGTTTTCCTCTGTGTACGAATTCCTAGTAACATCGCAATATCACTTATCATCGTACCTACCGATCGTTTTAAGTTCAATCGTTCTTAAAAAAATTTCACAAATTTTTTAGCCTACAATAACATACAACAATGATAAACTTTTATTACGAATTCAACAGATTACCTTCTAATCATAATCTACGAAATTCACAAAATCTACAAAATTCACACATTGCAGTCGCCCTGTGGCTGGACGACTGCACTTGCTGTCGCCTAGCCACTGGGCGAGAGGTACCAGTTACTCAACTGTCGAGCGACTGGAACCTGTCGTCCAACGGCTTGTAGAGATCTTTATCGTCGTTTTTCCGTTGGGCGATAAGCTTCAGTCACCGACGGTTAGACGACTAGAGCCTATTTCTATAAAAAAATATTGACGCGGGTATATTTCTGTTATTTCGAATAAAAAATAGATTATTCGTAAAAAAAATACGGAAATTGCCTCTCCTCTGGTTACAGTTGCGAAAAGAAAAGAAAGTAAAACACAACACAACATATACACAACGTGTTTCTAGCTACCTAGATTTCTACCTCAGTTCCGAATAGGACAATACTTCCAATCACCTACGAAATATTGTCATTTTACTTATTAATTTCCTACATATATAGGACAACATAACTAGCTTATCAGTACAACTTCAGTTCTACTATATGCCATAGCTGGCTAGCAGCCTAGCTCCGACGCTGCAACGCTTTGTACGAGAAAATGAGCTTGGCACGTGTTGCCTGCTAGCTCTACGGATCTATCCTCGTCTGTGAGCGAGAGAGGGAGATGCTTCCACACTATTCTCGTACCTTTCCAGATCGACGGATGTCACGATATCTTTTGCTTTGCTTCCTTCCTCTGGCAAGGAGACAAGGAGGAGCCAACCTTTACCTGGTCGCGAAGGAGGGAGAATCTTGGCAGCGTTTTTACTGGTCACACAGCCCTATGATTTGGACCCGTGAAAGTCCTGCGTGCCATGCTGGACAAGGCCTGGGGATACATGCAGAACCTTCGGCGTGGATTTGCCATCCAAATCACGAATATATTACTAAACATCAAATATATATATTACTAAAGCAAAACTAATATAACAGTAGACTAACACATAGACCGCTCAGGTCGAAACCTTTAAAGAGCAACAACGAAAACGGAACAACACACAAATATGACTTTCATAATACACCAACAAGCATTCGACTAGGGTTTGCGATCTAATTTTTGGTCTTGTTATCCTCTAGTCTTGTCAGCGACTTTAGATGATCGCAAGGTTCCATACATCTTTTACAAAGTATAATTCTACCCACCATATGATATTATCATTTGTAGGCTAGCGGCCCGTCAGTTCCGTCCGCGCGGCAGCGTCCAACGTGCGCCCCGTGGATTTGTCGGCGCGATCATAAGGGCTTGAAGGGCGCTTCGCCGGCCCAGCTGCGGCGCGTGCCAACAGGCGGCGTACCCGTCCGTCGCGGACCCATCCACCGACCGCCACGGCCCAATCCGCACACCGCGCTCGGTTAGCAAATCAGCCCAGTCGCTCGGCACAGTTCACACACAACTACAGAAATTCGCGCAATCTTCGCACGGATAAACAGCAGGGGAGGAAGGAAGGGAAACCCACGCGAAGAGAGCTGTTTATTTTTCGCCCAATGGAACAACAGTCTATATATACAATTGTAGGCTACGGACCTACCAAAGAATCTTCACAATTCTGCCACTGCGTTCTGGTCAACGAAGCTGACCAGCGCGAGCCCCGCGGCCCAGACGTCGTCGTCCGGCACGAACTCCTCCGGCGAGTGGCTGACCCCCCCGCGACACCGCACGAACAGCATCCCGATCTGCTAGCAGAAACGAGGATTGTAACAACCATTTACACAAATGCTAAAACGAGACAATTTGCAGCTTACTACATGCGTACGCATCCTACGGACGTACCTTGGTCAGCCTGGCCATCGCCAACGCATCGTGCCCCGCGCCGCTCATTAGCACCGGTGTCTCGCCGGCCGTGTGGCCCGGCATTATCGACAGAGTCGAGCGCGTCGCGTGCTTCAGCTGAGAGTTCAGCTCAGGGTCGCAATGCGTGGCCGCTGCTGAATGCTGGAAATGCAAACTCAACATGATTGTCAATTAACACAGGTGTACAGCTGCAAACATGACAAACCACAGTGAAGTAATTCAATTCCCGCACCTTATGCTCAACAGCACAATCGACCAATCTGTCGTCGCATTTCTGAAGAACAAGCCTTGAAAAGCTCGCGACAATTGTTTCCCTCACTTTGTCGTCCATCGCGCGTATATCCACCGTGAAATTGACCTGTCACAGGACCCCAGGCTTAAGGCGAACAGGCGATTGCAACACCAGGTGGCAAGAGTGAAGAATGCTTGGCAAGGTGTGATGAGCTTACCTGGCCAGGTATGACATTGCTCGCACTAGGCCATGTCTGCAATTCACCGACGGTGCAGACCAGTCCAGCAAGAGACTCCTCCGTGAAGCAACCACATTCCTCGTCGTATGTCAGGAACTTATTGGGCTCTTTGCATAGGCTCTCCAGCGTTACAACAAGTTCTGCAGCTGCAACCATCGGATCACGGCGCAATTTCATTGGAACCGTGCCAGCATGCCCTTGTGAACCATTTACTATTACCTAAAAATATATTAAAAACTAAGCATCGGAACTTGGAAGGAAGCCAGCTTGAGCGATTTGGCCTAGCAGTGCTGTAGGAGTTGAGATTGGTCATCCTGAGTTTATAGTAGAGCATAGAGGCACTGTTCATGTTAAAATCACAAAGAACACAGCACTACAGAGCAATTTTGGTGATAGCCATGATCTTGTCTCCTGAATGGTTAACGAGAGGTAATTCTTTTATTAAAGATAGCACACATCGTATCATTGTAGTGGGCTAGCAAGGGCTCTATGCTACGTAATCTTTGGAAGGCATTTATTAAACGATTCATGTTGACTACTGACATTCTTTGCTCAAAAAGACTACTAACGATCCAGTTGCTTTTTGATTGTTTACTCGTTAGTCGCTACTAGTTGTTCCTGGCTGATGGTTTTGCAATAGTTGGTCTTAAATAAGCATACCTATTGTTGGTAGATTTTGATATATACCACTCAGAAAGCACCGCTCAGTTTCCTAAAATTCAGAATTTGACACTCAAGTTTCTTCCTCTTTTGACATATGCCATAATCACTTATTTTCTCCTATTTTCTTTTCTATTATCTGTTTTTACATATATTCCAAACATAAATTACCGATTTTACCCCTTATCTATTCCTCTTATCCGTGCGGGCCCATCAGTCGGCGTTTTCCCCTCTCTCCTTTCCCGCCCCGACCCCACCGTCATTCCCCACCGCCTCCTCCTTCCTCCCGCTTTTCCCCTCTTCTCTTCTTCCTCCGCGTGCCACCGACGCCATGACCGTTGCCCGCCCCGCCTTCCCCGCCGCCCCTCTCTCTCTATGCGCTACCCCACCTACCTCTGCCCCTTCTTGCGCCGCACGCCTCGCGCCGGCTCCGCCCTCCCCTCGTGCCCACCTTTCACTCTAATTCCCTACAACGGCCCCGCCATCCTGAGCTCTCTAGCGAGGAATTCACCCCGATTGCGCCCTCCATGCCCTATAAAGCCCCCTTCCTGAGCACCCCCTCACCTCGCACTACCCCTTGCTTGCCTTCGTTTCCTTTCCCAGCTCCCGAGTCACCCCCGCGCCGTGGCCCTCCGCATCCGAGTGCTGGTGACACCACGGCGAGCAATCACTGGCAGCCTGAGCCGCATCAAGTCAATTTGACGGCTGTGAAAGCTCCGCTGATGCCTTCCCCAGCTCCTCCGCTCCTTCTCCGTGCTCTCCCGCTGTCGGAACGTCGACGCCACCGCGGGCCGAACCCCGTCGCCGCTTCTCCCTCACCGCCGGTCACCCCTTGGTTTCCGAGCCCCACTCATAGGTGAGGTCTCCCCTCGCTTCCCTCTTGCGCTTACACCACTCGCCGGCCACCGCCGTGTGCCGGAGTGCCGGCGTGCCTTGGTCTCCGTGTGCGGCCACCGGCTAGCAGCACCATGTCAGCACGCAGCCCACGTGGCTGCCATGTGTGACAGGCGTCGTGCCACGCGGGCGCCATCTCAGCACAGGTGCGCCACGAAGGGATAAGAGGACTAGATAAAGGGCAAAACCAGCGATTCACCTTTGGAATATATAGAAAATTAGATAATAAAAAAGAAATAGAAGAAAATAGATGATAATGGTATATATCAAAAGAGAAAGAAACTGGAGTGGCAAATTTTGAATTTTAGAAAACTGAGTGCTATATCTCGAAGAATTTCAAAAAAACTGAGTGGTATATCTCGAAGTGTAACTTTCTGAGTGGCATATATCAAATTTCACCTATTTTTGCAGAAGATAGTGTGCAATGCTACTTGGTCATATTTTAGTTTTGGCTGACATAGTTCTTGACTAGCGTCAGTGTTTACTTTTCACAAAAATAGCAGAAAACTTGAATGCACCTTTAACCGTGTCTGTCCTGCAATTCCTTTTACGACACCAAGAGGATAATGGAGGGCTTCCAGGACAGGCCCTTGTTCCATGTGAACCTACCATACAGAAACAGAAACTGTAAAGCACTGTAATTTTGTTTATTTATCGTGTAAACTACATGAAAACGATATACAAATCCTTTATACCTCAATATAACTCCCCACTGACTCCGGTTTGTACTTGACTTGACCAAGAGCAGCAGCAGTAGCCTCGAAAGAATTCAACTTGAGAACATCTTGAACTGTAGTGCCACTGAAGAAGTTGAATACAGCATATAGACTGCATCAGTAAACAGTTTTTAAAAAGTAGTAGTCCGGTTGATTTATGCAAAAAAGACAACCTCTTGTCAGATACTTGTAAAATTGATTCAGGTAGTGTACCAGCTACAGAGGCGCTTCCCAGAAAAGTTGTTTGAAATCTAACGCCCTCCTCGTCGCTGAATGCAATCACCTGAGGTTTACTAAGCAAAAATGAGTACCAGGCTCTGTCATGGTGACATTTTCAGATGTTGATAATGCCCGCTCATACTATGCCATGGTTTGGTATACTGCTTAAGCCACATTAGCTTAAAGGCATCTAATAAGTCAAGCAGTAACAGATAAATTGACACTGATGCATATCAAAACTAACATGCAGGTCTTGATCTAAAGACAACACTATAGCATATGTTTTTCAGGTCAAACACATGACACCTAACAGCTTGTGAATTCTGAACATCAGGACCGCTAGAATAACAAAAGTTGAGCCATGCATACATTCTCCTCTAGATTAGCAGGGAAATGACCAAGTGATTAAAGAGACACCATAAAACTAAACTTCTCCTGGCTTATATATATTACAGCCTGTCTGATTATCTTATTACAATATCAGCATACCTCATACGTACTTTAAAAACCTAGCTACCTAATCAGCACCCCAAAGTTAGATCTAAAACAATTAAACCAAAGATGATATTAAAACATCACAAAGGTATGTAGTAAAAAAAGAAAGACATCCTGAAAGACTATGCTAATTGGAAGCGACTAGAGAACAATATTAAGCATTGTAAAATAGTAAAATACGCAAGACAAGTTCTGTGCAGATAAGTGTCGTATTTATAGGACGCATATCATGCCCAATTGTAAGGAACAACATAGCGACTATCATTACCCAACTCACAAACTGTAGCGAGACAAACACACTATGATGATAAAGTAGTAATAACACTGCTATACTGGAAACACTAGAAATTTTTACCTCTACTGGTCTAGTTAGCCTCTGAAGTTTCCCAGAAACTTTAAAACCTTCAGAGCAGATATTGCACAAATGATACCCAAAGCTCCGTCATACATGCCAGCATCAATGACAGTGTCCTGTTTTTCCAAAGATAAGATCATTTTTCATCAGTGATAGCTCTTTAACTAATAAAAGAGTCACATCATGAGATAAATAGTTCTCACCATGTGAGATCCGATTAATAAAGCCTCTTTGGTTGAATTGGCAGGTTCAAATCGACCGTGTATGTTACCCATTTGATCAACCCACCTTCATATTGAACAGAGATTGGTCAGTTAAGGTCATAAGTGTGAGAAAATGACTGCAAGTGCAAACAAGCGTACGTTGTAAGTCCGGCATCTTTCATCCAGCTAATGATGACTTCAGTGGCTCTGATGGAAGCAGGACTCAAGAATGTTCTTTCGAGGTAACCTTCCCCATCAGATATCTGATTCATACAAATCAACGCCTTGTTAGAAGTGTGTGGCTGCATAGCTGTACTGTTAGGCTTAATAGTAAAAGACAAGATGCAGCACACATCTTAGAAACCAGGAATTGCTCAGTTTGGATATTTAATAATCCATCTACAGAACGTGAAAACTCAGCAACATTCAATCATTCATAGCGTAAGCTTATCTCCCCAGAAAAAAAAGGCATGGATAAAATTATACGGAATGACCAGGAAGCACAATCCAACAAAAAATGAAAACTCGAAAAAAAGTCTGATTTGTTAACACCCAACAGAATTGTTTGCCAAAAAAGAGAGAAAATCTGCGTATCTGCATGAATTGGCAAACTAACTTTCTTGTAAGAGAAGGTCTCTACCGCAGCCCAGTTGCAAACAGCTTAAAACCTTTTGGCTTTTAGAAGCCTGTTTTCGATCGAAGTGGCTTCTCAAGGTAATTTCTATAAATTATTCGTAGAAGTCACCGCATGAGCCATTGTGAATGGAATGGCTTCTTAGCGTGAGTGTCCTTTACTGCCTCAATCACTCTCATAATTAGTCAAAAGCCACAACCGAAAACCTTAGCACTTTTAAATAGGACCCTAAGTCTTAATTACAAAATGAAATACTACTCATGTTCTCTTGAGGGAGCAAGTATTATTACTGTTCCTCTACTGCATAATCTCCAAATTCACAAAGAAGAAAGGTATAATATACACCAAAGAACCCCAAATCTTCGCTATTTTCAGCTGCATCAATTGGGGTATCGATAATTCTTCCACATAACCCCTACAAATCTTCTTACTTGCATCTAGGATGACATACATCGATCGGACTGCTCAGGCCACCATCTAGTTACCATAACAACTAACAACGGTCCAAGCAATCTAACAAGATTCCTGTATCTCAAGCTGGAAAAGTGGATCAAGAACTGAATATTCCAATAAACCATAATCGATCAAAATCTGACCTTGCCCAGTTCTTTAAGCCTCAGCACGGTCTCGTCCCTCAGAATCTCCCTGTAAAGGCCATCTCCTCCCAGCTCCAATCCATCAACTTAATTTGGCAGAATCAGCGGTGAGAAAGAATCATAAGAAACGAAACATTTGGACGGCTTGCAACGAATCACCCACCCAAGATTGGAATCGAGGTGAAGAGGACGGAGATGGAGAGGATTAGGAGGTGGAGGCGGATTGCCTGCAGATGGCAGAGAGACAGGTAGTGGTGCCTGGCGCAGGAAAGGACAGAGGTGGGAGCCATGAGCCGCCGCTGGTCTGTGTGGGGCCTCTGTGGGTGGTGGCTCTTCCCTTCCCACAGGGGGTGTGGCTGTGGCGCAAGGTGCCTGCTTTATAGCCCCGCTTTGGCCTCGGCTCATGGGGTGTGTGTGTTTGCTCCGGTGGAACAAGATAACGTGTGTGAGATCGTGGACTCATCTCCTCTGCACAGGATGATGTTTCCATGAAATTTGCCGGTGGAACACGATGACGCATGCGAAACCGTGAGCTCATCACCGCCTGCATAAGATGTTGTTTCCACGAAGTTTGCCATCAACAGGTGTATAGTAAAACCTAAAAAAAACATAGCTTGATTTATGTTGCGACGGGTTTCATAGCGAGCTTACGCACACGGCAGACAGAGATGTTGAGCCAAAAAGAAAAAAGATCACACTTGGCTTTCCAGTTAGAGCAAAGGAAAAATGAGATTTGAGTACCTCCGGACCAGAAGGCACAACCTACGGTGACGGTGAACCCGCGGGGGAGCGCACCACGTTCCGTTTCGCAACTGAACTCTCTTAGACCACGGGTCCCGAGGGCGCGCACGAGACAAGAAAGCACAACTGCTACTAGCCTTGAAAAAGGAGTGGTGCAGAGAGAGCTCTCGGCTAAAGTAATAGCGGCGCCGTTGCTCTCTGAACAGAATCTGGAATCCAGCAAGTCTCCAACCAGTAGCAGCCCGAGTGGTGGCGTGACCGACGGTGGGTTAGCTCGGAGAGCGCCTTGCCTCTCTGTATCGTAGCGTGTGGGTGGTGTCGTGCATGTGACCGCGAGCAATGGGCGTGTTGGATTCTTCCGCCGTGCGCGAGGGCCAGAGCGCGACGGATCCTGGTGAATCTGATGGCGGCAACGTGCGGAGAAGGACGGAGGAACCCACGCCGCACCCGAGCTGCCCAACGTTTTCACCCGTCTCTCTCTCTCTCTCTCTCTCTGCTTAGGGTGTGTAGTGTAAACCGATAAAAACCAGCAGGGTATTGCGGCTTAGGAGCAGGTTTTAAGAAAAGTGACTTTAAATTTTAAGCGGGAGAGGCCGGTAGCGCCGGTACGACCGGAAACCGCAAAAATTCGTAGAATTTTCGACTAAAATTTTGCAAATCAAAATTTGAATCTTAAAAAATCAACCGATTTTCAGCCAAAATGGTTGAAAATATCGACCGGGATTTTTGAAACAAATTTTAGTAAAACTTTCTTCTAAATTTGATAAATGTATGGAAAATGAATGTTTCAAAGCCGGTTTTAAATTTTACCCATATCATCGGTCAAACCGGTTTTTAGCCTATAAAAATTTCCCCGCTTATGAGTCTATTGGGATTGGTCACAGATATGAACATTTGTCACACAGGAAGCGAGGATAAATGGGCGCGCTAATGTAAGCACGGCTTCTTAGTTTTCTGCGTATTTGACGTTTTTGAACCGTGTGTATTGTTGTATATAGCCGTTTGGATGCAACATGCAACGTTATATGCAAGTGTGCAACATGTAACACCGACAGATCCATGATTATTGATCAAGATCGAGCAGGGCAGGACTGATGACTTCACAATGCACCCAATTAAGCCTGATCAGATTCAGTTGGAAACTTTAGTTTGTCCTTGCTGTCAAACGCATTGCTCGTGTGCCCCACGTTAAGGCAGTTGTTTTATGTACAGCATGAAACGCGCGGTCGGATGTTCCATGGGTGCTTGAGCGATGACAATGGGGGGATTTTCAAAAGCTTGCAATGCATGTCTTAGTTATTTGAATCTTTTGGAATTTTGCCCGATTCGGAATCTCGCAAAATCAATTAATAAAAATAAAGTCAAAACCTAGATCTAAAAATCATGCAAGTGGAAAACAAAAATTAAAATGAAAAATTGAAATAAAAAAGAGTGGGCCAAAATTTGAATTTAAATTGAGTTCGAAAAGCAAACGAAATTAAAAGAAAAATGTGAAAACCCAAAGTAGGCCGACCCATATCTTTCTTTCCTTCCGTCCTTCCTTCTTTCCTTTCTCCCTGGTCTAGCCCACTAGGGCGCTTCCCCTTCTCTCTTTCTTTCTTTCCCGCCTTGCCACAGCCCACGCTCACCGCGCCCACACCGCATGTTGTCCCCCTGACAGCCACGCGTGCCACACACCCGAGCCATTGTAGCCATGCTACCACCCACATCAATGCCGCCCTCACCTGACCACCGCCCTGATGACCTGCTCTCTCTCTTGCATTACATCATCGCCTGCGCCCACGTCATGTTCTATGGTGATGTCACTGCGCACAGCACTGCTATTTGTCCCGCATACCGGAGCCACCACCTTGCCATCACTTCATGTGCCACCCATACCTCAACAACCCCTTGCGTGGAGCGCACGCGTCCTCTTTGCATCGCATCGTATGCCGTCGCTCGCATAGAGCTCCACATTGCTCCTGCATAGCTCCGCGCTGCCTCTTCTCCTATTTAAGCCATGCGAGCTCTCCTAGAGCATTCCCTCACTCCCTCATCGACTCTTCACCCCACCATTGTCCCTCCCTAAGTTCGAGCCAAGCTCGAAAACACGTCGCTGTGCAACTGATTTTGCATAGTTTTGTTTGGCTCTTTTCATGTGGGTGATTGCTCTTTAAACTTCATAATTTCTCATAGTTATTGGAATGAACACTTTGGAGTCCTGCTTCTACTTGGAGAAAAGATTTGAAAAAATCTTTTTATTTTTTTAGCTCTTATTTACCCACCTCTAGTCGTTATAATTGGTTCTACATGTTAGAAATAATCTTGACTTCGGGTCTAAGCAAAAGTGCACTAGCAGTGACCAGTTCTATGTCTTCCCTTTGGCAAGAACCTCAAGGTACTTCCAGAACAACACAAATGTAATTATCATAGCACTTGTCTCAAAATATATTGGAGGCCGAAATCCAGTGAATGCTCCATATAGGAGTGCACAAACAGAGTATGCATATAGGAAAACAACACATCACATATGCCCTGTATGCTATCTTGTGTTCAACTGAAACATTTGCCCAATACTGTATACTATCTTGTGTGAAAAACAGAGGGGCAAAGATCAAAACTTACACTTAGGAATAAGCTACAGCGGAGAAGATGAGGCGTTTTGGAGGCCTCTTGTGCATCGTTTGAAGCCCCTCAGAGTGTATGGATTCTGCACATGCGCTTTCAATCCCCCATTGCTTCCCATCTCAATTGTATCCACAATTGATCTCAGACCAACAGCTTCTGGGTCGAATACAATCTCAACTTCTGAGAGGACAGTATTTACATCAAACTGTCGCAAACCATCCATTTTTTTTAAGGGTGTCGTGGAATGTATCTACATCCCTCTCTGTGTGCAAGCCAGTCAGGCCTAGAAAAATCTTATCTTGCTCGCTACTCTGTAAGAATGCAGCTTCAAAACCAGCATCCTCGATAGCCTGAACAATTTCATCCTTGCTAATTGCAGAACGAACATACTCAACTTCCCCTAATGAGGTTGCCAAGGCAACGGCCGCTCCTTTTACACCAGGTAGCTTTTTAAAGATCCCCTGAGCCGAGTTTACACAATTAGTACGTCATTCCTCCTGCTGACAAAGTCTTCTGTGACTTGGGCTGAGGGACAGCAGAATCTGGGAGAATTTCTGCTTAAAATCCGGCATCTTCTATAGCTTCTATTATATCCTCTACCTGCATAAAGGAGATCCCAAAATAACATTGCAGCTATTGAAGTGACCCAAATAAGCCAATCAACCTGCGAGGCAATTAAACATTTTTCATCCAGGAATCAGGCATCTAAACTGGATTGGGACTTAGCATATGAGAATCAGTTTACAGAATGGAGACAAACCTTTCTAGTTGAAAAATGACTAAATGAGAGATCAAGCAACTAGTAGAATAGCTTGCACTTTTCCGGGGAATCATTTGCAATTGGCACCTGCAATATCAAATGCATGAAATTAAGGTAGTCTGGATCAACAGAACCTCGCCAAAACACACGCGCGGGGATCACACACACACACACACACACTTTCCTTGGATGTCTAGGCATTTTAGCCTTAAATAGTTAGATATGATATAACAGCATTCAAAAACTAAACTCTATGAGTCTAGCAAGTATATTGGTTATTATAGTCAAAGTTACCTAAATGGCTAAAAGGATTGCACATTTTAACAGATAAAGTACATCTCATTGTATTTTCCAGATGAATACTAAACTCAGTGATTAAATGGCCTTTAAGATCTAACAACCATATCAAAATTCTAAATGTATTTCTCCAATTGACAGTATGAAACAAATGTAACGATGTGCAAGCTCAGTGATTAAATGCTAATGTTTCTGTTTCCAGTGTTGGGTTGATCTCTCGGCTAACAACCGAGAGATTTTTCAGGGAGCAACCGCTCCACTCGCGCGCCCTGATCGGGGGCGGCTCCAACCATCGTTTGGTTTTGGTCCCGGTCACCAGCGCATATAAACTGAGAGGGGTTTCGACAGGGCTACGTGACATGTGTTGTTCTAGTCCTCACAAATCCTAACAATCCCGATTGCTAACGGTGCGCTCAGGTGGACGAAGACCGACCTCACCGCCGCCGGCCGACGACCTCTCTTCGTCCCCGTCCACAGCTCCGACCACCCTCAGCTTCTTCCTCTACGACCGCACATCTACCTCACACTCATGGCTTCCTCTTCCGGTTCGGGTACGCTCTCTTTTGGCTCTAAGACTACTTCTAGGTGTTCATGTCTTGGATCTAGGCTTAAGCCCTTTTGACACATGATTAGACTTAGCATAAGTTTATTACATTTGGTATCAGAGCCTAATGCCTAGAACTCATGAATCCTAGAATCTAAGTTTTTGGTTTCGGTTAGCAATTAGAAGGAGATGATATTAGGTTTTCGGTAAAACACCCCGAAAATCCCCTCCCCACCCAAACCCCAAACATGGATTTGGATCTTAGATCGGCGGCAAAGAACAATAAAAAAAAATTAGATCGGGGCGGGCTTACCGTCTTTTCGGGCGCCGCCTTGCCTTCGGGTGGCCCGCCGGTCGCGCCGCCGCCGGCTCCGCCGCGCTCGGGGTCCCTCTCCTCCGCGCGGGTGCCGTGCGTGCCGCCGCCTTGCGCCGCCTTGCGTCGCCTTGCGCCGCCTCTCCGGCCGGTGTGGGCGCGCCCGGGTGCGCCGTCGCCCCGTGCCGCTCGCCGTGCCGCGCTGCTGCTCCTTGCGGGCGCCGAGCGAGCCGCCGCCCTTAGCCCGAGCCGTGACGCCGCCGAGGGCTGCCGCTCCGCTCGCCGTGCGCCGCTCGGGATAGCCGGCGCTCCGCGCCGCATCGCCTCTTGCCAACCGCTCCGCTTTTCCCGCGTGTGGAGACGGCGCAAATGAGCTAGGGTTAGGGTTCGGGTATTTTTTTAGCTAGCGCGCGGGTAGATCTCGGTCGTCCGATCCGATCGGACGGCCATACCTTTACGGGCTGATGCGCTGGATGGGCCGGCTTAGATCTCGGCCGTCCGATCAGCATCTAACGGCGTGCGGGCGTTACGCGCGGGATTGGGCCGGCGCGCACGATGCTGGGCCGCGCCGAGGCTCCGTGTCGGCTGGGCCGCACCGAGATTTTTCCCTGGCTGGGCCGCGGGTGTGATATGGGCTGCGCCCGCGCGCACATATATGGTGGGCCGCGCACGCGTGTTTTTGGGGTCGGTTTTCGGCCCGAATTTTATAAAGGGGCCAATTTTCAGCCCAAAATTCTTTTGGGGCTGAATTTTAGACTAAAATCTCTTTTGAGGCCCAAATTTTCAGCAGAAAATTTATATTGTCCTATTTCAAGTGCATTTTCTTTTGTTTTACATTTATTTTAACGCACTGTTATAATTTTAATTTTCAGTGCACTTATTTTTGTTTTTAGTATATTTTTATGCACTATTTTTAATTAATTAAAATGGCTCAAATTATGATGTATCATTACCATATTTTAATGAACAATCTCAAATTTAAATTGAACCAACGGGATATTTAAATTTGAGACTTTATGATTAATTTTGGCATTATGTATTCATATGATTATATTCTGACCAACGTTGTTTATAATCGTATATCGCCATAGTTATTCAGTTCTTTTTCATCTTCTGTCCAACGGTGATACGAATTAGAACTGTAATTTTTATGCATGTTATTAATCAGACCAACGTAGGGTTATTACATGCAATATATATATATATATATATATATATATATATATATATATATATATATATGATTCTAATTTTGCCATGTATTTTTAATTTTTGCCATGTATTTTTAATTCAGCACTTAATGTTTTCCTGCAACCGCATGGTAAACATTAATTTGCACAAGGTTTGTCACAAAATCCCGTTTTGTAACATTAATTTGCATACAGTGTTGCTTGAACCAGGGACGGAACCATGCTTCAGATTAGATAGGCTATAACCTAAAACCTGAAAACTAAAGTCCATAGAAAATAGTGATTTAGTGTGAAAAATTAGGAACGAAAGACCAGGACAGCCCAAAACCAACTGGCTGAGCCTGGCTCGGCCCCTGCTTGAACCGTGTAATGTAAAACCCTGAGCTCACCAACCAATCAAAAGCTATTGTAGTACACCAGTACCCGCAGTTCTAGCAGTACGATCAACCAATTGCAGCAAAGTGCCAGCCCAAATCCCACAATCCACAGTCCATCAGCGATCACGAGATTCCAACGAAGTTACAGCTCACACAGCCCCGAAAGCAAAAGGAGCTCAAAACCCTAACCACCGATTGACCGATCTTACAATTTCACATTTACAAAACTACATTTCACCAATCAACTCAAAACATACCGAGATGTTATAGCCCCGACGCGTCAAGCTCACAATTTCACGTTCACTTAGTAAAACCAAAAAGTGTAAGCTCATACCCAATTTACTCAATCACATGAAGCAAATGCAAACTTTAGGATGCAAATCACCGTTAAAGTCCGCCTATCTAGGGTAAAGACTAGAATACTAAATGACACCCTAATCCCCACAATCTTCTTCTTCGTCTGTTTCTGGAGCAGCGTAGTAGGCATAGTGATTGTGATCCACAGGCTTTGAGTTAATTGAGTGAGCGAGGGTGAGCACAAACAACTATACTCCGCGAGCCAACACACATGATGCAATAATATAGATGCATGGTTGAACAAGGAAGGCTTGGATTTTTTTACTTGCTAAATTCTTTTAGTTGAAAGTTACAATAAGTAGCAAATTCTTGAGATTTAGCAAGTTTTAACTAAACCAGATTTTCTAAAGTGTGTAAAAGAATGCGATAACAGTAGTGCAGATTCTATCCATCTTTTACATGGTTACCTTCACCATATACTAGTTTGATTACCAGGGTTATATCCACCCATTATATATCACTGGGTTACATCCACACAGAGGAAATCAATCCAGGGTTACATCCACCCGTCATTTTTCATTCCACCCGCAAAGTTTTTAGAAATAGATACTAACTTTGGCAGGTTCCCAAAGCCTACCCATGCCATGTGTACAACTGTTTGAACATTTTTCACTCTATAGAGGTCGCATATTTTACTCATAAAAGATAATCAACTTGTTATATTCCACATATTTCCTTAGACATGTAGATAAAAAATCACCACAAGGCCTTTACAATATATCTCCCTAGCGAGGCTACACCCGCTAAGGTTTCCACCGCAATGGGATTACATCCACCTGCTCCAAAAGCCCCCTCTTGTACCGCAGGAGGCTTACATCCAACACTCAATCCGTGTCCATTGGATGATGCAACCCACATTGGGTCGATGTAAATTAGTTAGCCAAGTTGTATCTATTATAGACTTGTGGTTGCATTGTTTTACCTTGGGGGTCGTATAAGATTTAGTTTTTAAAGTTATCTGAGTGGTTCTATCACAAATCATATATTCCCGTGCTACAGTGATCGTAGTAGAGTCTGTCTCCATGTGTAACTCAAGTTGAAGTTGTGTCCAACTTGAAGTCCGAATACGTATACTAGTATGAGAGTCTTAGCCTATATATTGAGGAGGCTTGTAGCCAGTTTTTGAAGAATAAAAAGAACAGAAGTAAGGGAAAAGGGGGAGCAAGTAAGAGAATAGAGAAATTCAGAAATTCTTATATGTTCTCTCTGTTTATCTGCGATGTGTGTGTTTTCTCCTGAAATAAAGTTAAAAATACTTTAATACAATTCTCAATGCACCCAAGGTGGAATGCATTTCAAATACATTAAAACCCCTTGCGATTATTCTTTTTATATCCATCTCTCGCATGGTTATGGATAGGTGCGTTTTGTCCTGTTTTGTTATTGCAGGATGGACTAGCAAACTAAGTAATCTGAAAATATTCTCTGTGGTAAGTTGCAATTTTTAAACTATAATTGTATGGTTCGTTCATTTCACTAAAAAGATTCTGGATGATAGGGCCATTATTGTTTTTTTGCCAGCATGTTCGTGTGTTTTTTACGTGAGATGGTTTTTACCGTCCTTCATCCTAATTCATATTGCAAATATTTGACTCTTGCTGGATCTTGCACAGCCAACGTTCCATTTCTATCACAAAGGTCAGAGGACTAGCGAAGTAGCTGGCGCTGATGTGAAAAAACTTGAAGCTGCCATGGAAAGTATGATATCCAATCATTACCTTCTTTTTGTCTCAATTATTACTTACAGATACCGTATAATGCTGCTTGAATAATCTTATATGCAGTTAAGTAAAGAAACGAATATAAACCTGGCCAAGATAAATATAATCTATGTGACGAGTCCATCATAAACTTGTGCTATCTACTATATATCGCAATTCTACTGACATTATACACTTCTTGTACAGGCAGCATTAGAAGTTTCATAGAAGAGCTTGGCCTGTAGGGAGACAGCTCCTTTCATGTTCCATACATGAAGTGAAGAGGTTGTAATGCTTCTGATTCCTATCAACGTACTTGACATTGAAACTTCTGCTTAGGCAACCTTGCTCAGATATTCTGTTATGTTCTGCTTAGGCAACGTCATCAGCGAAGTATGGTACGTTGCACCGTGTGGATGCAGAATGCTTTACTCTTTCGGCCTCCTGTAACGTCAATATTTGCTAAAAAGACGTAGCAATGGATAAGCTTGCAAGAAAGATGGCACAGGAGGCCAAAAGAGTAAAGAATTCGTGGGTGCATGTCTATCTTTGTTTGCCTTCTTCTCTCATTGCCACCGGACGAAGGGGCGAACTCCCTCCCCTGTTTGCAGAGGACCAGCCTGCGGTGGTGCTCAAGGTGCCTGCTGCGTCGCTACCGGACGGAAGATTTGCGTGTTTCCCGGCGTAATGGTTGGGAGAAACGACACCAGATCGGTCGGGAAAAGAGAGTCCACGCAACGATCGATGGACGCCAGGATCGTTGTTTATTCGCTCTGGTTGTACGCAAAACTACTGTGTTTTCGCACGGACGTGTGGCTCAGCCATCGGTCGAGAAGCCAGGGTGTAGAACTTCAGACGCGGTGCAGGGTAGGAAGCCTATCATTGCCAAGTTACTAATCCGTCTGATCTCGCGCTCGATCTGCCCTCTGTAGTTCTGTTAGTTTATTTATGATATATACATTTTCTCTTAAAATAAAGTTAATAAGTGTTATCAAAGCCTAGGAGAGAATCAAGTCGCTGAAAAATCGCCTCGGCGATTTCCGTTGCGCGCTTGTCTCGGGCGGCGCTCCCGAGACACACGTCTTTCCTCGGGCTATGCTTGGAGATAGGAGAGAGAAGGTCAAGGCCAGTGGCGGAGGGAGGGGGCTGGGAGGGGCCTGGCACCCCTCAATCTTCTACTAATTTTTATTATGTAGCTAATTACATATATTTAATCAATGGTTTGGCCCCTTTAAAAAATACAAAGTATATTTCACCTAATAATCCTGCTGATTTCTCAAGTCAAGAATATTATCCTCCCAAAGTGAAGTGGAAAAATATTATCCTGCAGCCATCCAAAAAACTATTATCCTCCCAAAGGATTCCTGCTGATTTCTCAAGTCAAGAAAGAGCTTAATTGGAGTGTCAATTGTCACATTTTCAACTTAATATATGCAACCATCCAAACCTAAGTGCATTACCATCACTTGCTGATCTAATAAGTGGACTAGTTAAGACTGGTAAAGATTCATCTTATCCTATGGTGGACAGGTTGTTAAGATTAGTCTTAACTCTTTCGGTTTCAACTGCAACCACCGAGAGGTGTTTTTCAGCTATAAAACTTGCGAAGATGCTACTTCGAAGTACAATGGGAGATGTATTTCTACGAGATTGTTTGGTACTACTCTATAGGGGTGCACACGGATCGGATTCGGACGGATATTGTTGTTACCATATCCTAACCCATATATTTTTCTCCGGATTCGGTACCAATCGGATTCGGTTCCGGATCGGTCGGGATTAACCCGAGCCATTTGTACCCCTATTTGTTTGTAAGGAATGCATGCAGTACAACAAATGGAGTAGGAGGACGTACTGTCAAAAACTTGATGTTACTACTTAATAGCTGATGTGGAAGATTTTATTTTACCATTGCAAAAGAAAATAAAACGTCAAATAGTAGCACTAACCTGAAATCAAGCTTGAAGACGTATCGGATTCGGACGGATATTGCTATTACCATATCCTAACCCATATTTTTTCTCCAGATTCGGTACCAATCGGATTCGGTACCAATCGGATTCGGCGCCGGATCGGTCGGGATTAACCGACCCGTTTGCACCCCTACTACTCTACTTGTTGTCCATATTACCCCCCTATATCTAATTCCTGGCTCCGCCCCTAGCCAAGGCAGGAGAGATGACTTTAGGAGCCAGTGCCCAGAGAACAAAACAACGCCAAGCAGTGGGCGCGGTCCTCATTCAGCGCGACACGCAAGACAGAAGCCGAGTCGACTTTTGTCCATTGAATTCGAGATGAAGTCTTTCAGTTTTGTCTCCTAAGGCGGAGTCATATTGCTGTTATAAAAGCGACAAAGTGGTAAAAACAGCAACAGAGCAAGCGAGGCAAAGCGGCTTCAGATTCTTTCGCTAGTTCGCGAAGAAAAACCGACAAGCAGCTCTTTGATTCTTGTTCTGCACAAAGCGAAGCGCAGTAGCACAGAGTTGTAAAGCGTATTTTTTCTCTGGTTCCTTTGGTCCAAGAGCCACTTCAAAATAACCCAAGATCTTGATCCATACTTAAGATCATATCGCGTTCTCCAGAAAATGATGTCACCGGTGATGAAGCATCATCCAGTATGATGGCGAAAGAGAGTTTCGCTGTCTCGCTGCATTATCCGATGCTCACGATGAGCAATTATGCAGCCTGGGCAATCAAGATGAAGATGTATATGAGGGCTCAAGGAGTGTGGGACGCGATCGAGAGCAACAACGTCGATGTGCGCAAGGATCAGATGGCATTGGCGGCCATCTATCAGGGCATCTCAGAGGAGACGCTATTCCTACTGGCCGAAAAGGAGATGGCCAAAGCCACGTGGGAGGCGTTGAAGACGATGCATCTTGGTGCCGATCGTGTGAAGGAAGCAAAGGTACAAACTCTCAAGACCGAGTTCGAGGTGCTACGTATGAAGGAAACGGAGTCGATCAATGACTTTGCCATCCGGTTGACGATCATCGTCAATAAGATTCGAGCCTTGGCGAGAAGATGGAAGAGTTGTACGTAGTGAAGAAATTCTTTGGTGTTGTTCCCTCACAGTTTCTCCCTATTGCTTCGATTATATAGCAATTTGGAGACCTAAAGATAATGACTATGGAGGAGGTCATCGGTCATCTTAAGGCGTATGAGGAACGCATTCATGACAATAGTAACAACGGCGACGGACATGTCTTGTTGACCCGCGCTGAGTGAGAGATCCGATCATCGAAGCATGAAGGCAAGAACACTTCTAGCGGTGGTGGTCAAGGCCGTCATAATCGGAAGTTTGATAAGGCAAAAGCGATGTGTTATAATTGTAATGATTACATGCACTTTGCTTTAGAATGTCACAAGCCGAGGATGAAGAAAGCGTTTCTTGCTGAAGCACTCAGCGATGATGAATCAACACTGCTCTGATGATGAGTTGAGTTAAGGACATTGAGAAGACGTGTCGCTATCCAAACTCAAGTAATCAAAAAACAATCCAGCTTAAATGCAATCCTCATGGTCTCACACCTTCCAAATGAATATGCAACCAATCGTAAGTCTGTACACCATAACAACGAGAAGAATGTGTACAGGAAACAAGATTTGTTTCGAGTTAGGCGACACACACGGCAAGACAGAGCCCGGGGAAGCTGTGGCATGCGTATAGGATCCGAACTTTATCCTGTTTGTCTCTGACCACAGTCAAAGCTAATTGAGCTAGGGTAATCCAACCAGCTGGAAGCCAAAATGCAGGCAGGCAGCAAGTGCATGCCGAAAGTTTCAGTTAGGCATCGGGGCCCTGCACTTTGCAGGCGCGAAGCAAAAGAGCGCACACACCCTGCATGCATCTACATGATACTATGTACGCACGTACAGATCGGCTGGCGTGCATGTTGCCGTGATGGCATGCATGCGATGCTGCACGGTATCCGTAGTCTACGCACGTCCGCATGCCCCTCACGCAGGTCCCTCTGCGTACGTCGTTAACTGCATACGTTGACACATGCACATGCGCCGCGGTTATTATTTCATGCAAAAGTCACCAGTCTCACTGTTCATTCAACTTAGTTTAACAGCGAATGTTCAGTGGAAAAGAAGAGAGAGAGAGAGAGAGAGAGAGGGGAGGGGGTGCATGCGATGGTTTCGGTATCTCCCGGCCCAAACACGAATGGTGACATGGGCTTGCTTTTAGCATATTTCGAGTAAGCGGGCCGGTTGGGGGCGCCGGACATGTCTGACAGGTTTCGGCTGCAACTCAGGTAAAATGGGTACATATTTGGTATTGATTTTTGTTCATGTTAGTTGTTTGATTATTTTCCTGATTATAAATCGATTTTACTGGCAATTATATTAGCTTTGAGATGTTTGTGTGCCATTATATAGACATCTAAAATTATCAAAAAATCTAACTTAATTGAAGTTTTGGTAGAGGATTTTTCATTCGGCAATAGTATGTTCTTAGGGTATTTGAAACGTATCTATATATAAATAAAAATAGCTGGTGATATTCAAAGTATATCCTTCATTTTGAGCACAAAAAAACCACAATAATCCTAAAAAGAAAAAAATCTAGAAATTCTCACATTAATCAAAAGAAAAAGAGAAGGATCTCCATCGCATATTTTGATGGAGTTAGATTATAACTACCTTCATGTATAATCGAAAGTACAGTTCGCAACCGATATATCGATGTCTCTCTCAATGATGTTATAACTACCTTCCTGTATAATCTTTTCTTCACCGTGACTGTTCCAACATTTATACCCCTTTTTTAAACCCGTTTGAATCAACTGAGATTCGATCTACGCTAAGTTGGTAAACATCTTCATATTATCTCAATCAATGCATAGACAATACATATATTTCATCCCCTTCTTCAACATATCCTGCACGGCTGTTCTTCTAAAAGCAGACACGCCATTAATTAGCTCTTCACATATACGGTTCTCAACATACATCCAGTTTCGGTCCATCTACGTTACACATGTAACAAATTAGTGTCATATTGAATTATTAATGCTACTATAGCTAGCTAGCCTAATACTTACACATAATTATCATTCACCTTATAATAAATTGTCCATATCTAAATTAAGTAGCTAGCTACGTACTATTTATGAAACAATATATATATCAAATAAGAATATATTGAAGTAAACTAGCCCTGTGGCCACAAGCTTACGGTCTAAAAATCTTTGATGTCTTGTTCTGCTGCTCTCACTACTCAGACCTCCACATCGACTTATCTCCTGTATCAGGAACCATCATGCAGTCGGATTGTTAATGGCTCTCAAACACAATTTTATCTACGCACGGAGAGCGGAAGGCTAGAACTACCATAACCCTGGAGTTGAAGTTGTATTAGAGTTGTATTTGATACATAAATTGTATTCTTGGCAAACTTGTCATGTTTGTATATTTGATCCATGTTGTTATAATATGGACCCATCACGATCGACGGTGCTGATTTTTTTCATCGATTAACGTGGAAACCTTTTCAGTTGAGAGTGAATATGATGACTTCTTTTTTACTTTGCTTTAATAAGATGATATTAATAATAAATAGAATAGATAGAAAGATTTCGGAGAGAGCGATCTGGATTTGGATTTAACATTAAATTTGATGGCCACAGCTGTTCTTTCATATTAGTAGCATATTTGTTCTTAATTAAGAGCTTTCAGTACTCGCTATGCTTTCTTATTAGTAGTACCACATACGTTCTTTATTATGTCTAAAAATTTATTATGTTCCTTGATAAACACGTGCGGCTTTCTTGATAATCAAATGTGATGTAAGTTTTTAAAAAAATTGGATTTATCTATCTACAAATGCAAAGATTTGAACTCTCAAGGTTGGCATGCAATGCATATATAGCCAAATAGTCACCAAAATGCACGTTGGGACCCTCTGTACTCAGGAAATTGACTGGGAATGGTACGACAAAGGCAACAATGCATGTCGTGGGCCCCCTATGCACTTCCTTCTGAAATTCAGCTCATGCATATTACATCATATATCTATGTGATCTTGATTTGACAAACACAGCTAGTATAGATAGCTCTTGGCTTACAGATATATAACCCTAATTTGTTTCTGCCAAACCTCGCACAAATGTTGATACCTCAAATCGGAAGATCTGCAGTAACATCCATCGAATTACCTCTGCAAATATACTCCTTGCCTCCCAGAATGACATTCGGCGGGCGTGCCGCAAATATGTCTGAGAAGCGACTAGATAACATGTGATAAAAGTAAAGTGTGGCATCAAATCAAACAGTCTTGGAATTGTAAATACTTGTTCATCCAGCAATCATTCCTGGCCTTCCACTGCCTCACATCATGCAAGCCAGGTACGTATGTTACTAGTAGCTAGCAGGATTGCAGCAGCTGGTCATGTGAGTGAAACCCTCACATGGCCACCCATAACTCCACAGGGTTGCCTGCACATATGAAACGATTGCAGGCGCAGGCAGGGGAAGTCTCTCTTTTGGCTCGCATGTATCTGAATCTGAATCAGGTTACTGGCGAGCAAAAGCCACACATGCATGTAAGCCTGAAATGCTCACCCGAATGGCGCTAGGCGTGCCGGAAACAAGCTTCAGGACAAGGCGCCATAAACATCCAGTACTCATATGGCTTGCAGTGATTGGCCACCTGCAGCTGCATCACATGTAGGAGTGCTAGTAGTGGTAGTGTCTATCCAGTTAGCCACAAAGCATGTGTTGCACTGCATATATATATACTGCTTGCATGCACTGATCTGTATCTCTCTGAAGCCTATCATCACTGCAGTAACTGTGTGTATTTCGTCAGGTGCTTAATCTGTTACTTATCGATGTGCTAAACGTTGTGGCTGGCCTCGGCATTATCATGGACTAGCTAGAAGCTGGTCGTCACCGGCCGGCAGGTCCAAGCAGCAACAAGGCTGGCTGCACGGACTAATCATTGAGGGAGATCCAACAGAGGTGTAGGTCAGGTGTGATGCCGCTGCTAAGTCGTTTCGTTCCCGGGCATTCATGGAGAATGGTCGTGGTACAAGTACAGCCTCCGTTTTTTCACAGTGGGCTACTAGCAAAGTAGCTATAGCTAGCTAGTAGCTGAACGAGTTATTGCGTCCTGTCCTGGGATTTTTAGGGTCTGTAATGTAAGATGGGAGCTGCAATGCCTTCAGTGTTCAGTTCTACTTCTTCAGAGCCCGTGGTGAAACTGAAACACAGCACACGTTTTAAAGCATTTCCCTTTTACTTCAGGGTGTCTTCATGCTCAGGCACAGGGCTTTGTGACTCCAATTTTGTGAAGTGGCTCATTTCTGATCAAAGACTGACCGTATATGCTGATCTCAGGAATTGTATCCTTTCTGAAACTAGGTAGGGAGAAACAAGGCGAACAAACCAGCCTATTTTTCCATGGATCGAGAAATCCACAAATTAATGGCGCACAGCTGCAAAATTTGTAGCACGTACGTAGAACGTACGAGGCCACTCCACTACCCTAGATGCTAGAGTCCTCACTACAGTCCAAGAAGCTGGGAAATGGAAAAGAGCTTTGAAAATAGTGGAGACGAAGGCGCAAACGGCCACATAAAACAAGAACAGAAAAGGTTCTAACCGGAAAGGCAGGGACGGTAGTACCGCGCAAAATGATCGGATGAATTGTGCTGTTTGGCTTGGACAGGCCCGAGTTTTTTTTTTTTTATCCATCGGTTACTCTATGACGATTGTATTAGTATGCGATCTGGGCAATAAAACTCTCCTCCCCTATATATCCAACCCCCAAAAAAGATGGAAATATTCCTAAAACGAGAGTCCTGTATCAGAGACGTGTAGAAACGAAAGCCCTGCCCTGCATGCTCTTGTTTTTCTATGGTCAGAGTTGGAAAAACCACATGCCGATTATCGGTTTACCTTATTAGTATCGGGATTTTCTTCTTCTTCAAAATGGGCTGATTACAGAGGGGAAAAAATTTGGTTGCTATTTTAGGGTCTGTTCTTTTTGGCTGGAGCTTATGGCTTTTGGCTGCGGATTGTGGTTTTTGGGCTATTTGTGCGAGAGATTACAGAGTAACAAAAACTCACTTGTGGTTTTTACTAATATAGATAAAGTCGGTACAATAGATACTACAATTAACTAGCAGACTCTATCTTAAAAAGATACTCCATTTAAAAACTAGTTACTATAAAAAAACCGAAAATCAGCTTTTAGAACCTGAAAAAAACAAGTCCTCAAACAACCGTTAGTTGAAAACGACGCATCTATTCAATGACACGCCGTAGATCTCTGAACATCAAGTTATTGACAAGACAAAGCAAAGAATGGTCAAAAAAAACGGCGAAGAAAACGCATCCGTATGAGTGGAAATCAACGGCTTAACACGGCAAGAATCCCCAGTTTTACCACCAACGCGGGCGCATCTCATGATCTGATCTAGATATCTAGTACAGCGATGATGGATGATCCCATAGTGGAGTAGTGCAATCGCTCGGACTCAAGACACCGCTGCATTATCCCCAGCAAAAACTTCGCAGAAACCACCCCGTATCGCTGTACCATTCGCGCACAACCCCTCGACGTCTCACGAGACAAATCGCGGGAAGCCCCCTGGAACGTTGGAGCAATTGCAGGGCAGGTCCCCGACACTCGGACCGTGACGCCCAACTGTTCCTTTGACCACCGAACCCAGTATGTCCCCTTGACGCCATTAGCCACAGCTCGCGAACAAGATCCATCGACACCTCACTCTTTCTCGCTCTATATATAAACGCCATGGACGACTCTCTCCTCACTCCCCTCTAGCCTCCTCTCTCAACTACAAGGCGACCTAGGCTGGTACATCTGTATTATATACGCATATGCATACGGCTAATTAAGACCAAGCTAGAGAGAGAGAGAGAGAGAGAGAGTTGTAGCTGTGGCGGAGAGAGAGAGGAGAGTGTAAGGGAGGGCAAGAATTGGCGAGGGGGAAGGAATCGAAGGAGATGGGGATGAGGCCGGGATGGGTGGGGGATTGGTGGAGGAGAGCTTCTTCGTGGGGTGCGCGGCGCACGAGAACCGCAAGAAGAACGAGAAGAACATCTTCTGCCTCGGGTGCTGCGCCAGCATCTGCCCGCACTGCGCGCCGGCGCACCGCCACCACCCGCTCCTGCAGGTGTGCCTCGCCAGTCGCCGCCGTTCTAGTACTCCTCCGATTAACATGCGTCCTTCATTACATGTCGACAGAGCAATAATTCTCCTCTGATATATCTCTCCATGCATGTAGATATTCCTGTCTCGTGTTCTGTTCTTAATTTGCATGCTTAGTTTAGGCCTGCAATTAGATGATTCTTGCCGATTTTTTCCTTCTTTCGCGTATGTGAAGTAGGAGTTCGTTAAGGAAGAGTACACATGTGTTGTTAGCTTGTTATTACTCATCTGTTGGTATAATTATCTGCTTATAATTCGGGATGGCCTAATTAGCCTTTTGGGCTGTGTTGTTCTCTAAAGGAATTTAGCCGTCTCAAAAATTAAAAAAAATGAAGGAATTTAGAGCTAGTATATGTGGGGGGCATACATCTTGTTCGTGCCTTACTACCACTAGAGACTATCCTTATCTTTAGCTACTAGTGTTTTTTTTTCCTTCCTTGCTAATTAGATTTAGTTGGGCTTAATTACTCATCTGACTTAACCACTTGCTTCTTCACCCCTTTTAGATCCCTGTGCTCATATTTCGGTTTCCTCCTTGTCGTCTTCCGGGCTTCGGTTTGTGCTATGTGCCGTGCCCCCCTCGTTTCATCAGCCCTATGAGTCCATCCAATTAACTACAGCTTAATCTGCACAATTTTACTCTTGCTAATTCCCATTTGTTACTGGTGCAATACTGTCTTCTTCCCAATTTACACCAGTATTTCTTCCTTTGCTTTGCCTCTGTACCATTTGGCTCCTGTTTGGTGGCACGTGTAGCTCTCGCTGCATCAGGGAGTGTGTGCAGATGGAAAGAGGGCAAAAAAAGTCGGAGTTACTGCGCCTTGGCCGCACACTCGAAATAAGCATAGTCTTATAATTAAGGTGAATCCTTCCGCTACACCACCACCGCTGCTGCTGCTGCTGCACGCCAGCCAGCCACAACCATTCATGTGCCCTTCTTTTGCTCATTCACTCACCACCTGCAAAAGTTACAGCGAGGGAACAGTATCATCTCTCTCTAGGCGCATCTCGCCTTTCCCCTTCCTCTCTCTCTCTCTCTCACAGAAAGGTCTGGCCTGCCTTTAACGGTGGTAATGGGTACTTTTTTTAGCAGCAGATGGCAGATGGCTTATGTATGATTTTTTGGTCTTGATGTAAGCATCTGTGTGAAAGAGTCCATAAGCCAATTCAAAAGGTTGTCTCGATAAACCGCTTTGAAACGGCGACGGAGAAATCACGCTTGTTTGTTCAAGACCAAGCCATGAGCTGGAAAAAAACAAAGCCAATAGCGATTATTTCACTAGTTTGATCTGTTCACTCGCTCCTCACTCTCCTCTTCTGTGAATTGAGATTCAGTTCAGTTCAATGAACCGAGCTGAGTAATTGTGTGCTTCTCTCCTCCAAGAGAGCAGCAATCCTAACAAATTGCCTTGCTAATGGCGTGGGCTATCCGAATTGTTTTGCCATGAATAGGAAAGCGCCCCCTCGCTGATCTCTTAAGCTGTCAAGCCTGTGTAGCAGCAGTCACTGCAGGCACGGCAGCCACGGCGAGGTAAAGAGCAAAAAATTTACCATATGTGTGCATGGTAAAAGAGGCTGCCCTCTTACCAAACAAGGCCTCAATACTGTTGCCCCCCTTTGTATATATATATATATAGTCTGCTACCGTCCAAAGGGGCTTTGATGATACTGTTCATTCATTCAGGCCACAGCAAGGCCAAGTGGCGAGCTTTTTTTTACCGCACCCCACACCCCGGGTTAGTGTAACTTTGATCGGTCGGGCGTTTTTACCTTTCTACCCTCCGGTACTTGCTTGGTCTTTGTAGAAGGGTACGAAGCGTCGAGGGGCAGTCTGGTCATTACGTGTGCTATCTATCGCCAGGCTGCACGATGGGTGCACCATTGGTCTCCCACGATGGGGATGACGACGAGCCGCCGGTCAAAGCCTCGCAATTATTACCTCATCACATTCACACACCACCCTGAATATATACTAATTAAATTCTGGAAGATTCTTTACTTACTCGTACTCCAAGTAGGATTACCATGTAGTAGTAGTAGTATTCCTCGCAGAAAAAAAAAAGATTACCATGTAGTAGTATACGTACTAGTGCTAGTACCACGCAATGTATATATAGTGGTAGTACTCGTGCAGCTATGTCCGTATAAAAGAGGTTTGTAATGTGTGTGTAGGTGCGGAGGTACGTATACAACGACGTGGTGCGCCTGGACGATCTGGAGAAGCTCATCGACTGCTCCTTTGTTCAGGTGAGCGACAGGTCTAGTACTTGATAGTTTTTAACCGGTGTCCAAGAACAATGTCGATGAACATCGACTTGAAAGTTGTCGCCTAATGTTAAATCTTTTCTCCTCTTGTGCTGCATGCTGCCGCCGCAGCCCTACACGATAAACAGTGCAAAGGTGATCTTTCTGAAGCCGAGGCCTCAGTCTAGGCCCTTCAAGGGCTCTGGCAACATCTGCTTGACATGTGACAGGATCCTCCAGGAGCCCTTCCACTTCTGCTGCCTCTCTTGCAAGGCACTACAGCTCCATCTACCTAAAAAATTAAACTTTTTGTACTCAAACGTGTCATCCTGACACGCTGCTTTGCAAATATGGCCATGAGACGATGAATTCTTTGCTACATTTAACACATGGATGATTCATGCATGCATGCCGCAGGTGGATCATGTGATGATGCAGGGGGGCGACCTGTCCAACATCCTGTACATGTCCGGCGAGCCGGACCTCGCCTGCTTCCCGCGGTTCGAGAACCTCCGCGTCGACGGGTCGGACCTCCTCGACGACGACGTCGGCGGCCATGTCACCCCGAACTCGATCCTCGAAGACCCGCTGCACCACTACGGGGGCGGCGGCTCGAGCCACGGCGGCGGCGGAGGCAGGAACGCGCGGCGCGGCTGCGACGCGGCGGGCGCCGGCGACGTCCCGAGGAAGAAGAAAGGCGGAGGCTTCTTCCCCCAGATCGTCCTGTCGCTCGGCAACAGGAGGAAGGGTGCGCCGCATAGGTCACCACTCGCCTGATTTTAGCATGCCATGCATGCAATCGCTAGTACAGATCGAACTCCCCCCTATATATGTGTTACTATGCTATTCATTACCGCTAGCTAGTAGCAGAAGTGCTACTGTAGTAGTACCTTAATTGTAATCCTATGATTAGCTAGCCATGTAGAGAGAGAGGTGTTGTGTTGGTTGGTTGCCGGACGAGAGAGATGGGTGGCCTTTCCCAGGGTTAGCCATCTTAGGGCAGTGTTTTGACGAGACCGGAGAGGGTAGAGAGAGAGAAGCTTAGCATGCTTGCAACCCCCTTCCGTTACAGGACTAGGTAGGCACAGGCTTGTGGGGCCCCTGATGCAGGGTCCCGAAAGGTGGCTACCAATTTTGTACTTGATGTAACGGGGGTTACGTTTGCATGCATGCAGTGTACACTTCCGTAACTATATATATCACCATCTCGACATCCCTATATATATAAAGGTTGGTTTTTTTTATGTTTTATGGTTTAAATTTTTGAATTCTGTCTATTCGTGAGAAAGAGTACGGAGAGATACTCGCATGTAATTTTAGCCGATGTAAATGAAGTTGAGATAATATCTAAACTCTACTTTGAAAAGACACTCATTTAAAAGCTAGCTAGTTAAGCCATAAGCCAAAAACAGCCCACCCATAATATAGTGTCGTGCGTGTGATGCGCTTACATGTACAGATCTCTCTATTTATCAGGTGAGTAGGCGACTAATGTTTTTTTAACGAGCTGAAATTTTTGGTCGTTAGATGGACCTTGGAGATGTGTCGTTGATGTTACTTGATCTGATTGACGGAAATTCGGGGCAGTTTATTTCGGCTTTTTTAGTAGTTTATGGCTGTTTAATTTTTACTAAAATTATACTGTAATGGATGTTAGTTTTTTCTAAGTCATTTAATTAAAAAATAAAATAAAAATACTATTATATCTCTATAAACAATACAAAGAAAAAAAGCCAAAAAAGAAGAAAAAACTGAAATTAAGAAACCAGGCTTCTGGAATTCACAAGCTGACCCGAGATCAACGGGGCCATTGACTTAAAGCCTGACAAAAAAAATAATGTTCTTAGTTATCAGTGCTTGTATGCATGTTCATAGTGAATCATTCATGGAAGTACTTGCATGCATGCTTGGGGTCTCCATCCATACTTATTGTTTGTGCGTGTCCTTTGACCGGCATGGACGGTCCGACGAGCTCGCCAATCGTGTTTCGCTGGAGAAAATATGTGCCCTTGAAGGTGCCCATTGTGTCTGCCTGCCATGCATGTGCCACGGTACCAAGCTAGCGTCGTCGGACCTGAGAGCGCGCGAGCTTTAGCTGGATAGCTCACCTGAATTGAATACCCATGTCTACTGCTACGTACAGG
The DNA here is from genome assembly GCA_036346245.1 of Bonia amplexicaulis. Taxonomy (NCBI): domain Eukaryota; kingdom Viridiplantae; phylum Streptophyta; class Magnoliopsida; order Poales; family Poaceae; genus Bonia; species Bonia amplexicaulis. The sequence goes on along the minus strand of CM070750.1, from coordinate 1,791,221 downwards.
GTACAGCGGCACAGACAGCAGCACACCACATGGTGAGTTTACGTACATGTACGTTGCTAATCCATCGGCTTCTGCATGCATGTGGTTCGTATTAAATTATTAACTGGTCGATGTAATTAGGAGTAATTAACTACGAAGAGTACTTTGGTTTTTTTAACACTTGGTCTCGAGGTGGGCGTTGTGGTGAGGTGGCGACGGACGGCCATGCGTCTCGAAAAGTCAGAATGCATCTCCAAGGCGCGCGAGGGTGCTAGCTAGCGAGCTGCTTTATGGCCCTTTTTGAGCGGCCGAAAGCAGCGCTTTTTGGGGACTAGAGAAGTGTCGGTTTCTCAGAAAGCCACCTCAGATCCGTCTTTGCCTCTCATCGCTCCGTACCCTCTCTTTTGGCTCGACCCTAGGTCGATGCTCGAATCGACCCTCCTGCCTCGCTTTTCCGTCTTTCAACCCTGTACACGCACATGCGAATGCGATCGAATTACTAGCTTGTAGTTAATAGAAAGCGGTAATTAATTCTACTTCAAAACGAGATTTATAGAAAACGGTAGTTTGTAATTACTCTTAATTAATTCTCTAGTTTTGTTGGTGACATACTGGATGGTCGCTGATGGTTGGTTTTGGCGCGGTACCACAGCTCCATTCTTTGTACCCTACTAGCGGTGGTTCTGTCACCGGTGGCGTTCTCGATAGCTTGATACGGTAGCTTATTAACATAGGAGAGAGAATGGTTAAATGAGATTTTACATAATTATTCTAGTAGTTTGTATATGTAGCTGATATACTAAAGTCTGTATTTAGATGAGAGCAAGTGACTGATTTGGAGAGAGATGGTCCACTAATTTCTTAGTTTCCTAAAATAACTTAATACTTGCATGAGTGAGTGAATGCTAATTTGGAGAGAGATGATCTTACTAATTTCTTAGTTTCCTAAATAACATAATACTTACTCCAAGTTTCTTCTCTCGGTGCTGCCCCTCCAAGTATATATAGCAAATTTGCTTGACAGAAGTGCCCTAACAGTAAGGTATCACCTCGGGCTGCATGCCTGAGATAACATCAGCTAGCTGGACGAGCAGCCAGCTCGTAGTCCAAGGAACGGAGTGACAACTTGGTGTTCACCACGTGAAGACCAACGAGCAGCAGATGGTGAGAGAGACATAATAAATTTCACCGAGAAGGGAGCCGTGATCGACTCGTCGTTTTCCCTCTCATAGGGAGGTAGAATTGAAATAGAGGAGATCGGAAAGAAAAGTTCGGAGCAGGGAGTAGTGGCGAACACAAGAACAAAATTGAGATGGGTTAAATATAAATATAATATTTTATGTTTGTTCAATTTAAAATCATTCATGAATACAAGAGAAACAAAGTTAAAAAGAGAGAAATGTAATAAAAGTACATCGGTAATAGAAAACACATCTCGGAAATATATAAATATGCTTCCAGTGAGTAGAGATCAGTCATCTACATATCAAAAATAACAAAATTAATGATAAATACTTGTAAAAAATCATGAACATTGAAGAAAAACATAACATATCACTAATACGCAAGATTAAATTACGAGGCAAATTCATTCTACAATATTCTATAAATGCAATTAAATACAAACTCAAGAAGCTACCTCTCACTTCCAAAACATTATGTGTTGAAAAATGTTACAACTTCCAACGCTGTAAGTTTCTTTCTAGAAGTTTTGTCCAATTGGGGTCTTCAAAATCATTAATGGATTCTTCCTCAATAAACTAGCTATTAAATGCTTTTAGAATGCATAAACTGCAACTATTATAATAAGTTAAAGTAGAAGCGCATTCCTTAGTTTCTTGCTTTTTGCACTCTCATTTCGTGTGTCATTTATGGATCGCACTTGCTAATCTATATCGGGACTGGAGTTTATACAAGACATGAATGCTGATTGTGTGATCAAATCAATATTTTTCTAGGGTTGGACATAAAGATGCAATCCTTTGCATGAGGGTCTTACATCTCCTGAATGGGTAATTCTGGCACATTTTAGCCACTCAGCCCACTTCCTATATGATCCACTACATCATCTCTGTATGGTAACTAGTGAGATACTCTTTAATCCCGAAAATAAAAAGGTGATAATGCACAAATAAATACAGAATCATGTAGTATAGCTGGAGTACACAGATATACATGTAGCGCGCTCCACCAAGCTTTTCAATGTTGCTCGCTAGTTTCGGTGTATACCTTGGGCTCAATAATGAGGAAAAAGATCAGAGCATCTATGGCAAATATAACTGATTGTTATTTGAGCATTTATGAAAATATTAGAGTATTCTAACATGAAAGTGCATTACTGTGTATATGTAGCCATCAAGGTTTCAAATCTAAGTCGACTAATAATCAAAGGTGAAGTCGAAGATAAGACTTTAGAAATATTCCTTAGCTCCTACTGTGTAAAAATGCTAATTCAAATGTTCTTGTGCTCAAATTGAACTCTTATAAGAAGAAGGGTAGGCATTGTAAATGAGGGAAGACTTGATTTTGTCTGGCTGCCTATGGCTGGCTGAGGGGAATTAGGAACATATCGGCGAGCGGTGTTGGAAATTTACCTGTCAACCAATATGTTTCCTCGTAAAGTCGTAAATAAAAATATACGAAGAAAAACATCATCAGTAGAACTGTTCATACTAGAATAACTAAAATGTACGAAACTATTCGTTCGCAAAACTCATCAGACTAGAATAACTAAAAATGTACGAAACTGCCTAACTTCCGTAGGGATTTATAAAAAAAAATTCATGTGTTCTACGTAGGACCCACAAAACTTTGGGAAAATCTACAAGAGTATTTGGTCTATCTCGTTCAGAATTATTGTGAAACTTTTGCATAAATTTGATAAGAATCGAGCATTCCAAATCGAGCTGGAAATGTTTTTTCGCGGGGCAAATTAATCAAATCCACACAGCTCCAAATTCCGACGCGACCCTAAGAACAGTCTAACACGGAGCATTCGAAAACCGCGGGCCCTGTCGGCGTGGGCAAAACCCGAAAAGAAAAGCAGAAATTAAAAAGCGTGAGGCCCCAACATAGCCCTTCGGTTTGCGGTGCTGCTGCGGTTGGTGAACAGCTCCCACAGTTGATGGGAAAGGAACTAGAGCTCCTCTAATGCAGTAAACACACCGACCTCGTTTGCAAATTGAAGCGCATCCATTGTGTAGGGTCTATTTGACAGCTACGATTTATGATTTTTAACTGAAATTTTTAAATTTTGGCTGTTTATGATACATATTACGAAGAGAGATACTTACTTGTAATTTTGGATGGTACAGATGTTGGGCTTTTAACGTGTACATCATTTAACTTGTAGACACGTCTTAAAAAAATACTCTATTTGAAAGTTAGATATTATAGCAAAAATTAAATCCCTCTAGTTTCGGAAGAAAAGAACAATAGATCTTTGTTTAGAAAAAGAACAAGAGAGAGGACGATGCTATGTTAGCACATGGCCTATTCTTATTTCTAGTATTACTGTACTGACCGTTTTTATTATGCCCCAGAATTTTAAAATAGTTTGCACATAATGCATCCAGTTATCTGACTATAGATGACTAAGTCTGTCGACTTGCAGAACCAACCAATTCCCCAGAATACTTAAGCAAGGTGTGATTCACGGTGAACTGTTCACATAAATAGTACCATAAATAGTAACAAATCTTATTTCTTAGTTTTGTGTGGTTTTTCCTCTTCTATTTAAGAAGGTCGCACACTTCTAGTTTTCTTGGATTTCGTTTACTTAGTTTTTCCATTGTGAAAACCCTTGTTCTTCGCTTGTGTCGACTAGACCAATCGTAAATAACCTCTACGGAATACCACCTTTTTGAACTCAATTTATATATTTGCAATTCAGATTGCTTATTATATTGTTCTTGCGTGTTCTTCGGTTGCATGTAGGAATAGACCTTCGTGGTCTGGTCAACCGTATTCTTGGCACGGTTGATAACGACTTGGAGTGTGGTTTAGCGATTGCTTGGTGTTCTAGTCATAGCCGGTTAAAAACCTGCATAGTCAAAGTCGTTCTTCTCTAAATCGAAATTATCATCCTATCGGAAGATCGGGACCCCGTTGCCTCATCAACACACGGGTCAGCTTTGCGCAGCGACATGACCGCACGGGCTAGCTTTGTGCAGTGCGAAGATCAAATGGTCCAACTTTGCACAACGAGTACACCAGACGGGACAGCTTTGCGCAGCGACAAGACCACATGGGTCAGCTTTGCGCAGCGATAAGACCAAAGGGTGCAGATTTGCGCAGTGCGAAGACCTGACTGGCCAGTTCTGCATGCCGACAAGATCAGACTGGGTAGCTTTGCACAGTGACAAAACCACACTGGGCATCTTCACACACCGAGAAGGCCACATGGGGCCTATAAAAAGAGGTCGAAGAGATTTCGGAGAGAACACTACACAAGCAAACCCCAACACTACAACGGCGCTTGCTTCACCACACTGGGATGGACAAGAGGCAGAAGAAGAAATGGTTCAGGATAATGAAGCAATGGGAGGAGACCCGCGATCTAGCAATGTCAGCTGCCGCCCGTGACGAAAAAGCACGGGCTGCTGCGACCCAGGCAGAACAAGCCGAGCGTGCTAAGAGTTCAACTCCCCGCAATGACGCCACCCGTAGCAACAACTCCATCCTGAACATTCCTACCGAGCATTCATCGCAACACCCACCAGAGGGGGAGATGCCCCCTTTGTTGGCACCAGGACCTGTGCAAATTCTTCAAGTGCACGCACCGCCTCAGTCTAGGTGTGTGTTACTGGAATTGCACAAACTACTCGAGTGACTATCCCGACCGCCGTTTAGACACTGCCACCTATCGGCAACCGGTAAGGACCAGGTGCATTGTGTTCCCCTACCTTTTCTCCTTTGAAGTACGCACTAACAACATCTTCCGTGTATCCACAGTCTCCGGAACCCCTATGTGACTACCGCAAATGGATCAATCTTGAGATCCACCCAGAGGACTAATGGGCCTTCGACTTCGAGGAGTGGAACGACAAAAGGTCCTACGAGATCCGGGAGGAGGAGCGTCGCAAGCACGAGCAAACCGAGCGTATATATCGGGAGACGAAAACTCATCTCAAGACGTGCACGCATATTGAGCGCGAGGCTCGCGAGAGAGGGCACGAAAAAAAGAAGGAAATAGCGACCAAAGCAAAAGAGCCCGATGAGGAGTTCAACGCCGAGCTGCAAGAAAGTGAAAATGGTCCCGATCTATGCAAGGAAGGGAACATAGAGCACATGATGCTCTATGTAATCAAACTCTACGCGACATGTTACTCCCAACTGCACTATAAAGTCTATTTTTAATTCAGCAAGCTTATTTCCTCGTCTTTTCGCATTCAATTATTCCCGTAACAAGTCATCCAACAATATTAACAAACCAGTTCTTCTCCGTATACGAATTTCGGGTAACATCACAATATCACTTACTCTCGTACTTACCGATCGTTCTTATTTCAATCATTCTAAAAAAAAGTTTCACTAATTTTTTTACCCTACAACAGCATACAGCGATTGTAAACTCTTATTACGAATTCAACAAATTATCTGACATTCATAATCTATGTAATCTATGTAGAGCCTCGCGACCAGTCATTTTCTGTTTCACGCACCGATCAACCCACGTAAAAAGTTTCGAGTTCCCAACTCTGGTTTATATACCTATCCAATACAAGCTACCTTCAGCGTGTTACTCTTGGTACTTTGACTGAGCGGCAAGCAAAACAAAATTGTTTGTTAACAACAGCGACAATGTGATCAAATAGATGGGGAAAAACTGGACACGAGACTCGTGCATGGTGACGGTGTGACCTCTGATCCCCTCACACACCATGTATGTAGTCCATGCGTACGGCCATGTAGCCCATCAGCTGCTGCTGCTGCAGGCATGCAGATCGGCGAAGAGAGAAGAAAGATGTACTCCTACCTGTAGTGTAGCGAGCGACTCTAAAAAAAAAAGTAATGTAGTTAGCGGGCATGCAGCGGCTAGCCGGCTACATGGCATGGCAAACAGTGTCCATGGACATGGCCTGTGCGCGCACACACTATCCTGGTCACACTGTTTGAGCATGTCAAGTCTTGTCACGGCACCACAGGGATGGCCCAGCAGTTAGTTATTGACATGTTGGACTGCCTCCATGCATGCATGCCCTATGCTATGCGCCTATGCCTTTCAAGTGTAGAGTAGAGAGTGTTCAGCATCCAGCCGTACGAAATGTGTATTCCGAGCGTATAGTACTGCTGTGTAGTGCTGGGGGAATCAAAGGACTATTTTCTATCGTATTTATAAAAATAGTAATATATGAGATGTATTAATAGAAATATCGTTTTTGCTGTCGGCGGGTCGGGCGGCAGCGCGTGAGGCGACGCGTGTCCGAGCCCATGTGTACAAGGTATGTGCGCAAATGAGGTAGATGTCTGAGCCGCATACCTCAGAGTACTGTGACATGCAATATCTTTTCAGTACATGGAGTGTAGAGTTTCACTCGTACGGTTTGGACATTAACTACAGAGATCTTTAGCCTGACATGCTGCAATGGACCCCCAACAAGGAGTTGAATATAACTAAGAAGGGACGTCGGCAGGCACGACGCTTTCAGAACGACATGGATGTGAGCCAACGTACCAGCATTTCCCGCACAGTAAAATGCCGAATATGTAAGACCTTCGGGCACTCATTGAAGGATTGCCCCAACAGACCGAGCTCATCTGGTCGCCACTCAGTGTCATAATCTCATGTATCTTTTACTGTATCGCATTAATTCATATTTATACCCATTTGATATGTATTTCATAATGTTTGTTCAATGCATATCGACCCCTAGCTTAATGCACATGACATAGCATTTCCACAGTTCACTCAAAAAACAGCAATCGCAACGGCGCGTACACCATTCAGTTACATGCTTTACAACATTCAGTTACATGCCTTACAACATTGAACATAACCACGAGCTACATGCTATAACCTTCTCTGGTGGGTGCCTACTGGTAAAAGGTGCCTCGTGGTACCCATATGGAGTGTTGTAGTGGGAAGCGCCTCGGACGTGGCTAGCCATTATTGTAGTAGCACGCACATATGCAGTTAGGGTTCACACAACAGCATGTGGGATCATACGAACTTTCTATATTTACGACATCCTCGTTGCCCCTTTCGTGTTGCATCTGTTGCCGGATGTCATCGTTCTCCTCATTGAGACTGTCAATCTGCGCCTCTATCTCTAAGATTCGCTCCCACAGTGTATCCACGTACCTCGCAACTTAGTGTTCATGGGTAGGATCGATCGAGCAGACAAAATCGTATTTCGTCATCTGCATGAAAGGAGGGTTAACATGAAAGCGATATTACCAATAAGACAAAAATAAACTATTGGTTAATTGTATCCCAGAGTGTGGGCATCGAAAAAAATATCGCCCGCCATCAAAATGGCCATCGACGACCTGCATGACCGCACCCTCTCTGTGTCTGCATTTCGGGCATACCATTTGAGCCCACCTGTTTGGCCTCAAGTGGTAGTTACGGCTGAAATCCTCCGTCCTTTCTAGGAAAAGGTCTTCCTTTGGCGACCCCGCTCCAACTGGCACCTCGGTGTCTACCATGCTATGTTATTGTATGACGTAGAAGGTTCTTCTTCGTACAAGAAGCGAAATGAAGTTTACATGAACGATGAGCGATTGTGAGAGCTCTGTATTTGAAGCAAGTGAAAAGAGAATCCGATGTGTTTCCACTGGAAATTACGGACGTGTTATCGACGTGCACCACCACGGGCAACAGCGGATACCACGGTAAAAATGGCATATATGCGCACAATGGAGAGGGCGAGACGGGGCGACATTGCTACACTAACATTTGTGCCGAAGAGGAGCGGGCGAGGGGGCCGTTATGTCAAGCCATCACATGTCCGAATGATATTGGTAATGAGAGAGCACGCCAGAGAGGCACATACAGAGTGCGTGACAATTGTGCAAACCAAATAGCAGCAAATAATATATACCACAATTGGACAGCACATGTCACTTCAAAACGTGCGTGAGGATCATTAAATTCATGATTAAGTTAATCCGAATAAACGTGCCAAATCTGGAGCACATGAAATTACCAAAAAATTATTCAATAACTATTACTGTATCGGGACGTTTCACATAAAATTTCGTAATTTTTGGAGCTCGTTTGCTAAAAACTCGTAAAATTATTGAAATTGTACGAATTTTTTAGCAACATTCGTAATGGATAAAATTACCCAAAAATTACACTGCGAGGTACGTTGTGTCGGGAGGCTGTACATAAATTTTCGTAATTTTTAGAGCTGATTTGTTATATTTAAAAATTCAAATAAATATTAAACAAAAAAAAGGCATGTAGTTAGGGTGGCTAATTAGCCGGCCTAATTATCTGTTGCCTCCTCCCTGGGCAGTAGGTAGGCCTGCCGTTTGGCCCCCGAATGGTAGGCGTCTGCCGATGGCAAAAATAATATTTTTGTAAATATATTTTATATATTGTTATTTTTATAAATATGATATAAAACAATGGTATGACTGTCTTTATTCTGTGCCGGATGGAGTGTGTAGAACAGCGTCATACGGCGGCCGTCTTTTTCACGTGGGCTATGATTTGTCACTTCGGAGGTAGGTGCATGTAGGTAGGAGCACAGGAGGATGTGGATCTATAAATTCTTAAGAACTTTTTATGATTCTTTTAGTTAGAGCGTACTGTGAGTACACCCTAAACTAGATTGCACACCATATATTCCCTGTATCAAACTAGCGCAGCCGCGGTCGTGTTACCCGTTGCACACTAGCCTAAAATGTACGAGACAACGTTGCGCCCCCACAATAATTGGTGTCTCGGTCGCCCCTCGAGCTGTACTCCTGTTCCGGACCATATCGCGCGCGTTGCTCGCTTATCGGTTCGCTATCACGGGGCTCGATCGGCCGACGTGTCGCCGTTCGCCCACAGTAGTGCTCGTCAAACGACTGTTGCCTAATCAAAATCTTATCGCGAACCTGCAGTGCCGCCGCGAGGCCGATCAGCCGGATGGTTGGCGAACAGTGCCGGCAATACGCCGGACAATTTGCAGCCGGCCGTGGTATGCGCTGGGCACGTAACTTTTCCTCGTCGCGGCCGTAAAAACCAAGTGACCGACCGCGCGGCGCGGCGCGGCGTTGGTGCAAAGCAATTACCGGAGCGGGCGGGCGTGTGCGGCATGCATGCTGATTAGTGGCAGAAATTGGCGAGTGGGCACGGCCGCGGCCGCGAGCAAGCCAAAGCGAGATCGATCGAACGTGCACCAGTTTATGTTTGGGATCGACGCAGGAAGGTGGACCACGAATCATGGCTCCGAGGGCGTGCTGAGCCCAACGCATCGGGGTGTCGTGCGCAACGTGGTCCCGAACGTGTCGTCGAGTCACCCCATTCGGCCAGTACTGATGGTCACATATTCAGATGCACGTTGGAGAGCATCTATCCACTTCATCGACGATCGCTGTAAGGATCGGAGCATATGTCCACTTCATGGACGATCACTGCTAGGACTGTTGGATAAGACAGAGCACGAAACAAACAAGAATAATCAAGAACACGAGAAAGAGATGTAATATAAAAAATCATTGTAGATAAAAAACTATGAACATATAATCGACGAAATCACTGTATGAGAAGAAGTTGCAGAAAGATCTTGACATATATGTGATTCTACGTTATTTTACCAGATAGCGTACAGAGAATGTAAATATCTTTGAGAACAAGAGTTCTAAACGAGAAAGAAACAAAATTTTAGTCCATAAAATATGCAGCTAGCGGTGTATTAGTCAGTTTGGCCTTGTGCATGTTGAAGAGATGAAGAACTTTTTCAATATACTCTTTCTAACTTATGTATAATTTCCCAAACCACCGATCTTTAATGATTTTCATACTAAGAATCTTTTTTTTTGTTGCAGCTTGATCTTTCATATCAAATTCGCTGCTCAACTGTATCTTCAACTTTGAAATTTCATACTTATCTTTTGCTACGATCAGCGTATTATCGACATATAGGAGCAAATAAATAGTTGAAACGTTGATGGTTTTTAAATAAACACAACTATCATAATCAGATTTCTTGAACCCTTGAGAAATCATAAAGGAGTCAAATATGTTGTACCATTGTCTGGGTGATTGCTTTAACCTATAAAGAGATTTCTTTAACTCACAAACAGAAACATCCTTTTCCAGAATGACAAAACCTTTCGACTGCTCCATATAGATTTCTTCTCTCAATTCCCCTTGTAAGAATACGGTCTTAACATTCAGTTACTCAAGTTCAAAACCACGCATGGCCACAATGCTGAGTAAAGCGCAAATAGAACTATACTTTACTATAGGGTAAAAGATATCTGTAAAATTAATGCCTGCTATTTGGTTATATCCCTTTGCAACGAGCCTCACCTTGTACCTGACCTGATCGGTCAGTGATGTGACTTTCTTCTTCCTATAAATCCACTTGCAATGTATATGTTCTTTTCAATCAGGAGCTCCACCAGCTTCCAAGTGGAGTTCTTCTTAAGAGATTTCATCTCGTCGTGCATGATAGCAATCCACCTTCTTGACTCATCAGAACAAATGGCTCCTGAATAAATTAAAAGCTCAGTGGTCCTTTCAATATCTTTTGCCATGTTTAAATAATAAGCCACAACATTAGCTTCTTCAATTATCCTCCTCGGATGGTGAATAGTCCCCCTTACCCGATTAGCTGCAATAGATTGTTGGTTCTAAACAATTCATATTGGATGACTACTAGTCGGAGCTTGAACAGGGACTTACTGTTAATTTTCTTTGTTGGTTTCTGTTGAGAATCCTGAATCAACAACATGCTCCATCTACACGTTGGTCTTCTGCTGCTTCTTAGGAGCAGCGTCGGTCATATTATCTTTTATTAAAGCAGACTCATCAAATGTAATGCTTCTCCTCACGATTACCTTTCTAATTTCATAATTCCACAATTTGTAACCTTTCACTTCAAAATTATAGCCTAGTAAGATGCACTTAATAGCTCTTGACCTAATTTTCCTATTATTGACATGGACATAAGCATGGCAGCCAAAATCCTTAAATTCGAGTAGTCAGCGGGAGAACCTGACCACTTCTCAATTGAAGTTTTTCTATCAATGGCAGTGTTCAGATATCACCTGTTCAAATCATTGGTCATGCAGATCTATTCCAGCTTTAACTATAATGTAGCATTGGTGGTCTCCTTTGTGACATCTTGGAGAATATTGTTAGAAAGATAAAGATGTATATGGGAGAGGGCCTTATGATCTCTTCTTTGCATCTCAGCATATACAATGGGCATCTTGTCGAGTCCCAATAACGCTTCATCCAACTCGAGCTGTGCCAGAATAGCTCACATCTCAGCAAATAAAGAACAATCAAGAATATTAGATAGATATTTAACGTGAAAAACCCTTACGGGTAAAAAACCACAGATGCGCAATCAAAGAAATCACTATATGATGAGAAGTTACAGAACGTTCTTGGCATATATGTGATTCTATGTTTCTGTGTTATTCTACCAGGTATCTTATAAAGGATATAAATAACCTTAGGAACAAGATTCTCGCAAAAAAAAAACAGAGTCCTAGTTGGTAGCGAAACAAAGATTTATCGGAAACTAGAACAGTAACATTCTCGTAGACGGGAACAGCACCCTACCCAGAGAGTCTCAGAAGATAACGGTATAGAGTTGTAGTCAGAAGTACCTTGACTAGCCACGTCTAACTCCAGTCGACGTATGCACCTTAGAGGACTATGTTGATGCGGGTCAGTGCAGAGCCTATTATGAATATGAAGATGATTATAATCAAAACCTCTTATCAGTTGGCATTAGTTTCTTGATCGAATTCGCATTAGTTTCTTGATCGAATTCTTTAAGCGGTCAAAAAAACCAGCAGTGTTTGGGCTAATCAGATTCGATTTACAAAATATAATAATCCCAATGAGGTAGATTAACCATTGTGTGTGAAAGGGTCGGTGACCCCTGATAACTGTTGCTTCAGTGCTGAGAGTTTTGCACCGTAAATGTTGGCTCGCCCTGCACACTAAACGTTTTCCCTCTGCGAAAGGCGAGACCCTAGGGCTAAGATTTCGCATTGTACCGCATAGTTTCGAACCATTGGCCAGCACAGTAGTTCTATGGCCGTCCGTCCGTTCCATTGTTGCACTCATCCACTATCACACGTGTGACAATGTACTGGGATTTACGTCAGGAACATGGTTTTGTCAGATTGCAGGGCCAACGCACCAGCATTATGGCCCAACAAGCAGTGTATAGGTACAGTATCAATGTTGTCCTAGGAATACTAACAAGTGGCACAGACATTTGGACCCAAATGTATGTTTCTTCATCTACAAAATTACCAAAACGATCATCAAACTCTACAATCTACATTGCATGCCCAGATAAAAGCTGGCTGGCTATCTAGCTGCGTGCATTGGATATTTCCTTGTGGTTTTTGCCAATCTTGGACGGGCAGCTGTAACGAGCAATAACTAATACTGCCTGCAGCAACGAGGAGTAGCAAGCTAGCAGAGCACCGTTTCCATTGTCCAATGATTGACGTGTTGCGAAATTGCAAGCCCCCCTCCTCCCGCTTGTGTCCTGAAACCTGCAGAATCTATCACAAACACCACCACCCTCTGACCGCCCTGCGCCTCTGATGGTCTCGTCCGACCCCGCTTTTCCCTACATCCCATGTCAGCTTTACCACATGCAGCCTAACCAAACAGCCTATTGACGGACCATCCCAGTACATGCACCCTTTCTTCTCTCCAACTTTCTCTGTCCGCGACATCTGTCGATCAGCGATGGGTTCTTACAGGGTCCAAAGATTTTTCTAAAAAAACCTGTAGAAAGGTTAACACGTACCTTAAGAACTGTTGGGGTTTCTCCTCCATTTTTTTCCCTAGAGGATAGAACTGTTGCTGTTTTGTTGCACCGGTCTCGGCGATAAAGCGCTGTCGGCCGGGGCCGAACAGGCGCTCGCAGGCTTTTCCGTCCCGCAACGCCGAGAGGAGAGGACCACGGCTGCCAGAGCGCGTGCAGGCCGTCAGTGCGGTGAGCTTGCTAGCGAGCGAACCAGCGAAATGGTAGCAGTGGGAGAGAGACGCACTGATTGACTAGTTTCCGACCCGGCTTGGACCATGGGTGGTGGTTTCTGGAGCGCGGCCATGTCTCCCCTGCCACATGCACTCACGCCCCGCCCCCCTCGATCCGTCCGTGTCTGGAATTCTTCCGCGCCAATCGATCGTGCGCTTGACCGTGCATGATTAGCTAGGCAGCCTGCCCAGGAGAAGATAGGTGACTACTCCGTCTCTGCATGGCCTCATGGCCCGAAAAGAAAATGGAACAAGCAGATCGATATTCATAGCACCTCTTGGTATTCGACAGTCCTCACCGTCTGATCGTCAATCAAACCCTTAGATCAGCAATGGAGAAGTTTCATTTCCATTATCCGAAATCTAACACCAGGCAGCTATGCTTGGAAGGGGCATCATGAGGTGGTGAATCCAAGCCGTCATCAAGGGAGATCGATGATGCCATGTTAGTTGGAGAGAGGGCCAGCAATAACGGAGAAGTGAAGGAGGCATGCAGAAGTGGTCCGATCCAACGGGCTTGCATGCTCTGCATTTGCTGCGCCCCCACGGGTTACTGCCTCTCTTGGTCTTTCTTGCAGGGAAAAGGGAGGCAGCGCCCCAGCTGCGCACTCAGGTCACCCCCTCCCATCACTGTCCATCCTTTTGACCATTGGTCCCTCCCCTCCCCTCCCTCCTTGCCCCATTGACCATTGCTCTCTCTCTCTCACACACACACACACACACACGCGTTGATACTGGAGTTCTGAGTAGCGAGTACTTGACATATTGCAAGCTCGCACGTTCCACTGGAACTAGATGCCTACGTCAGTACAGCACGTCTTGGCGGTGGAAATTTGCCCGTGCATTTTGCCACACGCTGTAGATCGACCAGGCGGGCTGTCATTAGCTGTATGTGTACAAGATCGCTCGGTGCTTCGCAAAATTCTGCAGGAAACGTCGCAGTTTGTACATGATTGACCCTACGTTCCCACGCACGTTCACCACAGTACGGGCGCACTTGGTCAAGCTAAGTGGCCTCGTTTTGTACTCTCTGCCCTCCTGTGAAATTGGTGGGCGGTTTGGGCCCATCACTAGAGCACATATAGGCCGGTCCAGCCCTATATGTTTCCAGCTGGCCTATTGAAATCTCAAACGGAAAAGCTCGCTTAACTTTCACAAAAATACTGATTTGCCAGGCCCAGTTGAAGCTTCCACCGCGGCAAAGCAGCCGGTCGCAGTTGGCCCAGGCCTTGCCTTTCGCATCCGTGCGTTGATGGCAAATTGGCAAGTCCATCTGGCACTGCACGGCCCAGCCTATCGTCGCTCAATTCGACATGCGATTCCACTTCCCAGCCATGGACCGCACGGCTGCACGGTACGTCCGTCCCCGCGCCCATGCGGCCACGCCGACTGGTGATCGACGCCGGCGTCGAAAGGCTTGTACCCGCCAGTCTCCTCACCACAACCACGGGCGCCTGCATGCCCTCGCCGCGTGTTGAAACATTAAGGGTGTGTCCTTTTCAACCACGGCCGATGGTTTATGCTTGTAACCGATATTAGTCTCTTAAATGTATTTATCATTGTTACTAAAATTTTATAATGATATTTATCATTATCACCAAAATCAACTTAAATGCAGCTTGATCTTTCAACTAACTATTAGTCAATTGATTTTACCAAAATAGTCGATTTATAGAGCGTTGGATCCAAATCCAATGGTATCCATCCCTCTTCCCAAACCTTATATGCCTAAAGCCATCCCCAACCCTAATGCCACCACCAGTTGCTCTCCCCTGCTACCACCCGCGACCTACCACCGCGCCGTTGAGCCCCTCCTTCGCTGGTACCATCTCCTCCTCTCATATCGCTCCTGCTTCCTCCTCCCTCCTCCCCCACCGCCTCCGTTGGCCTCCATCTACCCTACCCGAGTCCCCAACCCTCTTCGGATCTGCTAGCATCGTGCGCCTCCTAATGCTCATCGATTCTCGTTGCCCTGCCCCCTACCACCCTCCTCCGACCCATGCCGATGGTGCCATCACCACCCTGCCACCTACTGCCCACCGTCGGTGCTCCCTCTAAATCCGAGCCCCTATGAACTTCAAACCCTAACTAGTGAACCCCGAGCTCTAACCCGACAGCGGCAAGAGACGAGGGCGCCGGATAGGAGGAGGACGAGCTCGTCGGAGCATAAATCTTCAAGCAGGTTGGAAGGTAAGAAATTCGATTGGTGTTGTAAAAAAAGTACATTCAACGTATTTCTTGCAGTTCTGTTTTTGGAATTACTCGAGCTACACCTAAATAAGTCGAGTTAGTCATTCAGAGAGGTCCATTTTCTATTTGACTTGTAGTTAGTCAAGCTAGGGACGTGCTTGCTCAAGCAAACAAAAAGGTGGAGCGTGATGCAACCTCCTAGTTTAGGGGGTCGCCATTTCGCCACCAATTTGATATGTTGACCCGGAATATATATTTGAAGACAAGTGATTTCTTCGTAGAACATATGTACTTCGTGTTAGAGATATGTTTTTACGTAATTCGACATGAACGCGAGCCAAGGTCATGTTCAACATACAGAGATTTCGGCAGTAATTTCGTAGAAAAATACAATTTTTTTCGCGAGGCTAAAGCTTGAGGTGTCCTAAATGTATGGCCAGCATAAGTCAAAGAAGCGCGTATATAAGCAAACAAATGAGAAGCATAATAGGAAAAGTAGACTGACTCACCTGGTAGAGCCTATATAAGGATTTGAGCGGTGAAACGACCGCTTTCTTAACTCGTCGCGGAGTTAAGGGATCGTGTGGGTAAAGTTGAGCAAACTCTGCAGAGTCAAATAAATGGTATTCGGATACGCCGTGCTCCCGGTTAATGGAGCTGTGCCACTTGGGTGATCCCATCCGCAAAGCTTAAGTAGTTTTCTGAATGTTTTAATCTGGTTAGATGGTTAATTAACTCTTCATGAAAACCCCTGTTGTTTAAGAAGTAGTTTTATCAGCAAGTTTTACAAAAAGGTTTGCAAAGAAAACTGCATCCACTCAAAAGACGATAAACCAAGTATACTCCACTCCTTTTTAATCCGTGCATATAATAAGGAAGGGTTCCTTTGCGGTTTCTTGAAATGTTGTTGGCTCACGCTTGCTAAATAAATTCTTTAGAAGATCAAGACGAGTGAAGGTCTCCCGCTTGAAGAAGCCCCGAGGGTCTCTTCTTCGACGAGGATCCGTGGTCGAGGTCTCGCCGCCAAGCGGATTCTGGAGCTTTTGTAATGTAATTATACTTTGGGCTTGCACGCCCCGCTGTTAAACTCTGGATGTTAATCCATATGTGAAATATATGCTGGTTTTTGTTGTAAGCGTGCAATGGTATACTCTTGCGCGACACTCCATAACTGCTCATGCGTGAATAGTTGCGGATTGTCAATCCGACGCCGCCTCTAAACGGGGCGTTATAAGAAGTGGTATCGAGCAGGCTCTTTGACCGTAGGTTAAGACCTAAGGCGACCTAGGAAGCGATTTTATCGCAAAACCTAATTTAAAGACATAAAAGGGTTTATGAAAATATAAGTACTACTCTGTCTTTACCTCTCTTGTTGCTACCTTATCTCCTTAGTTTATTTCGCTTAAGTTTTGATTTATGCAAATGTTTATCGCTCACTTGTCTAACTTCAAAATTTTCGCTTCCAGCAGATGGTGCACCATCTTTTCCCGCCTGACCGTATGGACGGTTGGGCCGTAAGGTGTGGAGATGCGGAAGCATCTTGGAGCGAGAGGCAACTTCAACCCTGTTCCATGTCTGTGGGACAGCCGCCAGACCGAGCTCTACGAGTACGAGGCTTGGGTGGTTCTGGATCCGCGTTCGTCCGCCTGCATGTGAAGCGGAGGTTCACCGCCTCCGAGTGAGCGGAGGATGTCTGCTCGTGATGTGGCTCAAGGTCGCACTCTACCTCGTGGACTACTACCACTGTGAGCTAGCAGGACACCTTTGACTGGTGCAGTCTCGCACTTTGGGGACTTTTAGTCCTCGGTTCGGTGAGGATGACGATCTCACCTCGCGGCATCGCCACCCTTATGACGCCGCAGGTCGTCCGCCACGACGGAGGCGCAAGCAGGAGGCCGAGCTCTACGGAGGCGGCTTTGGGACGCCTGAGGAGGTTCGGCCCTCGGAGTCCTTCTCGCTTTGAGGCCTGGGAGGCGCAGAGGTCTCAGATAGTGCAGAGTCGCCAGCGTCCATTCCTCCCGTGCTTCAGCTGCGCCTAGGCCCAAGCGCCGATGATCATGCGGCAAGCAGACAGTGTTTGCTCCGCCCCGCAATTTCCGCTTGGCCTCCCCATACTGAGGATATGGAGGAGTAGACGACCGCCGCTAGCGAGTCTTGACCTTTTGTTTTAGTAGCGTACTTTTGTATTGTAATGCAAGTGTAACCATGAACCCTAAGTGGTCCGTGTACCACCCGCATATTGTAAAATTATGTTCATTAATCTTTATGTTGTTTGCTTAATTATCGCACTCACATGTGCAAGATCGCCGCAAAGCTAATTCCCAGCTCCCAATTGGCGATGAACCGACACGCGAGACGGATACCACGGTGGGTGGTGCACCGCCACGCATCAAGCGACTCTAGCCAAGATAATAACAATGTTAGAGAAAACCGCCAGAAGGAGAACAGAACATCCTACGAGTGCTTGATCGAAGCCCGTATGCTTGAGCGGATAGCGGCTAGATCTCCGTGCTATTTGAAGACAAGTGATTTCTTCGTAGAACATATGTACTTCGTGTTAGAGATATGTTTTTACGTAATTCGACATGAACGCGAGCCAAGGTCATGTTCAACATACAGAGATTTCGGCAGTAATTTCGTAGAAAAATACAATTTTTTTCGCGAGGCTAAAGCTTGAGGTGTCCTAAATGTATGGCCAGCATAAGTCAAAGAAGCGCGTATATAAGCAAACAAATGAGAAGCATAATAGGAAAAGTAGACTGAGAGAGAAGCAGAATTACTACAATAAAAGACATTATTTTTCATGTAGCTAGTGCAGATATGACTTGTATATATGTCACCAGGAACCAAACTTGGGAGATTTTAATACACATATGCTACAATATCATGCAATTATAAACAGATACTGATCAGGGTATGTTTATAATGCAGGAGTTTTTCATATTCCTACGAGAATTAAACCGTTCCTTATAAAATTCTTGTGTTATAAACAAGCTCTTTAGAAGCTAAGTTGAAGTTGAGTACTCCTACACACGTCTACCATGGAGAGCCAAGAAATACGTGCCAGACTGAAATTTAGGTGCATTTGTAGTTTCTGTTTTGATTTCTGTTTGAAAAACAAAAACTAATATAAACGTCTGGATTTCAGAAATGGATTTTCTACTCCTTCACTTCTGTCTAGTTCCAAAGATAAGGCATGAGGTCACGGACGTATCACGTATCCCACTCTTTTTATTTCCTCACTATCCCCATCTCTCACGTCCTTCTAAAAATCACTTTTTTCAACCGTTATTATTTATTTTCAATCAAAAATCATTCATCATAGCTAATAAGAACACCCTTAGTGGCTGGAATGTAAACACAATCTCCGAAGAGGATACTGACAGTGATCTCCGGTCCAAATGGGTCAGGTGCAGAAATTTACGTGGATTCTTCTATCCGCACGTACGCATTGCCGGTGGCGTCTCCATCCATCCGATTGGGCGGTTCTGCTCTTCGCAGTTTCGGCCGAAGCTTCCTTCCCGGCACGCAATTAAGCTACTGCTCGCCGCCTTCACATGCACACCGATGAAACGAACCGAAAGTGCAGTACATTACCAATAGATCGAAACATCCATCAGTGCGACGTGACAAAAACGTGCCGGAGGACGCGACGGCGACGTACACACGCCGCGGCGGCGGCGTAGCAACGTGGAACCCCGGCGAGGCGGTCCCGGAGCTCAGTCGAGTGGGCCCACGTGGCACGTGCGCCGACCCACTGGCTGGTGGGCCGCCACCTCCGGCGCAAGCGGACGGATCAACGACGCTTCTCGGAAGGTGGAAAGCCTCTGGATCACGGGTCAGCCACCATCCAGACGGCGACACGTTGACGAACTTCGACCGCCCATCTCATGACCTCGTTGATCCAACGGACGATACCGTCCCTAGGTCCTCCGTCTGACCAACCGCTGGGTCGCTACAAATGGCCCTCGTCTCCGCCCGTCTCGAACTCTTCCTCCCAATATTACGAGCAGAGCACTCCATGTCCATGGCGATAAGTGACGCTGGCTCGAGCTTGGCCCAATGGCCTGGGCTCTACACCCACGAGCCCAGTCCGGGCCTGTCTCTCGGCCACGCTGACGGCGGCGCGGCCGAATCTAACATCGTCGCCGCCGCCGCTCCCTCGACGAGCCCGACGTCGGCGGGGTCCGGCGGGAGCCCGACCAGGGTCCTGACGGGGGTCGAGGGCCCCCGGGTAGGCAAGCTGGCGGCGAGGCGGCGGTCCCGGGCGTCGCGCCGCGCGCCCGTGACGCTGATCAACACGGACACCGCCAACTTCCGTGCCATGGTGCAGCAGTTCACCGGCATCCCCGCGCCCAACCTGTTCGCCGGGCCCGGCAGCGTGCCGGTCATCAACTTCGCCGCCGACTACGGCTTCCCGCCGCCCGCGGAAGTCATGTCCTTCGACCACCTCAACCAGCGTCAGCAACCGTTCCAGGACCATCTCCTCCGACCACAACAGTACACCGGCGCAACATTCGGTTACAGCAACCTGCAAGGTGACGCCGGCGGCAGCCACCGCGACGTGTTCGCGCATGGGCTCGACTCGGCGGAGGACAGGATGCTCCTGCAGATCATGCAGGCGGCTCAGATGCCGGCGTCCACCGCTAACCACAGTGCTAATGGCTACTTTGCTTAATTGAGTAATCAGTCAAGGTAAGTGCATGGAGTTAATAGAGGGGAAGGAGTGAAGATTTGAAACAGGAAGAAAGGTTGATCGGTGTTAATTAAGCCTATCTTGGCATGAGTTTAGTTTTATTCGCTTGATGTTTAAGGCAGTTCAGTTATCAGCAGCAGCGATGTAAATACTAAATACTACTTTGGTCACTCATCTGGCTTGCGAATTGTGATGTGGGGGAGGAATCAATTATCTAGTGTCTACTCGTCTTTTGATCTGCATGGGCTTGGCTTGTTTTAGAAGCAAAGTTGGAGGCGGCCGGCCAGGTGGCCACGCTAATCACATGTTGTTATGGCAGGTTGAGGACCCGTTCAAAATGGATTTTGCTTAAGGTTTTTGGGTGCTGGTATTGGTTTCTGACTGAAATACATACTTTAGCGACTGTTAACTTTTGGTTGAGACATTTAATTAAAGAAGAATAAAGAAAAGGAGAAAAAAAAAGAAAAAACAACTATTATATTCCCATAAAAATACAAAGGAAAAAAGCCACATTAAAAATACAACACACTCAAAAAGGCTTTCAGTTTCTGAAAGCTAGAAGCCAAAAGCCGCTTTGAACAGGGCCAGGGGTTTAAAATGGCTGGAGCTTTTGGTTTTAGAATAGTAGCAGCTGAAAGTAGAAGCGGCTGGAAGTAGAGGTGTTTGATTCGGTTGGAGCTTTTGGCTAAGTTGATTTGGCAAAAAGATCTCACCTCTCCACTCCACCACTCCGACCGAGATGTCCACCACTCCACTCCACTCCAACCGAGATGTCCACCGCCGCAGCCCTTCGCGTCCTCCTCCCGCATCACCCACCACTCTTCCTACTCCTCCCAAACACTCTCCGCCGCTCCAGCTCGATGCGGCACCCTCCGGCCCCTCCCCTCATCCCCCGTCCCTCCTGCCACTGACGCAATGAAGGGGCACAGACATCGAGTGCTTCATCGATCTGGACATGGGCACCAATCCCCTCCTCAAGTGGCCCCTGAGACGGAGGTTGGGGAGGAGAATGACATGAGCATTGCGCATCGTCATCTTCCCCATCTCTGGCCAGAAGTCGCAATCATTATTGCTCCGATGAACCTCCCTTCAATTCTTTTGAACTGGAGCAACTGTATAGCACCCACCTTCCTTCCCCATCATTAATTTGGGCTTTCCCCCACCCTAGGTCGCTATCCCCAGCAAACAATCTGCACAACCCTCGGCTCCCATTGCCATCCCACCACGAATCTTCCCCCTCCATGGTCTACAACGGTTAGCTTCCCTCGCTCCTCTGATGCTCATGCTTCCCCTAATTTTCCCCTCTCCTACCCAGGCGTCGTCGCCCCTTTTCTTCTTCGTGCCCAGCCGTCGTGCTCCGCCTCCTGAGAGCCTTGGTGCTTGTCCGGCCGTAGCGACTATTGTTGGGTCCGCCTAGCAACTCCCTTGTATTTTTGACAATCACCCAAACCATCATGCCCTCCTTTGCTTTTACCGAGCTTGTTCGGAGCCCTCCCTTGGTTGCCTTCCTTGCTCCTTTGTTTTGGCCCGCGTTTATTGTGATTTGACTTCCAAAGGTCGCTTTTAAAATCTGAGCTTTTAATCCGAAGCCGAAGCCGTTTCAAACACCCCGTTATAACCCCCTTCTTTTTAACTTTTGACTTATGACTTCCTCCGAAGAAATAAATGAGGTGGCTTTTCCACCGCTTTTCAAAATGGCTTATCAGGATAATATTTTTATAGCAGCTTATTGGCATTCAACTCGCTCGCGCTAGGGCCAAAAGCCATCAGCCGTAACTGAAAAGTACACATATCTTTTCTGTTACTGATATCCAACGTAATTAGGGTCCGTTTGCAATTGCGGTGGCTTTTCAGAAACACTTAATGTTTTTTCTACTTTGTGGCAAAATAACTAGTCCAAAACATCTTTTTAGAGCCATCAATAGCAAAATATTGTTGTAATAGGCAAATATTCTCATAGCTAACTAACTAGATTCCGGCATGGCACAACACAGCTAGGGGTGGAAACGGATCGGATACAATCGAATAGTCTCAAATACCAATACGAATCCATATTTTTAAAACGAATACGAATATTCTCAAATACGAATACGAATATTCTCGAATACGAATACGGATATTTTTGAATACGGATTTTCTCGGATACAAATATCGGATAAAACGGATTCCTAGCGATTTTGACGATTTTTCACCGTTTTTTATCGGTTACCAGTTTTAAACCGCCTAAATTCAAATTTTGAGTCACAAAATTCGTACGGATTTTTCATGGGTTCTAGAAATGGATCGAATACGAATCGAATAGTCTCGAATACGGATTTTGGACGAATGTGGACTCCTTGCGCCATCTATTGCCAGAAGTAGTCCTCGCCCACGGAAATATTGTTTCTGGTCCATAGTGCGTGCGGTGCCCACGCAAGCCAGTTGTCACGCTCGGCAAGAGCGCTAGGAAGCTAGCACACACCTAGGCGTGCGAGGAGGCCCCATTTATGAATTAGTCTGGAAAATTTATATGATTGTATTGTTTGCAGGAATTTTTAATATAGGAAATGAGGCTCAAACATTATGAAATTTATTTTGAAGGCTCCTTACACAATGTATTTGGTTGTGTAATTTTTATCAAATTTTTTCTGTTGTGAAACTATCTCACAAATATCCTGCAAAATTGCATTTTATCATGGCTCTTTCAATGAAGATGTTATTTACGTCAAATGACATCATTTTATGTACATACCTTGTAGTAATGTTCGGATGTGATAAAAAAAAGATTGTGACGTACAAATTATTTTTGAGAGACATCTGAGATTCGATTATTATGCAAGGTATACTTGAATTAAAATTGTATTATGCGGACATACAATGCGACGGTACTGAATAGAGTATACATGAAGTCATGGTGCACCCGGCTGCCGTGGCCTCTGACGATGTAGATGATCCTCGGAGAAGGTAAACTTGGCGACCGAGGAGCGGTGTGTGTGTCTCGGAGTTCATATTGTGAGGCCTGCGTCGGAGGTGGGTCTACGGATGACTCCATATAGGAGTACGGCGAAGGGCCAAACCAAGTGTTGAGCCAATCAGTCAAGATGAGTTAATATCTTTGCGCAGATGGTACAGGTGGGTTAGGGCAGGCGATGGTGCAGATGGTACTATTGGAAGGCATGTACCTCGGGAGTGCGAAGTGCTGACGATGAACCATGTCCTTGATGACCGATCACGGATTTTATGTGATGCGTTCGTGGAAATATGTTCTATTATGTACGTTACAGCGTACCGGCGGAGAGTTGGGGTCGCTGTTTAGGCTTGGTTCTCGTCCGCAAACCCGCCTTCGATGCAGGCCTCGCAGTATGAGCTCCGAGACGCACGTCGCCCCCTGCCAGGTTTACCTTCTTCAAGGATCACCTACGACATCGAGGCCGCGGCGATCGGGTGCACCATTACTTCATGCATACTCTGTTCAGTACCGTCGCATTGTATGTCCACAAAATATAATTTTAATTCAAGTATACCTTACACAACAGCCAGATATCGGATGTCTCTCAAAAATAATTTGCACAAAACTATCTTTTTCATTACATCCGAATATTACTACAAGCTATATAAAATGACGTCATTTGACGTAAATAATATCTTCACTGAAAGAGCCATGGTAAGATACAGTTTTGCATGAAATTTGTGAGACAATTTTACAACATACAAAATTCGGCAAAAATTACACAACCAAATACACTGTGTAAGGAGCCTTCAAAATAAATTTCATAATGTTTGAGCCTCATTTTCTATATTAAAAAATTTCCTGCAAACAATACGATCATATAAATTTTCAGATTAATTCATAAATGTTAAATTTGCTAAAACAATTATGATTTTTTATCCCATTTAATAATTCTTAAAAAAACATACGAAAAAATGGGGGCTCCTCGCGCGCTTAGGGTGCGCCCCAGCTTCCTAGCGCTCTCGCCAAGCGCGCTAGCGAGCTCACGCGACCATCGGGCATGCCAACCCTGCTCATGCGGTCGCCCAGCGTGCCACTTGGCTCGCGTCGGCACCGAGTGTGCTAGAGGACCAGAAACACCATTTCCGTGGGACAGAGGCTACTTCTGGTAATAGATGGCGCAAGGAGACCATATTTGCCCAAAATTCCTCATGAGTCAGGAGACACCACACTACTGCCTTTACTCCCTCTGTTCTTTTTTACTTGATGTTTTTGATTTTTTACGGTCTTCCAGATGTGACTTTGACCGCTGCTTTTTATAACTGTACACTAAGATATACTAATAAAATTATAATATTATAAAAGTATTTGTAATAATAAATCTAATTATATAATTTTTGTATAGTCATAGTTTTGAGCTGATCAAATTTTAAAAAGGTTGACAGTACAGAGCGTAGGGAGTCAAGTAAAACGAACGTAGGGAGCACCTCTTTGGTTAGTGCTCGTGCTCTTTCAATTGTCACTTTTTGTCCTTGCCTTCCCTCCAATGCGGTTGCTGCTCCACTTCTCTTCTCTTGGTTGCTCCTCCTTTTCTCCTTGCTGTTCTGATCATCTTGGCATTCGTCGTCGTCCCTTTCCACTGTGGATCATGTCGGCATTCGTCGTCGTCCTATCAACTGTCAACCAACTGCAACGTCTCGGCCACGCCCTCCCCCGAGCTGCCGCGCGCGGAGCCGCCATCGTCGCCGCTCGACTACGACGTGGTGGTGATCCTAGCGGCGACGCTGTGCGCGCGGGGGCTCAACTCGATGCTCCAGTGCGTGGTGCGGTGCACCCACCTCGCCGTGGCCGACCCAGTCGGCTGGGTGGCGCACGGCAGCGCCAACGTGGGGCTCAAGCGCGAGGTCGTCGTCTCGCTGCCCGTGGCCACATGTTGAGAGCACCCTACGCTCAGTTGAGAGCACGAGCATGGCAACATGAAAATTATAAACTTAAGGCCATCATCATTTCCCGCCTCAACACACAAACAAAACATGGATACTCATGTCACTAGCAGGCCAAACTAATAATGCAGGCTTTCACACGAGAATGAAACGAGTTATAAGGTCGATACATTGTCCACCCATAACAATTCAATTATGAGTTCAACAAATCAACACGCTCATTACATGTCTTCAGGTCCATATCAATTGATTGTGTTCAGCATGCATATTATTCCAAATATAGAAAAGGACCATCAAAACTGCAGGACTTCTCTTCATACACTAAGCGAGGATCCTCAGCGCTCAGATTATCGCAAAGTATTTATCTAGGCATCAGCGCTTAGCGTTGACAAGAGCCATGTGCCCGATCAGATCCAAGACCCGGTTGCTGGTGCAAAAATAACAGCATATTCAGGCCAATTAAAGATTTATGAAACATAAAAGGTTTGAGGCGGTTAAGTGGATACTTACCTGTAGCCCCACTCATTGTCGTACCAAGACACGAGCTTCATGAAAGAAGAACTTAGGCCAATACCAGCCTTGGCATCAAATATGCTCGACCTGTGATGTAGACAGAAATTTAGCAATGCCAACATCCTTGCAGCTCATGACAGTTCGTGTAAACAAATCTGAATACTTACCTTGTATCACCAACGAAATCATTTGACACCACATCCTCATCTGTGTAGCCTAAAATACCTTTTAACGAACCTTCTGATGCTTCCCTGAAAACAAAGATCACAAAGTGGGTAAGAATATTGTTGGATTGACAAGGTTTGCACAAGCTGACGTAAATACGAAGTCTAAAATTTAGCCGTGGCATAATTACATTCTTTAATTGAAGGAACTAAGATTGGCCTTAATTTAAACAAAAAATTGTAACAAATTACTAAATCAACTAAAGAACACTTGCACCAATTCTTTGTTTTGCTAAGCTACGAAACCTACTTCTCCACTGAATGATCAAAGGGAGCGGATAGATTGTACATGAATTCTATTCGTTCCTGGAAAGCATACACCCTTCTCCTATATTTATCCTCAAGTGCTATTCCAATATTAACCTTCAACATCTTGATAACTCTATTGTACTTTACTTACAGAAATGCTAATTGTATCATTCCTATGCAGTTTGTGCCTTTGCTCACATTGATTAAATCCTCTCACTGTTTGCTATACATTAACAAGCTGCAGAAGTAATCCTTACAATACACACCCTTCTCCTATATTTCTCCTCTCAAGTGCTCTTCCAATATTAAGCTTCAACATCTTGATAACTCTATTGTCCTTTCACTTACAGAAAAGCTAAAATGTATCACTCCTATGCAGTTTGAACCTTTGCTCACGTTGATTAAACCCTCAGTGTTCGTTATGCATTGACAAGCTACAGGAGTAATCCTTAGAATACTTACAGCCAAAAGATGGCACACTAACAAGAAAACTTGGGAGTAGTAAAGTTGATGAGAAGTTGAATTGATTAGAATGAACAGAGCAAGGCACTGAACAAAAAAGGAGTGTAATCAGCAATCAAGAGATAACAAAGTACAAGAACAACAATTTGATTGGTGTACATACTTGATAGCTGCTTTCACATCTTCATAAGAAGCGTTTTCTCAAGCCGGCAGGTCAAGTCAACAACAGAGATATTAGGTGTAGGAACTCGGAAGGCCATACCAGTGAGCTTTCCATTTAATGCTGGAAGGACCTTTCCAACAGCCTGGTATCAAAACAAGAAGTGGAACATAAGAAATCTGCAACAACAAAACTTTTGCTCTTCTTTGAGCAGAGATAACCTTTGCTGCACCAGTAGAGCTAGGGATGATGTTTTGACCAGCCCCACGTCCTCCCCTCCAATCTTTCATCGAAGGACCATCAACAGTCTTTTGGGTGGCTGAACACATCAAATCAAGTTATTCCATGATAGTGTTAAATTGTATATCTGCATGTGAGAACATTGGTGAACCCCTGTGCCCATGACAAGTATTAACGAGAAAGAGAACCTGTTGTGGCATGGACAGTGGTCATTAGGCCTTCAACAATGCCGAATTCCTCGTGGACAACCTGCAAACCATCATACATACATAAGCATCGTCAACAAGGCAAGTGTGACACTACATTTTGCAACAATGAAAATATGCTCGGCATCAGAAACACCTAGAAGATACATATAAGCACATATAGCTATAGGTATACCATATTCTGTTCATATTATATATAAAAAGGATAAAAAGCTGGAAATAACCTTCGCAAGGGGAGCAAGGCAGTTGGTGGTACAACTTGCATTAGAGACAACATTCATGCTGGGGTTGTAATTCTTCTCATTTACTCCAACCACAAACATAGGAGCATCTGCTGACGGAGCAGATATCACCACTTTCTTTGCACCCCCCTATAGATAAGGCAACAAAAATTTCGAACAATTCTGTTGCATGTAAATGGACTAATAGAGAATGCTTTTGGATATTAGATAGAAACCATCAAACGGTTATGACAATGAGAAAGCGAACCTTTAAATGTGCTGACGCTTTCTCGATTGTTGTAAAAACACCAGATGATTCAACAACATATTCAACTCCAAAGTTACCCCAAGGGATATCTGAGGGGTCTCTGAAATTAAAAAGTGAAAAGCCGTAAAAAATGTTAGCAAACAAAAGCATTAGTGTGGAAACAAATTACATGGCAACAACATGATAGCCACACGATTAAAAAAACAAAAGTACCATGTTCTGGAAAAACGATGGATTACAAATTTTGGAGCAGTATGTGTACCATAATTTTACCCCAGTGAGCTGTGTAAAGAAAACTTTGCCTTTTCATTTTGCAATGGTTATAATATATGTATCCAATATGGATGCAACACTATCATACTGGACTAGTGCACTCACACATTAGGCATCAAGCAAGTTATATCCTTCTTTCTAATACACAAAGCTGTTGACAATACAAGAAAATATACTGACTAAACTAATGTTCACTTATTCACAGTGCAAAGACACTTGATATCTAATCTAACACTAGTCAGGAACTGGGTATGATAAAAAAAAAACAAGAGATAGAAAACATTGAAAATAACATAACTGATAACTAAGCACAAATAATTTCATGAAGAAATCATTTTATGTAATGAACAATTCTCACTAGAATATATATTCAGCTAAACCTGAAGTACTCCTATTCTTACCTTTTGCTTGTAACAGAGATTTTCTTCCCATTAATCTCCAAGGTTGACTCATCCAGAACCTTTATGGAGCCTTTGAATGGACCATGTGTCGAATCATACTTGAACATATAAGCCTGGAAAAAGAATAATATAATGGATGGACCAAATGGAAGCCTTCAGATGAAATAAGTTGCACCTAATACAGCTAGAGGTTTAAATATGTTCAATGAAAGGAAATAACATAAGTAAAACAGGAAAAGTGAACATGCCAATTTTCTCATTGAGGACTGCACCTAACAGAACCTAGGATCGTGAATAACATAAATTGAGCTCCATTTTTAAGCAAGATACAAGCTCAACATATAATATAGCTCGCACTGTATGGTTGTACAGCTCTAGATTCCATATAAATATGTAACTAGGACCATGAATAACATAAAAGTGAGTTCCTATTTTCAAGAAAGATGCACTTCCAGCATATAATGAAGCTCACACCAGATGGATGTATGGCTCAAGATTCATATATATGCAAGTCAGATGACATCAAACAAAGCATGTCTTCATTAAGCTAAGAAGCACTACAGAAGTACAATGATGCATATTAGTCTAAGCAACATCTCTACTGGAAGTGCCTGCAGTGTTATTTGTGAACAGAAATTCAAAAGAACATTGAACATCATCACTTTCCATGCAACAGGTCATTAAAAAAGTTGATTATGGAAGATTTGATAAATATATAACTGTTGTAAAATCACTACTTCCCCATGTTAGATATGCATCTCGCGTACTGAAGAACCAAATAACTATTAAAGTCAAAAACAATAGTCCAATCACTCATGATCAACATAAGTTGCACATTGTCGATATCTGAAATGTCTAAAACACTCCTACTGCAGATGTTCTGTGATCTAAAAACAAATCATTTTGTGTTGCTTTCTTACCATGTATTTAACATCGATAAACGGATCATTAACAGCCACAACTTCAATATCATCTCTACTGGTTGCAATTCGTAGAACCAACCTGCCAATCCGTCCAAACCCTACAACAACAAGAACACAAGAGTACCATTACAAGCAAAGACTAAATTAATGGCTAACAACATTTTAAGATCACCTACAACGTATCCTTTTGCACAATCTAATAAAGTGGGCCCGAAAGGGTGTTTGGTCTAAATAAGATCACCTACAACAACGATGGAATTGAACAAGGGTTCAGTTCACTAATCCAAATCGATCACACTTAAAGCATAGCCCAACAACGCAAAACAAAAAATGCATTTGTTAATCATTGTGAGCCTTAATGTATCTCATGTACATTACAATCATTTGGTGACGCCGTTGTTTTTCCAATTTATGCAAGGGACTCACCGTTGATGCCGACCTTTGTCTTCTCCCCACTAGAAGATTCTATGGAAAGTGAAAAGGTGAAGTTGTATCAAACACCATTGCAGGCTGTACAAGTCTGTTTGTATGTTTCATGAATCGAGCAACTTACGAGGGGTGGCAGTGGGCGCCTGTGTGGCGGTGGCACCTACAGGCTCAATGCTCCTAGCACTGCAGTCCACAAGCAGTTAAAGGTTAAAAAAATGCAATTTGTTACATCTAATACGTGCATCAACTGCATTCGCTGCATGCGCTTAGGGCTGAGAACACGAGGAATCGGGGTCACATTCCTCACAGGAAATTGCAAATTTCTCCAACCATCGTGATCAGTTGTCCGATTTGAACCAGCTGAATGAGAGAAGGTGACAAGAAGAGACACTAACGGTGAAGAGGAAAATCCGATGGAAGGGAAGCTGCAGGTAATCTTACTCCTCACGCACGACGCCTGCACCATATCAGCCGAATCGATCAACAGGGGAAATTTTTAGCGGTAGATTGCAAAATTGTGGCTAAAGCAACAAGAACCAATCTGCATCTAAATTCATAGAAGTATGAATACAGTAAGCCTACGAGAAAATCACATGAAAATTAAGGGAATATCAAGTGCTCTTTCGTTAACAAAAGCGCAGTACAAGCGGTCCTCGCCAAATAGCAAGAGCGAAACAAGTTGGCCAAAAATCATGCATGCAAATTTAGCCATATAAACAACAGTTTAGTTGTGTAAGTTTTACTGTCAGTTCCATGAAACAGGAAGAAGTCCTCAGCAAAATTTCTTAAAAAAACAGAAAAGAAGGAGAGATCGGGATCGGGATGGCAAATGGGACCTTCATAGGGTCGGCGCCGCGGGATCCGGCGGCGGGGGTAGCGGAGGCGCGGAGAGAGACGGCGAGCGACGCCATGCAGTGCAGCGGGGTTAAAAGCCTTGGCCCTCGGGGAACAGCAGTGTGGGAATGGAGGCGGAGGCGAAGAGGGATGAGACGGCGGCGTGCGCGATTGGAGTCTTGGAGACGGCAGGAGCGAGCGGCCTTGGGGTGAGTTGTGCAGCTCCTCTTCGCGATGCGGGTCCCTTTTTTTACAGGTTGTGACACGAATACTTATATAGATAAATTAAACATCGGTAACTTATTTTAAAAAGATTTTAACGAAAAACTCATATCATTTATTTATTCAAAAAATCATAAGTTATAAGTCAAAAATTGAAAAGAAGGATGTCTATGTCTCGGTGGCGGATTGTTCGTGACTTACTTTAGTTCTTGTCAATTCCATGAAACAGAAAAGTCCTCAAAAATTTCTTATGAAAAAAGTTGGCAAATGGGACCTTCATAGGGTCGGCGCGGATCCGGCGACGGCGGCAGCGGCACAGGGGTAGCGGAGGCGAGGGAGGAGAGGAAGCGCCATGCAGTCTGCGCGGGTTAAAAGCCTTGGCCCTCAAGGAACAGCAGGGGGGGATGGAGGCGGGGCGAAGAGGATGAGAGGCGGCGTGCGATTGGAGTCTTGGAGACAGGCGGCGCTTATTTAACATAATTAAATTTAAAAATAAATTAAAAATATAAAAAATATGTTAGCCCATCACGACTAACAAAAAACTCATCTTATTTATTTATTGAAACAACAATAAATCGAAAGCTAAAAAAAGGAACCAACAAAAAAAGTATGTCAAAAATAGTCAAAAATCGGAAAAAGATGAAATTATAAATAATGATTTTAAAAATAAACTTAAACGTATTTTGTTTGTTCATGTTTTGGATACATTCACGCCGGGTTTTCTTGCACCACCAAGGCAGACTTCGACCAGCTTCCATGCACCTTATTTCTAAATTGTCATAATTTAGTTTAATTTATACCGTTTGTGTTGTGCAATCGGGCATGACTTACTACTATTTACTTCTACCCTTTGTCAAGGCGTTTAACCACTATGCCGAAGGTTTTCCACTAATGTAGACCCTGCTAACCTACATTACACTACGTTCGCTTGCATCTTCTCATTTGCAATCAGCCAACCAAGAAAATACGAAACTTCAAAAGATTTTACACATTGTGAGAGATTTTGGAGCTAAACGATTCTGCAACACCTGCTACTCTTGCCATCTTTGCTGCCATTTAGAGTACAATCGACCTCATAAGGAAAAAGACCAAAAGCTGCATAATAAGACCCTGTTGTTCTTTTTATACGTGATTTATACTTTTTAATTATGACTTATTAGCTTAATAAATAATGATTGAAGTTGAAATAAAAATCAATTGAAAAGTCAAAAGATCCGTCTAAAAACAGTGAATAGAAGCAGGGGGCCGAGGAATGCATACGAAAATGTGAGTGGTGCAGTGCAGATATGGCGTATCTGTGGTTTGTTTGGTTTCGGGCAGGTGACGTATCAAGGATGATTAGGGTCTGTTTTTTTTCGTCCGCTTTTGGAACATTTGTGTGGCCTCACATATAGTTTTTACCGATATAAATGAAGTCGCAATTAACTACTAGACTCTATCTAAAAAATATTTTATTTAAAAATTAGTTACCGTAGAAAAATCGAAAATCAGTTTTTAAAAGTCAAAAAAGACTCCATGCGTCCGCCGGAAAGGTAGCCCAGCCCGTCTAAACTCTCGGAGCTGCCCCACTCAGCCCTGCGCGCGTCCGCACTACGCCTCTCGTGCGGCCGTAAAGCGAATATGCCAGCTTGCGTACGAACAACTCCATCCGGGCATCGATTCCGCTGGGAATGACCGACGGCGATTGGCCGATTAATTTGCCAGCACTTTTAAAGTGTACACCTTTTTTTGAGGAATTTTAAAATTTAAACTTGAATCTTTGCGATGTAAACATTCCTTTCAGTAATTCAAATAGACCGAGCATGGCTGTTGATCACGAAATGGCACATGGAATGCACGCTAGTACCTTGAGAGTTTGTGCCTGCTTGTCCAACTCTCAGAAAATGTCACCTTCATAAAAATGAACGGACGATTAGTACGTTTGGCACGTAGGAAAGAAAAGGACACATCTGCATATTTGATGTTTGGCATCACGAGTGACGTCTTTCACTTTTTAGGGTTTGCTTTGAACGATTTTAGTTTCTAATTTATTTTAGTTTTTATCTTATTTAAATCAAAAATCATTTAAAACACATTGATTTCTAATTTACATTTATTTTAGCCTTTTGGGTTTTTCCTTTTTTTTCTTTTTTCTTCTCATCCCTTTACATTATCCGTAACGATATAATGTTTTTTATATTCTATATTTTTTATAAAAAAGTAATATCTACTATAATATAATTTTGGTCATAAATTAAAAACTACAATCTGAAATTTAAGCTATGAGGCAGTTGGAGCTGGGTCTTTGTTGGTACAATTTTTGCCAGGCACGAACGGTTCTATCGTAGAACACCGAGTTGAAGTGAAGGAGACCAGACCATCCCCATAGAGAGGCTCAGGTACGGGCTCTACTACTGTGCCCTATGCAACGCGTGGACGGCGACAGATCACTGCCACGGGAGACCGACCACCTCGTGCTGTTCTCGTTTCATACGCTGGATTCTACGCGATGTGCCTCACAACCAACCCAATTAACAAAATGAATAGAAAGCCTCGGGAGCCCACTGTGTGACATGACATGTGGTCCCCAGTTGGGAACGCCCACATGGTGATTGACTAATATGTACTCTTACCAACCTCCCAGTCGGTTGGAGACTCGGAGTATCCTGCGGTACTCGCTCTGTCGATTTGAATCAGTCAAGCTCCTTTATCTTCGACTAATAATTATTTTCTAAATATCTAAATTAATGGTATTAAAATAATTTTTTAGATTTGTCATAACAAATACTTTCGCATCATTATCCTCTGTGATATCTATATAAATAAAAACAACCAATGATATTTAAGACATCTCATTTGTTTTAAGGGCAAGAAAATCCTACGATAATCCTAAAGAGAAAAAAATTCTAGAAATTCTCACATTAATCGAAAGAAAAAGAGAATGATCTCCACCACTTATTTTGATAGTGCCAGATTATAGCGGTACAGATTAATCATATATAGATATTATAGTTATATAACAAATACAATTGTACTTTAATTATAAGAATTAGAGTTGTATATCAAAGACAACTATATCATAATATCTAGCCGCGCAATTGCATGGGGTAGATATGCTAATTTTATGAATGCACTAGTTGTGTGCATGTGCATTGTAATAGAAAATCAAACCTATGCATATTTTCTTTTCCTTTATATGAGAATTTATTGTAGAAAAACTAAATTACCTTTTCGTATTTTGTACCGATCGGTTTTGGTACCGGATCGGTTGGGATTAACCCATGCAATTTGCACCCCTACTAACTGATCATCAGGCTCATCATCGCCACCCCCCCAACCCCGCCCACGTCCTCACTGCCCTGTCACCCACCACCGATCCTACCTGCCACTAGGATCTATGGTCGAGGGGTTTGATGAACCCCAACCTATTTGGAGTAAAACCTAACGCTCACTCGTAGCCACTGCCAGCCGCTGCTGTTGCTCGTCATCGTCAAAGAATTTAGGGTTGTCGTTTTGTTGTCTAATTTGCTGATTTTTATCTGATTTTGTTGTTGTATTTCTTTCCATAGCTATAAAACTCATAGTAGATAGATAGCAAATGCCAAATAAGTTGTGGCCTCCGAGTACTACAATTTGGAGGCCCATCAAAAAAGCAAGGCCAACTATGGGCACATCAATCGGGGTGTCAACAGCCCATGTACCAGTCAGTGTAACGAGCCATATTCGACAGCCCAGCATATCACTTCACGAATCCACCGGCCCATCTCTGCAGCTTTCTTCTTCCTCCTCGTCTTATCTTCTTTCTCCTTCTCTCTTTGAGAATGTTTGCTATTCTCAGTAAAATAATGGCCTGACTTTGGTGAGGTAGCATTCTTTCAATTTTTTACTTGCTAAATAGAACAAATTGCAAGCTGTGAACCAGGAGTCTGGCGGATACTACAAGCATGGGCTTTATTTTATACGCGAATGGTGACAATAACGTTGCGACTCTTGAGAATAACCATGTCGGCATGCTATGGCTTGAGGGCAGTGCAAAGCTAACGGAACCAATTTGAAGTCCTTAAAACTGACGAATCTGATGATAAAAGGCCAAGCTTTGCCGTTTGACCCGATCTGACCATGCAAACCAACAGAGCAAGCCGAACGAACCCCTGGAGTCTGTATTATATCTTGACCTTAATCTAGGGCATCTCATATAATACGATGCAGAATTGCATATATTACTACTGACACAACGTACGGTGAGCAACAGAGTCTGATCACTAATTGTGAACTTAAAAGAGCGCTTGACCTGTGTGATGGCATGTGAAGCAGATCCATTAACAGCTTGAGGACCACACCTACATAACATCTAAAGCAGTAAAGCATTCAGCTAGCATGTGTAACCTAATGAAAGAACCCTAACCCTAATTACCTTTGAACAGTACAACTAGCAAGAATTAAAATTTTAATTAAGAGTTATTACAAAGCAGTAATTACAAGAATGAATTACAACCGCTGGCTCAAATCCCAGTTAAGTAAACTAAAGCTAATTATTACAATATTTTTACAAAAATGGTGCATAAGAAAGATCAATTTCTAAAATTGCAATTGCAGTAAACTAAAAGCTAAGTTAATTGGTGCATTGCATTCTAGTGTCTTGTTCCTGCGATTAGCCAACGTTAGCATCCCAAGCCGACCATCATAATCTGTTATTTTGTAAGAGGAGACCAAATCAAATAAAAATCTAAGAGAGAATGAGAGAGAGGGGGAATAGTTGCCGTCAGTACCCTCGGGATACTAGAGTCAAATAGAATGGCCTTCTTAGATGTTCCCAGACCGTCCTGGGCCGGTTGGCACCTCTCGCCATTAGTGGGCCTCATCACCTGACAATTAAAAAATCCAAAGCCCATACTTTCCAAACATACCTCAGCAACAATAAATCCCAAAACAGTGCCCAGCCCACATTTAGAACCCTCGGTCCGAAGAAACAGAGAACCAAGACACAAGAGAGGATAAGATCAGCGCTGCCCAGCTATGCACAGCTAGACTCCAACCGAAACAAAGAGGAGGAGGTCGAAACCTCCTCATATATAAGCCCCAATCCAACCAATCACTCGTATTGCCCACTGCATTCGCAGAAACCACCAATAACAAACCAGCCAGGAGTTCACAAGCACACAAAAGCCCTAAGAGCAACCAAGAGCCAAGAGCAATCGAGCTTCTAAGCCAAGCCAAGCCATTCCATCCATCTCTGCTTCTTGGCCGAAGGCCAGAGAACTAATCCAACCAAAGCCACGGTCCACTGAGTGAGAAGAGAGGAGTGTCAGGGAAGGGGAGGCGGAACGTAGAGGAAGATGAAGGCGAGCGAGGACCACAAGACAAGGAGGCCGGTAGGGTGGACAACCACAAGCAACGACCACCACAAGACGACGTCCCCGACCGCAACAAGTACCTCGATCGCACCTTCATCCACGACTGCGACCACGTGAGGACCAGACCGCAAACTCCCCACCAACCGAACACTTTCCATTCTCGGCCCGACACACAAGTAGGCCCACATTCTCTCCCACCTTTTCTTCTTCTTTTGGTTTCGTCTCGAGTAAGCATACAAAATGCTCAACACTACTCCTCCTCGGCTCGTTTGGTTGAGCAGACAGCTGAGGAGGGAGAAACCGCCTAGCTCAACCGGTGGCTACCACAACAACCAACGACCACCCTAGTACCATGAGCGCCCTCGGGCTTGGAGAATTGCTCCCAAGCATGAGATCCCCAATCCCGAGTCCTGTCAACGCAGCCACTAGGATTCCCTACAACCGAGTGTGGTAAATCAATGCGTAAAAATAATGAGAAACATTAACTAAAATCAAAGCCAGGAAGCTCAGATAAGGGTAGAAGAGAAGGTAGAACTGGAGAGTAGTCGAGCCCCAGCCTTAGCCATCCAGCTAAGCCAAGCCCACTGTAGCAATTCCCGACCGGTGGCATCCTCTTGAGGGTGAAGGAGGTGTTGAGGGAGGCCGAGTAGTCATAGTTGGACGCTAGGTAGTTGTAGTCGGGGTCGAGTAGTCAAGTTGCCGTTGTAGTCGAGTAGTCGGAGAGGTTGAGCAATAGAGTAGCCGAGTAGTTGGAGTCAAGTTGCTGACTAGCCAGAGTAGCCGGGTAATCGAGGGAGATGAGTAACCGCAAGATCTAGTGAGAAGCCGTCGGATCTGATGATAGAGAGCGGCGATAGCAGTAGATCCGACGAGGAGTGACCCATAGGAGGTCAAATCTGTCTGGATCCGAGCAAGAAGGGTCGAGTTCGCCTGGTAGCCAAGGGAGCAGAAGCCTCGAGGACGGAGGGAGAAGGAAGCAAACACTAGTGCCAAGAAGGGAGAGCAGAGCAGGAAGAGAGCAACGACCGAAAGGAGGAGGAGCGTTTCCATCGGTCCGAGAGGAACCGAGCGTTAAAGGCAGGGAGTGGAGGAGTGCAAAGCATTGGCAGAAGGGGAGAAGAGGAGAAGCGTTTTGTCGGCCGCTTAGCCGTGAGTCGAGGGTAGATCTAGGCCGAAAGGCCTGAGCCTTTGAGACCGTTTTAGCATGTAGAAAAGCAGGTTCAAGACTTGGCTTTAACCCAGTAGATAGGTTAGGCATCCACCGAGACGAGGAAGGAAAAATTTTCTAACCTATTAGTACCTTAAATAACTAATTTCTTATATGAGCGTGTCTGCATGTAATGCAGAAATCGAACAAGCTCAAGCCGAGGTAGCAGAGCAAATTGTTGTTGATTCCAGTACTTACTACTACTCAGGCAAGCTAATTCTTGTTCATAAATATAGTTATGTCAAATGTACGAATTAATTTCTGTACCATTACAATATAATTGCATCTAAAAAGGTATTTAAAAAAGTCAAATAGATAAAGAAGATGAAAGATGTATGAATGAGAAGAGAAAAGAGGAGAAAAGGAAAGAGAAGAAAGAGGAAGATATGAGGTAAAGTAGTCGTCCGGCTGAGAGGAGCAGCATGACTACAAGTATATGTATAAAGGAGGGTAAAGGGGACCTTGAAAAGGGCGAGAGAGGGTAGGCAACATTCCTTTACATATGGCTAGTATATAAGGATCTACTAAACTCTCACTCAGAATGGGGACCATAAATAATGAGCCAACCATTTTTCCGTCTCGGATGGGTAGGAAATAGTACCTCTCCACATTAGGTAAGTAATTATGTGTGAGTAGAGATGGATGAAGCTCAAGACCAGTAACGCCAGTCTTGAAGTGAGTAAGTCCCGAGATGTTATATTGCATAGGTGGAGTGTTGGGCCGGGAGCCGGTTCCAACCAAACCTATTGGAAGTCGGTAAAGCCCGGGTGAGCGACCCGGTACACCGATGAATAATAGATGGGTTGGAGAATTGAGCAACGTAACTCGGAAAAAGTTATGTACTTTGAGCTTGACCCTACACAAAAGGAAGTGCGGAAAGCCTAATTAAGATGGTTCAAAGTAGCTATGGGTACAGTGACACAAACCTGCGTAGTGCTAAATAAAATCATGAATTCATGCCAGCCTCTTGGATTGGAGACTATGGTGATCACTAGGGATCTTTCTTCACCCTAGTGAAAAGTAGAATTTTTTCGCAATTAAAAGTTGCCAATTAATTTGGTAAAGCTACTTTCTGAATTTAGATGACTAGAACTGGACTTAAGGACAAAGAGATGCATGTAGTGTGTTTTGCTACTATTGTGCTTGCTGAGTACGTTAGTACTCACCCTTGCTATTATTCTCCTTTGTTAGACCCCACCCCGACCGAGGAATACTTTGACGGGGCCCCACCGCTGAGTTCACGGGAGAGGAGGACGATTACGAGGAGCTAGAGACGTGGACCTCCTATACTATGTCTGGGACAAGTAGGCGTCCCACAGAGCCGAGCAGGAGAGTTCTAGGATATCAGTTTGTATATTTTGCCTCTTATGTACTTGTAATTAAGACCATATCTCTCGTGGTAAGTGTTGTAATAATAGCAAAATTTCTACATTATTGTTCTCTGCTGCGATTTTGGTAAAAGCTTATTATTCATCGAACAATGTTCTATTGATTAGACGAATAATAATCTGTATGTTTTTGTATGATTATCTTTGGATAATTACACGGGGCGTCACACATAATTATCAAAAGGTGGGTATGTTAAGTAAGGCTGCAAAATGACAGATAAAAAAACTGTTCAATGCAACGTTCCTTTAATATAATCCTTTGAAGCGTAGCATTTGACAGGCTCATCAGCGTACCAATGATGGGCTCTACACTGCGATCTTGTCGGATCTCTTGCCATCTAACTAGGTTTAAAGCCCTAGGGCTTTCTTTACTTAAAGATGCAGCCCTTAATTTACCTTTAGGCAACACCTTTTCCCCTGTTGTGTTCTAGCGTTGATTTTTAATTTCGTAGGCGTCTACGAGTTTTAATTAGGTTGTTTCGTCGCTGTCCATTTGAGCTCACATGCACCATGTCTGCGTCCATGTGTACAGCAACTTGTTTGTTTTTTACATTACATTTTATTTCTTTAGAGACTGGCTAGATTTTTTTCTCTCAACAGTGCTATACGTACGTGTGATTTCGGCCATTGATTTTGATCCAATGATCTGCGTATAGTATGTTTCCCCTCGCAATAGTAGGCTGTGACAAATCCAAGTCCAAAGCCTTTGTAGATGAGTTGGAGTGGTAATGCAGCAAGATCAATGGAAGACGGCGGACCTACCCTTCGGGCGTGCCCGGGCGGCCGCCCGAGCTCTGTCCCCGGCCGGACCCCCCTGCACCGCCGGCGGCCCTTCCTCGCTCGGCTTCTCCAGTCCTCGTCCCAGAACTCCGTCGAAGACTTCAACGCGCCAACGCCAAGCCGCAATTGGGCTTAGGCCGCCACCCGCCGAAGAGCCAGGCCCTCCGCAGCGGTAGAAGTCGACGCGGGCCGGCGGGCGAGCCGAGCGAACCAGAGGCCGAGCCGCTAACCCTAGAGGCCTAGACGCCAGAGACGGACTAGCGGAGCATGGCCGCCATGGCCGCCCGTTCCCCGACGCCGTCGCGGATCGTCACCCTCGCTGGCGCCCGCGCCCGCCCGCTCCGCTGCGGCCCCAAGGTACGTCTTGTTCTGTTTGCTTGATGGGGTTTCTTTGTTTTCTATTTCATTCTCTGCTTGGATTAAGAATTTCTTCTTCTTTTTGTCTGATCTTGGCGATAATCTGTGGAGATTTTATATTTTCTTGATTAGATTTTGTCCTTTCCCCCAATTTATTGAACACAGATTTTTTGCGTTTGGTCTTGCAATACTGGCAGTATTCCGTGGAGCTCTGCTGTTCTCTTACTAGGATTTCACCTCCCGGGCCGATTTATTTCTTAAAAGGTTTGCTTTCAAAGAATTTATTGTTATTGTGATTTATCTTTTTCTTGGTAGTATGCTTCTTAGCGTTGTGATGATCTGACGATTCCATTTCTTTTAGGGCTCCATTATTGAGGCGCTGGCGACGGACGAGATGTTGAACGCGGTGGAGCTGGTCCAGTGGGAGAATGGCAAGTCGATCAACGACATAGCGGCTAGTCAGGGGATCCACATCCGCCGGCACTGCCGTCCCACTGCCCCCTTGAAGGACATCGAGGAGGGGCTGGGAGCTCCCCGCAACATCCTGGAGAAAATCATTTGGGACAAGGAGGTTGATGGCTGCTACTGCTCTTGTGCAGGGACTTGCCAAGAAGCCTCTGAAGGAGGTGATCCAGGCTGCGAAGCATGCTCCTCCTGCAAGAGACTTCTTTGGTGCTTTAGTAGCAGCTTACAAGCGAAATGGGGTGCCAGATTTGATTGCTGAGGTGAAGAAGGCATCGCCAAGTAGGGGTGTGCTGAGGGAGAACTTCAATCCTGTGAGTTCTGGGCTTCATAGCTACCTCTGGTCATTTTTTAAGATTAGTTACATAACTAGTGCAATTGTGCAAAAACTGTTGCAGGTTGAAATTGCTCAAGCTTATGAAAACAATGGAGCTGTGTGCTTGAGCATCTTGACTGATGAGAAGCACTTTCAGGTAGGTTTGGAATTGCATGTGTTTTAACTGTTTATGGGGATGGTAGATGTTATGTTTACTGGATAAGCTCAAATGCTCAATTTCTTCAATTGTATTGGGAAGTTTTGAAAATCTTGAGAAGGTGCGCAACTCAGAAGTGAAGGTAATGACAGAGATGTGCCCTTCAAATGTGCAGAGGATGGTTCTGGGTTACCAATACCATTTTTACAATGGACTAAAATTATCTATTGTACTTTTCTCATAAAGGAAAGTCCCATTTTCTCACATAAAGAGGAGAGAAAAATTCATGGAAAGTAGAGTTGAAATTGGAAATTTTCGTAGGAGCAGTAGAGCACAAAGTTTAAAACATGCAAGTTAGTGCTGTAAATTGCAACAAGGGCATAAAATCAGTTCAAGAATATGATGAAATTAATAGCTGAAAATGAGATAGATGCTATTTATTAAATTGTGACACTACTGATTTATGTATCTTTCACAATTGACAAGTTGCTTCTTCTACGGCTCGTTTACAACTATGAATTAAGCTTCATTAGTGTGCTATTTTTCATTGTCCTACCGTTATTTACATATGTTAACATGTGAATTGTAGTTGTTGCTTTTATTTCATATAACATACTCTTATTAGTGTGATTGCAACATAGTTTGATCATGGATTGATTTGTTTTTAGGTAATATTATTTATTTCACGCTTCTGACTCTAGCTCACCTAGATTTTTTCCTGGGTCCACTATTGGACTTCGCCCTATCTAGATTTTTTTTCTGAGTCCGCC
Organism: Bonia amplexicaulis; assembly: GCA_036346245.1. NCBI lineage: Eukaryota > Viridiplantae > Streptophyta > Magnoliopsida > Poales > Poaceae > Bonia > Bonia amplexicaulis. The sequence continues at coordinate 1,749,909 of CM070750.1, read as the reverse complement.
ACTGAATGGAACTCTGATGGAATCATATCATGGAGATAAGATAACGTACGTGGTGTCTCAAGGTAGATATAACGGTAGTACTGTACTAGCTAGACTGGAATTCGGATGAGAAAAATATGTAGGGGATAGCTAGAAACTGAACACAGAGAGAGAGAGAGAGAGAGAGAGAGAGAGAGAGAGCAAAATTAAGGATCAGAATGTCGACTAGGGTCACAGTCATCAGCGATGTATGCATGGTAGGCATTGTGCATGCATGTGATGAGGCTCGTGTAGTCTCCACGTGGTGGGCACAAATTTATAAAGTAAAAGGCTCTGACGAGAATATTAGATACACTATGTACGTATGGAAATAGGTATATATAGCCTCTCGATATATTCCCCAGCGACTGGCGAGATGCTACCTTGTTGTGCTGTATTGACTGTCAAATTGTACGGCGATGAAATTTTATATTGTGTTATAAAGTTCCACATAAAATTTTATATTTTTTAAGTTCATTTGCTATATTTAAAAATTCAAACTAACATGACACATTTAGGTAGGTAATTAAGTCGGCTACCGTATTGTCACCAGACGGCAGGCTAGCTGTCGTATTGTCACCAGATAGAAGGCCAGCTGCCGCCACCGGCCGAGCCAGGTGTCACCTGTAGGCAGCTACCGCCCGATGACCAGATGGCAAAAATACCATTTTTATCAATATCATGCGCATACAACTATTTTTGCAAATATAACTGCAAAATGTGCTATATATATATGCCAAAAAGTCTTTGTTTAAATCGTGTAATGTTATAAACGCACGGTAGAATGGATGATTGAAAGGGTAGGAGACATGGTTTTTATGTGAAAAACTCTTGTATGAAAAAATATAGGTGTATGAAAGCAGAATTTATTGTATAAGGAGAAACTATGATCACATGCTATTCGGTGCATCTAAAACATACAACTACATATGTATATATAGGCTAGAAAGCAAGAGTGCTAAGAGAATATAAAATCCAATCAGAGTTGCGCTGCGTTCAGCACAGACACTTTGACGAATTTGTATCATACTTTACCCTGTAAGTCACTCGTTGTCAGTGTCGGTTGGAATAATTTTGGTGTATGCAGGTAGCTGTCCGATGACATTGGCACACGCTGGTACGCAAGCACGAGTTCTTTCATGGCAACAAGCTAAGTTTAGATGGTAAATTTCGAGAAGCTGAGGACGTACACCCGTACGCTAGAAATTCATACGTGTCACCTCATGTACAAGCGTACAGGAATTCGGTCTCTTTTCTACTTGTAGATATATCTGCTAACAGCATGTTCTTGATTCTTACATTATGCTAGGTTTGATTCCGTTGCCTTTTTTTTGCTGTTGGGTTTCCTGAAACAGCTCACCCAAGAGAAACTAAAGCAGTTGACGTGCATCTCCCTATGTTGGTTTCCGACCGTCGTGGGCCTCGACGGTTCATTCTTTCTGGGGACAAAATTCAGAAAAGAACACCAGTACTAGTACAGTATTACACGCACAACGTGGACTGTGCCCGGCTACTACCATACACATGATGAAGGAATACAATCATCTGGTTACAATATTTTGTTCTTTTCGGCTGCGGTTTTTAGCTTTTAGCTAAAATTTTTGAATTATGGCTGTTTACGGTACAGATTACGGAGAGACAGATATTCACTTGCGATTTTGGCTAGTACAAATGTTGGATTTTTAACGTGTAGATCGTTTAATTTGTAGACCCGTTTAAGAAAATATTCCATTTAAAAGTTGAATCAGTTGAAAGTTAAAAGCAACTGGCTTATAAGGTAAAAAATAGGCCCTGAATTTGTTTGGTTGACCAGCAGGACTAGGTGTCATCTTAACATCGTTTGATAGACCAGGCCAGTGTTCAGAGAGTGAGCGGTTCGGGCTGCGTCCGCCACGTCGATATTGATCGGGCCAGCGCCTGTAAACCCTTTCGGACGCAGAGGCCCGCGGGACACGGTCGGCCGCACGCACCGGCGCCGCCCCACCGCCGTCTGCCGCGCCGAGGCGCGTCTTCCTCCCCCCTCTCCACCTCGGTACGCCAAAAGAGTCGCTGCTCCGTTGACGGCGGCTCTGCCATGTCCCCTGTTCTAGTTTCCCGGACGAAATTGTCGACGCCCATGCAAAATGAACGCACGCTTTCTTCCTTTCTTTCCCCTTGTTTATTCCTGCTGTCCGTTGGAGCCCAGCTTCCCTTGATTCCTGGAGGCCATCTAGCTGCCCCCTAATCATCATCGCTCATTGCATTCTCTTTGGCAAAAAACGCTGGAGTAGCTAGCTACGAAGACTATGCCCGTTTCGCATTCGCTTCTGCCTTCTACTTAAGAAAGTTAAAATTAATATAAATATTTAGATCCTTCAAACGATTTCTCTACTCTTTCTGCTACCGTCTTGTTTCAAAAATAAAACAGAAGATCACAGATATATCATCTATCTTACTTCTCTCACTCTCATCACATACACCTATCCCTTCCCTAGTCATCATCACTCGATACATTAGTCTCTTTGGCCAAAAACGCTCGAGTAGCTAGCCATGAAGACTATGGCTTATCCTTATAGTTCAAGCCACTTTATTTCACCATCCTACAAAAAAAAACGAAAAAACCACACCTATTACTCTATACTCGCTCCATCCAACTTGCTTTAATACATTATTCTTTTAGACTAATGGATGATGACTTAAATATTTAAATTCTAACTGTTCATAAGACATAATACATAGAAAAAAATAGTTGTATACAATTTTGGCTGATACAGTTGAACTCAGTATATTTTTAATATAATTTTCTTATTAATTCCACCTTAAATAAAATACATTGTTTAAAAAATAGTTACTGTAAATAAATCAAACATAAACCTAACTTTTTTTGAAAAAACCACGGCTCGCCTACGTCCGGACCACATGGGAAGCGGGCTTCCCACCACCACCGGTTCACCACTACCAGTGTCCTCGCACAAGCCACAACACTACTCGCTGATCACCAGCTCCTATAAATCACACCACAAGACCATTCACCCACCTACACTAGTACACGCTCGTAGAATCTATCCAGCCACCCACCGCTCGCACTCGCCAAGATTCGCTTGGAATTAGTAGGAGGAGATGGCGGAGGGCAATGCCGCCTCGGCCGCGCGGCCGGCGTCGTCCTGCCGCGGGCGGCGCTGCGGTGGGGCGCGGGCGGGTGCGGGCTGGCGCTGGGCCGGCTGGTTCGGAAGCTGCGGAGGCAGAGCAGGTTGCTGTGCACGGCCGCGGCCAGCAGCGCGCGCCCCGCGGCCGCGGTCCGGTGCCAGTACGACCCGCTCAGCTACGCGCGCAACTTCGACCGCAGCGGCTTCGGCACCGCGCTGGACGACGAAGACGTCTCCGCGCACCTCTACCACTACACCTTCGCCTCCCGATTCGTGCTCGCCTCGTCCGCTCGGCAGCCGCGATAGGCCAAATAGCGAATTGATGCACGCATAGCCATTAGAGTTAACTGTACTCATTTTGTTCTTTATCCCGCAGCTGCTGGTGACTGGTGCGTGTGTTTATAGGAGGTGGGAGTGATGGTTGTAAGAATTTCCTGGCCTCCTTGTCCTTGGCTCCTTTAATTTGGGCCGCTTGGGGGAGCTGGAGGATAGTTAGCCAAGTGGAAGCTAAAAGTTCTAAACATATTCAGGGAAGATTGTGGTATGATTTCTCGGCCTGATTTCTTGGTGTCCATGTCCAGTGTTCTTGACACAATCCTTTCTTCATAATGCTCTGGAATTAATCGGTTAATGGTAGAGAAGCTGCGAAAGCCCATGGGCTATTTCCAGGAAGCTAGCTCAGCTTGTCAGAAAGCCCATGAGGTTTTGTTACAATATCTAATTTTTAAATAGAGTATTTTTTCAAGACGGGATCTACAAGTAAATTATAGTACACGTTAAAAGCCTAACATCTGTATCAACCAAAATCACAAGCGAGTATCTCTCTCTCCTCAATCTCTGTCGCAAACAGCCAAAATTCAAAAATTTCAGTCAAAAGACATAAGCCACAGCCAAAAAGAACAAGCCCTATGACTTTTTTCTTTTTAGTTTGTATAAGTTGTTTTTTATTTTTCTATGGTAATTAGTTTTTAAATAGATGTTTTTTTAAAGTAGAGTCTACAAATTGATTGTAATATATAATACATTAACTTCATTTATATCAATCAAAATCGTGCGTGAGTTCTGTTACTCTGTTTGATAGTATGGCTCTTGGTTGCACCGGCTGACTACTTTGATATATGCAATGTCTGAAGTGCTCTGACCCGAGTAATCACTCATTTGGTCAACAAGGCCAAATATAATCACCAGTTTTGAAATGTCTTCTATATTTTTACTTCTAACTAAGAGTGTAATCAACTTGTATATGGTCTAATCGAGAGTAATCAATTTTTGTACGGTAGTACCAATTTTCACAATATCTTCATTCTTCATGCCACTTTTCACAACCCCCCTCAAAAATTACACAATACTAGTAACATGCACGTGCGTTGCAATGGAGTATCAAAAAGAGAGTGATACATATGTGCAAGACAAAAGCATATTTTACAATGTCAACCGAAATTGTGATAATCTAAGTGACTTATATATCTGTATTACAAGTTAATCTCAATAATACCATGGCCAACCATTACCAAATATTTTATGTGCTTATGAACATAGATATAACTAAGAACTTGATTGATCATTAACCAGAAACTCTGTTAAATCAAACATGTGTGGGTCTGACGGGCAAAAACAAATTCATCTCATATAATGATATCTTATAAACAAAGCAACCAAGGTGGTAAAAGGAATAACAATGATGGGAGGGGTTTACAGTAGTAACAAGAAATGCAAATTTCAATTTTGTGATGTTTTAAACTGCAACGGATGATGATGACAAGAATGGCAGTATCTATATTAGGTCATGCTGCAAACTACATGATCCAAAAAAAAATGTACAGCAATAAAGATTCTGACCACTTGTAAACAGCATGCCTAGCTTGTTGCTTAACAATTATCCCAACATCAATTGTGAGTATGAATCCTAGACATACTTTTGGCTTTTAGTACATTCTGCCAAAGCTAAGCCAGCAAGTCCGTTTGGAGGAGCCTTCGGTTTTTTGGAAGTAAAAACCAGCTTTTAAGCTCCAAACGGGCCCTCATCGTTTCACCACTCCTACATCATCACTATATTAAAGCCGAGGGAGTTTCCGGCCTCTCACCCGTGCCACATCAGATTTCTTGCGAAAAGGCCCCTATATTTTTTGAAATCACATAAAGATCCTCAGTCCTTTCAAAAAGGTCCCTACCAGGTTTTTTCAAAAACCCCCTCCACTTCACCGAAATTACGTATCCTTTTAGAGGATAGCACCCCATAGTTTTCCAAAATTACATACGGGTCCTTGTTTAATTACGTACAAGTCCTTATAGGTCCTCAGTTTTTTTGCAAAAAAGGTATCTCGAAATTACACACGTGTCCTTGATATTTTTAAAAAACTTCACACGAAATGTCGTCTCTTTTACTTCGGTCCACACGGTAGCTAACGCGACGTGCCGCCGCGCTTACGTTGCTAGTTGATTCGAGGAGCGTATGGGCGTCGATGCTCGACCTCTTTGGGCCTGAAGGATGGGCCGATTTTTGGGTTCGATCCCAATTTGGACCAAGTTGCTGTGGGTGGGCTGAAGAGTATCTGTAATTCTGTATTACTCTATCCCATGAACGAGTAGTACTACTTCTCTATGGCCGTTTCTTTGGCACTTGGCAGGCAAACACAGCACTGAAAACTTATTCCCGCTCGATTAGACTGAAAAATAGTGGTTTATGATTGAAATTGCACTGTAGCTGAAGATGGTTTATTTGGCGTAATTAAATTTAAAAAATTTAAAATAGAAAAAATATGTTAGCTCATCACGGGCAACGCAAAAGAATACGGAAAAACTCAAAAAAGTCAAAAGTTCGAAAAAGATAAAATTTATGAATAGTAAAACATAGGCCCGCCGTTTCGGCTTTTAAAGCTTATTTTCACTATTCATAATTTCATCTTTTCTGAATTTTGGTTTTTAACTTTTGTCGGTTCTTTTTTTGCCGTATTCGTTTGCGTTGTTTGTGATGGGCTAACATATTTTTTATTTTTTAAATTTAATTATGTTAAATAAGACGCTGTCAGCTACATTATTTTTTCACCAAATTCTGATGCTTTTAAATATAAGCCACCAAAAATAAGTCAAAATGATCACTACCATAAACTAGAATATAGAAGTTAAAGTCGAAATGAGCGGGAACTTAAGGCAGCATAGAAAAAGAGGAACCAATGTTGGGAAATACGGTGCCATTATTTTGTTTGCGATTGCGACGGGGCGGGCCCGGCTCCAAAGAAAAGTTCAAACCATGCGTACGAAATTCTTGAGCCCATGTGGCCAACTCGAAGCAGTCATACGGTTTGATTCTTTTGGTTCTATTTCTTATAGTTTCTTATGAATAAATAAATAAATATGATGATTTTTCTGTCACTATTTTGAAATAGTTTATCAGATTAATTTTTTTAAATAGTTTATCAGTTTACCGATATTCGATTCATTCACACAAACAATCTTATTACGGCTAAAACCATCAGCTGTAGTCGTAATCCAAAAAACACACACCTACTGTGAGGTGAAAATTTCCCCACGGAAAAAACAAAGCTTTGCTGTAGTTTAACAGCCTCCAGCTAAGCTGGAATGGTGGAATCCATTCTTTGATGTAGCCATAATCCGAAAAAAACACACTACTACTGTGAGGTGAAAATTTCCACCCGAAAAAATCAAAGCTTTGCTGTAGTTTAACAGCCTCCAGCTAAGCTGGAATAGTGGAATCCATGTTTGACAACTCCTGGAAAGACCGGTTACTGACCATAGTCAACACCGTGTCCCACATGATTTCCCAACCTTTCTTGACCACTTCCACACTAGTTGCACTGGCACGAAGAAAGGCCACACCCACTAGTAACACTAGTTGCCGCCTAGTAGTAACATTAATCATTGGTGGAAAATATGTTACCGTTTATTTAAGCTTTATTTTTTGGTTTTTAACTTCTAATTTCTTAATTTTATCTTTTTTGACCTTTTAACTTCTTAGGGTTTTTTTTGACCTTTTCATTTTTTTGCCTATTCTTTTGCATTGTTAGTGATGGAATAATATTTTTTAATTTTAATTATACTGAAAAACTATCAGCAGCTACAGTAGAAAAAAGCCTTAAACAGTAAAGAAAGCCCAAAACAATAAATTTGTAAGTCAAAATGAGTACAGACCCATGGACTCAACTCTTAGGTCTTCAGAAGAAATAAAAGAAAGGTCACTCCACTATTTGATGCAGCAAAGTGACAGACACTCGAGTCAATGCTCGACAGGAAAGGCCAGCATACGACCAAGTCATCCTTCGATTTTTTTTCTTCTTAAAGTTGTCTTATACTTATACTATTTACAGCAACTAGTTTTTAAATTGTATATTTTTAAAACAGGGTTAATAAAAATTATACTGAATTTAGTTATACCAACTAAAATCGCATGTGACTATTTCTCTTTATATACTGCCTCTCATAAATAATCAGAATTCAAATATTTAGATCATAAGTCATAAGCCATCAGCCCAAAGTACCCACCAATCATTCATTAATCAAATGTATCAAATATAGAAAGCTCCGTATCTGCAGGATGATAGGATCAGGCACCAAGAGTAGTAGTACTCTTACCAGTTTTCCAACCATAGTTCGGACCAGTTCATGGCATGTACCTAACAAAGGAGACTCCGCACTGTAGTTCGCAGCATTCCACCCCACTCGACACGGCAGAAGGCACGCGCGGCACATCAAACTGAATCACCCGGCATGGCATTGGCCTATATAAGCCACGCACATGCGGACCTCTTGAGTCTCATAGCCTCTGTTAACCACCGCCACACCAGTTGCACTGGCAAGAAGATACTGTACTGCGAGTGCGAGTGCGCAACAGAGCCGTGAGTGACGAGCATGGCACGACCTCTCGGAGCGCTGCTGCTGCTCTTGCTGATCATACGGCTAGCCGAAGGCAACACCGAGCGGGACGCGCTGCGGGCGTTCAGGGCCGGCGTGTCGGACCCGTCGGGCGCGCTGCGGTCGTGGAACAGCACGGCGCACTTCTGCCGGTGGGCGGGCGTGACCTGCGCACACGGGCACGTCACGTCCCTGGACGTGTCGCTCCTCGGTCTCACCGGGACCATCTCCCCGGCCGTCGGCAACCTCACGTATCTCGAGACCCTCAACCTCAACAGGAACGCCCTGTCCGGGAGCATCCCGTCGAGCCTCGGCCGGCTGCGGCGCCTTAGTTACCTCGGCCTCTGCGACAACGGCGGGGTGGGCGGGGACATACCTGACAGCCTCCGCAACTGCACCAGCCTTGCCGTCGCGTACCTCAACAACAACAGCCTCACCGGCGCCATCCCCGACTGGCTCGGGACGCTGCCCAACCTCGCCGTGCTCTGGCTCAGCCACAACTCGCTGTCCGGCGAGATCCCGCCGTCGTTCGGCAACCTCACGGAGCTCCAGAGCCTCATGCTGGACCAGAATCTTCTGGAAGGCACTCTCCCCGATGGCCTCTCGCGTCTTACTTTCCTCGAGAACCTCACTGTCTACCAGAACCTCCTGCACGGCGAGATCCCGCCGGGATTCTTCAACATGTCATCGTTGGTACAAATTTCTCTCGCCAACAATAAGTTCGATGGGCGCCTCCCACCGGATGCGTGTGCGAGCATGACGAAGCTTGAGTACCTCCTACTCGGCGGGAACAATCTGACCGGGCCGATCCCGGCATCACTCGGCAACGCCTCCAGCATGGGGCACCTCAGCCTCGCCAACAACAGCTTCACCGGACGGGTGCCTCCCGAGATCGGCAAGCTCTGCCCTCAGACCCTGGAGATGTCCAACAACGAGCTGACGGCTACTAACGGCGCAGGCTGGGTGTTCTTGGACAATCTAGCGAACTGCACGACTATGCAAGAACTAGCTCTCGACGGCAATAACTTTGGCGGCGCGATGCCAAGGTCCATCGGCGGCCTCTCGAGGCAACTCCAGAAATTGGACCTCGCGAGCAACCGCATATCCGGGTCGATTCCTCCCGGTATTGGAAACCTCGTTGCGCTGCAATGGTTGGGGCTTGACTCCAATCTCCTCACCGGCGCCATCCCGGAGGGTGTCGGGAAGCTCAAGAACCTTACAGAGTTGTGGTTGCAGGAGAACAAGCTAACTGGGCAATTGCCATCCTCCATTGGCAGCCTCACGAAGCTGCTCAAACTTGTGCTGAGTAATAATGCGTTGAGTGGATCCATCCCTCCCACTCTCGGCAACCTGCAGGAGCTCACTCTGCTCAACCTCTCCGGCAACGCGCTCACCGGCCACGTCCCGAGAGAACTCTTCGACTTGTCCTCGCTGTCGTTGGCAATGGACTTGTCGGATAACCGGCTTGACGGTTGGCTTCCCCCCGACATCGTCCGCCTTGGGAACCTCGCGCTGCTGAAGCTGTCGGGAAACCGCTTCTCTGGCGAGGTACCGAAGGAGCTCGGTGGTTGCCAGAGCTTAGAGTTCCTTGATTTGGACTGCAACTTCTTCAACGGAAGCATCCCGCCGTCGCTAAGCAAGCTAAGGGGGCTTAGAAGGCTGAACCTGACAAACAACAGGTTTTCTGGGAGCATCCCGCCGGAGCTCGGCCAGATGTCCGGACTGCAGGAGCTGTACCTGTCACGGAACGACCTGACAGGAACAGTCCCGGAGGAGCTGGAGAACGTGAGCTCCTTGATCGAGCTGGACCTGTCTTACAATCATCTCGGTGGCCATGTACCACTGCACGGCGTGTTCGCGAACATGACTGGGTTTAAGATCGCCGGCAACGGCGAGCTCTGCGGCGGCGTCCCGCAGCTCCATCTACCGCGATGTCGGGCGGCCAGGCACGCACACCGTGCTTATCGGCTTCTTGAGGTAGCAGTACCTGTCGTAAGCGTAGCTCTCTTCTTGGCCACACTCTTCAGCGTTTTTCAGTGCCGCAAGAGAAAGCCGAGACATGCAAAAGCGGCAGCCTCGGACGTACTCGACGGCGAGAATTACCAAAGATTTTCGTATGTCGAGTTGGCGAAAGCCACGAACGGCTTCGCGGACACCAATCTGATAGGCGCAGGGAAGTTTGGCTCTGTCTATCTGGGGACCCTGCCTCTGAAAGTGAAGGGTGCTTTAGTACACGAGAACGTCGCCGTCGCGGTGAAGGTGTTCGATCTCCGGCAGGTCGGTGCCTCCAAGACTTTCCTGTCGGAATGCGAGGCGCTACGGAACATACGACACCGGAATCTGATCAGTATCATCACCTGTTGCTCCAGTGTCGACGCAAGGGGCGACGACTTCAGAGCTCTGGTGTTCGAGTTCATGCCTAATTATAGCCTAGACAGGTGGCTGCATCCAAAATCTGATCAAGAGCTCGAGGATGTCAACAGCCTAAGCGTAACACAAAGGTTCAACATCGCCGTGGACATCGCCGACGCGTTGCACTATCTCCACAGCAGCTGCAGACCACCCATCGTACACTGTGATCTCAAGCCGAGCAATGTTCTTCTCGGCGAGGATATGACGGCCTGCATCGGCGACTTTGGCCTCGCAAAGCTGCTTGTTGATCTGGGGAGCCATGATGCTGCCAATACCGAAAGCACCATTGGAATAAGAGGCACAATTGGCTACGTCGCACCAGGTATAGATTCCATCTTTGGTAATGCAGTTTCTCTGGTATATAGTAGTACTAAGTTGTAACGTAATGTGACTTGTCTATAATGTGCAGAATACGGCACAACTGGGCAAGTGTCAACACACGGCGATGTGTACAGCTTTGGAATAACGCTCCTGGAGATCTTTTCGGCGAAGTCGCCGACGAACGACGCGTTCCGGGATGGCCTGACTCTTCACGAGTTCGTCGGCACGGCGTTTCCTGACAAGATCGAGCAGGTCCTCGACCCGGCGCTGCTGCCCATCAAGGTCGAAATGCCACGGCCGGGAGAGAGGGGGAGCGCTGCGCTTGTTTCAGTGCACGATTGCCTGGTTGCTGCCATAAGGGTCGGGCTGAGCTGCACGAGGCGACTGCCGTACGAGAGGTCGAGCATGGGGGATGCAGCCGCGGAGCTGCGTGCGATCAGAGATGCTTGCGTTCGTGCCTGCGGTGAATCCTAGGCGTTGGTTATGTTGCCGGTTTTTTTCCCAAATTTTGAGAGAGAGGTAGCTGCAACAGGAATGGTAGGTGCGTGCGTTGGTCGGTTGGACGTTCGTGTAATGCTGCAATGCGAGTGCCAAGTGCTAGCTGGGTATGTATATGCTCGGATTTTAAGCAGTTTTCATGAGATTATTCTCACTGTATACTGATGTGGATCATCAGTCGAAATTGTGTGTGTGTGTTTTCCTTTAAAGAGGCTTTCGCGTGTTATAGTTTCTGCTTGTAGTTTTTTATTTTAGTTTCTGTCTAGAAAAGTCAAAGGTTAATACAAACATTTAAGTTTTTGGAGTGGTTTCTCCACCCCTCTTGTTACCATCTTATTTGATAGATAAATTAGGGCCACATATACATCACGCACTCCACTTCTTTCGCTTCCGTTACACGTACGTATTTCTTTCACATTTTTTCATCGTTCGCATTCTTCTTTTTAAAGTAACTTTTTTTAACCATTACTATTTATTTTTATCAAAAATTATAAGACAAAACAAAAAACCACAAAAGTGGATACGAAACCCTAGAGCAAGGAGCATCATACTCCGTCTGGACCGTGAACGTTCCATCGGACGGTCAACGAATCCGATACTCCTACAGCCCTGCACAGGGAGGAGTAGCATCCCCGCACGGCCGCCCGCAGTCCACTCCCCAGCCTCTCTCTCATGGCGGCCATGGCCGCGGCAGCCGCGCTCACGGCGGCCACCTCCTCTCTCCTCCGGTAAGCTCTCTCTACCTACTCTTCGATTCTCCACTCCAATCAGGCAGAAATCACATCCAGTCCAATCGAACGACTTCCCCTCCCTCCTGTCGCAGACGCGCTCCCTTGCTGCGGCCGCACGGCCTCCGAGTCTCCCGCCGCTTCCCTCCCCAAAGGTGACTCCTTTCATCACGAATCTGACTGTACCCATGTTCCCTTTGTAACTCTGTTTGGAAATTTGGGCCAAGGTTTTGTGTTATGGATGCTTGAAACACTTGGTTGAGCCTAGACTCCTACAGCAATTCCCAGATGCTTAGTAATGGGCTCTGTAATGTGAACATTGGCTTGTATATGTTCATAGTTCTAAATTTAGTGTGCCATGAAGGATCAATCAAGTGAACGCAATGCCCCTATAAGACATAAATGAATGTAATTCTGGCATAAGCTTTTGTGTTAGGATTGATAAACACCTATGTCGAATAGAGAAATCGGCACGAGTTTCTGTGAAGAATCATTTCCATTAATATAGGTGTACACTCTGTGCATTTGAAGTGGTTTACTCTCCTATTTACATTCTTGATTCCAGCAATTGGTAGCAAATAGCAAGGAGCAAGGGCTCATAACCTAGTGTTACCACTTACCAGATCCAGGTTGGCTTCCACCAGATGGCCATTATACAGTTTTTTTTTTTTTGAGACCGCTACTACTCAGTTCGTTATGGTGATAATTGATACAAACTCGAATCTGCATATTAATTCAATTGCAAATTTACCCAGCACCCAAACATGGCTGGAAACTGGTCCAATTTCAGTCATTAACCACCTGAATTTGTCATGCATGGAAACTTGCCCCTAGATTTGACATGGTCATTTTGTCCATATATAGTGCTGGTTTTTAGAAGCATGTCTTAAGCCCTTAACACTTACGGTTCTTTACTAATATTGATTTTTTATACATTTCCATGCTACTCTAGATTTGTGCGCCACATTGCTTCGTCAACAAATGAAGAAGCTGCTGCCAAAGCAGCGGCAGCCACTGCTGATACTGGAGGACCAACCATGTAGATCTCTGATAAGCTTGTTTATTTTACTATTTTACATTCCCTTTTGCGCCACTGAATATTCCTCTCTTTTTCAGTTTTGACAAGATAATTGCAAAGGAAATTCCTTCAAACATTGTCTATGAGGATGAGAAAGTATTAGCATTTAGAGATATTAATCCACAATCCCCTGTGCACATTATAGTCATCCCAAAAGTAAGAGATGGGCTAACTGAACTAAGCAAGGTATGTTCACGAAAGGAGTTCAACCTGTAAATTTTATGTCACTGACAGTGTCCCATGTGCATTATCTTAGTACCTGTTAATGCCTTTTAACTGCCTTTGAAACCAAAATTGGTAGTCTGATCTTTCTTGAGAAAGTCTGTGTATCTATCACCTTATAGATGAACCTGTGTTTAGGCTGAACCAAGGCATGCTGAAATTCTGGGCCAGCTTCTTTACGCTGCAAAAGTAGTGGCAGAGAAGGAAGGTGTAGCAGATGGGTTCCGTGTCGTCATAAACAATGGAGCTAAAGGATGTAAACAAGCTCACGCAGCAGCTCTTTTCCCCTACGATTCTTGCCGATGTTTTCATCACAATATTTCCAATATTTATGCTAATGATGTATCATCCATCTATCCACAGGTCAATCAGTCTATCATCTGCACTTGCACGTACTTGGTGGAAGGCAGATGCAATGGCCTGCTGGTTAAATAACCGAGTTGGATTCGTTTGCCACTTTGCCAGCTTTTGTATGACCAGTCTCCTTTTGGATTTTCTTGTACTCTTGACTGTTGTTCCGAAAAAATGAACGAGTGATGTACTTGCCTGCACTCTTGATTCCCCTCTGTTAAGCAGCTATCTTTGTGCTTACTGCACTCTTGCAACAGATTCAGTGAGAACGTTCAAATACTGAACAGATTCTGCAATCACTGCATCTAGCATCTCTCAGATTGCATACATTATTTTGTTGCGTACTTGTTTGCAAACGGCTCAGTGCTGAGCTAGATTATTCATGCTTTTTTTTGTGGGGGCGCAGTCAGCAGTGCACCGAATTCATTGAAGGATCAATCATGGCATATACGGTTCTCTCAAGAGGCGGTCAATTGAGTTGAACAGCTGGTTATCTGCTTCTACTTGCCACATGCTGCTTAGTAAAAGGTTTTGCAAATGCGATTCTATTGTTCAAACTGGAATCATATATTAGTCTTTTGATCACGACTCATGGAGCTACCAATTCAACGTGGTGCTGTGAATTGCAATCACGGCGGAATCAAGTCGTTTGGCCAAAGTGTAAATGTAATTGCGTGAAACATCTCAGTCGTATTCAGAAAACAAGCAATCCAAGAAGTCAATTCAAACGGAGCAGGTTAGAAAAGGAAAAATCGGGGACACAAAATTTTCACGCCCAATTTGCAAGCAAATGTTCAGACAACTTATTACATGAGCTGGACGGCTGGACCCCTCTAGCCAACGTAAGGTAGGAGAGGCAAGATGGCTCAAGGCAAGATGGCTCATCATGGAGAGTAAACAGCATAGGTTCTTGCTATCCAGCAGCTAGAGGGATTGCTCAGTGCCTGGCATCCTCTTCCTCACAAAACTTCTTGTACTTCTCGTCATCCATCAGTGAGTTTAGCTCGCCTGAATCACTGATCTTGACCTTGAGGATCCATCCGCTCTCGTATGGACTTGCATTGACCTGTGCAGAAACAAATCGTCAACAGACAGTTGCAACATTCATTAATCTAGCAAACGAAGGCATAGGCAGCTGCAAAGAGCACAAGGGTACCAGTTACAACTCACAAGGCCAGGTTTTTCACTTAGCTCATCATTTACTTGAACAACCTCTCCAGATATCATTTACTTGAACAACCTCTCCAGATATCATTTACTTGAACAGCCTCTCCAGATACCGGAGCGTTGATGTCACCTGTTGCTTTTACACTTTCAACAGCACCGAAGTTATTTCCTTGTGATGCACTGACACCAACCTCTGGCAGCTCAACATACACGACATCGCCCAAGTGGTCCTGGAAACGAAACACGGAGTTAATAAAATTACTGCAAGCCATCACTCGACACATTATGTATTTGGACAAAATAATCTCTGTATATATCTCAATGAACTGATCAAGTTGGGTTTAAAATTTTTTGATAGTAGCCTAATATTCCAATGCCATATATGTTGCATACTATCTGTACATTGGGAAGCAGCCAGTAATCTATCACATCGAAGGCCTAACACTAGTATTTGCTGATGCAGCTGGCAAATATATGAAAGGTCAAACCTGAGCATGGTCTGTGTAACACCTTTATTTCTGGAGGTGCTATTAAACTCCGCAACCGTACAAGAATGAACAGTTACGATGTTCTGAACATGAGCGATCATCACAACAGTACAAACTTACAACAAAAGATCCAACTTTATTACAATATAAGGTTTATCAACTAGTTTTGCTAGCGAGCGCGCAAGCCCACAAACCACAATACACTTTAAAAAGATCCCAAACGGCCTAAGCGAGGCTAAGACCTAAGACCAATCTTCCTCAGAGAAGAAAGGTTCTTCGGGAGCTGCTTCCTCAGTTGGCTCTTCTTGGCTCCACTGGCATTCTGTTGTTGTTTTAGCAAGTCATGAGTACAACCGTACCTAGCAAGTTACAAGGGTAAACCCTAATTTACTATTTGCAAGGATAATCAAGGGTGGAAGTATATTGGTTTTATTACATTGAGTGGATGCAGTTTTATTTGCAAACAAATAAAATTTTAAAACATTTCTCCTTAAGATCAGGGGTTTTCTGTTATCAGATAAAGTTCACAATTACCCAAATTATCAACATCATAAACTCTACTTATGTCTCGTTGTTGGTATCACCCAATTAACACAGCTTCATTAACCGAAAGCACGGCGTATTCGAATACCATTAGTTTCACTCTGCAGAGTTGCTCAACTTTACCCACACGATTCCTTAATTCCCGCGACAGAGTTAAGAAAGCCAGATCGTTTCACTGCTTAATTCTTTATATAGGCTCTACCCGATAGGATCACTCAGACACGACCAAAACTAAACCTAAACTCCCCTTGCCGCTTGAGTGACCACTACCGTTGTTATGTATCCGCAACATACCTAACTCCTCGACATCCTATCATCTCACATCCTGTAGAGTTTCAATCGAGTTGAGCAGCAACTAAACCAGTGTTGACAAATCAACCTTGGCGCTAATTTTGAATCAACTACTCATCCATTGACATAAACAATCTGTTCAATTTTCGATCTTAGTTCAATTGTAGCCAGTTGTAACTTTGTAAATTCCCTCTTCTATCAATGAAATGCAGTGTTGTCAATAAAATGGCTTGTGTTCAATCACAGATTTATTGAGTGATCTTTGCATAAAATTGAGTAAAATTATCACTCGAGCATGTTTCCATAAACTCATATATGTCTGGATGTTAACTTCTATGTGGTGTGCATGATGCAAAGAAACTAGATTGAGTAGGAGTGGATATGTATTATTTATCCTCCTTTTAGTGTTAGAGTGCAGATGGGATAATGGTGGGGTTATTCAACTCCGTTAGAACAACCCAAGTTTGTATATGTTCCATACATATGTTGTATATGTTATTATTATTCAATTGTGTTTTTCAATTGTACAATGTTTTATTACAGTCATCGAGCGAGGATGTGGATTGGGGGGCATATATAGTTAATGTCAAGATTGCATTAAGAGCCGCAATTACTTCTGGAGATGAGTATTTAAAGAAAATGACTGCTGCAATGTTGGACAAGTTTGACAAGTATTGGGAAGAAAAGAACAATGTAATGGTCCTTGCTACTATTCTTGATCCCAAGTTTAAGATGAGATTCATTAGTTGGTACTTCAACTAAATGTATGAGCCCTCAAAAGCTGCAAAAGAGATTGATGATGTCAAAGTTGAATTGGAGGATTTGTATTCACAGTTTGAGATAGATCATCGGCACAACAGAATGGGCAATAGAGGTGAAGCAACCTCCTCTTCAACTATGGGTACAAGCAGATCATTATCATCAGTCTCATCTCAGTTTCAGTCATTCTTGCGTTCCACTTCTACCGAGCCTTCAAAGTCAGAGTTGCTCATCTACCTAGATGAAGTGAACGAGAGTTTAGATAACAAGGACTTCAAATTGCTTACGTGGTGGAATTTGAATGCACATAGATTTCCAGTTGTGTCGAACATGGCTAAGAATTTCTTGACTATACCAGCTACCAGTGTATCTTCAGAATTAACTTTCAGTGCTGGAGGTAGAGTACTAGATGACTATCGGAGTTCTTTACGTCCGGCTATGATTCAACATATTCAAAAAGTATCAGACTAAGCAGAAGAAAAATGCTTATTCAAAGTAATTTAAAATTATCTATTAATCTCAAAGGATATATGATTATATTCTAAGGTTAACCATGGTGAATTAGCTAGCCACAATAATAGACCACACAACGGCTGAGCCGTTTTTCACCATCTTCTATTATATGCTAAGGGGAACCTCACCATCCAATATAAGTGGTGAGCAAACTCAGGCTATATACAACCATCCAAACATCATCTCTTGCATCTAGACATCAATCCAACTTGCTCATGCAACTAACTAAATAACTTTTCAGCACGGCCTACCCAAACAGAAACATCTAACCGAACACCAACCTTGCATTCACTAGGCTAGTCTCGGGCTAGCTTGGATGGCTCATACGGGCTAGGCTAGGAGGGTGCAGGAATTTCGATACCGGATTAGCTGGAAATTATCTGTACTATTTGCACCCCTTTGAATATTAGACCCCGCCCTTTTTAGCTTTTAAACCGGCTTTTAGCTTTGTCTTCTTTCAACAATCAATATTCATTAGATAAATAAACCATAACAAAAAATCATAAACTGGAGCCCAAAACAACATACCCTATAACATAGGTCCTATACGGTCTGATGACGGAGTAAACGGCTAATGCATTTTTAAAACTACAAGATTGGTTCGGCAAACTTTACGTTTTAAAAGACAAAGCATTGTACGTGGTGGGTGAGTTCATACTTCGATGGAATACTAATAAAAGTGATAATGACTGACACTAAATTTATACCTTAAAAGACCTAAACCGTGTACTCCGGTAACAAGACAGCAATTCTAGCAATTGTCACATCTTCGAAAAAATCGTCACCCCCCAGACAAATACTTTCGAGACATCACCCACACAGAACCAGTACCGTTTCTTTGGAACGGCTCGCATCATCACGAGATGCTTAAAGAGGGTAACACCCATTCTTTCGACGTTCGCTCCACCACAGAAACAAGAACCAAACCGCAGACCAGGGGCAAAATTTGAATATTTTAGAATTGGCAGGGGCCGCGCGAACGCGTACCCCCTCTACCACAAATTATGACGTCCACTCTCCCACTTGGGAGATGGTAAGTCAACGCGCACACCAAGTGCAATGTGAGCCATTAACCTAGGCCACGAGCCTTCTTGATCGCCCGTCGACCCCGTCCAGGTAAGTATGGAGAACGAGAGCCCCAGGCCTTGGTTTTATAGCGAGCGCTCCCACGCCAACCTCCTCTAGCAAGCGATGTGGTATTATTCGCGCTGTGTATGCTCAGGGGGTCAGGACGAGGAATTCGAATCGGACACCGTGCATGGGCCGACGCTCGTAGCGGGCTGCCTTCTATGGGGCCTCCAACAGCCGGGCTCTATGAAAGCAAAGGCGGATACATTCATGCATGCATTTGCAACCCATTCCATCGTCACGCATACAACTGCACCGTAACGAACTGGTTCGAGTTAGTGTATATCAAGAATCGAAAACGTGAACATCTTACAACAACACATTTCACACCTACAAAACTAGGCGAGTTAGGCAGGGAGAGCTGCCGGCGCGGCTGGGGGAACCCGGTTCTCAACAGGGATCTCCACGAACTCCGAAAGAATCGCCCGGAACTCGTCACCGTTCAATGTCTCCTTCTCAACGAGCACCTCCACGATCTTGTCAATGGCCTCCCGGTTGTTCCTGATGTGGCTCAAAGCGATCTCATAGGCCTCATCTGACAACCGCTTTACAGCTGAATCAATGTCCACTGCGAGCTTCTCCGACATGGAGTTCCTTGCCATCATTCTCATGATGACATCCCCGCTCTGTGCTCCTGAATCCATCAGAGACCATGGGCCAATCTCTGACATACCGAATGTGACCACCATCTGCAGAAGCATTGTGATCTCAGTACAATTGGGAACAAAGATCAATAGTTGAAACAAGAAGTCTACAGTTCGCTGTAAATTATAGCAGTTGGCAGCTTCTCCAGTATGTGAGTTTGCTTTAAATCTGTTGATAAATTAGCAAAGCTCTACAATATAAAAGGAGTATACCTGCTTGGCTAAGCCGGTAATCTGCTGCAAGTCACCAGCAGCTCCTGTGGTCACCTCAGGCCCTCCAAATATGATCTCCTCAGCAGCTCTACCACCAAGGCCACCAACGATTCTGGCAAAGAGTTGCTGCCTGGAGATGAGTGTTGGGTCATCCATTGGAATGAACCAGGTGAGACCACGAGCTTGACCCCTTGGAATTAAAGTAACCTTTTGGACGGGATCATGTCCAGGGGTCAAAGTTCTGCAAAGAACATTTCCAGATGTGAATGAGGTTGTCTGTAAACTTGACATGGAAGTAATAAACAAAGCATGACAAACAAAAGCTGCACCAAATTAATTGACAAGTGAAACACAAGCGTACAATATCCTTTTCAGGAAAAAAAAAATATGGACAAAGTATCTTAATACACCCACCCAATGGGCAATGCATGTAAAAATGAGGTTGGAGAGTTTACCCAACACCAACAATTGCTCTGTAGTCCCTCCAGTACCCACGCCATTTCAGACAAGAAATTTAGCTAGCATGCTTAACAAACCACATTAACACATCTATGTACCTTAATACTTCAAATGCACTACAGGAAATGCTGAGAAATTCATCAAATCCTAAAGCAACTTAATCCTAATACAATGTTCAACAAAAAAGAAGATATAATCTGCAATTATCTCTTACCCGCAAATTGCATGCCCAACTTCATGGTAAGCAACAAGGCTTTTGCTCTTCCCATCTGTCATGACAGTTCCTTCCATACCAGCCACTATTCTGTCAATTGAATCATCGATCTCTTTTGAGGAAATTGCTGCCTTCCCACGTCGGCCCGCTAATATGGCTGCTTCATTCAGAAGATTTGCCAAGTCTGCTCCACTAAACCCAGGTGTCCTCATTGCTATGACCTCAAGAGAAACATCAGAATCAAACTTCTTGTTGCCACCATGCACCTTTAGAATTTCTGTCCTTCCACGTACATCAGGAACATCAACAGTCACCTGTGCAACAAGTTATATCCAAAATATTAGGAAGGTCCTGAAAATTCAGAGATATATTTTAGATGATTTGAACTTTTAAGACACTGGAAGATAACGTCTGAACTAAAGGTAATCAAAACTGATTAGCTGAGTAAGCTACAATGGAGACAGGCTGGGTATTGGGCTTTTGGCATACAACTAGCACCCAACAACTTCACTAAGACAGTAAATAAAGGTAAACACTATAACCGGAACATTATTACTTAATTGTGTTACAGTTGAATGAATTCACAAACAGAATCAAAACAGATGTTAACATCCAAATAAAAATTCAGTGGATAAAAACTAACCTGTCTGTCAAAGCGTCCAGGTCTAAGTAAAGCGGAATCCAAGATGTCAGCCCTGTTGGTGGCAGCAATAACAATGATTCCAGTGTTGCCCTCAAAACCATCCATCTCAGTCAGCAGCTGATTCAGAGTCTGCTCCCTTTCATCATTTCCACCACCAATACCTGTTCCTCTTTGCCTTCCAACAGCATCGATTTCATCGACAAAGACTATGCAAGGAGCATTCTCCTTGGCCTTCTTGAAAAGATCACGAACCCGGGAAGCGCCAACACCAACAAACATCTCCACAAACTCAGAGCCTGATATTGAGAAAATGGCACACCAGCTTCTCCCGCAATTGCCTTGGCAAGCAAAGTCTTACCAGTTCCAGGAGGACCAACAAGCAGAACACCTTTAGGAATGCGAGCACCCACAGCAGTGAACCTTTCTGGCTTCTTCAAGAACTCGACCACTTCCATGAAGTCTTGCTTTGCTTCATCGACACCAGCAACATCATCAAATGTAACACCAGTGTTGGGTTCCATCTGAAACTTGGCCCTAGATTGACCAAAACCAAGGGGAAGCCAGGACCATTAGGTCCACCAAGGCCACCTGATCCTCTTCTTGACAATAAAAATAAACCACCAATAAGGATGAGTGGGAAGGCCAAGTTTCCAATCAGATTGAACAGAGGTGAACCAGATTCCTCCTGGTTGCTGTGTGCAGCAAAATCAACATTCTTCTCCCTCAACTTCTGAAGAAGCTCCTGGCTTAGACCGGAAGTTGCACACGAACTCTCTGCACGCGATTGCCGAGCTCAGGAGAAATAGCTTCTACAATAGCAATCGTCCCATTCTCAAACAAATCAACCTTCTTCACTCTGTCCTTGTCAAGATACTCGAGGAACCTCGAGTAAGACATTCTTGAGGAAGAGACGCCTTGCTCATCAGCGAGAGCTTTCTTAGCGCCCAACAAGGTGGGCAACCCAACTCCAAGGTTTCCGAGTGCAAGCTTTAGGAACTTCCTTCTAGCATCATTAGTCTTGTGTTCCAGGGAAGCAGTCACAGACACTGGCCTCTGTGCAACGCCGCTAGAAGGAAGTGCTGAGAAGGGAAGCACCCCTTTTGCGGCAAGACTCATGGATGCCGGTGCCATCTTTGCTCACTGAAAAGGAAAAAAAAAATCAACGGAGACCTCGTCATGCAGAGAAAATATTTCATATCATCAGTTCGATTAAATTGTAGCGAGCACTGCTACTAGAAGAAGCCCCAATGGCGTTGCATAAACATACATGAAAAACTCATTTTATTTCGGAGAACTCACGAACGCCATTTCTTAGAATGCAAAATGTTTCACAACAGAGGCACGATCGACCAAATAAGAGTACGTGATTCCAAGGAAGCTTTCGTCTCAAACTACAATTGAATCCGACTAGTTACAAGAGCCCCCCAACCATTTTATCCCTTTCTCGAACTGCAAGCAACCACAAACACCAGCCTGAAACAATGATCATCCCTATACCACTTCTACTAACTACTCGCCCATTGACCTATTAATTAAAGCGAACAAGCTAATGATTTCACTAACCTTACCGGTAAAAACCTAGATTAGCCCCGTACTGCCACACGCTCTTCGTCTCTCAGCCCGAATTCTTTCCTCCTATCGCTTCAAGCTAAAAAAAATCTACACGAACACTAACCAAACACGTGCTCCGAAAGCGCAAGCGCACACAAAATAGAGCTTCAGAGACGGAATCAACCAACCAGATGGCTGGGCTGGGCGTAAGCAACCAACCAGAAGAACCAAAATCACGGAGGCCAAGGGGCGCACGCACCTGTGTGGATCGGACCCGGGAAGGGGAGGGAGAGGTGGGGTAAAGCAGGGGAGGGGAGGGAGCGAGTGGAGTGTATATATGCTGACGAGGGGCGCAGATTTTTTTTCTCTCCTCCCCCGTTTGTTTTGTTTCGTTTCCACCGCCTCTCCGGTGCGCGGTTGCGTGGGGATTTCGGGAGGAAGGAGGAGGAGAGGGGACGGGTGGGATGGGGATGGGCGACGTGCGCGGCTCCGCGCCCACAGCCTCGATGAGGAAGAGATGAGCCCACATAGACGTTGCCCAGGGTGAAATATCTCTCCTGGTCCGAGTGAAAAGGCTCGTCTGTTTTTCGGCGTGCTATTCTCGTGGCCATTGGCTTCCCGTTTTGAGTTCTTTCGATGTTGCGGCTACTGAACTCACGCGAGATTCCGGGCCCAGGCTGAACTCTTGAAGTGCCAGTGGAATGCCTGGTAGTAGAGCATTAGCTACCTGTCGCCAGGCCGCCCATTTTGCATGCAGCATGTTCTTCACAGACGCTAGTGTAACGCTTTAGGAACTTCCTTCTAGCATCATTTTGAGAAAACAGGATCTTTTATTGATCATCTATTTATATAGCCTCTATCCGATACATTATACATTACTCAAATTCAGATATCCACTGGCCAATTCGGAATACTCCCACCTGATTCTGAGTGGACCTACCATTATTAAGTATGATTTTACCGTTCACATACCACGCCCCTTCACTCCTACTTTCTATAGATATTCAATTGAGTTGAATAGCTAATAGACTAAATTTGACAAGTCAACACTTTTGATTGAGAGATTTTTGTGTCATTTACTCAACATAAGGTTTCAGTTCTTACTTTTCACCATAAGACAGCCATTCACAACCCAGATCCCTAGTGCTCTATGGCTAGCACTGCTACCAATCCACCCAAACCTCCTCCCTAGGCTGAGGTTGTGAACTCTAACCAACTAATGGATTTTCACGATACATCCTTAACCCTAGAACTGTTTAAGTAAACCTATCGGCAAAATGTCGAAGTCACTTAGTACTAGGTATATTTTGGTTGGACTATACTATAATTAATTATATAGTAATTAAATACTACTAAGGTTGTTAAGATGAATATGGTCTCAAATTAAACATGGCATCTCTGGTGGTAGGACATAACTAATTTCCATATCATTATAAACATTTATTGATTAAATAACAGTGCATAAATAAAAGTAATAAAAATACTATAACTAAATAAATTAAATTTCATAGGATTCAATATGATCAAACACTTGTAACTTGCCTTGCTGTTCAAAAATATTCCACCAGCCCATAAGCTTCCTCCTCCTATTCCATCACCGCCCTGTGGCCCCCTCTATCTCACCTGAGGCTGTAGTGCACATGAGGGAGGCAGTGAGGCCAAGGCTAACGCCAGCAACGACGGTGGATCACTGCCACCTACGCACATTGTCAGCACCACCAAAGTTTATTAGCATTGACAATGTTGCGTGTATGTCTGCCGCCACCGCTTGCCTTCGATGGCGGTAGCTTGGTCCCGGCTGGTGAAGGCACAGTGAGCAACAAGCCTCAGCGACATTAACTGCTCAAATAAGTTAGATAATACTATTCGCTTGATGCTAGACACATGAGGTAAATTCTCTGTTCAAGATTCATGTGTCAAATCTTAATTTAGAAACTCAACATGTGTTATCTGCCCACGTACTGCTTTGAATGCGACCATCAATGCTCAAAGAAAAAAAAAAGCTTCAAGAGTTGTGTACCCTATTTCCTGTAACAGTTTCTTAATCAATACTATTAATGAATTATGTTATCATTAGCTATAGTTACCTAACTCAATCAGACTGACTAGGTGATAAGATAGAATCTGAATTGGTTGTTGTCCTGGTTTCAGCCGTTGATGTATGCATTGTAGCATATTCAAAACACTTTATATAGGCCGAGCATCAGCCAATCAGCCATTGTTTTTTGGTGCGCATGGCTTCCCAATTCTTGCATCCATCTCTAATCCTCTAATTTACAAATGCATTTGCATTACTGTTTGTTGTTTAGTGATTCTTTTACATTGTTTCATCAACAAAATCACTTGTTGAATTGTTTGATAGAGAGGGTAAACCGTTGTAAACTAAAAATGACGATGACTTGATAAGTCCATTAGTGGTTTGTTTGCCATTGGTACATAAAGGCTAAGGTCATATTTGAGATATCTCTATTTAAGTGCAAGGTTTTCTTTTAGATGAAAACTGAAACTTGAAGATGATAACACTAATGAGACTTATTTAGAGGTAAAAATATGTGAGGCTTTGCTTTTGAAGCATGTGAATTGATATGTCATTATATTTATCAGTACACTACGTAAAGACTCGCGCATTACATCTATATATGATACCACCGACTGCTGTATATGTATGATGTCAGTATGGTTGCCCTTGTAGGACATCGAACTATATTGCCTTTTGCTCTGCTTTTTTGTCATTAGACTAACTATACGGAAGAAATTTATCTTATAATCTATCTGATAAGAAGTTCTCTTTCTTTCTATTTTGGGATAAAGCAAACAAGCAAAATGAAGAGTGATGCTCAACAGAGACAACTGGGGAAGAGATGTTCTTCCTTAGGGGCAGCAGGTAATGGATTGTCCCCACGTGATCGCCCTAAAATAGAAGAATCTCACCACTTTAGCCTAGACTGCAATGACTAATGAAGAATCTGATAGTCGTTCGCCTTAACATGTAGGGAAAAAAATAGAAGAATGTAATCTTTCTTTAGATTATCGTGTAAATAAGTTGGTGTGTAGTCCTTTGTAGAGATTATATGTTACCTGTCATCTTTTTTCTATTTCTCCTTTAGAGAGCTTGTCAAGTATACTGCACGAGACGGTATACTAATACTCTTATAGGACAATGCAGTCATAATTTTGTATTTCACATAAAACCATATTCCTTTAAATACTTACTACCATAAATTGTTAGAGCATGTAATATGATTTTTTTTCTATTGCAACGTATGAGCATTTGGCTATGGCTAGTAATATGATTATTCTCTGGTTGGCTCCAAGTACTGAATTCTTATATAATATGGTTACTCTCTCTATCTGCAATCAATACAGTTACAAGACAAAACTCATTGTCACAAAAAAAAAGGAAAAGAAAAGGAAGAAGAGAAGTACAACCATAGCTGCCAAGCACTCACAGGAGCCATTTCTCTGGTTGCAGAAAACTGGGAATGCGTGTTTTTACAGAGCTAGGATTTGCAAAATGTGGGGCGAAAGACTACAGCAACCTGTTTCACTAATCTAATGAGGTGCGCCGAATCTTGCAGACCAGGTGGGCGGTAGGGAGGTCGAGCTGGCTTCCGCCGTCTGATTTGATCATGTCACGAACCTGGTCTCTCGGGGTCGAGATGCAGGCGTGGAAGGTGGAGAGGAACGGAGGGATCGGCATTGAGAGCGCAGAGAGGACGTTGTTCAAGTACTCTATGTCCGCTGCGAGCTGCTGCGCCCCTCGTTCAGTGATGTGATGGATCCCTCGCAGCTGCTCCATGAACAGAGCGGTAGCACCCTCGGCGACCTGATCATGGAAACAGAGATTAGGAACAATTATTAGAATCTCTCGCTCGCATGTTTAAATTCAAAGCATTAGATTTGGTGTTACGTGTTCTAATAAGATTATTAGGGGCGTTCGATGTAGTATTCTATTCAGTTGTTAACTTGCGATGCACATATTCTAGATGATTCACTCTTCCCTACATAATTTGAAAACAAAGTTTAAGCACAAAGCATGGTTGATTTTGTTGATGGCATATTTTACCAGTACACAGGGTGACGGACAGTCTTGTTGAAGATGCTATAATATAGATCTTGTGCATAGTAGTAAAAGGCTTTGCATATATTACTTACCTTAAATATCCACTCAGTAGCAAAGAACTGAGCCTCATCGTTGCCAACCTCACTGCCTGAGATACCTTCTGCAAGTGGCTCCAGCTGCTGTGGTAAAGTGAGGAGATACTCCCCAACACTAGTCACATAGGCTTGTGGGTAGGCACTGAAGCTTGGAAGAGGAAGACCACTCTGTTCCTCCACAGACGACCAGATTGGGAGGCAAGCAACTTCACTGAGACGCTGCCGAACTTTCGATATGAGCACATCATAGACAAATTCGTTTACTGTGTCTGAGAAGACCACAACTCTTTGTGACGTGACAGGAAGAGCGTGGAACCTTGGATCTTTAGACTGAACAATAGAAATAGTTTCTTTAAATGAACAGAACATGAAGGCAAATAAAATTCACATGCATGAAATTAAGACAGCCATGAATAGGTTCTATGCCACAGATGAATAACTTATAGTGATGCACAACAGAAAAAGCAAGTTACTCCCGAATTCCCTATGAAGCCAGAGATTCTAAACGAGTCCTACAATTTTACTCCATATGTTTGAACTCAGGCTGTTCAAGCAAATCATGGACTTGCTCAAGATCAGCAACAATATAGAAAAGCATAGTATCAGCAATATTTCATCCAACACAGAAATTCGTCATTTGCTAGAAAATAGGCATATACTGACTTAGGCCAACACATCAAATAACTCGGGATTTCAAATGCTACCAAAATATGAGTACGGTTTATCTGGCAAGTTCTATTCAATGATGACTGCTGAAAATGCATCATTTTGCAAGTTCAATCACTAGCTTATTCAGATGTACAGCTGCGGTCAGGGAGACATGTGACGACGCCTGTGTTGTAACACTAAATGCAAGAAAATTTAAAACCATATAACTTGCCTGTTCTAGTACAGTGAAGAGTTTCTTAGACTTGTCCGGTAGATCTGTGAGGCGAATGGCTGCAATATCAAGTGCTGCCCTCCCAGCCAGAGGCACTTCCGCATTCTCATCAGCAGTTGCTGCTGGTGATCTATCCAGGCTTGAACCAAATCCAGAAAGAGAAAACTTTGTTCCAATCCTGGCAAGAGTAGCCCTTAACGAAGCCTCAAAAACTGAGGTTCTACTAGTTAGGCAATCAGCAACAGTTAGAATCTGCAAAGCACCCTGGACAATAGACCATTCTTCCTCTTCAGAAACATCCATCAATCGTTGTGCTTCCTTTTTCTCTAATCCTGCGTCTTTTTTTGAGGCATCACTATGTGCAGTATTATCCAGCCCGCATACCGTCCTCAGGGACTTCAAAGTTTCTTGTAGGTTAGATATGTACTGCAGCATGATGTCATCAAGAGCCAGTGCCAGTTCATCTGCCTCGGAACCGCCAGTAAGACTAATGCATCTCTCAACAGCTGCTTCAAGAAGTACTATTATCTGCGGGATGGATTCCTCCATTCTACGGACAGTTTCGCTTAGCTCTATGCCCTGTGCACCTACACCACGAGAGACAGCCCCACGGATATCTATACCTGCCATCTCGGCAGAAAGTATAGCACGCTCCATCTGTCCATACCTACATGACATGAAAAATAGTATGAAGAACCAATCGCTCAGTACTATACATCAATAGCAACAAAGAGATGTTGTAAATACAGGTGGTAACAAGATCATTTTTTGTTGTGTGTGTCTGTATTGGATAAAACGGCTTAAGTGTTTACCTCAATTTAAAGGTTTCATATGGGGAATAAACAGCTTTCAATGTATTCAGCAAGACTGCAAGATCAGCTTCTGAAAATAAATGCTGAATGTTCCTAGCAAAAGTGCCAGTCATGTTGTGCAATTCGATTAGTGCTACAAGATGCTTAATCTGCAACTTGGTACTTTTTGGCAAGTCACCTGATAGAACATCCAGTATACCTGGGCACAGAGAAGATAAAATCAAATTGGTGGGTGGGGGGGGCGCTTGTGCAACAAACAAGCAATAACTAATAACTTGTCAAATAGAGAAATAAATATTACCTTTTGCAACAGATCTGGTTTCAGGAACAACATCTCCAGTTGCTAGGTTGACACGAGAGACAAAACTTGAATTCAACTCACTCATAGTCGCAGCAAGTACTTTCGGGACTAGTGATTTGTATTCTTCAGGGAAAGCGGTCAAGCACCTGTGAGTATTAGCATTTTAGAACATCTATAGTTTCAAGATAGAGTTTCAATAGAGCGCAAAAAGAAGTGCTTTCTTTGGTGGCCCAAAGATAGTTAAAAGCTGCTGCCAAAACTGGCTTCTATTTAACTAATTTATAAAGACAAGTATTTGTTAATTCAGAACAAAAGAAAATGGGATCCATGGGCATACCACTTCCATTCTTGTTCGAGGTAAAGTAGTGTATCATCATAGAAACTTGGCAGCCAGCTAGAGAATGAGAGGCTACTTATGCTTTCACCACCATGCTTCTCCATCTCTACTCTGGTGGCTCTTTGCTTTAGGTCGAAATCTTCCCAAAGTTTCTTTAGAGGCTTGGCATGGATCTTAGTGTATTGCACCTCCAGCGACTTAAACCTCCCAATACGTATCAATATACCACGGAGATCTTGCACAGCATCAACCTTTCAACCAAAATTTGCACAGAAAACAACTTCTAAGTAAAATAGATATGTTTCATGCACTGTTATTATAAATGAGCTCATTTTTCCAAGGGAAAAAAACCTTGCGGTTAGAAAGAGCATCCAATAAACGAGGCTGAACCATTTCGTCTAGCCTTCCTTCCAATACTTCAAGCTGCTTTCTCACGTTAGCAAACTCTGCAACCTGAAAGCAACATTTTATAAGCTAAATGAACAGTTCCTGTATATAAGCTAGAGACAGAGAGAGTACAATACCTCGCCAACTGCTGACAAGCAATGTCTCATGGTTGCCAGGGTTTCTGCAGCTTTCGGAAGATCACCGCTAGAAAACACATCCTCAACGCTTTGGCTCAGCTGAGCTAGTCCAGCTGCATCCTGCCATTCCATCCAACAAACTTACAACTATTAGATAAGAACTTACCACTGTGAGTAAAATAGTTATTACAGTGACATGTGCCATGGTCCACATACACCTTACCTGCAATGTTCCGTATGCTGCTTCCATGCGTTGTTTCACAGTATCAATTCGTGCTAGTGCAGTTATTGACTCAGCAGATGAGCCCTCAGCCTGGTTGGACAAATCATCATCAATACTTGGTTAACTACCACATTTGTGAAATGTAACCGGAAATGAATGCCCAATTTGTTTATCATAAGAATCACTTATTCCAAAAAATAATAATCTAGTATTAGTTAAATCCATAAATATTATACAAAAGGTCAAACAAATAGTAATTGTAGTTAAGAGAGAGAGAGAGAGATGGTTACATTGCAATAAATACACTTTGGGGGAAAATGTTAGGTTTGCGATTGTTTGTTGCATCTCATTCTACAAGATGCTGTCATCTGCAGTTAACTAGAATAACAGGCCGCAGTATTTTATGATAATACACGTACAGGCATAGTTTATATGGACATCAGCTCTGACTTTGTGAATTTGTATGCACCTTATACAGTACACTCAAAAGTTTCTATGTGCATAGCTGTGATGTATAAGTACATAACATGGTAGCATCCCAAACTAATCATTGACAACACGTGTCGGGTTTTCTTTGCAACTCAAGTGTCAAAAGCTACCTTGGTTTTACCAAGCCCAGGCAAACACCGAGATCAAGTTCACAGATACTAAATCCTAAGCCCAAATAGATCAAACTAAAGCCTCGGTTGTGAATTTGGCAGTACTTTGTATAATGTTCGCTAACAGTATGCGTTGTACAAGGCGAAGCCCACGCATATAAAAATGATATGAATTTGACTCTATATTAGCACATTTGCACCGATAAACCATTCCATATCCCCTCCAAATCCAACTCAAGTTCGCGTAATACAAGCACGGGTATTGTGAGATCCAGATCCAATTAGGCACGCGAGGGGGAGGGTGGGCACCTGGGAAAGGGACAGGAGGACGGAGGCGAGGTGGGAGCGGAGCGCGACGGCGTCGTCGCGGAGGCGGAGCGCGTCGCGGCAAGCGAGCGGGACGCGGCGGAGCGCGTCGGCGCTGTCCCGCTCGAGCGCGGCCGCGGCGTCGTCGGCCGCGGCACGGAGGCGCTCCTCGGTGTCGGCGAGGAAGCGGTCGAGCGGCTCCGACGGGTGCCGCTCGTCCAGCGCCGCGTTGATCCACCGCTTCGGGTCGAACCCCTCCGCCCCGAACTCCGACGCGTCCACCACCACCATTCCCGCACCGCCCGCTGAGCCGCGCCTGCAGGGGTCTCCTGCCACCCTTCCTCTTCCTCCTCCTCCTCGGCTTGTCGGAGATTTGGGCGAGACGTGGGGTGCGGTGGAGTTTGGAGGCTGCTACTTGCCAACTTGCCTAGGTGTCAGTCTTTCGTCTCCGCGGCTCCTCACTCGTCACCAAAGTAACGACCACCATGGCATGTTGGGGTGAAAAACGGTAAGGGATAATTTATTGGAAAAATTTGTTCAGTGACACTGAAAAATCACTGCTTTCAAAAAATACTACTAAAAAATCGGACTCCGAAAATTACCATCAAAAAATTCACCTCGCTTCAGGATTTAGCACTCTGGACAAAAATATCCTTACCCCTTCGAGATTTTGCATTTGCAGTGAGTCTCTTCCATGGTATTACTGTCTGAATGTTTCCTTTGTGCCTTATGCTTCAAAGAGCATAATATACTGGCTGGTAAACAAGCTGTGATTAAATGTAGCTCCATTTATGATTGGAATAATACTACAGTGATCTTAACACTTGGAATGTATGCCTGTTGGACGAATAATGCAAATTGTAGCATAGAATGAACATGCACCATGAGTGTTAATGTAGCATAGAATGAACATGATCATGAGTGTTGATGTACAACTTTCATGTCAACATTCTACGACTCGGAAAAAATTGTTACTTTGCAGACTACTAGAATAGAACAATAACTTTCTTGCTTTCTTTATGTTCGTAGGCGAAATAAAATCATAAGTGTCAATCACAAATTTAACGCGAAGTCTATAATTGAGTGAATCTTGACCATGTAAATCGCGAAGTAGTGCTCTATTGAAGCATAACTGATTGACATAATGGATGGATGAAAAAAGCATCCTCGGCCAATGCCCTCGCCCTTGTTGCAGACAGTGTGGAACAGCACAATTCTTAACAAACGTTTGTTAAACTTAAATTAGCTTGTGCACGAAAAACTCCCTAAACTTGCTGTGAAGAGTCACTTATTCCAAGGGTAGTGTTTCTTTGAGCTAAACTTGCGCTTCAAGAGAAAGCTCAACTGGAAAAATAATGTTACTAGTCAAAACAAACTTAATATCTCACTATGAAGTGATTTTAGACTATAATTAGGTTTGTAAAGCACTAGATCCACAAAAGACAACCGTGCACAAGTGTGCAAGGTACACAGCAAGTGTCTGAATGTTCTTTTGCTTGAAGTATTCACAGTCAAAAGGGTACAAAATGATTAAAAAAACACTACTACACAGAACAAGGATGGCCAATCCCCATTCCTGCATGCTATTGTTGCAGTGGCATGCACAGATATTGATATCATGGAAGCATTCAGACAGCGATAAGGCACAAAGGAAGCATTCAGACAGTGACACCATGGAAGAGACTCACTGCAAATGCAAAATCCCGAAGGGGTAAGGGTATTTTTGTCCAGAGTGCTAAATCTCGAAGCGGGGTAAATCTTTTGGTGGTAATTTCCGGAACCCGGTTTTTTTAGTGGTATTTTTCGAAAGCAGTGATCTTTCAGTGCTACTGAACAAATTTTCCCTAATTTATTTTATCCGATATTTATATTCGAGAAAATATGAATGTGGTAAGTAAAATTTGTATTTAAAAATGTTTATATTCGTATTCGAGAATATTTGTATCTGTATTTAAAAATATTCGCATTCGTATTCGAGAATATTCGTATCCGTATTCGTATTCGAGACTATTCGATTCGTATTCGATCCATTTCTAAAACCCATGAAAAATCTGTACGAATTTTGTGATTCAAAATTTGAATTAAGGCGGTTTAAAACCGATAACCGGTGAAAAATCGGTAAACCGCTAGGAATCTATTTTATCCGATATTCGTATCCGAGAAAATCCGTATTCGAAAATATCTGTATTTGTATTCGAGAATATTCGTATCCGTATTTGAGAATATTCGAATTCGTATTCGTATTCATTTTAAAAATATGGATTCGTAATCGTATTTGAGACTATTCAATTATATCCGATCCGTTTCCATTGCCACCGGGTCACTTCGGTTGAGTTCAAGGGGAATACGTCTGCACAAATGACGTCTTCAATGAAGCTATACGCAGTACGATGTAGTGTGTTTTCCCTCGCGGAAAGGAGAAAAACAAGACAGAATCATGTTTGGGATGGCGTATTCGTTTAGCACTTTTCTCATATCTCATTATCATAAACTGTGCTGTAGGATTAAATATGGAGCATGAGAAGCATCTCTTGCTTTTCTTTAGACTACGATGTGCGCTACATAAACAACAGCAAGCAAAAATAGTGAAGGAATATTTGAAGCTAGAAATTTCAACATAAAATAATTCAACTTCCGCAGAAATTTTTTTAAAAAATCTTTGCGTTCTCA
The DNA here is from genome assembly GCA_036346245.1 of Bonia amplexicaulis. Taxonomy (NCBI): domain Eukaryota; kingdom Viridiplantae; phylum Streptophyta; class Magnoliopsida; order Poales; family Poaceae; genus Bonia; species Bonia amplexicaulis. The sequence goes on along the minus strand of CM070750.1, from coordinate 1,716,864 downwards.
GTGGTCCTAAGATGCTACTACAAAAATTGAGTTTATGCAGTTGCTACACGAACCTATTGATGATCATGCGACAGGGATTTCGGAGTGTTAATTTTGTTTTGAGCGTGCCTGCGAGTCGCATTATGTGAGATGGCTCTTTTCTTTTTTGTTTATAGTTTATAGCTTTTCTCGAATAAATAAATGGGACGATTTCTCCGTCGCCCAATGAAGCTCTCGCTAGGAACTAATACAAAATAAATTTTTATTTGGTCCATCTTAGTGCAAAATAAAAGTATAAATTAATTCTAGTGTAAAGTGAAATAAGCGACAAGCTATCCGGTGCAAAATACAATTTATGTTTTCAAAAATTTCACCGCAGAAATATATTGATCTTCACAACATCATGTAAATATATTCTAGTGTCAGTTGGAAAGTAAGTCTAGAGGGATTACAGTTACAGATAACCGGGTTTAAAATGGTGACGTAAATGTAATGTGTGGGTTTAAAATTGTGACGTAAATGTAATGTGTTTAATTACGCTGTAGGGTACTGATATGTATATGACCTACATTCGCTATTTTGTAGAAGAACAATTCAGTTCACGTGTTTTGGTTTCAGCTTCTGACTTTTGGTTTTCTAGTTCATTATTCCCTAATTTCATTTTTTCTGGCTTTTTAGCTTTTTTGGATTTTTTGCCTTTTCTTTTTTCCGGTGTTCCTTTGCATGGTCCGTAATTGGATAACATATTTTTTCTATTTTTACTTTTTTAAATTTATCATCTGCTAGAGTGAAAAATAAATCAACTACAGTAAAAAAGCCAAAAGACAAAAAAAAAAAGCCTAACTGAGCACGGTTCTTTTTCAATCTTATTTCTACACATGAAAACTCAGTCGCCAATCTTATTTCTTTTTCAGATTGCTTACATTGTCCCTGTATGGATATGTAATTCCAGATCATACCCTATAGGCTGTAGGCTTGCATTCATGGCATATACTTAAACACCAGACAGCCACATAAACTTGTCATCCATTGCAAAACACAGCCACAACTAGTTCTGAGCACTCATCGCGAGGGAGTGGCGCATGGGCTCGGGAGGTACATGGGTTTTGGTCTGACTCATTAGGGGCGGATTAGGGCCGGGTCTAAGTCTGGTTGGGCAGGGGCAAATTCGACGTTTCACATGCAGATCTTCGTTTTTTAAAAATGAAAAATGCGTAAATACAGAGATGGTGGTAAATCCTAAGTATTTCTACAAAATGAGTAGCAATTTTTAAAAGGCAATCCTTCGAGTGACGAATCACGAAGAAGCAATCTTTAGACGGCAAATAATCGTTTTTCCCATGAAAAAAAAGCGTACATTGCCGCTGGTCATACAGCAGTTGTTCTGTAGTGGATATGGATTTTTGGAGTACAGATTACAGACAGCACCCGAGGTGAACAGAGGGAGATCAAAATATCAAAAGCCAGCAATACGAACTGCAAACTCAAATGAACTTAAAAATGAATAGGATTTCAATACAATATGATAATAATCAAGACACAAAGTTTAAAAAGTAACTGTTTTATGGCAGATCCACAATTCAAAACTCCCGTTACATAGTAGTTAGTGCATTACATTATAGATAGTAGAGAATACACCCGGCTGGATTATTCAGCATATTATTACCTTAATCAAAGACTCACGGTATTTCAAGCATTACATAATCACACATTTACATACATGCATACATAGATGTATACATATGATATATTCTTTTCTGCTGTGGCTAATGACTTATAGCTATAGCTGATAACTTTTGCCCCTAAAATGAGTGCTTATACGAACGAACCGAATGTCGATAATCCGCTTCAAAAAGACTGTCCCGATAAACCTGCTTCGAAAAGACGATGGAGTAACCATCCTATTTATCATAAGTCATAAGCTGAAAATAATATGACCATACAAAAACATATCGAGCTATGCCCCACCCGAGCAAAAAAGAATTGCACGAGCACACAAAACTGGCTATCTACATGAATTTGATGTGCAAAACTAGCCTAGGGGAAGCTATACATGTCACTGCCACAACACATCGCTAGCATTCATAAACTGCCAGACCAGCTGTCCAGAAGTCCAGTACAAGGAGAACACAAGCACGTCTCGTGGAAACAACTGAAGCTTCGACCGCAAATGGACAGTGCTCTCTCATTCACTTGTTACCCTGGAAAATGCAAATACTCTTTGTCGATGTCAAGATGCAATACGTATCAGGTCGCAAGTACATGAACAAGGAGTGTAACTGAAGTGTTACATGAATGGAAGATGGCAACTCTGAGGAGATCCAAGATTTTCCACGCCTTCAATTTGATCTCCACCAGAACTATAGGATGATAGCAACTTCCGCTGCAATCAGGGGGGGAATCGATCAGGATTTCAGAACAGTGCATCAGAACAAACCAAGAAGTGTTTCGATTTTCAAAGTGTCATGTAGAACAGAAGATATGCTTCTTATCAACATGGTTAATGTGTTCCAAGGGTATATTTGGAAACCACAATAATAGCAGCTTTTCAAAGTTACTAGGGAAAAATGTTTCATAAATTGTTTCTATGGTCACTACGTTATTACAATCCCACGTAAGGATCAATTCATCAGTAGAAAGCTTGAAAAGAGATGGATGCAGTTATGTTCCTGCAAGTTAAACATTCACAGAAAACCAATGCAATAGTGGATAGCCCCAAAACAGATCAGCAAGATTCTAACATATCAGGCACGTGTTTTTAAGGACAGAGGTTCCCAGGTGAAAATATGGCAGGGGAGAAGATGCCACTCAAGGAAGCTAAACAAGGAGCTAACAGACAGTTGGGAATATACATGTCGAGGGGGGGGGGTGGATAATTGATTACAGTTTCACTTTTCTAAGAAATAAGCTTGCAATCTATATCACTCTGATAATCATGAAATTAGCCAGTCAAATATTTGTTTTAGAACAATTTATTAGCTAGCACAAAAATTAGGTAATAAGAACCTTACTGTGCACTAGCTAGAAAGGCCACGTGACCAGGGTTCGGTAACCGCCGGTAACTGGATTTCCCGGTAGGTAGCGGGAAATAAAAAACCGGCTGGATTTTTCCGAAGTGCATTTATATTTATAAGTCTTTTGTGACTGCGTAATGCACCTTCTAAGTTGTTTTAAACCTTTTTTGTATTAGATTACCTATTGTATAAGCTAAATAGCTTCGAAACATCCCAAATTCAATTTTCTCTTGTGTTTCCTAGTTTTTTAGCGGGTTTTCCGGTTTTTAGCAGTTTCTCCGGTTTTTTTGGCGGTAACCGGCCGGTTTTTCCGGTTACCGGTTTCAAATTCAAATTTCTAAACTTGAAATTTGACCGGATTTTCCCCGGGTTTTCCGGTTACCGGCCGGTAACCGTCCGGGAACCGGTACCAGCCCCCCGCCGGGATTTAGGCCGGTACCGGGTTTTGGAACCTTGCACGTGACTTCAGAACACCTCAAATCAATGGAAATTTTCCATTTCCATTATTATTGTGAAACATAAACTGGAATTTCAGGGAGTTCTAGGGTAATACAGGCAGCAGTGATAACAATATCTGAAAGCATTATATTATCATCAGAATCACTGCATTGAATGAAAATATGGTAAACCCTAATAGTAGTATGGTACAAGCATTGGGATATCACTCACAACATGCTGAGACAAGTAGACAACTACAAAGTGCACAAAGCTAAAAGAGAAATGTGAGTGGAAAGAAGAAAGAAAGCAACTTACATGTGCCTCAAAGTCAGGGCTAGTCAGGTTCATGGATAGATTTCTCATCAGCAGCAGTACCTGTAGAATAGCCAACTCAACACACACTCATTGTAAGTGAAATAGCACAGTGGTGTGAACAAATATATCAATAATGGTACAGTTGTCCATAGAACACAAGAACATGAATTGATAGCAATGAAATGCAGTAGAGGGAGAAACAAAACAAAACGACGGAAAGAAAGCAGTCAGGACTCAGGACATTGTCAAAAATAAAGGGAGAAGAACAGAAGTAAAGACAAATGCATGCAATACAAAGTTAAAAACATAACATATCTGAATAACTTCTTTTTGGGGAAAAAAAGAACTCTTACAGCAGGTGAATTTTCAGTTAAGAGTTAGAGCTGCACAATGTGGAGAATGATTACGTCAACTGGATGTTTGGGCCTCAGGACTGAAAAGGATTTGGTGTTTCTTATATTCTGAAAATAGAAAGAGTGATGCGGAATGTTGGTGGCACTTGAAATTTTACTAACTGTTTTATAGCTAAGTGGGGCCCAGAAACTTAAACTTATCTAACATTATTACTGCCAGATATTTATGATTTTTAGTAACATCATAACTGCTAGATTTTTATTCGAACTGTGCTGCAAAAAGAAAATTATGATAGAACATTCAGAAACTATATCTCAAAGTCAAGAATGCACTCTATTTATGATCATTTTAATCAAAAGACGTGACTATTAGAGTCATCTGTAAGCCACTAACTATTTCTAAAAAAGAACTGTAGCCAAGACTACAGTACAGCAGAAACTAGCAAATAGAAACAATAATTAGGCATAGACAAGCTAATACCATTCAAATAGGAAAACTAATACAATTGCGAATGACAAAACGGTTTAATGAAAAAGAAAAGCTTACAGAAGACATACCGTTTCAGCGTCAATCGGATCCATCGCCTTTAACCTCTGCAAATGCCCACTAGTATCTGGATCAAATATGTTTCCCAGAAAGTTGTATACTTGGGCAAAATCTGGCATAGCTGCACGTGTAACCAGGGAGCAGTAGACTTAAGGATACAGTGGTAGAAATGCAATCACAGTCTCACACCAATATCTCTATATTAAACAGATATTTAACCAACACAACAAGAGATCATATTTCATAATATGGTGAAAACTCAACAACAGGTCCCTAACTGAACAGATTAGGACATGATAAATTTTAATGTCTGTCATGTAAGACCAAAAGGTCAGGCTTCTCATAAATTGGCCAGCTATCTGAGGCGTGAAGTTGTTAGTAATAGGTCGGCCTATGTTTCTAAGTCACTTCATAAGACGACACAATTGGACATACTTAAGCCTTCGAGGGCTAGGCTCTCAGTTGTGTTTTGTAGAACAATCCTGTTAAATATAAAAATGAGACAATTCGAATCATCAGGGATTTCTCTGTCAAAATCATATGTATATCTTCTTAAATTCCACATGCGAGACTACAACAAATCTTCTGTAGGGAAGTGAAATACCCTGAATGATCTGAAAGAATCACAATACCATCCCAATCTTAAATGATCTAGCCTGTGCCTATTGCTGTATCCAAGAAGGTGTAATGTGGCTGTCATTAAACAGCAGTGCCTCTACAAGTTTACTGTTCTTATTGCGGCAATTTAAAAAACTAAGCCTATCTCCAGTGGCGAACACAGCACACTAGGGCAAAAAGATCAGGTTCTCCCCATTTTTACTGGTTTTCCTTTGTTAGCAAAAACCTTGGAAAACAAATTTGAGTAGCCAATTACTTCCTAGTACCATCATAATCTCAAACCAGTTTTAATGAGGGAAGATCAAAGCCTATCAACTTGATAAACTTAGTTTCCATTAACCATCAAAGATTGGCTCAGGCTGCCCAACATGGATCATAAAATATAAAATGAGATGGGCACCGTAGAACCAAACCTTAATTTAAGTGTAACAGAATTTTATCTAATATGACTGGAAGAAGGAAAATGAATTTTGCAGAAGTTCCAAGACCATCGCACTAAGTTGTTGGTCTATAGAACAGTTGCAAGCGTGGATTTGCATAGTGCGTGTGGCAGGAGGGAACTCACCACGGAGTGGTGGAAGCACATTTTCTTGTTCAACAGCTTCAGAAGTTGGCAAAGTTCCAGATGGGCTCTCTATGCTACTAGAGCAGCTATTTGTTACAACCACACCTGTACCTGTCAAATATGTGAAACCTTAGTATTTCCTCCAAAAATCATTAGTCTTCAATGGAGATTATGATGATAGTAATAACAGACCTTGTGTATGACTTGCACTGAAAGGTTGAACAGGAGCATTGTCCCAGGAAGGCACCACAGCATTTGCATTTGTGTTTCTAACAACAGTAGATGTATCCATAGACATAACACAGCCTTGCTCCCTCAGAGCAGGAGGTTGTTGTGATAAAAAGTTTGAGAAACTGCAGGGGCTAAATAAATTCCGATTACTACTCACCAAACTACAAATACTTCATGCCAATGAGACTAGGAAGTTGAACAGTACATACCGTTTTTAGAGGCCTTCTGTGGATATGGATGAGCTGCTTTGCGCTTTGGCCGGGGTGGGGGCAGATGTTCGCCTGTACCATTCTTTTCAACCTTCAAAAAGTACTTCTGTGCATGGCTCCTTATCTGTCAAAATAACTTTTTAGATTGTGCACAGTGTGTCAAGAGAGATTAGAATTGTTATGAATATTGTGTGTGTATATTGAAGAGGCTCAATGGGCAATATATATTGGGAGTACAAAGAGATATTACAGGGAAATATGTCATATACGGATAAGGAAAGAGAGGCATATAAGGAAAGAAATAATACAATTTTATTCTATCTCTAATACCCTTAACACCCTCCCTCAAATGCAAGGTGTATGCAATAGCATTGCATTTGAAAAAGGGTTAACACTAAAACAAGATAAATCCAAAGTCCAAGTCTTGATAATGTCTTTCGTTGCGTCCATCTAAATCCGTAGTTTCTAATTTTTAGTTCGTTCAAGCCGTGCGAGTCCACAAATTTATTGTCAGTCATAGAAATATAAGAATTTTCTTAATGATGAGGCAGATGATCTTGCCGAAGCCATCGACCACGTAGTGCTCAGCGATCTTGACAAAACGCCTCCTCCGCTCCATCCTCTCTCCATCCTCTATCTCTCTCCCTCCCACATACGATCGCGGCGGGCGGCCGGATACTAGCGGCGGGGAGGCGCGCGGGGCACAAGAGCTAGAGAGAGGCGGTGCCGCGTGGCGAGAGACACGACGGAGGAGGCCAGCAGCGACCCGCGGCGACCGTCCTGGCAGAAGAGGCGGCGGCGGCGGCGGCGGATCCGGCCGGGCGGCATGATGACCGAGGCGGCGTCGGGGTGGCTCGATCGATCGTAGGTGACACATGGACCCGCAGTGACAGGAGGAGAGGCGGTGACTTGGCGTCGGGGCCTACTCGCGGGATCCGGTGGCGGGTGGCTAGATCCGACGGCGAGGCGGATCGAGCTTGCGGCGGTGGAGACGGCCGGATCCACGGGCGAGGAGGCCGACGATGGCTTGACGGAGGAGCCGGCGGATTCGAGCGCGCACGACGGGCGCTGTCGCGGCGGCTAGCGGTGGCGGCGAAGAGAGCCAGATCGGCAGGAGGAAGGCGGATCGGTGTGGGCGGACCGGCTTTGGTCGGGGGTGAGCTGGATCTGGCGTGCGCCAAAGGCGGCCGAACGCAAAGGAGATTGGAGGAGGCCGGATCCCGGCGACGACGTGGGCGAGCGCGACGACGCGTTGGCTTTCGGTCGTGGGCACATTCACGGCGAATGCGCAAGAAGAGGCGGGGAGCCAGATCCAAGGCAGCGACGGCCGAATCTGGTGGTAGGAACCCGGATCTGGTGCGGGCAACGACGGCCTGACGCGGAGGCATATAAGGAAAGGAATAATATAATTTCTATTCTATCTCTAATACCCTTAACAAGAATGACAAGGAACAGTTTTTTTAATTTAGCACCAAAAACATGCCTCTTATATTGTTTGGAAGAGGAATTAACTCTCCAGCTTTCTGTATAACGCAGTTGTAGCTTCTAATAAACACAAGTATACTATTATTCAACTTTTCAAATGAAACTCAACTTGGTTGACTTGTAACTACACTATAGAAATTGAACAAGATGTAGGTATCATCTTTTCAGCTTTTAAAAGCTGATTTTCGACTTTTCTACAATAACCAATTTTCAAACGAAGTGTCTTTTCAAAGCAGGGTCTACAAGTTAATTGTAGTGCACACTTTAGTGACTTCACTTATATCGGCCAAAATCGCACACGAGTTTCTGTTACTCTGTACTCTTTCTCACAAACAGCCTAAAAATCATAAGTCGCGGCCATAAGCCATAAGCCGAAACCAAAAAGAACGATGCTTGTTACACTAAAAAACACAAAACTAAGCATAGAGCTTAATTTTTTTCTTATTAAGTGCCATAGCATTTGCAAAACGAGAAGCAGATTTATGACTGAAACTGGATTTTATTCATATCAAGCATAAGATGCTAGGTACCAATAAGATTAGTCGACAAAGAACAGCATAAAGCATGTTAAGTATATTTGAAGAACGTGTAACATTGTCTACCAGTTGAATATAGAAAAACCTCAAATCAAAATATCACTAGCACATCCGGAAGCTAGCAGAAAAGAAGCAACTGTTAAGATAGCTACGAACTATACCTGTATCACAGTTTTTGAGCCAACATAGGCTTCAATCTTTTTCCAATCACGATCAAACCTACAACAGACAAAAGAAAGATGCAAATTTCAGAAACGCCGATAGACCATCATAGTTCTCACAAAAAGCATTCCAGAAGTAGGATTAGTGGATTATTCTACAAAAGCACTTTTTACAATGTTCCTTTAATTCTAATCTTGCTGCTAAACTTGCGGCTACATATTTTTACAATCATTGAATAATAAAAACAGAGATATCCTAAATGAATAAATTAAAGTCACATAAATAATATGTAGATTGAAAGTTTAGCAACAAGATTAGAAATTAAAGATCATCATCACACCATGCAGAACAAGCTCAAAAGAGACATTACCAGAAAATTTTGGGCAGATATAGCAATCAAATGTTTCTTCTTAATCAATAATCACCATCTGATGCCAGTTCAGTATGAGGGAAAAGGACAAAAAGATATAGTCCAAAATACAGGAAATACTATTTATCAGTGATGTTAATTGTTTTTGGATAGCAGCAACAGCAAGCACCCCACGCAGATCCACAGATAGGAATACCACCAGTTACCTCCTCACTCAATCCTACAGCTAACGATCTTATACACATTAACCATTGCAGCTGAAATGCCTTATCAAAATAACGGTTCTGCTGTTCTTCCCAGCTTCTGACATACATCGCATACTTCCAAGCAACCCAAGTCACAAAATTTCGGAAAATTCGAACCAACCCCCATCCCACAATCCCATTACACCAATTGGACATGAATACCATCCTAAAACATAACACCTTAATCCCCTTGCAACTACAAACATCAAGCAAAGCAAGCCTATCAAACTACCCGCACCCACTACCCACTACGCCACCTCAACCGAACCCCAAAGATTTGCACCACAATTCATCCAAAACACCAATCAAAATCCAAGATTTCATAAACTACCCAAAATGTGAGCCATGGACGAAAGTGCCTGCCAACCACGACCGTGCAATTTAACAGATTCGACCAAAACCTCACCATCCAATTCGGCAAAACCTATTTGGAATTGATTACCTCCACCCAAAAAACACCTTTTAAACTAGCCCGAATTAGCACTTGCAGGAGCAGATGCAGCAACAAATCCAGTTCCACAACGACGCAGGCGCCGCCGCGGCCGCATAGAAAAGAAAAAGAAGTACGACGAAAGCGCACGACCAAACTTCCCGGACCCAGAGCGTGCGGAGACGGCGGAGAATAGGGCACTCACAGCTGCAGCGCCTCGAGAAACTTGTCGTGCTCCGCCTCCGTCCAGCTCTCCCGCGACTTGGAGATGGTGTACGGCTTCCTCACCTTCCTGACCTCCTCCAACGCGGCCGGCACCGCCATCGGCGGCGGCGCCACAACCACCGCCTGCTGCTGCTGCTTGCCTCCGCCTCCGCCTCGTCCTCCCCCGTCCCCGCCCGCACCTCCGCCTGCGACGGCGGCGGCGGCGGCGAGCGGCTTGGGCGTCGTGCTCATCGAAACCATCAGCCGGCGCGCGTCTCGCGGCGGATTCGGGCTGTGAGCTAGGCTGCTAGGGTGCGTGCGAGCGCGAGCTTGGAGGGTTGCGAATTGAAGATGGGAGACGGACGGGGAGAGTTGGGTGCGGGTGCGTGCGTGTCGAAGCCGTGCGAGATGCGGGTGTTTCTTTATGCTTCGCCGCTGGCCACAAGCGCTCCCCTGAGGCTGACGGGCGGGGCCCAGCGTTCAGTGCCCAGGGAAGGGAAGTTCGTTGGGCTTCCACTTCTCCTTTGGATCTCTGGCTCGTCCCACGCATACCGTCCGCGTTTCCTCAGCTTTCTTGTATACGCGTGTACTGTGACCACTGCTCAGTGCTACTGTGCTGGTTGACCTTGGAAGTTGTTTCCGATTCTTTTCTCTCTCTTTGCTGCTGCTGTCTACAGAGTACAACAACCAACCTTGGATCGAACTCTGGGGTTTTCCGGTGTACCTTGCACGGTAGCTGCCTTATGTTTTATCCATAAGATTTTTTAATCTCTTAATACCATACAATAAACACACAACAGTTAGCGTGTAACTAAGTTAAGAAAACAAAGTCTTTCACTACTCTCCTCTTTCTATAGCCTCTGCTCGGTAGAGCCGAGGCCACACACAGTTGACATTCCATTAGCCAATGCAAAAAGCGCATCTCGACTTTGTGGCGTTCGTACCATTGTTAAGTATAGTTTTATTGCTTCCATACCACCCCTCTATACGCGGGCCTTTCCACATCTAGAACGCTAACATCCTGTAGATATTCAATTAATTCGAGTAGCTACTAGATCAGATTTGATAAGTCAAAACTTGTAGTTGAGCGATCACTTTGTTCTTTAGTTAGCAAAGGCTCCAATCCTTCCTTTTTACCAATGAGGCAGCCATCCACAAACCAATAACCCAGTACATCACAGCACTGACACCACTCCAATCCAAGTCTCTTCCCTAGGGTAAGGTCGTAGACTTCAACCATCTCGTGGCTTTCCACACTTCATCTTTCACTCTAATATTATTTGGTAGTTCTACCAGTAAGACGTTGAATCTCTTATTAGTATAAACATTTGGCTTTCTATTCTACCATTGTATATCTTATAGTAATTTATTAGTACTAAGGCTTGTTAAGGTGAATATAGCCATCAAATAAAACAGGACTCTTTCTAGTGGTAGAATATAGCAAAATTATCATGTCATTCTAAACAATTATTATAAAGAAATAACATTACGTAAATAAGAAATAATAAAAGTGCTGATAATTAAATAATTAAGGAAAGTAGGTTCAATATGATCAAAAAAACATGTAACTTGCCTCTTTATCCTTAGTCTCTGATTATTTTACTATAGACTTCAGATTGGACACTGATTGTTTTAATTACCCCTATAGCTCCTCCGTTGACCAACTAGCCGAATTTGGATGCTGATGCAGAAGAACAAATTGAAATAAACTCCTACTTGCAGATTGCAAGCTGAGAACAAAATGAATAAAATAATCGAAAAGACATAAGAAAATAGGCTTAGGCGGATAGGGTTTAAGTGATGCTTGGTTTGACTAAATGGAGTTGAAAATAGGTTAAATGGGCTTGTGATGGGTATAAATATGTTATCGGGTTTTCTATGAACAGTAAAGGCTTGAACCATATTGGGTTTAAGTTTGGAATGTGCTTAGATTGTTTAGGATTTTATCAGTGTCTAATTTGGCCAAACAAATTTGAAAATGGGCTTCACAAGGTCAAGGTGGTCAAACAGACATAAATATGTCTAATGGGTTCTGGATGAACAGTGATGGGTTGGGTTGAATAGTAATGTATTCATACTATTCACACTAGATGAGATAATCGTAAATGGATTAACTCACACTGCATCTTGTTTGCAATCGCTGACAACCGAGCGATCGCAATTGCGATTGCACCACCAGACGACGAGTTGTAGTAGCTGAAGTGTTGGGAAACTGCAACCTGTCGCCCAACAACCCACGGATAGCTTTCGTGTCACGCGGTTGTTAGGCGATAGGCTCCAGTCATCCGATGGTTAGCCGACTGAAACCTAATTTTATAAAAAAAATATGCGCACTGATATATCTCTTTTATTTTGAATAAAAATAGAATATTCAAAAAACAATTCTGTGCATTTACTTAAGAAAAAAACAATGGACAGTACATGACAGTACCATTATACTGGGAAAGTTCAGAAAAAGACAAAATTTATAAATAGTAAAAAATAAACCAGAAGTTAAGCCAAAACAACGGGGCCTTACTTGGCCCGCTAAAAAAAGTTGCTTGGTGCTTCTGTCGACCACCTGTTGTTATCATCCTAACCACTGTTCTCTCGTGTCATATAAGACTTGCGCTGTACCATCACAAAACCTTTTGCCGTTGTTGCATGCTGGCTTCCTGACGAGCAGAAGAAAGTTTCAAATGGCATTCTTGCTGTTGCCGGGCAGGCCAGAAAAAGTTCTGGCGATACTTTTCTCTATAACAAAAATAATATTAATTTTAAAATAAATAAAGAGATAACTAATGTCTATTCACCATTCATTATATTTTAAAAAATATACAAATCACTATTGAGAAAAGTATAAAAACATCTCCCCAAACAAAACTATGTCCAAAGCTCCCTCAGAATTTAGAAATCAACAGAACTGATAGCTCAAGCCGATCAGTTTGAATCAATTTAAGTCGATCTCAATCACTTGATGTTAATGATCATCCAGCATCAAAACACACGCGACAGAATCAGGGGCGGATGGACTAAGCGTTATGCGAGCATAGGCACCAGACCGATTTCAATTTTTCTTACTCAGAGACCAAGTTTACATAGTGTACATCCACATAACTAAAACTAGTACCCTACAACTTGCAACTAAGCGGCCTAGGTCAACGCACAAACCAGAACTTCTCCCATAGGCCTTCTCCCATGCCCCCATGGCCTAGGCCAAGGTGTGGCCCAGCCAGTGCACGCCCAGCCGCCTAGGCTAGTGGTCAGGCCAGCGAGTAGCTAGGCGAGGGCATAGCCACGTGCGGGCGCGGCCTAGTCGCCAGTGAGTGGCGCTTCACGACTTCTGTTCGCCAACGCCCCCAGAGTCCCAGACGCCTTACCTTCTCGGCTTCGTTCCCCACGCAAATCTCTTTTTCTCTGCAGTGGGTGACAGGCCGATGACAGTTCGTCCTGGGCTCCTGCCTCATGGGTTTCTTTTTCTAATGATTCTATGATATATCGCTTTTAGAATTTGAGAAGTCGTCAAAACTAACTTTAAAATGTAATTTGCTTTGCTTTATTCGATTATTCTATAATTCTTTTACTTGAAATGTTACTTACTTATTATTTTTGTTATCTATTTTGTAGGCAATGGGACCAGATGTTGTTTTTTGCCGATACTAACCATCTTTTGTTTTCGGATTTATTCTAGATCTTTCACTAATAGTGGGTTTTTTTACTTTGGTAACTTGTCTGACAAATAGTTATGGTTATAGATCATTAACTTTGTTATAAAATTAGTTAATATTACATAATTTAAAATATTTCACTATCGACTATATTGATACGTTGATAAGTATATATATAAAGCATAAAACCTTGGGACAGAATGTTGTTGTGTTGAAAGCCAGAAGCTGTTATGTGCTACATGAGACATGGGAGGCAAGTGGACGAGCAGTCCGTTCAGGTGGTGAGATAGAAAATAAAAGAGAATCAAAGCTACCGCTTAAACACGGACACCAAGGCCCTGTTTGGCACAGCTTCACCAACAGCTTCATGAGTGTTGTGGTATTTTTTAAACACCCTTTTTGCAAATAGCTTCACCCATGAAGCTCCTTTTTTGTGCTCTCACAAAGGAATAGAGAGGTGAAGTGAAAAAAGTAGCTTTTCACGCCTCTCCTGAGCCCATATTCCAAGGAAGCGAATGCCCCTCTAGTTCACAAAAATTTACACGTATTTGCCACTCTCTCCATCAGGCATGACAAGGCACTAATATTGCTTCCTAATGATTTTAATTTTTTTATTTTTTATTATTTTAATTTTTTAATTCATACTCATTCAAATATATTATTTTTTAATTCATATGACCACATACAAATATACAACTCCAAATGTTAGAACAAGTCGGTGAGACAGGGCATCTTAGACAATTGACCTCTCTCACCATACATGAAGTCATGTGAAGGCGATTTTGCCAAGCAGTGTTTTCTAAAAGCACTTTAGCTTCACCCGTGAAGGCTTCGTGGTTTGAATCTAAAAAAAACTTCACTAGTGAAGGTGAGCTGTGCCAAACGGGGCCCAAGAAGAAGAAATAAAGGTGGAAGAAATGCCTGCGCGGTGAACGGCATACAAGCATCGTGCCTACTGGTAGGCGGTGATATTTTGCATATCTTATCGTTGGGTTTGGTGGTCGACCCACAACACAAGAAAGACGTCACAGAGAACACGGAGGCACCTTTTTGGGGCTGTTGTTAGTTGGAATGATGTTGCGGCCCTCTCCACTCCAGTCCTGCATTGTGTCCCTTCTTGCATTTTAGTCCCTGAGAGTGGCACTAAGCAAATGTTTATATAAGCTAAGCTCATGACAGCAAGTTACTGAGGCTTCTTTTCAGCTGTAGCGTGCTCTACTATTTCGGCTACTGCGGAGTTTGAGCCGGACCCTTTCGTTTAGTTCGGCTATGACTGCTATGACTATTAATTTGCAAGCTTCAATCAATTCGGTCCACTAGGCACTTCCTAAATTACCTAGGATGTTCTGTTTAAGAATTTTTTTTATACTTGATAGATTCATAGTATTGACTAGAAGATGTACTCTTCAATTGCATTGATACAAATATAAGAAATTTCTTGGTTGGTAAATATGAAAAGCTTGAAGAGGACCTAATGAAATATGCAATTGGCAAATACGAAAAGCTTGAAGAGGGCCTAATGAAATATGCAATGAGTTTGTTGGGCTACTTGGCTGGTTCGGTTAGATCGGAATCCCATGCGCTGCTTGTCCTCCCATTGAAATCCTACTTACCGATCATTTTTGATGATCCTACTCCTTTTGCTACTCACTGACCGCTCGGGCGGTCCACACCTCAAGTCGAGACTCGCCAAAGCTATGGATCGCTAGGGTTTTAAAAGTTCTCTTGTTGCCTTTGGACGTTGTCTTCTCCGTATCAAGATTGATACTAAGTTGTAAAGTTACAATTTTGCCCCTCTAGTGATTGTACTTCCTTGTACTTAGTGGTGTAATCGGGATAAATCATAACTAATCTGACTCGTTGGATTGAAAACAATGGATGGTCCATAATAATTGGTATGTACACTAAAAAAGCTCTTTTTTTAGCTAAAATGAAAAAAAAGTAACATTTAGATTGGTTAGATCAAGCCCGGGCAGCCACAAATAAGGCTCTTCCTCCTGTGTTGACTATAGCTTTGGGATGTATGCCGTTGCGGAATCTAGTTAGTTATATGAATTTTTACTAATTATAGTAAGATTATTTTTATAGCATGATATTCAAAAGATGGAATAAATACGTGTTTTTTTTATAAGTTACTATAATACCAATAGATGGACAAATTTGTTTAGGTTTTGTTAGATCCGATGATAAACTAGTAACGAGTATGTGGAATTCTGAACGCATGATTGATTTACAGATGAATTCATCAAAATGATGGGTGTTTGTGAAATTTGGCTGACTTATGGGGTTAGGTTTACAATTTCCCCAAAATTATTAACCTAAAGAAAAATAGAAAATAAAAGACGATATTTCTCTCTCTTTGCTCTCCCGTCCGACAGGATGTGTGAGCTACTGAACTCGAGCCCTCTTGTCGCGCGCAGGCACGACGGCCCTGATCCGAGAAGTTAGTAAGTCTCCTCCCTCATCCGATTTGTGAGCTGTGTTTTTGCGCGATCGCAATTCGACTCCATGAGCAGCGTGCTGCCGACCTGTGAAGCTTTGCCTCTTTACTGGTTCATGGATGCCTTCTTTAATTGATTACTTTGCTTGATGGTTTTATTTGCGATTAACTGCTACAACCTGTGATCTTTCCTTTTACTCAATTTTTACAGTAAAGATCGCCTGCTGGTTGCTTCTGACTGATACGTAGAGAAAAATAGCCCCTTTAGATTGATTCATCCAAGATCCGATTAGTTGATTGGTTAACTTAATTTTGGAACTAGCTACTTACTTAGGTGAGGTTATTGGTTAAAAAAGGAGGGTTCTTTGATCCTGGAATGCTAGGGCATATGAAGTTTAGCTTCTTTGCAGCTATTGTCTTTCTTATTTGTCTATTGATTGGTCGATCAGTTTGATTCCTCTGAAAAGCATCCCTTTGGTTGGTTTTGGGTACCGTTGAATCAAAGAACTGATCACCTTCAATGTCGCTTCGGTCCTATAAAACTAGTTTATTTGTTGGTTTTGGATACTATAAAGTAAAAGAGGTTCTGGGAGTTGGAAGTGTCTGAAATTATCAGAGAGCAGATGGATTACCGTGAAAAGATACACACTTATGACTCATGAGTGTGTTGGGGGACCCTCCTTTGCTACGCAGTTGTGAAAATGATGTGTTGTTTGCTGCTTATCCAGTCCATTCGAGCTAGTTCCTATCATGTGTCATTTGCTTGTTGGAATTGCAATGTAGTGTGCGGAGAAAAAACAGTTTTCAAGCATTAACTATGAAATGTAAGGAAATGGAGTAACCAAATATGATCTTTATGCCTCCTTACTGGGTGGTTAAGATCTGTATATGTTTCCATCTCGTATGATAAGAACTAGGAATTTGTGCGGTCCAACATCACCCTATAAGGTTTGATGTAATTCATAGTACCAATCAGGCAAACAATGAAATGTTTTGATATGTAATGCTAGGAAAAATGAGTTTGTTGGTTGCTATAAGCTGCTTTGAAAATTTTATCTGGTATTTCTTGCTATCACGTGAATGCATGTTGCCTGACTCTTACAATAATTTACTGCTATTTGCTTTCTTTGAAGCCTACTGTAGGTCTAAGATCTTGTCAATGTTCGTTTGGCGGTAGCATGTCCGACCAACAGGATCATGTTAGTAAAAGCTCTAGCTCAAGCATCAGCAGCAGTACTCAAGAGAGTGAGGAGGAAGTAACTATAACTATAGGAAGCCTACTAGCCCAAGCAAAGAACAACAGTGGACATAGCCTTGGGAAGCGCCTGTCTCATTTGGGTTCAATCCCGGTAATCAAGAGTCATTCAATATTTCTTTCTCTTCAGTCATCATAGTTTTGGTGCTATTTGCTTCCTTTAACTTTACCTCTGTTGTTATTGTCTCTCAAATGAAGATAAATGTGCTGGTATAGTAACTAATAGCGATAACTGATCTAATTTTGAATTGGGCATTGTTAAATCAAAGAATAATGTTGTAAAGTCCTTAGATTTACAATAGGAGGTCATCTGCTAAGTTTCATGATCAAGTTACTAACACCCTTCTTTATGGCAGCACACTCCTCGAGTTAATGGAAAGATCCCTAATGTTGATAATGCAACCTTGGATCATGAAAGATTGTTGGAAAGGTAAAAAATCAGCTCTCTCTCTCTCTCTCTCTCTCTCTCTCTCGCTAATAAATACAACATGAGAAGTTGTTTTTTTGTAGGATGAGTCATGTAGAATTATATGTGTTGTTGCCTTTTCTTTTCTAGTTCCATGTTCATTTACCCTTACCTTTTCTTTGACAGGTTGGGCACTTATGGTTTGGCTGAGTTTCAGATAGAGGGAGATGGGAATTGTCAGGTTTGTTTTACAAGTTTAGTGGAAAGTACCATTCCATTTATAAAAGATGTCACATCATCTGCACTACTTCAGAATCATATTTGGAGTAAGGTAGATTGCTCGTGAGTCGTAATTTAGAATTTATATAAGACTATTGTTGTTATTTTATACGGCAAGATTGATTGGCCTCTGTTGTTTGATCTTGATACTGTTGAACTGTTTAGCAAGTAATGCATCCCCTTTACCAGATAAACAGAACTACACTTGGCTTTGTTACTTGTTCAATCTGTTCCCTTTTTTCTTAATGCCGTATTGTTACAGTTCCGAGCTTTGGCAGACCAGATATTTCGCAATCCTGACTATCACAAACATGTGAGAAAGGCTGTCATGAAACAGGTAGATTTCTTGCCTTAAACCATGAACCTCTTTCAGTAAATAAATACATTAATACATTGCATACTTGATCATATAGTTCCATGGATATGCAGCTGTGCTGAAACACTATCCTGTTTTTTAGCTAAAGGAATTCAGAAAACGTTATGAAGGCTATGTACCAATGGAATATAAGATGTACTTGAAGAAAATGAAAAGGTTCCGATTGAACACAGATTTGAGCTGCTTATCATGTTCACTATTCAGAGAGACATTCAATTAGTTTTTGAGTAATTCATAGCTTCTTGTGTATCTCCCTGCAGATCTGGGGAATGGGGAGACCATCTGACCTTACAAGCGGCTGCAGACCGGGTAACATAGCACTTCCAGTTCAAGATGGTTGAATTTTTTTAATAAATAAACATTTAACTTTTTTCGATATGGGGATTGGGGAGGGTAAAACCTTTTAATTGCAGATTTTTTTGCATATTTTTTTGTGTGGTTTCAATAATTCTGATTGTAGCTTAAACTTGATAGTCTTTTCTACCTTATAAATCCTACACCAAGATGTGAAACTAATAAATTTGTTTCATGCCATTGGCTCACTGTTGATGAAGTTTAGGCGATCCTTGTCAAACATACCTGAAATTTCTCTGTTTGTTGATCATTCCTTCATACTACTGTGTTGAATCATACGTAAGAAGTTTAGCCTTAATGATCAGTCAGATTTTCATTTGCATTAGGGCTCCCCCTTGGAACTATCATATTCTCATCAGTGCTCATTGTTACAGTAGTAGTATGTGTCATGCTTGTAAGTTGTCTAACACCCTTTTCGATTTGTATCCCCATTTGCTCACAGTTCGGTGCCAAAATTTGTTTGCTGACGTCATTTAGAGACACCTGCTTAATTGAGATAATCCCCAGGGATCAGACTCCCACAAGAGGTGAGAAATGGGATGCTGTGCTGCTCCAATGCTCACATATTTTTGTTCCATGTAGAACTTTTTTCTCACTAATGTCTTCTATGCTCTTGCGATAATCTGAACTCTAGAGAGATTTGCATTTCCACAACAGTATATGTAAATTCCACCGGAAATATGTATCTAATCCTTTCATGTCACACATTTACAGAGCTTTGGCTAAGCTTCTGGTGTGAAGTACACTACAATTCCTTATATGCAACTGATGGTGAGTGTTTTTGCTTAGACCTGGTGCACTACCAATTTGCATTTACATGTTTTACATCAGTAATTTTAACGATCTCTAGCTTGATATTTCTGCATTATTCAGTTGGCGGTTAGTTCTAAGTTAGCAGCTGTTCTGTACACTGCAGATCTCCTGACTCGCAAAACTAAGAAGAAGCACTGGCTGTTCTAGGGTGGTTCTGGAGCTTCATTGAGCTGCTGCTGTTCTTTTCCCTTCGGTCTAGCTGCGTTTACAGTACTTACTAGTAGTTATTACCATGGCCAGTATTGTGATATCCTACAGTTGAGTTTGTGTAGGCTTGTGCAGTCAGCTTTAATACTTCGCAAGGAACAACACATGGAACTGTACAACTTTCAGCTCCATGAGTCTTATGTTCTACATTGCGAGGCAGTTTTTTTTACTGTATTACGAGTTTATGATCTCTCCATGTGCTTGTTTATGTACGACTTTCAGTACAGAGGCACATTGTAAAGCATAGGCTTTGAACCGTGTCTGGAGAGTGCATCAAATCTTTCGCAGCGTATGCTGTCAAAACTTACTATACATGCGCCTCAGTTAAATCCAGAATTCCGAAGATATACTGCCTCTGGGAAAATGGTAGTGTATTATCTGAAACTGCTGAAACCCCGGTCTGAACCTCTGAATGTCACTGGTAAAAATGCACTCTTGGTGCTATCAATTCAGTGCATCTGCCATCAGGCATTTCTACAAATGAACATATACAAAGAAAAACACATTAAAAAACAGTAACACTAGTATTTCCTAGAGCAACATCAACTGCACACAAGTACATACACCTTCGGCTACTCTTTTTTTTTTTAGAAAGATCGACTAATTTATATTAATAACTCATCAGTTATATTAATAACTCAATAGATAAAGTACACAAGACGCAACTTCTAGAGAAGTGTTTGGTTCCGTAATCTTGCTGAGATTCCCGGTAATCATGGGGTAATCTGGTTTTAGTTCAGCCACCCTGGAATTTAAGACAGGAATTGAAGATTGCTGATGTAACTAGATTCCGGTAGTTTGTGGTATTAGGATACCTTTGAAATAGATGGTTATCCTACATTACCATCTTTGAGGAATCTTGACTTGAGGTGCTGCTCATTTTAGCTTATTTTTCACTGTTTACCACTGTAACTGGCTTATTTTGTATTGTATCTGCTAGTGACTTATTTAGTGTAATTAAATTTAAAAAATAAAAAGTGAAAAAACATATTAGCTCGTCACAGACAATGGAAAGAAATACGAGGAAAAAAACAAAAGACAAAAAACCTCAAAAGCAAAAAAAAAAAAAACTAGAAAAGAACGAAATCAGAAAGTTAGAAACCAAAAGTCAAAAGTTGAAACCCAAATGCTCTGACCAAACATTGGAACGTTATATTCCTGTGATCTCATTCCCATGGTTAAGATTATCGGAAATATTAATATTCGTATCAATCTTATTTTCTTACATTGAATATTCTGGATGAATAATATGTCACCACAAATACTTGAGTTGATGAATGTGTTGGATTTATTTGTCTTCCTCGTCGAAGAATCTGGATCTTGCAACGATATCATGACTATTGATGATCAAGACAGTGGAAAGTAGCTTATCGATGATCTTTATTGATGTGTAGAACCTACGTTTGATAGCAGTATTATTCATCACGAAAAAATCAGAGAAGATTTATGTATACCTAACTCAGACTAGTGTTGACTCAGACTAGTGTTGATCTCCAGCGTAAGCGTTGCTATTATCGTCAAGGTAAGTCAGTCTAATAAAACTATCATAAGTAAATAAACCTCAGCTAAGAACTCGTCAGAGAAAAATAAACTAGAATAAACCTACAAAAAAGCACGAAACAATAGTAAATAAAAAATATTAGCTTTGAAAATCAGTGGTCCCCAATTCACTCAACGCCGACGAGAATACCGGCAAATAGGGGAGAGGGGCCGGCGGCAGATCCACGGAGTTGCAGCGGACAACAGGCTCGGGCGGGTAGGGTTCTCCCATTGGTTGAAGGGAAGCTGAAAAAACAAAAACTAGCTGCGTTAAGCCCATCGCACATGGATGCCTGCCAAGAACTCGGCCCCGCCGACCAAGACAGAAGGTGTCCATGAGTAGCACTCAAGTTCTGAGTTCTGACGCCATTGATGTTTACAGAAGCTTCGTGTCTCCCTTCACCATGGGAACAGGCAACCAACCAACCTTGGGAGGGGTGAGCCATTACGTAGCAACCGCCCGCCTCTCGCCGTCGAGACCACACGGAAGCCGACTATTTAATTCTTCAAGAGATTCACCCATCCTCGTCTGGCTTGCTCCACTCCACATCTTCCAGCACGAGGGGAGAACAACCAAGCGGATCCCCCGCCAATCCGGAGCACCCGATTCGGCGCCTGCCCGAGACGTCCACCACCAGCTTCACTGCTACATAATCCCGGGGGGATTAGTAGTTGATAATTCCTTCCCCGCTCCAGCGCCTAATACTGATCTGTTCAGTCTGATTCCAGTTGAAATTCGATCTGAGATGTTTGCGGTGGAGTGGGGAGAGAGACATGGATCGGAGCAAGGAGGAGTTCTTGAAGCAGTTCGGTGGCGACTACGGCTACCCGGACGCGCCCACGCGCATTGATGAGATGCGGGCCGCCGAGTTCAAGCGGCTGGAAGGTGCTAATCCGCCACCTTCTCAACTCATACATAAGAGTTTTTAGGAGAAAAACTGGATATTTTTGGTGTTCCCTAAAAAAAGATCGACACTTGTGGGCGCTCGCTCAGAGAACCGTGTTTTTGACGCACTGTTGTATTTGGAAATCTTGAGCTTCGATGTTATGGAGCTAAGAGTGATGCCAATTTTCAACATAAGCTTCAATTCATGTGCTGGTCCAACCTTT
The DNA here is from genome assembly GCA_036346245.1 of Bonia amplexicaulis. NCBI lineage: Eukaryota > Viridiplantae > Streptophyta > Magnoliopsida > Poales > Poaceae > Bonia > Bonia amplexicaulis. The sequence goes on along the minus strand of CM070750.1, from coordinate 1,694,737 downwards.
GAAGGTTGGAAAAGAACATTTAAACATGAGTTTGCCATGGTTGTCCATAGAGAAAAGAAAAATTATCTCCCACAAATTTCAGAATGGCTTAACAGCTTAGCATAACATGTTCTCCTTTTCTGCAAATACTTTTGTAACTATACTGTTAACTTTTATTTATATTTAAATATATAATTATATATACGGTAGGGTCCTTTCCTACTGTTTTCACCTCAAAAACTCATGTGCTGGTATGTGGAGCAAGTTTGCAGCTTTGTTAATGTTCTCTTGGTTTTGAGGAGCAGGGATGGTGTACCTCGACCATGCCGGTGCAACGCTGTATTCAGAGGCACAGATGGCAGATGTCGTCAATGACCTTACATGGAATGTCTACGGGAATCCTCGTATCCTTAAATCTCGAGCTTGTTTTCTCGAGACTTTGTTTTGTTCCATTCTTTCGATGATACATGCATTGCGAATTCTTGGCTGTGTTCTTTGACATGTTTGTTAGATAGCCAGAGTTATTCGAGCATTGCCACTAGCGACCTCGTTACTGCTGCACGCCGTCAGGTATTTGCATATTATAAATTTTCAGAGTTCTGACTTCTTAGGATTGTATTTGCAATTCTGGAACGATATACAATTAGTTTGTATCTAGGCAGTCCTATTTACAAAGACTACACCAAGAAACTTTTTGTAAACACCACCGAGAGGATGGCCAGATGGCGTCGGCGTAGAAGGGGAGAGGAACTTTAGAGGAGAGAGAGACTTTAGAGGAGAAAGACTTCGTTACTTCTCTGCTGGGTTCCAATACATGTGGTAGCTCTTTTATATAGATAAGCTCCCCTAACAGATAGAATCTAACATCAATTATATCTCTAACAAATGTAGAAACTAATATCATATCTCTAATTATATCTCTAACAAAAGGAACTAATCTCTAAATCAAATAGAAACTAATCTCTACTTTCTAATAATAAACCGACTGAGCTCAAGACCCACGCCTATGACATTACCATACTTATTAAGTGCATGAAATGCAGGGGTCAATGGATGGTTCTGATAGATGCCGCCAAAGGTTGTGCAACTGAACCACCAAATTTAGCTGTGTACCCTGCTGATTTTGTTGTCTGTTCATTCTACAAGGTAATCCATATGCACCTGTTGTTGGCTTGAAAAGCGTGGTCCTAGAGATGTCACCAAATGCTATCCGTTGGAAAACTCGCAGATATTTGGCTATCCAACTGGTCTTGGTGCTATAATTGTAAAAAATGGTATGCGACAAGCACTTATCACTTTATCTTAGCATGATGGTTTTATGTTGTATTTTCTCATGTCAGCCTGTAAGCTACATTAAATGGGATAAAAGATTAAATAAATTACTACAGCAATCTTTACATAGTTGCTGGCAATCCTCCTCCCAGTAGAGTGGCAGCTTTCTAATGATCTCTTTTATACTTTCCATCTTATGACCGAGGCTGCTAGTTTGCTGAAGCTGCAAGTAAGCTATAGAAGCTGCTGTGCCTTTTTTTTGCTACATTATCTGCGTTTGCTGATATAACAACAGATGGCGCAAATGATATTTTGAACTTAAAAATCATTTTAAAAAAAACTGATTTAAAAACCACTTAATTTATTTTGAATTTCGGAGAAGTCATGAGCAATAACCAATTGCCAAAAGAAGTGTCTGAGGAGACCCAAGACTAGGGATGGCAATCAGGCGCGGTAGGCATAAGTAGTGCTCGCGCATACCAATGCCTGCGATCCCGATTTACACCCACGGGTATACTCGCGAAGGACGACGAGCGAAGAACCTTATACATACCCGTCGCTCGCGGGTACACTCGTTTACCCGCGAACTGAGAGTCACCATCTAAGAGTTGAACTAATGATAGATATATATAAGCAGTAGTTGTTACTAGAAAATATAATAGATGTCTTTTTTATTCTGTTTAAATTCAGTTTCAAACTAGTAGATTTTCTTAATAGGGTCATTTCCAAACTTATTATGAAAATCAATTATCCCCTAGGTTAGGAACTGAAGAGTCTAGGATCAATTCTAAGTAACTGCGATAGAGAAGGAAATTGCACAATTGAAGATCCCCCTTAATTGAAGTATTAAAAATATGCATGTACAAGCAAGCATGCACCAGGTAATTGCAAACAAGGAGTGCTTCTAATGAGTCAAGAGAAAAAACTAACAAACTAAATGTTTGATCAGAAAGCAACAACAATAATTCTATCACCTATCAATCTATATCGTGGGAAAATAGGTGAGACGGATACGGATGAGGCTTATCCATGCCCGTGTCCATTTACCCGATGAGTAGAGTGTCACCCCCCATATTTTCATGCTCGTGGGTAAAGAAAACATTATATACACAACTCCATTAGGGTATTTACCCACGAGGCCACGAGCATATAGGTAAATAGGCACAATTGTCATCCCTACCCAAGACTCAAGAGACAGTATCGTTGATGGGCTGCACTTCGGTAATTTCAGCCCGAATTTTCTTTTGCTTGGCCTTGGAATTTTTGTTGGGCCGCATCGTGAGGCCCCGGAATCTCCTCTGTTTCGTGCAAATTGCACCCAGAAAAAAATAACGGTTTGGATTCTTCGCAAGTCGCAATCGCATACCGTAATTTCGGCAGCGAGAGTTCGGCGTTCGGGAACGAACGCAGAACAACACTGTAGCTGCAAGCGAGAAAAAATCCCCAGGAACGACTTTTCGCCGCGAGGATTTTCCTGCAGATCTTCGCGAGAAGAAAACAACACACGTCGTATGATCAAACTAAATGCTGTTCCGATTCGGTCCGTTAATTTTGGTCTCGCACTAAACAGCTTTGATTTCTTGAAGCCCACAGCTTAAAAATTAGTTTAAGCTGTGTTCCACGTCCATTCGCGCCACAGTGAACCCCGGGAATTCGTCAGTCGGTCACAAGACTTTGAATCTCTAGATTCTGGTTAGACGGCCACAACCGTACGAAACTGCTATGCTCTACCAGAGCTCTCCGGGAATTGAACTATGACGTGATTAAATTTAAAAAAAAATTAGTTTTTTATGGACAATACGAATGAATAAAAAATAGCTAAAAAACAAAATTAAAAAGTAGTGAATTAAAAATCAAAAACTAAAAGCTCTAACTACAACGAGCAGAGCCGCGGCGTTACACATATTATTAGCAACTCATGTAAAAGATTCTGTTCGTACACGTAACGTAGCATAGTATAGCGTAGCCGCCGCACCCAGCACACACTGCACCAGCGCACGGTAGAGGTCCCCTCCAGAAGACGTGTTGGGCATCCTGCAATTAACCTAACCGGACAAGAAAATCTTAGCCCAAGAAAATGAGTCCCCATCATAGCGCATGTTCTTTTCAACCAAAACTAACGATTTTTGATTTTTGCTATAATACCTAACTTTTAAACGAGGTAAAAAATACATGACCTACAAGTTAATTATAGTACACGTTAAAAGTCTAACATCTGTATTAACCAAAATCTCAAACGAGTATCTATCTCTCCGTAATCTCTGTCATAAACAGCTAAAATTCAAAAATTTCAACCAAAAATCATAAGCTACAGCCGAACCAAACAGGCCTATATGGCTACGTTTTTGTTATTCGTGGCTTTTGATTTTAGGCCTATTCTTTACAGCTTCTAAAAGCGGTTTTTTGCTTTTGCTACAGTATCTAACTTTTAAATGGGGCATTTTCTCAAGACGGGATCTACAAGTTAATTGTAGTACACGTTAAAAGCCTAACATCTGTATCAACCAAAATTGCAAGCGAGTATCTCTCTTCGCAATCTCTGTCGTAAATAGCTAAAATTCAAAAATTTCAGCCAAAAGTCATAATCTGCAGCCAAAAAGAACACACCCTTTGTTACAGTAACTAGATTTTAAACAGTACTATTTTTAAAATAGAATCTATAAATTAATTACAATAGTTATTGTACTAACTTCAGCTATACAGATCAAAATTGTATATAATTATCTTTCTTCGTACTTCTCCTAAACGGCCAGAATTTAAAATCTAAAAGCCATAACCCATCCATGCATATTGGCGCTGCATTCTACATCCGTACAGGGACAAAAGCAACAACCTTTGCACATCTGGACGGAGCTGCAGTGAACTTTCCAGGGCCGGAGAAGAATTCCAATTCCAATTCCAAGCAAGCGCAGAGTGATGGAGCCTCCATGGAAGTGGATACCTTCCAAATGCGTGCCATGGAATTGAATTTGAAGAGCGGAGAAAAACTTGGCACGTCGATCGAGATTGGGGAGTAGAGCAGGAAGAATTCAACAGTACCTTCGGCTGTACGTCTCGTTGACTTGCCTCTGCCTCTTCGATCAAATGTTCAAATCAGGTTTGTATTTTTTTTTTTTTGGTGTTGATTGATCAGTTCTTCTCCATGGAACTGGTTGGTACAGCTGCAGGTTTGAAAAATAGCTGGCAAAGGCAATTAAAGCTTTTGGATCGATTGCTGCTGCTTCAGGTAACTGTCGATACAGGCCGTTGAAAAAATCCTAGTAATTACCGTACGTCCCGCTCAGTAGTGTTCGCAATTCACGCGGCAGCGAATGACTGACCATCATCATATATAAACAAGAGTAATTACCGTACGTTTTTTTTTTACTCCAGCCTTTCCAGAAGACGTGAAAAAGAAACGATGTCCACACGCTTTATTTAAAGGGTACGTCACTCATGCATAAATTTTGTAGCAGATATGGAGCTGTCAATTGCGAACACAAATATCTGTCTATTGTGATTCACGACCAATGTGTTCCAAACCCACGGTCCGAGCTGAAGTTGTTAGATACTTTGAAACCATTAACAGTAGCCTACGATAATATCATATTATCAACATATAGCGGTCCTGTACTTTTTTTGTTTTTTAGCGACTATTGGCCATTAACTTATCTCAGCAATCACTATTAATTATACTAATAAGTCGTAACCAAAAGTCACAGTTCAAAAAACAAACCCAACACTAATAACGGCTCATCGTTTTGGAACAGATGGATTTTACAGAAAACTTGTATATATATGAAACATAGTATGCACTCATCATTGCGGTGCATTCACTGTACACTTAAATTAAAAAATATCACAAAAATTCTAAAAAAATTCTGGATGTACTTCATGGTTTACTATATATATAATTTCAAGTTCAAATTCGTTCTATGTTAATTTGTCAGAATTGTCTTTTTTTTACTCTTAACATATAGCAAGAATTTAAACTTGAAAATTTATATATAGATGGGGTAAACCATGAAGTATATCTAAAATTTTTTATGACTTTTTTAGTTTATGTGCATAATAAATATATGGTAAGAGTGAGTGTATAACATATGTTCCGTATATATAACCTTATGTTATTCGTTGTAGCCGATCCCACGAAGACAGGTAGTTGAACGAGTGAATGATGGTTTACACGGTGCATACACGTATGTATCACATGATATAATCGATCGATCAAACGTTAGGCAAGCAAGCTTCTAGGACCCAGGATGAAAATTGAGTCAGAGCACAAATGATTTTAGGTTTGGATTTCTGTTTTTTTTACTAATTCTAGGCTAAATAAGACAATTTTGTTAGATCAATATAGGCATAAATAATAAAATTTTAATTAATATAAACCGTGGGCTAAAAATTAAATGGAAACTATGTCCTCGCTGGACCTTTAGTCCATCCGCGCGCATGCAGCTAGCCAGCGATTTTTTGGTACGAATAACATATTTTTATTTGAAATAACAGAAATATACCTACGGTAATATTTTTTTTACAGAAATAGGTTTCAGTCGCCCGACCGTTGGACGACTGGAGCCTATCACCTAATGGTCAGGCGACAGCAACGTTGTCTGCAAGCCGTTCGGCGATAGGTTCCAGTCGCCCGACTATTCGACGATCGAACCGATCACCGATCACAAGCGCGCGCATGTCCATGGGGCGACAGCTGGTCGTTATATGTTGTTGGAGCGTTAAAAGATTTGCGAAACTTTTTAAACCCCTCAGTCTTCTGGCCGTTGGGCGATTGGACTCATGTTGGGTAACAGCGATTCTGCGATAGTTCAACGGTCAGGCGACTGCAATAACTCGCCCAACGGCCAGCAGATTGTATGTGTGTCGCTTAGTCGTTGGACGATAGGCTTCAATTGTCCAACCGTTAGGCGGCTAGAGCCTATTTTTATAAAACGTATCGCTGCGGATATATTTCTATTATTTTAAATAAATAATAGATTATGTGTGAAGAAAAAATTCGCTAGCCAGCAATGCCTGCGCACACGGGACCAAAATTGTGCGTTATATGTGCGGCGCCGTAGAAGCTTTGGAGTTCGGAGATGTGCGAGATGCCGGCCGGTACGGCACTTGCGACCTTGGCGAGCTTCCTTTTTCGGCTTTTGGGTCTTGTCCAACTTTTTCCATTCGATTCGGCAGGATAAAGTCGAAAGTACGTGAGGCTGATCAGAATTTATATATATCGAACACGCAACCACGTGCACGTGCACCTAAAAAGGCTGCGACCAAAGTAGCGTCAAGCTACGTGTGTGCACGAGCAACTAGCTCAGAATAATCTGCATGATTAATCTAAGTACAAGTTTCTATAAGGAACTGGACACGCATGAAAGTTCAAAAAAGAATCAGAGGACATGTAAATTGTGTAGTCTAATCCATCGTCGCCCGTCGAGCTTGATAGAAGAATTGTGGCACACGTTTGGAGACTAGCGGAAAGCGCACGACGGCCGAAAAGTATGAGCGGCCACTGTCACACTAAAACCATGTGAATTATCAATTAGCACAGAGAGTACGTCTAATCAGGATCGGATATACCCAAGCATGGACGATCGTCAGAGATAGACTCCGCCGCAGGTACCCTTCTCGCCTCCATCTCGACATGATCGACGATCGATCAGCCGAATTGCCGACTGCTGAAGAGAAAGCGTGCAGCGTGCTCCGATCCGATCCTGCCTCAGGTTAGGCGCTCGATCAGACGCTAGATCCGCCACTACTGTTATAAATAGTCTTGTTTAGAAGTCATATATAAATTTTGGTAGTAATCGAAATCGAATTGTAATCGTAATCCAAAGTCGAAAGTCAAAGTCATATGGTAGTCGAAGCCGAAGACTAGGCGTACTCGTAGTCAAACCCGAGCACAAGTCGAAGAGCCGGGTATAAAAAGGGAACAAGTCTTGTAATCAAATCAATGCAAGAAATAAAGAAGAGAAAAGAAAATCATTGAGTATCAGCTCCATTGAGTAATCTCGCAGACGTGGTCGAAGACGACCTATGACCACGACAAACGGGATCAGAGGGGCCTACGACCACGGCAAAACATCAACAGACATGGTCGGAAGGCGATCAACCACGGCAAACCTAAAGAAGACGTGGTCGGGAGGTGATACGACCACGGCAGAGAAAGTTTGAAGGTGATCGAAAGACGTACGACCGTAGCAAAAAAGTTTGAACGTGGTCGAAAGGGAGTTCGACCACGTTAAAGAAGATTGAACGTGGTCGTAAGGGCGTTCGACCACGTTGTGAAGGCTTTGACCACGGTGAGCGTGGTCGGAAGAGGCTGCGACTACACCGGGAAGACCTGAACGTGGTCAGAAGGAACTCCGACCACGTTGTAAGAGAGTGAACATGATAAAAGGGTATTTCGACCACGGTGAACGGTGATCGCCAATATCACTGCATAATCGTAGAGAGTTACGATCACGGTAATTCGAGCACGGTCGAAGGAAGAGCAACGCAGCGGCAGGGAGGAACTACAACGTGGTCGTAACGCAGCGGGAGGTGGTCGTAAGCTCTCAAAACTGGCCGTAACTGATCGTAAGCGGTCGTAAAGTCTTAGGAGAAGCTGTAAGACTTCCAACAACTGCGTCTAAGGTAGGTCACATCTTAGTATATGAGCTGATGCATGATGAGGTGTGCACTGCCCCAGATAGAGCTTATCTCTAATTGATAATAACATTCTAGCTACCATCGTTTTCTTATGGGATAGATTAACTTATCTGCTACTCCTAATTCATTCGCTTACGTACTGAATGCATGGATCTGACATAGGCATATCGTATATGATAGTACCCTTCTATCTATCTATCTATCTATCTATGAAAACAAAAGAAAAATAAGCCACTACCTTCTCTCTAAGAAGTTAAAAAATCACACATTAATAGTAAAAAGAAAAGAAAGATCTACACTGTTTATTTTGGTGAGTCCAAAAATAACGATGCTGGTTAAAGATATATATTAGAACGGTTACAATTATATAAGAAATAGAGTACAACTTTATTTTCAATCATAAGTATTAGAGTTGTATAATTAATAGATATAAGTCTATTTTTAACCATTAGCATTAGAGTTCTAGTATCTAATTAACCGCGTACGTAGTTGCGCGATAAATTTGGCTAGCTCGTTTCAAAATATAGATTCTCCACTGTCCGTCTTGTTTCAAAACATATGACTACGTACGTAAATTGAGAGATTGAAACATAGATTCTCCACTGCCCTTCGTCATGTTTCAAAATATATGACTCTACGTACGTAAATTGAGAGAGTATTGATGAGTATATTTCATAGATTAACAGATAGAGATATCTAAACTGTACCCTATAGTCTTGATGTGTTTGTATACAGCTAAAATGACATGTAAATGACACCATAGTAATATAGGGCATGTTCTTTTCCTCTGAAGCTGGCGGTTTTTAGCTTTTGCTATAGTATCTAACTTTCAAACATGGTATTTTCTCAAGACGAGATCTACAAGTTAAACGATCTACACGTTAAAAATCTAACATATGTACCAACCAAAATCGCAAGTGAGTATATGTATCTCTGTAATCTGTATCATAAACAGCCAAAATTCAAAAATTTCAGCCAAAAGCCATAAGTCACAGCCGCGCCAAACAGACCATACACGGAACATCTATTATTTCAAGTTTGCCCATGCCATTGCTAACGTCATACTTAAAGGGTTAGAGTAGAAAATATTATTCGAGAAACTTTTGTGACGGTAAGCATGTTGATTTAAGTATGCACAGTTAGGCATACTATACTTGCAGAGAACATAGCAGAAAAAGACATAAATCTTCATCATCATATTTTACCTCCGTAGATTCGAGGTCAGCAGGAGCTTCCTTTAAACCCGTGAGGTGGTTCAACAATGAGGCTTGCTCAGCCACCTTGTGGGAATAAAGCTTTTTTTAGATGTATCTTGCTGGTCAGATTCTTGGTCATGCAAATTTACTCCAGCTTTAGCCATAATGCGGCGGCGGATGTCTTCTTCAAAACCTCCTATAGAATATTATTTAATATATGAAGATGAATTTGATATAAGGCCTTACGATGTTTATCTTGCTTCTCATCAGCGGATAATGTCACTGGTATCTTGTCAATCCTCAAGAATGCGTCATACAAATCAAACTATGATAAAATAACTTGTATCTTAACTTGTCATAGAGAAAACTCATGTTACGATTCAACAACGGAAGATTGTACCTTAGAGTTACCATGCGGAAGAAATTCAAAATTTGTTGGTACAATTTTGTGTGTTCGTAACAAATAACTCGTAAGTGGAAACTTTTGGTACACCTTCTCGGATGCATGTAGCAAATTTCAGCTACGATTAATTTAAGAACAGAGGCCGATGGAATCTCTGCTGCTCTCGTTCATGTTCGATGCACATGGCCTGCTCAAAAAAGTTTTTTTCTGTGGTTTATGGCTGAAAAATATTATAGCTGACGAAGTTTTATTTGACATAATTAAATTTAAAAAATTAAAAATAGAAAAAACATGTTAGCCCATCACGTATAATGCAAACAAATAAGTTTTGGAAAATATTAATGTCGTATGTTCGATCTGAACTTAGCTTCAGATGTTTAACCGTAATATGTTTTATTCATATATATAACATTTTTTCTTATATTTATAACAAAAAATAAAAAGCGATATGAGTATTTCTATCCGTAATATTTCTCATCCATGTTTGCAATATTTATCAATTATGTATGGAATAAAAAAACAAAGAACGATTTGAGTATTCGCATCATACACTCCGATGCAACATTATTAGATAATATATGCAACAATTTTAAGCACCGTATGCAACAAAAATAAGTGATACAAAAATTGATGTTGCATACATAAAATAAAAAATATTACAATAAAATCATAGATAAAAATATTATAAACATGACAAAACATTACAGCCGAGCGTCCAAAGGAAGGAGCCTGGATGTGTATGTAACGCGTTATGAACCTGACATGAAAAATGTATTTTTACGATGGTGAGACGTGGGTCCATCACAAAAATAGTCACGGCCAAGAACTATCTGTTTTCCAGTTGTGTATGCAACGCGTTTACTAAGAAATCTGTCCTCGTTCACACGAGTACGTACATACGCGTGTGACTGTGTGTGCACGTCTGTATATGTGGTGCGTAGATGGCTTGTGTAAGAACGTTTATTATTCTTACTTTTTTTTTAGTGGTTGAGATTGTCTTCTTGGTTCCTATCATGCAACGAGTTCAAACCGTCATTGCTAGGGCGACAAGTGTACATGCATGCCGACCATTTCAGCAACAATTCAGTGGCAAAGCTCCTTACGACAATATGTGTAGAGTACAAACTCCATAAAACAATGAGGATTGCTTTGGCGTCCGCCATAAGTAAATTACTAGATATAATTTAATTTGCAAATTAATACCCTTTCATGCATCGCCTTCTTAATGTGTAATTTATAACTTGCGCGGAAGTTTGTAAAAGATTCTAGAAGTTACTTGGCGTAGCGCACGGATGTTTTGGGATTCGTAAAATTTCAAACTCAAAATCAAACAAATTTGAAAGAGAGAGAGAGAGAGAAATCACTACTATAAAAGTCTTAATACTAGATGTCACGTCACAGACGGTTATCTAAAATCGTCAGTATTAAATACAATCACAGACGGTTTTAATTTAGAGACCGTCCGTATTGCTGTCAACACTAAAAACCATCTATAAAGAGGTAATATCACAGACAGTTCATGGTGATAGTCCACTATTACAGACAGTTACGAGTTAATAACTGTCTGTGATAGACTGCATCACAGACGGTTTGAAAGCTATTTGTGATGATCTCATGTCATTACTGACCTATAAACTCAGACGGCTCACGAAATCGTCTATGATAATGTTTTTGACCCATCTGTGATGATCTTTTGTACAGTAGTGAATTGATAGGTAGCGCAAAGGCCTTTTTATACCTTGTAAATGTGATTGGCCTTGATCTTGAAACTTTGCAAGGTTGTAGAAATCCATCCCACATCTTTGTTTAACATTCTTTTTGGAAAATTCTATGCAATGTACGTTCAGCAAATTTTCATGAGATGGGGTTGGATAATGATGTAAGGATGATAACTACTAATATGCTTTTCCACACACATAGCAACTTCCAAACACAAGAATACTTCAAGATTTGATGTGTGGAACTTTCATTTATGGCATAAATTTCTCAAGATTTTCTAGTCGACAATTTCTGGATGGAACTAAATTACATGCATATTTACAGACACACATATATAAATTAATTTATTTATTTAGTAAAAATATCCCAGCTACTAGGATATGGTCTAGGAAAGAATTTCAAAAGACCGTGTCCTTGTCCCTATCCATGAGTTGAAGTGGTGAACTGAGGAAACATCCATGAATTTGGATTGAATGTGATATCGGGCTTGTTCTTTAGGACTTCTAAAAGCGGCTTTTGATTTTTGCTATAGTACCTAACTTTTAAATGAAGTATTTTCTCAAGACGGGACCTATAAGTTAATTATAGTACACGTTAAAAGCCTAACATCTGTATCAACCAAAATCGTAATCGTGTATCTCTCTTTCCGTAATATCTATCGCAAACAGTCAAAATTCAAAAATTTCAACCAAAAGCCATAAGACGTAGCCAAAAAGAACAGACATTCCATGCAAGCTCTTTTTTTTTTTTGCCTACCCTCTAGACAAGAATGTGGTCTAAAGTCCACAGTTCATTTCCCTACGTAGAGAATGCTTGGCTCCACTCGTTCTATCGTTTTCTTTGACACTGGTGTAGCGTTGATAGGTAATTGCAAACCACTACCTTGACTTCATTGCATTTTATCCTGCAAGGTTGCAACACCAGCCACAGAACTATTCGTCAGGGCGCTCACCGATCAAACACGCATTTATCAATTTATCGTCAAGGATATCGATGCGCATCCAAAGAGGAGAAAATTGTGTAGCATCTCCCTTGAATAATTCAAATGACGCAATGTGATTTTGCCGAGTCATATATATGTATCCCGTTTATAAATCAAGCTAGGTACAGTAGGCACAAATTCTCTTGCTATGTTATAGCCCGTGTTTCCCGTGAAAATATTTGCCTAGCTAGCTACCTCTTTCTCTCTCTATCCAATACAAGACAATAAAGTTAGCAACTTGAACTCTATCACTAACAAGTAGCTGAAATCGAATTTCTAAGGGATATATGTCCATTTCTACATGCTTTCATATATACATGGTAGTTAGCTTTGACAGTGCAAGCATGCAAGAGCAAGAGTACACGATGCTACTTGTTGGGCATGCATGTGTAAGACATATTCGTTTCCCATTTTCTTGGGGAAATCCAGGGAGAAGAGTTCAATTGACTTTAAGTATTTAAGTTTGATGTGTCTACATCTGAATTAAATCTATACAGTCTGCGCGTACATATTAATGAGCGAGACACGTACGTACGTACGTACGTAGACATCACTACTAGTTTCTTGAATAAGTTTGTGAAACGGGACCTAGCCACGTAGACAGAGATGGCTAATTAATGCTGCGTTGAACACATTAAATTAGCCAACGAAATCGACAATATTTTCTTTGTCTAACAGGAGAACTATTCATACCGGTCCTTTTAGGTAGACCCAGACAAAATCAATTAATCATGTGAACTCGATCGGTTCATACATATGGCAACTTATTTTTCACTATTTATAAATTTCATTTTTTGTGAACTTTTAGTTTTTTTTGAGATTTTGTGCCGTTCTTTTTTTTTCCCGTATTCGTTTGCGTTGTCCGTGATAAGTTAATATTTTTTATTTTTAGTTTTTTTAATTTAATTACACCAAATAAGACACCTTCAGCTACATTGCAATTCAGCCTGTTACAATATAATTTCAGTCATAAACCACTATTTTTCCGGTCTAACCACTACTTGAATCTCATGAACAGTAGACAGCCTAACTTTTCTCAAACTGCGGCACCTTTTAATTTTCTTCCGAGTGTTCCGTACACTTTTTGCAGAGCAAGTGAACATGTATGTTTGACTGGACTAGGTCAGAAAAGTCAGCCTTCTCTCTCTCTCTCTTCTTCACATATTCGATCGGCCATATATAGTACATTTCTGCACGGTAGGCAACAAAGAGGTACTCAAATACTAGCGGGTGTTCATCATCGATCGTTTGGCCAAACTCTACATATATATAGGTGCTTAGTTTTGTAGTACCGTCGATCTGTGTGTGTTGGAAGCTAGCTTGAGATCAGCTGAAGGGTAGAGGTGAAGGCTCAGGAGAAGACAGGAGGTAGCTAGGCCGGGAGAATGAGAGGGTTTGAGAGGAGAGGAGTCCGGCAGTACAACCGGTCGGACGTGCCGCGGATGCGGTGGACGGAGGAGCTGCACCGGCGGTTCGTCGAGGCCCTCGAGTGTCTCGGTGGTCAGGACGGTGAGTTTTGGAATACCTTCCTCCTCCGCATGCTTGCATGCATGTATGTATGCATCACAAGGCCGGCCAGCTAATTACTCTTGCATGCATGCATGCATGATATGTAATTTGATCTGATTAGCTTTGAGGGAATCGATAAAAGGATGGTCGTTTCTTAATTTTACTTCTGTTTTTGGTTTTGAGGTTAATTTGGATCTCGATCCTTAGTTGGTGTTGGTTAGGCAGGAGTCTGTTAATGGAGTCCACCGGGGAAAGGAAAAGATAAACACTTGATATGCATATGCACGATGAACACCAGGAGATTCTCTCTCCTTTTCTTTCTCTGGAGTTGTTGTTTACGGACGATAATAATGGTGAAGAATATGATTTACACCTTTGTACATCCGTCACAAATCAGTGGAGAACCTACAAAATGCATAGGTATACAGAGTTATTAAGAGTTAGGCACAAGAAATTTTCATTTCATTAGTATATGTAACCAACCTTCAAACATACTGATTTTTTATCGTTTTCCAAACTTAAATATTTGTGTTGGTTTTTCAAAAAATTCCTCTGAAATTTAGTCAACTCCATCTTTTCTATGTTAGTTGAGTGTGTGCTTTAATTTGCATGTTGTGGGAGATTAAAATGGGTAGTAATATTCATCTGCAAAAGTTTCAAGTAATATTTTTATCTCATTATTGTATTATTTTCCATCTAGCAATCTGTCTGTTATCAAATTAACACATATCTTGTGATTGTTGCAACTTATTAATTACTAGCTAGTAGTCATGTGCCTTTCCTACTGCATAAACAAGTAGCCAACACACGTGCGTTTTGGCTGCATCGTCACACGAAAAAAAGCATAAATTGCACACAGTTCTCAGAAGAAGAAAACTTGAGATCTGCCGATATCCAGATTGATATGCATGCATGCAACTATCTGAACATAATTCAAGATGGTGTTCATGATAATACACTCATATAGATTGAACTATACTCATTAATTTTCAGACAAGATCGATCCATGGAATGACAACATATATATGGATCCACATCCACAGTACATTCTTTGGCATTCATCCATCTCGTCAGAATTTAATTTGGAGCTCATTCTTCAGAGTTGGTACGGTGTTGACAATCTCTTCTCTTCTGTCTGCCAGAAGCAACACCGAAGCGAATTCTTCAGTTGATGGGCGTGAAGGGAGTTAGCATATCTCATATCAAGAGTCATCTTCAGGTACTTTTATATAGGATTTTCCGTGCATGTATATATGTATATGCTATATATATCATATTATAGCACAAAGTAGATATATCTTGCTTTATATGTGCTTTCTTTTTCAGTTTTTACGCTAATATTAGCTAGCTTTAACTGATCCATGACCAAACTTTTTTTTCCTTAAAAAATGATCAGATGTACAGATCAAGCTCTAGCAACAAAAGTATCCATCCGGCCAGCCTTCAGAAATTGATGGCAACCACTGGCAGCAACATTAACAAATGCGTGTTTATGAATCGTGAAGATCACTGCGTTTACGCGTCACAGGATGGAAACACGGCAGCTTCAGACAAGAACGCTCACACGCTCCGCAGCAGCCACTCAACACCATACCAAACGTGAGTGTGAAGCACTAATTAATCTGGTCTCAATGTTCTTTGTACAGCTATATGTAGCTATATATATATACATAATTCAGTTGTTAAATGTTGATTTACACGTACGTCCTTGCAGACCATCAATAGGAGAAATTTTCAGAGGCTGGGAACAAAGTAGAGGGCGTCTTCCATGGAACTTCAATTTGTTTACAGCAGAAAAGGTATATTTTTTTTCCTTCCAGGAACAAGCTATGTATAGGCGCATCAGCCTGAAACGTGATCATCTATGCATTATAATTGTTCCATATTCACATATGCATAAATATCCAATTCATGTATATCAGTATGGAGATGTACAAAGCTCTGAGCAAATTCAGACAGAGTTTATTTAAATTATCTATCTTACTATTTTACATGTGCTATTCTCGAGAAGCTTCATTTTGGTTATATGAATTAGGTGGCCGGCAGCAGCGCAGCAGGCTGCCGAACTACCACACTGCCGTGCATTGACTGTTCATACCTGCAGCTCTGCAAAGTTGCAATGTTATCAGCAAGCTTAACACTGAAACATGTATTAATGCCGTTGATCGTATTTAACAGTAATTGGTACACTTCATGACCTGAATACGTAACGTTGCTGCAGGCAATTAGGCCATGCCACACTACCAGCAAGAAGCCTCAGAAGCAGACGGACTGCGACCTGACGCTGTCGATCGGCATGTGGGAGGAAGCGAGCAGCGACGCCGACGGCTCGAGCACGATCAGCGAGGAGGTCGTCGCGCCGTCGAGTTACGAGGGGTTCGGCTCTCCGGCGGCCGGTGGTCACTTCGCCGCCACTGTGAAGAAGGAGAGCAATCTGCCGGCTCTAAACCTGGACCTGACCATTTCATCTTCTTGGCTCACCTGATGACGACCTTGGACCTGTATATCTGCCTGCATTTGTGAATATCTAGGTACACACACGTAGAGCGGACGCTGTCAGGTGATCGTGTGTTACGGCATATCGATGTATCGTAGATCGTTAAATTGAGATATTTCTTGCTAGCTAGGTAGGTTGGATTCGTTTCCTCTGCCATGCCGTTTTAGCGGCACGTGCATGCCTTGGTATAGTTTTTTTTTGGGGGTCTGTTCGATTAGAGATCGGGACTTCAGACGAAGACGGGTGAGAAATTTTGACTCTTTTTCTCCTGATAGATTGTTCTCCTGAATTTCTCACCTTTCATCATCTGGACTGTCCTGTTTTCTGATCGAATTATTGTACCTAGACACTGGGAAAGGCATGCATGCTACATATAAGTGCTAGCCATTTCAATAAGGATACCTATCTAGATTATTGCTTACTGGCTATATCTTGACTTTACAACCCGTTTAGTTGGGCTGAATTTTGATGGTTTACGGCTAAATTTGTATTGTAGCCGACTTTATTTTACACTATAACTGATGGTAGATTATTTTGTACAATTAATGCTACATATAAGTGCTAGTAATTAGTTCTTGCGCGCTCTCTCTCTCTCTCTCTCTGCTTTCGAGGAAGCAACTGACTTGACATTTGACGCACCGCCAATTTGCTGCAAATTTTGATCACACGTTATCAGAGAACGGATGTAGTGTAATTACAAGTACCGATCAGTACCACATCTCTGCATTCAAACGTGAATACATGATCACATTTGCACTTTTTACTTTCTATCTAGATTGGGAAAACCACGCGCCAACCCTCGCTCTGTTGACAGTGCTTAATAATGATAGCTGGGGGACTAAAAATACAAAACCAGACTACGATAGGTTTTAAGTGAATCCCTTACTCTCATTAGCCACCAGGCAACATCATTGCTTCAAGTTCATTGAATCCAAAAAAATGACGCTCTAGATAGGCTCGAATTTATGCTGTGGCTATGCTACATAGTCCGCCAGACAGTCTCGCTGCGCTATCGGTCTGGTCCTCGCTTCTGGCCGGCAGAACAGCTATTATAAACCAGTTAAGCTTGAGCGAACTTGATCTTTTAGATTTGAGTTTGGTAGAAACTAGAGTTAAGCTTGAGTTAGGATCTAAGTCTGGACCTGAGTTTAAGTTCGGCTCGGTCTAAGTTTAAGTAGGTTCGAGCTTGGCTCGTTGAAGCCTGATAACAATTAAAAAAAATATTATGCAGTAATTTTCAACAATAAGAAAAGTTCGAGTTTAAGCTTGGCTCGAATAAACTCGATAATAATTAAAATAATTCAAGCATATACTAATTTTCAATTATAAAAAAAGCTCGAGCTCGAGTTCAACTTAGATAAACTCGGTAAGAGTTAATATGTATTACTATTTAAGATCGAATCGAGGCTCACGAACTATTTAAGCTCGGCTCGGTGAAGCTCGTGAGCTCGAGATTAAGCTCAAGTTCGGCTCATTTAAAGTTCGAAGTGAGCTCGAATCGAATCTAAAACGAGCCGAGATCGAGTAGCTCGCGAGCCTTGAGCTTTTTTTACAGCCTTAGCGGAATGTGATACTGAAGAACTATGTGAGAATATTCAGGATAATGTTGTGATGAATCATTGCAAGTTTTGTAAAGTGGATGTTTAATTTGGCAAAGATTGTGTTTTGTTCCGATTTTGGTATAGTAAAATGGCTACAAGTGTGGTGTACTGATAATATCTTTGAAAACACTTCTTGATCGAACTGTATTAATTATTCATAGCTGCATGTTGTAATAGAAAATGCTAACAGTGTCTATTGAGGATCTTTTATCAGAATTTGAGACAAAGGAGGCTTGTGAACATGCATATTTCAAGGTCAGTATCCTACCTGGTTTCCCATATGAATGTGGCTTTACAGTTTACAATTGTAGAATAAACTTCTATCATAATTGTCCTCTAATTTGCCCTTTGCTAGTTAGTGTCCGTGTGCTAGCATATTTTGTCAGTTAAGTCTCACTGGTATGTGTCCCAATATTGTTAGTGCTTTGACGATTCAGTGTTATCTTACATAGGTTTGGTTTTGCCCTACAATGATATTGATTCTCAGTTGGTATTTTTTTTCTTTAGAATTCTCAAGAGAACATTGCTTACTCAATGATATGCTTGTACATGGACAATTGTCTGATTGATGACCGGAGGATCCATGTTGATTTTATTCAAAGTGTTTCAAAACTGTGGGGCCAGTTCAGACAAAGCAAACGAAATGCAAAAAAAAAAAGGTACAGTTCTTCACCATATGTTCTTTTTTCCATGATATCATTTTACTGTTGCTACTTCTCTTAATGTTTAACCTAACCCACATGGAAGCCTTCCTTTTCTTTTAAGGGAGAATAAAATTTATAAAGAAACAAAACTGTACAAAGCTTTCTTAGCCACTGGGAAATGTCAATTCTGTTAAGGAGATAGAGTTGTTAAGAAGATAGAGTTTGTATTCTATTCTATATATGTCTTATCTCTATATGGCATATCCTCTTGTACTCTCCTATATATATGACCCTTTAGGTCTCATATCAATACACACAATATTCATAACATGGTATCAGAGCTTAGGTTGAAATCCTAACCTCGATCTACTCCGCATCATCGCCCGGAGGATTGATCTCTCCCGGGGGCGGCCATCTTGTTGGGCTGCGAGATATTTCGAAGAGGAGTGCCCGCCCAGCTCTTCGCGCTCTCTCCTCCTCCTCCGCTCTCCGTGCCGCCTCCAAGCCCGCCGCCGCCGCGGTGCCCCTCGCCGCCAGCCATCCCGTCGTATGGAGCGCCCCAGCCCTCTCATCCAACCAGCGTGCCGTGGAGGCCGCCGCCGCCTCGGATCCGGCCGCCTCGGGCGGATCCGCCACCCAGCCGCCGTCGCCCCAGATCCGCTCTCCCGGCCCGTCCGGTGGCCGCGCCCGCCGGCGCGCCGAACCCGACCGCCACATCTGCCGCCGACTAAACTCGCCGCGCCAAGCGCCCATCTCCGCCGATCGTCGCCCGCCAAGCGGGCCGCTCGCTCCTGCTCCGCGCGCGCCACCGCTCGGGAGCTCACGCCGCCGTCGCTCGGTGCTCGGCTTCCGCTCCCGCTCGCGCGACCGTCGCCGCCGCCGGGCCACGCCCGCACGGATCTGCTGCTCCTCGACGGATCCGCCGCCTCGGCGATCCGCTCTCTCCTCGCCTTGCCGCGCCCGGCCGCCTCGGCCGCCCGCCGCCTTCCCGGCCGCCTTGGCACGCCGCACCGCCTCGCGCCTGCCGCCCGGCCGCCGCCCGCTCCGTGGCCGTCGCCACCACCGGATCTTGCCGCCGTCGCTCGTCGCCACTCGTTCGCCCGCGAGAGAGAGCGAGGGAGGCGGTGTGAAGGGCGAGCGACGGGGGCGTGAAAAAGAGGAGGGGTCGGGGGGTGAAGTGAAAAGAGAGAGAGAGTTAGGCTGCCTGCGCAGGGAGAGAGTGAGAAAAGAGAGAGAGGAGATCATAGAATTAGAGTTTTTTAATTTTTTTTTCTCGTGAGAAAAGTGAGTCAGCTTCGCGTTATTTTTTCTCGTGAGTCTTCCGTTGTGTCCATCCAAAATCCGTAGTTTCTAATTTTTGTTCGTTCAAGCCGTGCGAGTCCACAAATTTATTGTCAGTCATAGAAGTGTAGGAATTTTATTTTGCATGGCAGCAGCCGCCGCTCTACTCTCTGAGCTGCGTGCAGATCGTAGAAGTCGTTATGATGCCGCCGCTTCTCAAGCCGCCACCCCGAGCTTTAAAGGCCGCCGCGCGTCCTCTGTGCACTGCGCCACCGCCTCTTGGGCTTCGATCTGCGCCGTCCTGCATCTATCTATTCCTCTTCGGCTTGATTTGACAGTTTATTCAAAAGCGCATAGCAACGACATCATCAAGACTCGGACTTCGGTTTTATCTTGTTTTAATGTCAACCTCTTTTTCAAATGCAATGCTATTGCATACGCCTTGCATTTGAGGGGTGTTAAGGAGATAGAGTTTGTATTCTATTCAATATATGCCTTATCTCTATATGGCATATCCTCTTGTACTCTCCTATATATATGACCCTTTGGGTTTCATATCAATACACACAATATTCATAACAAATTCTACCGCTGGCTTAATTATAACTCCTAAGGGAAATCATATAAAAGTACCTTTTTTTGCATTTAAATTTATTTTGTTGGAACACCATCAAAGATGCAACCAAATATGACAGCATCCAAAATTTGATAAATTCATTAAAAAAACTTTTGCAGCATGCTGAAGATATCCAGAGGACTGCCCCAATCAATGCTCAGCAATGACCAACAGTCTATTGAATTGACAATTGAAGAATACATGAATTTGAGTCCACTAAAAGTTGCTTTCTTCTGGGCTCCCTATAGTATTAAGCTTACCATGAAGGAGAACAAAACAAAAACTTGGTGCTTAAGCATGCATCTGTTCTTCCGAGTCAATCTGTAAATAAGAGAAGTGCCCTGTACACCCGAGTATACTGTATAAGTGAAATGAAATCTGAAGAGCCTAGACGTAAGTCTCCTGTGAACTAGCACAACAAGGAGATAATCATCCGTCGGAGAGAGGTCAGACAGTGACGACTTGAAGTAGAACGACGTTAGATAAAGAGGGCATCAATTGAAAGAGAAATAGTTCTAGATAGCCGATCAAGAGAACGATTACAGCTGGACTTTAGGGACTAGGGGCTTGTTTATTTATCTTTGCTTGATTAAAGAAGATATAATGTCATCCCTTTTATAGGGATAATTTGACTTGACTCTTAAGAAACAATTTCTAATTTAAAGAAACAAACTAACCGTAGATAAGTTTTCAAAGTAACTAAATCAATCTAATCCATAATAAAGGAAACTAATCATGGTTGCTACGGTAACCGTGTAAACAGTGCACGTCGTGGTTGGTACAGTAACTGAGCGAACAGTGCCATGTACTATAGTAACCTCTGCTACAGTGCTTCCTGGATATTGGACCATAACAAAGTCAAGTGTTAGTGAGTTATTAGGCACTTAATTTTGCCATTTCCTGGCTATTCTGCAAACTAATCAATTGCTGTGAGTGGGAAATAGTAAACTAACATAACATCATCGTTTGGCAGGTATTCTGAAATTAAGATCGCTGATTTCTTTGTATAGGTAATATGTGATCAGTTGTAGATAGTCAGTCAGTCCTTTTCCAATACTGAACCGTAAGTGCACCCACAATAGAGCTGACTTACCATCCCCACGTTACAGTCTGAGCAACGGGCCTTAATGATCGTAGCTGTTTAAGAGCATCCCTTAAAATTGCCACACAAACATGTCATCTATTGTTTCTCATTACAATACTGTTCAAGCATCCTCTATAGATCCTCAAATGAAAACTATACAATACTGTTCTTTCTCATTGCAGATGGGTGTTTCAAGTGTGGTGCCTCGGATCACCTAGCCCGGGATTGCGATCAAGGTGCTGAGCAGAAAAACAAAAGGCCCAAATTGTGTTCTGAAAGGTGAAAACACTCAACGAGGCGGGAATTACCGTCGAAGGTACTTCTCTTACACAGATATTTTACTGCATTGTTACATGCTCTGATAATGTACTCCCATTTGTTGGCGTGTGCAGCTACGATCTTGTCTTTGATGACGACAATAGTGCTATGTTGATCGGAAAGACCATCGAAGTGCTGACCGAAGAAAGATTCAAAGAGTAGATGAGCGGAGATCAGAGCTACCACCTCTGGGTGATCATGACAGGAATAACCGGGAGAGAACCAGTGATGAGAAAGGAAGCAGGCAAGGTAAAGAAGATGGTAGGAGCCAAGGGGGTCGGAAGTATGATGACTACAGTTACAGTAAATCTGGTGATCGAAAGCTCTTGTAGATACGACGATCATGACTATAGCAAGCACCACAGCAGGAGCAGAAATAGGGATGATGATGAAGATTACAGACGAAGATCAGGAGTTAGTCGATATGACAGGGATAGATCTGATGGGCTGAGCTGCGTCACAGAGAAGGTGACCGTGAAAAGAGCGATCGATCGTCACAAGAGAGATGAAAGTGGCCACAGGAAAGGAAGCCCAGATACAGATAGTCATATAAGAGAAGGCGGTGGACACCGTGAGACGAGAGCGCACGGAAAGAAAGCATAGAGATGATAGACCCCGTCTCGAAGAAACATTTTTTTTAAAAGTTAAATACTGTAACAAAAAATAAAAATCACTTTTAAAAGCTGTTAAATCTATAGCTCGTTGAACGTCAGGTTGGGCTCAACGCAATCGTTTCACTGCTTCCGAACTGACCACATGGCGGGAACTAAGAAGGATGATGGGACCTATCCCCTTCCTCTTTGTAGAAGGAATGCATGCGCAACGACGCCAACTCCACTACCTGTCAATCAAGAGTTCTGATCCTTGTTGGGTGATTTGTGGCATCACTCCTAGCAGGCCACGTAAAGATGTTGTGCCTCGAGAAAATTCTTTCGTTGTGTTTTGGTGTGAATTCGTGGAAGGGGTTCGATTTTCGTGCTCCTTGCTGGATAACTCCGTTGCCACCATGGATGTAGTAGCACAATGTCAAACGGGGTGCTGATACCTGGAGGTGAAAGCAATGATTTATCCCTCTAAAGCTGAATGGAGGGAGTATATGTTTGAATCATCCATACTATGGACCTGTTATTTTCCTTTAAAGCTGACGGTTTTTAACTTTTGCTACAATATCTAACTTTTAAACGGAATATGTTCTCAAGATGAGGTCTACAAGTTAAATGATCTACACGTTAAAAGCCCAACATTTGTACCAGGGTATCAGCCAAAATCGCAAGTGAGTATCTGTCTCTTCATAATCTATACCGTAAACAGCCAAAATTCAAAGATTTCAGCCAAAAGCCAAAAGCCGCAGTTGCACCCAAACAAGCCCATAATAGACATTGTACAATCTTCGGTCATGTACAACCTCAACGTAAATTAGCATGTTTCTGAAAAAAAACATGATAAAAGCTACTCCTATTCATCTATTTTCTGTTTTTTTTAATTCTCCCTTCGCCGAGTGCACACGGCTTTGAAATCTTATGGAATGTTGAACATCTATATCCCCCATCACCAATGACCTTTTTTCGAAAAACTTTCGCAATGGCTTGATTTGTGGAAAGGACCAAAGAAGTCGGGATGCTCCCGGACGCGATACCCACGAACGTCCACCAAGCGTCCAGAAAGCATTGGCCGACCAACCCCCGGCCCGCACGCACGGGCCACCCGGCGCGCGCGCGCCTGGACTCTGCAGGATTGGGCAAACTTGCTGACCGGTACGCGGTTTCGGGATTGGGTCGCGGGTTGCGGACGTGCTGTGGGGGTTCCACGCGCGCGCGGACGCTGTCGCGCGCGTCCGTCGCGGCCTCGGCCCCGTACGCGCGACGCGCCTCGCCACCTTCCACGTGGGCCTCCGCTGCCTACGCCGCACGGGCCGGCACGTCTCGGCCGCCTCGAATTCGCAGATTTTTATAAATAATCTATTTTTATTGAAATAACAGTAATATACACGTGATGATATTTTTTTACAGAAATAGACTCCAGTCGTCCTACGGTTGGACGATCGCTAGCCTGTCACCCAACGACCAGGCGACACGCATGCAATCCGCCGGCCGTTGGGCGATTAATGCAATCGCCCGACCGTTGAACGATCGCAATCGCTGCCGCCCAACGGTCGATCGAGCGAGGTGGGGTTAAATATCGAGATCGCTCGATCGCCGCCTCTTCTAGTCGCCCAATGGTCGTGCGACCGAACACGCCGTTCAACGGCTTCGCACGGCGTTCTTGTCGTTTTACGTCGAGCGGGCTCCGATCGTCTATTTCGTAAAAAAAATATCGCTACGGATATATTTCTATTATTTTAAATAAAAACCTACAAAAAAAAATTCTCGAATACGCTGGGTTTCGGTGGCACCGCATCATCGCGATTACGCGCGCGCATTGACAAAACGGCGTCCTCCATCCGTTGGTCGCGTACGTGCTTTCACGGGGGGTAAGTTGATGTGGTGTCGACCGTACGCGTCCACGGGCGCAAAGCGCATACGGTTCACGTCACCGCTGCCTCCAAAGTCCGTCGGTCCGTCGCGCCTTTTGGCTTTCGATCGAGGCGTCGTCGTCGTTCGGGCTTGGCAAGTCAAAGTTCTGCACGGGCGCCGACATGGAAGGAAGAAGCGAGCGTTCTCCGTAGGCAAGGCAACCCCATCTACATTTATGCGCACATACTTTTTTTTTTCAGATTTTGCTTTGATGAATGAACGCGGACGTCGCGTTCCATGTCGCCAACGTGACCTTTATGTAGGATCGCCAAATTCATCATCTTTGATTTCTCCTCAAAGAAAAAATCGCTTCTATGCTCTACTCAAAAGTGAAAAGCTAAATCACGCTGAGGGTCTGATTTCTTGATTTCGAGAACACAAGGACAATCTTCACGTCATTCGAGAACTCAACCGCTGATTCTTCAACTCCAAAAGTAGAACAGGAAGTATATGAAACCCAGAAGATCAATATCTAGGAATCTCTTTTTTTAGACTTTTGTAATAAATTTGACTTGAATTTATCTTTTGTAAAAGTGGCAAGTCACATTTGTCTGTTCTAGCTGATTGATCAGTAGTTTTAGGAACCGTCTTTGATGTGACATCTAATATTAGTCTTTTTACAGTAGTGTAAGCAATTAAGCATTCTCTTTGCCCTCAATAACAAAAAAAAACAGGTTTGGCTTTGTTGAAACCAATCTCTCTCTGGACTTCCATGCATTTCCCTTTCAGTAAGTATCCCCATTGTCAACCGAAGAAAATTAACCATTAGGTCCATTTCCATTACAAAGTGTATGTGCAACAAAACCAGGCCACATACTTGGTTAGTGCACCATCATCCACAGGTATATGTACGATCATATCCACACTGTATCATCGCATAAGAAAAGCAACTCCAAAAAGGCATGCAATAGGTGTCCACTTCTCCTCAAGTCATGGAACTGCCACTCCAAGATCTCATTTTTCTCTTCTTGAGAGTACCTTTGGTACGAGTAAGATATTGATAGCTGTTAAGAATGACAGCTACATGCGATGGTGAAGTGGGGAAAGGTGTACAGGACGATGATCTTGTCAAGCTTTGATGGCTTAATTGGCCGGAGCAAATGGACATGTACTACCGACAGCCCTTCAATGAGCGGTTGCAGTACTGGAGAGGAGGACATGGACATATATATCATTCCTGTTTCTTTAATTTCATGGGCCAAAAAAAAAAAGGCATGTAACCATAATCTTCCTGCTTGAGTGCACATGCCAACATGGAGCTTCTGATGTTAAGGTGCCTTGTGTAGAACAAGTGGATAAAGTGTGTATTGATCTTGCAGAAAGCGCATGACATATGAATAGAGGAGTATATGTTTGAATCATCCATACTATGGGACTGTTATTTTCATCTAAAGCTAACGGCTTTTGACTTTTGCTACAGTATCTAACTTTTAAACGGAGTATTTTCTCAAGACGAGGTCTACAAGTTAAACGATCTACACGTTAAAAGCCCAACATTTGTACCAGGGTATCAGCCAAAATCGCAAGTGAGTATCTGTCTCTCCATAATCTATACCGTAAACAAAATTCAAAGATTTCAAAAAGTTCAAAAATGCATTGCACCCAAACAAGCCCATAATAGGCATTGTACAATCTTCGGTCATGTACAACCTCAACGCAAATTGGCACATTTCTGAAAAAAAAACATGATAAAAGCTACTCCTATTCATCTATTTTCTGTTTTTTTTTTAATTCTCCCTTCACCGAGTGCGCACGGCTTTGAAATCTTACGGAATGCTGAACCTCTACATCCCCCATCACCATGACCTTTCTTGGAAAAACTTTCGCAACGTCTTGATTTGTGGAAAGGACCAAAGAAGTCGGGATGCTCCCGGACGCGATACCCACGAACGTCCACCAAGCGTCCAGAAAGCATTGGCCGACCAACCCCCGGCCCGCACGCACGGGCCACCCGGCGCGCGCGCGCCTGGACTCTGCAGGATTGGGCAAACTTGCTGACCGGTACGCGGTTTCGGGATTGGGCCGCTGGTTGCGGACGTTCTGTGGGGGGGTCCCACGCGCGCGCGGACGCTGTCGCGCGCGTCCGTCGCGGCCTCGGCCCCGTACGCGCGACGCGCCTCGCCACCTTCC
Organism: Bonia amplexicaulis; assembly: GCA_036346245.1. Classification (NCBI taxonomy): domain Eukaryota; kingdom Viridiplantae; phylum Streptophyta; class Magnoliopsida; order Poales; family Poaceae; genus Bonia; species Bonia amplexicaulis. The sequence goes on along the minus strand of CM070750.1, from coordinate 1,668,360 downwards.
ACGTGGGCCTCCGCTGCCTACGCCGCACGGGCCGGCACGTCTCTCGGCCGCCTCGAATTCGCAGATTTTTTTATAAATAATCTATTTTTTATTCGAAATAACAGTAATATACACGTGATGATATTTTTTTACAGAAATAGACTCCAGTCGTCCTACGGTTGGACGACTGTAGCCTGTCACCCAACGACCAGGCGACACGCATGCAATCCGCCGGCCGTTGGGGCGAATTAATGCAATCGCCCGACCGTTGAACGACTGCAACTGCTGTCGCCCAACGGTCAGGCGACTGAGGTGGGGGTTAAATATCGAGATCGCTCGATCGCCGCCTCTTCTAGTCGCCTAATGGTCGTGCGACTGGAACCTGTCGTTCAACGGCTTGCAGACAGCGTTACTGTCGTTTTTCTGTCGGGCGACAGACTTCAATCTTCTATTTCTGTAAAAAAAATATCGCTACAGATATATTTCTATTATTTTAAATAAAAACCTACAAAAAAAATTCTCGAATACGCTGGGTTTCGGTGGCACCGCATCATCGCGATTACGCGCGCGCATTGACAAAACGGCGTCCTCCATCCGTTGGTCGCGTACGTGCCTTCCCGGGGGGTAAGTTGATGTGGTGTCGACCGTACGCGTCCACGGGCGCAAAGCGCATACGGTTCACGTCACCGCTGCCTCCAAAGTCCGTCGGTCCGTCGCGCCTTTTGGCTTTCGATCGAGGCGTCGTCGTCGTTCGGGCTTGGCAAGTCAAAGTTCTGCACGGGCGCCGACATGGAAGGAAGAAGCGAGCGTTCTCCGTAGGCAAGGCAACCCCATCTACATTTATGTGCACATATTTTTTTTTTCAGATTTTGCTTTGATGAATGAACGCGGACGTCGCGTTCCATGTCGCCAACGTGACCTTTATGTAGGATCGCCAAATTCATCATCTTTGATTTCTCCTCAAAGAAAAAATCGCTTCTATGCTATACTCAAAAGTGAAAAGCTAAATCACGCTGAGGGTTTGATTTCTTGATTTCGAGAACATAAGGACAATCTTCACGTCATTCGAGAACTCAACCGCTGATTCTTCAACTCCAAAAGTAGAACAGAAAGCATATAAAATCCAGAAGATCAATATCTGGGAATCTCTTTTTTTAGACTTTTGTAATAAATTTGACTTAATTTGTCTTTTGTAAAAGTGGCAAGTCACATTTGTCTGTTCCAGCTGATTGATCAGTAGTTTTAGGAACCGTCTTTGATGTGACATCTAATATTAGTCTTTTTATAGTAGTGTAAGCAATTAAGCATTCTCTTTGCCCTCAACAAAAAAACAGGTTTGGCTTTGTTGAAACCAATCTCTCTCTGGACTTCCATGCATTTCCCTTTCAGTAAGTATCCCCATTGTCAACCGAAGAAAATTAACCATTAGGTCCATTTCCATTACAAAGTGTATGTGCAACAAAACCAGGCCACATACTTGGTTAGTGCACCATCATCCACAGGTATACGTACGATCATATCCACACTGTATCATCGCATAAGAAAAGCAAACTCCAAAAAGGCATGCAATAGGTGTCCACTTCTCCTCAAGTCATGGAACTGCCACTCCAAGATCTCGTTTTTCTCTTCTTGAGAGTACCTTTGGTACGAGTAAGATATTGATAGCTGTTAAGAATGACAGCTACATGCGATGGTGAAGTGGGGAAAGGTGTACAGGACGATGATCTTGTCAAGCTTTGATGGCTTAATTGGCCGGAGCAAATGGACATGTACTACCGACAGCCCTTCAATGAGCGGTTGCAGTACTGGAGAGGACATGGACATATATATCATTCCTGTTTCTTTAATTTCATGGGCCAAAAAAAAAAGACATGTAACCATAATCTTCTTGCTTGAGTGCACATGCCAACATGGAGCTAGCTTCTGATGTTAAGGTGCCTTGTGTAGAACAAGTGGATAAAGTGTGTATTGATCTTGCAGAAAGCGCATGACATATGCCCATCAAATGACATTGTTTTTGCAAACTGAAACAAACCAGTTGAAACCAATTTAAAACTAGTTATTATAGAAAAAAAAAAAAACAGTTTTTGCAAAACTGAAAAAAGAAACAAGAAAATATCTTTTGCAAGCTGAAAAGAAGATATGGTATGAGCCCATCGTATACAGCCAGTTCTTCCACACCACTACAGTATGGCACGAGCTAGATCTCGCGCCTGACACCAGTGCAGCAGCACAACATAATGTTGAAACCAATGTGTAACTAACTCCATTTCGCGCGCACCTGCGTCTGCAAGTATCGCGACCTGTAACCGAAGAGATGGGCCTACACGCATGACTAGCCAAAGTTGGCGTCTTCTTGGAGCTTTTCGTCTGTGTGCGTGCGTGGTACAGACTATATACCTGAACACAACTGCACATCGCCTTGGCCGGCTCATCATCAATCATGAGAGGCCGATGGATCGAGCTCGATCGTTTATTTCAAAGGTTTGGGCCCGCTCACTGATTTCTGGTTTATTTTTTTTGCTAATCCTATATTTTATCTTTTTCTGACTTTTTGGTTTTTTAGCTTTTTTGTCTGTTTTTTTCTATATTCGTTTGTATTATCCGTGATTGGCTAATATGTTTTTTCTATTTTAAAATTTTTAAATTTAATTATGACAAATAAATCATCACCAGTTATAGCATAATTTCAGCTAGCTACAGTACAATTTCAACCATTAGTCATTTTTTTAGTCAAAATGAGCGAGCTGTAAATTGCCAGATGTGGATTGGTATGTTTCCTTGTACAGTGCAGATAGAGTTCATCTGTCATGCATGACGTCCTTCCAGTTAAGGAGCATTGCTGCAGTAATGTCTCTATCCATTTATCCTGATTTATCCAGTCGATGGCTAGCGGTGTGCAGACCGTTGGATCAAAAATTTGATGCTCTGTTGAACACTGCAAAACGACCGGCACAGTGATTATATGCTTACAATTATTCTGACTGGAGAACTAAGTTGGGTCCTGCAGACAGTACTACGTATACGTACTTACTACTAGTACTATGTGATGGCCAAGTACTGTTACACAACTAACTCAGCGATTGTTTGTTTATGAGACGGTAGTTGCATTGCAGTACACACAACAAACGACATAAATGGCGATCAAGGACAATTATTAGCTGCAAAACGTTGTCTCCGAGAATGATCGAGACTTCAGTAATCTACAATTTTTTTTTGAGAGAGTGAGAAGAACCAGTTTACAGGTTCTAAAATGCATAGAAGATTAAAATATAGGGAGTGTCTATTGTAAAGGTGACTAAAATTTTTTTATCTCTCAGTCACTTAAAGTTGTACTTTTAATTAACTAAAATTGCAGTTGATTTTTTGGAGGGGGACTGCAACTTCAGTTGATTGAGGGTGTAAATAAGTGTAACTTTAGTTGCACTCTGAATCACCTGAAGTTGCAGCTGTTTTTTTAGGAGGGGCTGTAATTTTAGTTGATCAAGAGTGCAACTTCAAGTGACTGAGAGATAAAAAATTTCAGTCACCTTTGCAATAGCAAAACCGTAAAATATATTACAGGGTCGCGTTTGCATGCCCTAGCTAGCTAGTGGAATCGTTTTCCTCTGAAAAAAAGAAACTAATGGAAACGTTTCGTCTGGGAGCTGTATTTTTCCTATAGCAAGCATGATGTATGCTGGAAAACCTTTTTTACTATTCAATTTGCAGAGTACCGATCGATAAATCACCGTGCCCATTGATGTTTGAAGCAGTTTGGTCACATGTGGAAGGAATACTCCCTCGACCATCTCCAGTTAGTTAGGGGTGTAATAAGAGCGGGAGTTAAGAGGGTGTAATTAGAATGGATACAAACAAATATCACTTATTTTGTATCTTTTTATTTTCAAAAACAAAGTCGGACACGGATAATACTTGATACAAATATAAATACGAATAATCTCGGTCACGAATATTTAGCCGAATATTGCACGAAACAGAAACCATATATGTCGCACGTATAAAGATCAATCAACCATATTACATGTCTAAAACGCAACTACATTAGCAGTTCAACAAGCAAATTTAACTACATTACAGAGGCTAGTTAAAGAAGTAGCAAGTCACACGGTTACACAAGCAAATTTAGGGCATGTTCTTTTCCTCCGAAGCTGGCGGCTTTTGGTTTTTGCTACAGTACCTAACTTTTAAACGGAGTATTTTCTCAAGACAGGGTCTACAGGTTAAACAATCTACACGTTAAAAGCTCAACATCTGTACCTACCAAAATCGTAAGTGAGTATCTGTCTCTATATAATTTGTACCATAAACAGCCAAAATTCAAAAATTTCGGCTAAAAACCATAAACCGCAGCCGAAAAGAACAGACCCTTAACTACATCATAGGAGAAACTAAAAGGCAGTTTTTAGGAAAATGAACTAAAAGCTAAAAAGCTAGAACAGAGATACTTTTTTGTTTTTTAGTGGATTGAAGTTAGGATATTGCCACTATAAATTGATGAAAAAGCTAAGCTAAAAAACCAAATATTAGCTTTTCGGTAGAAAGCCAAAAGGCTGCCGCTTTCCAAACAGGACCCAGTACACTACTACCGAACAGACATGCTGTAAAGCCCCAAAACGATCGTCTCTATAATCTCCCACGCCACCAGTCCATGACACACGTACAGATTGGGCTCCTCGCGCTCATCAGATTGGGCTCGATCTGCCGCCAACGCCACCATTTCCGCTCGTCGTTGTGAGCACGCCGCCGCCGTCGGAGCCGCTTCTGCCACGGAGGCACGGAGGATGTCGCCCATGACCGCCGGAGGCACGCCGTCCAGCCTTCACCGCTCCTTGAGCCATCCTCGGGATCATCCATCGCAGACACACGGGCATGTGCGTGTATTTCGGATATCTAGGATAGAGTTTACTAGACAGTCTCGATAAATTTTTGGATAACTCTAAATCCGATGGATGTCTCTTCCGAATCTAATTCTATGTTCGAGACAAACTATCTGACTTTGTCTCCAAAATCTAAGAAGAGTCATGGATATCCATTTTCTGGTTTCGAATTCAATCTAAAATCATTCGGTCGGACAAACAGGTTGGAACTATTCACTCTATTTGCACCTCTACCAGCCATCCAAAATAGATGCACCTTAAGAAATTTGATTATGGGTGAGAAGGCTAAAATGGCATCTACTCTGGTAATGGAGGGAGTGGTACGCCAAATATAGAAACAAATATGGAAATTTGCTATGAAAAATATCACATTGAGGGCTTGTTTTAATAAGAAAGGATTAGACCCAATCCTTTGGATTGAAAATAAAATTATATTAAAATACCTAACAAAATAGAGGGATTGGAGCTAATCCCCATCCATATATCATGGATATCGTACATGTGCCTCCACAGGTTGAAAATTTGCCATCACAATTTAGAATTTAGTTGATAAGTTTGGTCACAATTGGAAAGACATATTTCTGATTTACGTATACTCCCTCCAGTCACTAAAGACTGACGCTTAGAATCCACGAAACCAAACTTTTAAAACGTCTGGTTTTAATATATGATAATGATAAGAGTGAATTTGTCATAAAAAAATACTTTCATAATATTACACAACTTTATCTGAAAACGTGATAAGAGAATTTATTGCTCAAAAAGTATTTTGTTGACTTTAAAAAGTAAACAATATTACTCTTATGTGACTCGAGGAGTACTTGTCATTTTGACAGTGGAAGTGCTATAAATGCATCAGCGGTAGAATAAATGGCATGTACTCCATCAATAGATGGACTAGTGTACAATGCATCAAGAATATGGAAACTGGCTAGAGAAAAAAAGATTGCATTTAGCGCAAGCAAAAATTGCTCGCTCAGAGATACATTAGATGTATCGCCAATAAATGATTAATAATCAATCATAAATCCAAGTTCCACAAGAAGATGTATCAACAATAAATGATACCTTCAAAAAATAAATGAAAAAAAGGAATTGCTACCCATCGAACGTTTGGACGCTAGTTATTTCCGTTACAAAAAAGTGAGGAAAAACTCTAGGCTCATAGAGTGATGACCTACATGTGCCTTGAAATTAGAACTTTGCCATCACATCTTCAGTAGCATTTAATCGATGATCAGTTTGAATGAAGTGAAGGTCACGGTGATGATACGATGAGCTAATCAGTGATAGCTATCTTCGTTTCTTCCTCGTTCGGGGGTTGCGTGGCCAGGTGTGCATACTGATTTCTACTACTGACCTACGCTTTCGCCGTAGTCTCCTCCACCTGTCAACTGATTTGTCGTTGCAACTCCTTTCGAGAGGAGGATTGGACTCTTTGCTCAATTATAGCTTTGTCCTATTCGGTCGCAATATACATAGGAGTCATCCTATACCTATGCTATGTCTTATTCGGATTTATTTTTAAAAATTATTTTTTAATAGTAAATAATTTTTTATATAATATCTATTTTTTAAATAGAGAGTCTTTCAAAATAGAGTCT